>OY720146.1:38479869-39679869 GCA_963082955.1 Cheilosia grossa
CTCAACCTGCGCAGTACTAACATATCGAGTATTAGCTTCGGTATGTTCTCAAAGCAAACCAGTCTCGAAACACTGGACCTGTCGTTCAACAACATCACGGAGCTCGATCTGAGTATTTTCTTCCCGTATATGTCCAAGATCAAGAACTTCTATATCGATGGCAATAATTTGACCGAGATCCATGGAAAGTCCACATTCGCGTACGCCTTTCCGAATTTGGTAAAGGTCGGTCTGTCGAAGAACCGCTTCAACTGTTCGTATTTGCATAGCATACTGTCACCGCCGTTTCTCTCGAGCTTCGTGGAGCTGCACGTCGAGCCGGAACTCTCCACCGACGAATCCACCCATATTCGAGACATCACCTGCACCAGTGCCAGATACAGTGAGCATAGCCGCTCTCACCCGCAGGACGACTTAGAAATCAGGATCTTGAAAAGAACCATTGCGCATCTGAAACTCTATGAGGAGCGCTTACAGAACTACCTGTTGGTTATGAAAATCTTACTGGTTATTCTGGTGTGTGCGTGCACTGTCATTGTGACATTGAAGTACGTAAAGTGTCGTGGCAGTCGCTATTCGGGACAGTTCGGGCGAAATGGGAGCATTGTGTTTCGATCTAACGCGACCATGAACAGCGCCATGGAGCACTGACACTTTAATGTCAGACTTAACATATAATTAGTTTGTAACAGTTATTAGTCACTTATCGGTCGGGGAATGTATATACTTAGTATTCTGAGCGGTTCACATTTCTCTTGTCACATTTTTGCGTTGTGGATTATAAACTGGCATTGGACGCATTCAAGGTGAGCAATTTACTTGTGCATATTTTAAATATATATATTTCATATTTATGAGTTATTTGTTTTGTGGGCAGAGGCTTAACAACAACAAAAAAAAAAAGACGGTGGTGTAACCTATTTCAATTCGAACCACGTCTTAAAGAATAGGGTCTAGTATTTTTTTCTAGTGAAGTTCGTTTTTCTTGCAAAGTAATAGTAACAAAATCGTTTGGGGGATAGCAAAATTAGTGATTTATCATGTTATTTGTTCGGACTTTGGAATGAAGTCATTTTGAAATATCACTCTGCGAGAAATACTGCCGTGCTACATTGACGATATTTATTTAAGTCTGTGTTTCGTTGTTGTTGTCACATCTCTTAGCAAGTAGGTTCAGATGTGCTGACACTAAAAAATATTCGTACAATAGAGGCCAATTTGTTACCCCAAAAATTACAGCATATCTAAGGCCTAGGCCAAGCTCCTCGTGGCCATCCTCTTTTTTGTTTGAAGAAATTAGAAAAACTTTTCCTGATGAGTGGAACAGTGAAAATGTGGAAACATTTTTGAAAGTGTGTACCTATACAGAAGTGATTAATTTTTGTGCAATTGAGTTATAATTTGCACAGGATTTGTAGCGGAAACAGATAAAATGTACAAAAACCAAGAGACGCTAATCGTCATTCGTCAAGTGCGTCGGCTTCGATTTCTAGTTTGTGATAAAATTGGGAAATGTATTTCAAATTAAAAGGTAGTTGAATCATTTATTAGTAAGATCATCGGAATCTATTTGTTGCGTTGTTTTATGTTTTTGTTCTTGGCGTTTGGATCTGCAAAAGAAAAGCAAGGTCATTGTAAATCTAGCCCATTTGAATTGTATTTCTAGCCAATTTCGTTTTCAATTGCTAAGGTTTGTTTAAAAAATTTGGAAAAAAAAAACTATTATAAAGTCTTCGAAAAAATCATACATTTTTAAGCTTTCGTTTTACGTATGTCTATAACTACGGCTTAAAAGTGGTTGGAGTGCCAAAATCGCCGGATAAGTTCCTTATTTTTCCACACAGGTGTACAATTTTAAATCAAACAAATTTTAAGGTTTAAAAATATCACATATTTATTTTTATTAAATTTGTTAAATGGATGTATCCAGTTGTGAAAGCATGCCTTTTCACACCGAGCCAAAAATCGACTTTTCGCGAAAACTTCATAAAAAACAGAAGTTTTCCCATACATATTATTTCCGTTTTCAAAACGAGTCGTTTAAAGTCGTTTCACGAAAACACCACGAAAACGACTTCCAATCGTTGGATTGTTGAAACAAACACAACGACTTCCAATCGTTGGATTGTTGAAACAAACACAACGACTTCCAATCGTTGGATTGTTGAAACAAACACACCTTTTGCAATATCTAGCAAATTCAGCCGAATAGCTTACCGAACAAATGTCACAACTCACAACTTAAAATCATTAGTAATTATATTTAAATGCACTAAATTCATTTTATTTGTTGATTAATGCGATCGAAATTTGTAACCAAAAAGGTCTGCACCGAAAATTAACGATTAGTGTCTCACTGCTTGTTGAAACGTCAAGCGAACCCTTGTTGGTGGTCGTTGTAAATGCATCGACGAGTTTTCGGCCCGGTGTGAAAAGCGTATAACGCTTTGGCTTCGCAGGCCCAACAAATTTTAAGAGAAGAACATTGGCATGTTGATGTGCTTCTTTTTTTGAAGAAGTATGTAGAAAAGGGGTACTTTTTGTAGTTTGAATTTTGGGGCAAAATCTTTCGGGGTCCTAATTGCGAGTCTGTTTTTCTGGTAAAATACACCATCAGCGTTCGGTTTGTCTTATGGTTTGTCTTAAATTGCACAGTAGTGTTAGAGAAAGGTTATACATTTTAGTTTTTGTTTTACAATACAATACAGGTTGCAAATACGTCATTCTCACCACATTAGAATTTGATGTCTATAAGATTGTTTTCAGGTGAGCTAAATACGAAACAGTAGATGCAGCTCGTTTTCAAATAACAAATTTTAAAATGTAAACCGTTTAGCCTTGATTTTAATTTCATTTATAAATTATAAGCGCTAATCAAGCATTGGTTGCAAATTAATATCAACTCATTTTTATATCTAACTTTTTAAGATGTCGTTGAATTTTGTTTTAAAAAGACCGAAAAATGCCATTTCTGACGCTACTCTGCGAATTTAGAATTTTCTCACAATATTTAACAAGTATTGGCCCGCGTTACACTACTATGCTGTGATGTGGAACCGCGTTATATCTTAAACATATTTATTTTGATATCAGTTTTTGAAATTTTTTTAAAGGTCTATTCAAATGAGCGCGAATTGCTAACAGGCGAAATCAAATCAAATTAATTGTATTTTTTAGGAATTGAAAATTGATTTTTGTTCTCCCACCAAAGCATTATATTTAATTAATGTAAAATCAATTGATTTAAATAGCTAACGAATGAAAAATTCGTTCGAACTTTACCTTGAACAATGAAACAGATTCGCGGGTAACTGTGACTAAAATGTTTTCATGTGAATGAAGTGTCAAAAATACGAATGAAGTGTCAAAAATACTTGTTCGCAGTCCTTAAATGTGCCTTTTCCACATAAAAAAAAGGGACAAAGGAACAAACAATTTTATCAGGATACTCGAAAACAGTACGAAATTGTCGCACAACGGTCTCGCTGTTGTCAGTTGTTCTCAGCCGACATCCTTCTCACTATCTAAATAGGTTGCGTACGAGAAAGCTCGCCTGGAATTTCCAGGAACGAGGCTACATTATAACAGGAAACATTTGATGTTGTCAGTTCTCGATATCACCCGCACACTGATAGAAACTGCCTATACATGAACCAGTTCCGCAACCTACATTGCGAAAAAACAGCACAAAATCAAGGCACCGGTGTCCGTTATACGCACTTAGCTAGTTTATTTTTTTATTTGTTTTTTTTTTTTTGTGTGTTAAATGACTTATACGAAGTTATGCAAACGATTTTTTCAAAGAAAACTTTTATTTAATTGCACTGCCTGGCAGGTGTTTATATACCTTAAGCGGAGCCCAGTGGCGTAGCGTGGGTTGGGGCTGCCCGGGGCAAACCCAATTTGTGCCGCCCCTTGTAATTTGTTCATGCACAAAAATTCAAATCAGCTGTTAATTGTAAGTTGACGGACAGTCTTACATCAAGATATTTGTTGAGATAAAAATCGTAAGATTCTCAATGGAGGGGTAATATCTTAAGATTCGTAACAATTAGTTAAAATTCGTTAGATTTAAAAGTTAAGGTACAGACCTATTATGCTAGAAAAGGCTTCATTTTTTTTTTCTTATTAGGTACCTGGGTATTTAATTTTCAATAATAAGGAGCGTGGCAAACGAGACAAGAGGCGTTTTTCTTTTTTAGTTCAGAGCTGAGCACTGAACTGAGCCCGAGCATTATGAGCGCGCTCCTAACCGAGCGTGCTCAGAGCATTCTGATCTTTTTTTGTTTTTCCTGTTTTTTTTTTTTCTGTCAAATGGTACTGGAAGTGTGCTGGTACATGTGTAATCAGCTTTTTCCTCAGGCTGCTCAGTCAATTTATTCTGAGCTCATAGAGCGCGCTCTGATCATGCTCTGAACGAAAAAAGAAACACAAATTTGAGCTCTGATGTCTCTGAGCTAAAAAAGAAACACGAACTTTTTGTATAACAGTTCAGGTTCTGCTCTGAGCTAAAAGTTGGAAAGTTGTTCTGTATTTTGGTCTTGTTACCAAGTATTAATTATTCCAGCTGTGTGAATTGGCGCATTGTCCTGCTGGAAAATGATCGGCAGTGGTCCGAAAATATCCTGGAACTGAGGTAGAGCCGTTTCAAGTACAATTTTGTAATAAGGTGCTGTCATTCTGAAGTTCACAAAAACCAAATCGATCGTTCCATAATGTGATATGGCGCCCCATACCATAATCCCACCCTCACGGCTGTGGTGACGGTCCAAAAACAACTTTTCTTAAATCATGGTAGTAATAGTTGTATCCGTCGGGCCCATCGAGGTTGAACTTCTCATCAGAAATGATCACTTCTCGCCAATCGTTTGAGTGACTGCTGCCATCAGTGTTCCAACTGTTGTTGTTATTTTCGAGCTTTGATAAGTGGTGTTTTTTTTTTTTTTTTTAGTTTCAGACGCTTCAGGTATCCGGCACGCTTAATTACCATTCTTTTGGTCTTTCGACTAACTTCTAGCCCAGCTTCGTGTCTAATCTTTCTTAGAGAATGGGTTGAACTGGAAGCTAACCTTATAATTTGCCGTTTTTCTCGGCTTGAAAGTATAGTAGAAATACGGCCATTGTAATTTTTTCCGTAAAATAATGGACTTCTTAAATAACTGCTAATTAGTTTTTGACCTCGATCAAGTTTTTTGGCTATAGCGCGATAAGAGAGATTTTGCTCATGTTAAGCCTCAATTTTTGCAATTTCCGTTGCATTTAAAGAATTTTTTCTGCCCATTTAAACTATTAAACAGATCATAAATACAAAAAACAAACCGTTTATAACTCTCGATAGCTTTCCGATGATCACGTTGCTAAACTGTGGCTTACATTGAGTAAGGAACTTAGTTGAGGCTATTCTAATGTACCAACAAAAATTAACATTAAAATTAATGCAATGCATACAAATCTCAGAAAATCCTGCTCTTAGCTTGTCACCCTATGCTTATTTCCTTGCGTACATATGAAAGAGCTCTCAAAAAAAAAAACCATATGTGAGGCTATCCAATTGTCACGGACTGTATCAACGACATCTTTCACAGACCACTTTCTTTAGATTTATTATATGCTCCAATTTTGTCTGAAAGATAAAAAGGTCTTATTAGATACCCTGAGTTACGCAGAAAAGAATAAAAGTCTTAAGTTCCATTTTTTCAAAAACTCTGTCTGAAACTGTTTCTTCTTGTTTCATCGACCTGTGCTCCTATAGAATAAAATGTCTGCACCTATTCTGAGATTCAGAAGGAAAATTAAAAGTGCCAAAATCAACTGCTTTTCGCAGCGAACTCAGTTTTCTTTTCAAAATTAAGTTATACAGTCGTTGACGGACATAAGACCTTTAAAATAAAAATTTCTTATGCGAACAAGTATACAGAAAACGAAATATACGGTGTTTCCGCACGCGTTCCTTATAAGCGATGTGTTATTATGGGGGTGTTTCTTATATCCGTCGTGGACTGTTATATAGACTTCATTTGCAAAGAATCCAGGTAAAATAAATTTAATCGACTATAAGCATTGTGTCTGGTTAAGAGGACGTTAGCTAAATATGCACATAAATTCAAAATATTGTTATTTATTACATATATTCAGAGTAAGTTCTGCTCAGTAAAATATTAAAATCGTTGACTAAACATTTGACAATCGATTAGTTTCGGCATGTTGAACTTTGTGCAGTCACATAAATCTCGAAGAGGACGTTGCTTACTCAAAGCGTTTAGTTGTCACGACTTTCATACACCAATAAAGAGGGTACCTAAGCTCTATATTCTAAGGAGCATATCCACACACGCCTTCTAATGGAAGTTTTGGCCAGCGGCTGCGATAGGTGTAGGTTTTATATTAGTAGAAACGAGGAGGGTAGATCGACAAATAATTCTTGCTAGCGTTTTCTATTTCACTATTCATTCCGAAAAATATCTTTCAATCTAAGACGCATGTTTAGTGTGTGTGTACCCAACTTGTTGGTGGGAATGATTGTCATAGTCGTAACAATGAAAATGTAGCCATATTCAAAATGACTTTTTCGGAAAACAGTGTTGCCTGACTTCTGTTTTCAACATCAACTTGTAGCTTGAAGCTTTTAAAATAAATATGCAAATATTATAATTAAATAAAGATAATTTAGGCAATCTTACAGTTTGCTCCCCTACAAGTACTGTCTTCATGACACTTTTTTGAGCGCGAAAATGATGTCAGTGTTGAAAATAAATCTAATTTAAATACGTTCGATTATCATAACCATTATGACCGTGTCCCGCTTCTTTATCAATGTCGAAGAAAAACCTTATTCCAATGTCCTTTTCGACCGTAATTTTCAGTTGCGAAAAACAACATGAATACAAACGAGTGCAAGAAAATGTTGCACAAATTTTTAATATTCAACATCAGGTGTCGTACTATACTACAAGGCACCCCCATATCAATTTGTCCATCAGTTTCACACAATTTCAGGGTTCATTCATGCTGACCCCCATACCCGCCAGTGAGAAACTTTGCCAAGATTCATTTACTGATAACGGGTATGCACATGCACAGTGTACACGTGGTTTGTCTTGAACTTAAAAGCATTTTCTTTTTCTTTTCGGTCAAAGCACTCTCAGTGTGATCCCTCCCTAACTGGTCTTGCAATACGATTACAGTTTAGGCCAATTTGTTGGCAAACTAAGTCAGCGAAAATGCAACTATACACTGTTCCACATAACTGCAGTGCGCGTACCACCTGGCTACCTGAATTGTGTAAGATATTGTTTTGATGGCAAAAAGCATATTTATATCGAGCTACTGCAATCGCATACTAAATGGCGTGCCAAAAATTGCAGAAATACACCAACAACGTCACGATGATTTTAAAACCCATCGCCATCAATCAATTGGGCCTCCGGTAGGTTCGCATAAATGTGTCAAATCGGAGAGAACGTGACTCGAATTGGCATCGGCCGACATGTGGACTTGGTCAGGTAGTTAGTCAACCCCACCACTCACTATATAGAGAATCTTTATGCAAATTGGTTTTGAAGACGCGACATTAGACGTAATTGGAATACATCGCGCTGTTGGCTGGTCACCGTTTCAAAGCCGATCTCTATAGAACAATTAATAGTCAGTAATGCTCGAGGACAGCTTTTTGTTGGCTCCGCACCTTTTGGGGTGAGCTATAAAAGCGACAGTTCTGGGGTGGATGAGTGTAGTACAGCTCCAGCTTACAAACTAGTCAATTGCACTAAACAAAAACTAAATCCAAACCAAAATGTTCAAATTGGTAAAATTGGTTTCATATATTTAGCGTTTACAGTTTTTGGGCGTTTCATTAACTTGTTGTTTATTTCTTTCGTTGCAGTTCGCGCTTGTAGTCTTGGCTCTGGCCTGCACCGTCTCGGCTAAGCCCCAGCTCGCCTTCACCAGCCCTGTTGTGGCTGCTCCAGCTTATGCAACTGCTACCAGTTCGCAGTACTTTGCTAGGAATTACAATGGAATCGCTGCCGCTCCATATGTTGCCGCTGCATATACTGCGCCAGTAGCTCCTGCATACACTGCTCCTGTCGCTGCTGCTTACACCGCCCCAGTTGCTGCCGCCTATGCAGCTCCCTACGCTTCGTACTACCCATACAACTCTGCTGCTTACACCACATTCTTCTAAAGATTGTTTTGTGAACGAGCTGACGGACTAATGCCATGATGCCTATTTAATGTGATTTACCACTCCCGAAAAGGAAACATTACCTATACATACACTTGAAGGACAATAGTTTTTTTTTCTGTTTTATTGTTGTAAAATAAAGTGTTGAAAAAAGTTGTACAAGTCAATGTTTTGGATTTAACCAAAGTAACAACATTTGCTTAGGTAGTAGATAGATTCGTTATCGTCAGTTGAAATTTGAAAATCGTGCCGGATGACAAAAATTGCAAGGTTAGTGTCAGTTTTCTTAACTGGTGTAAGAAAAATGTAAAGATTGTAGTTATGACAACTATCCGCGGTAAGCTATATCTTCGGTTGTTATTGTTTCCACTTTGCACGTTGTGATGTTGTTTTTTGTAGCATTGTGCAGTTTTCCCGCAGGTGGTGTGAACGCAAATTCTCGTAAGAATTTTTTGTCTTGCCTTAGGTGAACACAACCGCAAACTTTGGACGCTTGATGAAAGTCATCAATAGTTCGACTAAATATTCTATAGCTACGGTAGCTATATTTGTGGAGGGAAAATAAAGGACAATAATTATTGTGTATTTATTAAAAAAATCTGTAAGACTTAGCTAGGGCTAAGAAATCAGGTATTGTTTTCAAACAAAATAAGTTTAGAAATCCGGCAAACGGCGGATTTATCTCTTATATTCATAAAATAACTAAAAAATAAATTGCTGAATAGTCCTACGACTAGGTGCAATCTTATTCGGGATGGCGAATGTCAGTGTTCCATCAAAAGAGTTTTTTTAGATGAGTTAAAGTCCATCACTATTGCAAAAGCATCCCTCGCGTATACTAGCTCTGCAATGTCTTTTAATTGGATAAATTCATTCACATAAGGAGTGTGAAAGGTAGGTAGTAATTAATTTGAATAAGTAGTAGGGCTATGTGATTCTTGGCTCAGGAAATGACGTCATCAAGGTCACTGACAGGAACTGCCGATAAGAGAGCGGACCTGGCCCAGGAAATGAGTCATCAAGGCCGCCGATAAGAAAGCAAGGTTGTTTCAAGATTGTTTCAAGGTTGTTGGTAAGGAAGCAAGACCATAACTCCCTCTCTCTCTCTCTCTCTCTCTGTTTGTTAAGAAAGCAGTTGAATAAAAATATGGGCGGGAACATTAATAGTTGTCAAGGTCAATGAATAAAAAAATAATGCTAAAAATATAAATCATGAATGAAAGAGTAAAACTAAGTATTATTATGAAAATGGGATAAGAAGTCAAGGTTGAATTAGCTTTGTGTAAAATGAGATGATTAGCCCATAGAGTTGAGTTGGATGTAAACAAATAGGGGCGGCATAGAAATGAATCAGGTTGTTAGGCCAATGAATAAAAAAATAGATAAGAATGAAAAAGCATGCTTGAACATGTTAATTTGGGCACCGGCATCAGCCATAAATTTCCTCTAGCTAAAAAGAAGCGGAACCAACAACCCAAGAAACTTGTGGAGAACAAAACTGTCTGAAAGGTTAAGAAAAAAAACACAAACAACAAAAATTATTTTTTTATTTATTTATTTTATTCAATGCAATGGGATTAGTGACAAGAATGAAAAAGCATGCTTGAACATGTTAATTTGAGCACCGGCAAGAGTAAAACTAAGTATTATTATGAAAATGCGATAAGAAGTCAAGGTTGAATTAGCTTGGTATAAAATGAGATGATTAGCTCATAGAGTTGAGTTGGATGTAAACAAATAGGGATGGCGTAGAAATGAATCATGCTGTTTGAAGTATGGTTAGTGATGTGAGGTTATGCAAACTCAAAGAGTTGAATGTACTCTTAGAATCTCCGATAATATACAAGCAATAATGAAGAACGACATTGTTATTGTGTGGGCGAACAAAAGTTGAAATAATGGCATGCTTAGATTTCATTGCACTTTTATACAAGAAAATTGGATATGAAATTGTAAATTTGATTACCGCCAAAAATTACTCTTATCTAGCTTCGGGAATGCTTTTAGATTCTCCTGGGCCTTTGCATTCATCAAAGAATATTTTATAATGGTAATATGCATTAGTTAGCAAATTATGTCGTGGGCTTAGGAGCATAAATTTCAAATAAAAAGGGTAACATTTTGGATGGACGGCAACAGTAAGCAGCAACTCAGCAAATTTAAAGTTGGTGATAAGGCATTGCTAAGAAATAACGCTAGAAAGAATAAACTACTCCCTTTTACGAGAATGCCCGTTCAAAGTGATAAAAGATCATATCCAACAAAAACGCCATAATTAAAATAAAAAACAAGTCCAAACTAGTGCACAACAATAATTTACAGTTTTACTACAAGTAAAAACACTGACCACATCCACATACACGCAGATCGGCTTAACGCATACAAAGATATTCCCGAGGCCCCAACTTAATACATCCAATCCTCTTCTTTTAAGAGATGGAGTCAATATAATTACGTGCCCAATTCGGAATGGAGACTGTTTAATATAGTAACACAAAAGGAACTCCATCTACGTCGCGGAACCACGAGGGTAGGCAGGGGATATTCAAATGACATAGAACTATCGACCCCGCTTGTGTCCCCTGTCCAGTCAGCAATTCATGTAGATCTGAACGAGCGAAAAGTACACATAGCGGATTACCATCTCTCGCGTGGAACGTATATCAATGGAGAAAGGTTAACCCCCTGTACCATAAGGGAGCTCCATTTCGGAGACACAATAAGTTTTGGAATATGGGGAGAAGATTACGAACTGGATTTCTGCCCCACTTACATACTGAAAGGTCCACTCCCACGGCGCTGGAACCCCATGATACGTACCCCACCACATCAAATCGAATACGATGATGAATCAAATGATGGGTACGAGTCTACGGACACAGTTGTATGGGAACCAGATAATAATTAGTTTTTGTAAAACACATAAACGGCAATAAATAAATTTGTAATTGTTTGGAACTACTCTTTGCCTTATTTAATTTTGTTTAGCAGTTATTACCGAAGTCTGGCGATGACATGAAAGGTTTTTTTATTAAATATCAGATCATCAAACCCCTTAATAATAACTCTTCGGGTGAAATTCCTTCGAGCTGGTCTATGCAACTCATTAACAACATCACGTTTACTCATCACAACAAAGAATGGATAGAAACAAGCAAAGTTTTTATTTTATTAGATATTTTATTTAGCCAATCGGCGATAAAGCAACATCAAATTCTTAATTCTAATCAGCCTTTTCTCCAACATATAACAGGCGCAGGTATCTGGCCCGTCTTTACATAAATCCGAAGACCAGGAACAGTTCATAAAATGGCAACCATGAATGGATTCAGTTCAGTTCAGTTCAGAAATTAATACAACTAATGAGTTCATTGTAATGTTCTTCAATTATAATGTTCTGATATGATTTCATAAAATCTAAAAGCTGACCGAAAACTGCAGAGTTATTTAAACTAGGCATGTCTTCAGAAGCGTTGCCGAATGTTGACTAGACTGATTTAAATAGGTGGCCCTGACCAGCCGATTTTTTTCTTAGCAATAGGTTCATAGTCCTCTTTAAGTTTTTGCAAATCATCAAGAAAATATTTTCTGAACTTATCAAGCAATTCAAGTGCATTTAAATTAAGTTGGTCAGCGTACAATCTCAAAGATTTATCAGTTTTTTCTAATTTCCCCTCGATTGTTAAAAGGCACTTCTTAAAGACATCATTAGCTACGCCGTCAACATACTGTTTCGTAGCTGCGTCATCATCATCTGTTGGTGCTTTAATGTTTCTCAAATACTTGTGCTGAACATAAAAAAATTCATTCAAATTTAGCTTTAAGGTTTTCATACTTTCATCGGTAATGGTTTGCATTAGCGCGTTATAATTGTCATCAGCATATTTTTGTAGAATGAGTATAGTTTTATCTTGAAAGTCTATATTGTTATCAACATATTCCTTATTTGCTGCCTGGGTTAGGTTTACTGGTTTTCCAACATTGTTTAAACATTTTCCCTCAATATTGAAGTCACCAGTAGATGTCAGTTTAAATCCTTCTCCAGCTGGTCACTGCAGCCCCACAGTGGGCCTTTGAAATCTGTTGGAGCTTCGACCGAACTTGTCAACACTCATTTTGCTAATAGTGCCAACTTTGTTATCAAACTGTATTTAATATATGACATTTGATTCATTAGGATCATCCTCAATGTACGTAACCGATGAGGTTCTCAGAATATGCCATATCATATGATTTGTTAATTTTTGATGTGATTCTTCAAACATATCTTTAATTAAACACGTAATAATTGTTGCATACTTTTGGTTGCGATTACCCTTTACTTGGAGATTACTAAATTTTCGTCGATATTCATATTCATTATTGTATATGAAACAGGTTTCATACAGGGCAGTTTAATAACAGGGCAGTTTAATAACAGGGCAGTTTAATAACAGGGCAGTTTAAGAACAGGGCAGTTTAATAACAGGGCTGTTCTAAGGCTGGTGTGTTTATAGAATGTAGCATACATTACCCAAGAGGTTGAGGAGAGAGTGCACAATATCCCAGAAGACTACATCACATTCCTGAAAGCAATATTCAAATAAGTGAGGAAAAATCAAAGAGATGCTTTTTCAATTCATGTTTTATTATAATAGGTTTAGCTTATTTTGTAATGGCCCCATGGTAATGTACAATAACTATTTTCTATTGGGCATCGCTTATCATCTGCCGCACTTAAGGCTATTTTTTTTTGGACAATACTGCTTACTACATGTTTTTGTGATTTTATCAAATTTTGTTCAACAGTTTTATTATTATTATTAATCAAGCAATCTACGAAGTCATTAAAATAAATTTCTTTTTTGACAACATTTTTCTTAACGCCTTTGATTTTTTTTACTTTTTCCTTATTTTCTACCTTAATCGAATACATTTTTGACCTTAAACCCACAAAATGGGATATAATATGTCCATTCATTTCATCTTTCATCAAACCTATTACTTTTTTATTTACTTGCGGTATTCCCCAAACATTACTTTGTGGATAGTCGCTAGTATCAAATCGCTGACGGTAATCACTTTTGATCATATCATATATATTGTTACAAGAAATTTCATAAATTAGGCTGTCAGTGTCAGTATACATAGCAGTACAATTATCACCAAATTTTATTTTCATATAATCATAGTGATACTCATATATTAATGTCTTCGCAATATCTAGAATACATAATCCCACATATATCGGCTTGTTGAAGTAAACTTCAGCTTTTTGGAGTTCAATTGCAACCAGATTTTCATTGAAGATTGTTCTGTTTTTAAAAAATGGTGATGCAATCATTGCTTTGGCTCCATACCTCCCTTCCCATTTTGAAACTAATTTAACATTGCTATATTTTCTAACATTTTCCATACATTTTCCAAAAACTGCGTTATTGTATAACTTATAACGTTCAATGTCAAGTTTGTTTGTAGCTATAGTTCTTAATTGTGTATTTAGATCAATGTATGGTTTAAGCCATGCGGATTGATCAAATTCGAGAACTCTATATATTTTATTTAATTTGAGGCCATGCAATAAAGCTTGACGTAAATTTCTATAATGAATCACATATCTGCTTTTATCTGTTAAGGTTGCTAATAATTTTTTTTGCTTGGATTTAGGAGGGCACATAAGTTCTGGGCAAAATGGTATATCACAATGCAAATCATGCAATTCTGTTGGGTAACTTAAATCAACCTCAAAAATGTAGCCCTTGGGAGAACTATCCAAGAGAGAACAAATTTTATCCACAGTGAATTCATGAATGTTTATAACCCAATTGAAATTTCCTGTTGGTAATAACTGGCTCATTGCATAACCATATTGGTTATTTATATCCCAATACATTAGAAAAGTGTTTGGTTTACTACTATCAAAACTATCTAAGTACTCATTGTTCGCTTCTGAATATTTTTTTGAGCATTGACTTAGTCCCCCACGGATACCTCTTTCAATAAACATAATCATGTCTATATCATCAAGAAGTTCCAGTTTTACCCCTGTATAGAAAAGCATTGCATCCCAAGTATAACCTGGGAGAGAATAATAATGAGCTGGATCTAATTTATGTGTTTTAACAGAATTAGAGCGAAATTGCTCAAAAATGTCAGCTAATAAAAGAACATCTGTCTTTAAATACAAATCGGAATATTCCCCCAAATTTCTTAGCCCTAAATAATGCCATACATTTTGAGCATGTAAATAATCATCACTGCTTATGTCTTCCTTATTTAATTTATTGTAAAACAAATGTTTTTCAGGCAAACACTCTTCAGAAAATTTTTCAAAACTATTTAAATAATCATAGGGATAAACACCTTTACGCTTCAATAGATCCCGCTGATCTTGCGTTAAATAGCCAAATTCAGATTCAAGTATTGGGAATTCATTTAATAAAGATGAAAGCGAATCTAAACTACTACTCAAAAACCTAAAAGAGTCTATGAATCTGAAATTAATTTTTTGATTAGAAAGCACTTTAGTGAATGAAATATATTTTTCTTTATTTAATGGTAGCACATTCACTTCACCAGCTCCAATTTTATGTATTTCTTTAATTATAAAATGGGCGTCATAGCCGCTTAGGTTATGAAAAATAATTGGAATAGTTAGATTATCTTTATAATTTAAATTACAGTAACTGTGCGCTGGGCCCCGATAAACTCCAGTAAAATGGCAATGATCACGCACCTTGATATCATTTGGTAAAAAATGTTCTTCGCATATATGGCATTTGGATGCTGAGTTAAAACTATTCTGTTGCTCGATGGATAGATTCTCAATTGGTACTATGTATGAAAAGTCAGAATCCAGAAGCGTTACTAAAGTTTTTAGCTCATTCATAAACCAATCTATACAATTTTCTCCTCGAAATGCCGCGTATGTTGTATAACTAGATTTGAATGAACTTTTAACATAAAACCCTATAGAACAGGGTATGTGTTCCTGATACTTATTACCATCATCAATTTCTTTTAAGATACATTCCAAGTCCGCATATATTACAAATGGTGTCATAATTTTATTTCTAAAGTTCTTAAATAATAGTATTTTATTTTCTGGCGTAGGTAACTTAATTTTACAATTATTTTGCTGGGCGCAATCATTTATATGAATATCTAATTTTTCTTGAGAGTAAAAATAGTGAAGGCATCTATTACAAATGTGTAGCTTACTTCTATTTTTAGTTAACGAACTTTTAACTAGGCCCGAAAGGTTTTTAATCCATATGAAATGCTGTTTCAAAACTGTAAAATTACTGCTTGCATGTTCTTCTAATAGCAATAAATTGATATGTCTCTTTTCTTTACACGTTAATTGTGATAATTTAAGTGGGTATATTTCAGCTTTCTTGTCATTTTTTTCTCTATGTAATGCAAAAATATTTATGGAAATATTGTTATTTTTTTCAAATATTGGTACTAAATTTAAAGACATTGGAAAAGTTATACCATCTAAATTTAATACATTTTTATAATGCGGATAACTTGTTGGCCTATCCACATTTTTTTCTGCAGGAAACAACGCAGATACTACAGCCCATGCAAAGCATGCATTATCGATATTTTTTATATTAATACAAACTTTCTTGCCAGATATAGTTGGTGGCGTTTTTATATATGAACTCCCTACTATTGGCGAATATTTATTTATATTGAAAATAACATTTATGATTGATGAAAGTGCCCATCCGCTATTTTTCTCTTGAAATTCTTCTAACTTCCCCAGCAATGGTTTTTCTAAATTTTCTATTATAACTTCTTCTAAATCATTACCCACATTAACAATAATATTCTTGGTGTTGAGATATTTGATGTCTTGTTGTTGCTCTTCGCCTTCATATTTCCTGAACTCTGCACAAAATACTGCATTAATTTTGATGTTGATGTACTCGCGCAAAACTTCTGTAAACTTATGAATTACAGCTGGCCTGCATGCCTCTAAAAATGGTTTAGGATCTGTATGGTGCAAATTTGTAATCACACCTGATCTGATTCTGTGCGAAAACGCAGTATGTGGTAGGTCTTCCCATATCAAAGATTCACTAATATGATGCCGTTTTTCAAATGCGTTCTTTTCCATGATTTGTTTAAACGATTTTAATTTGCCGATTGCAGACGTAAGACAATATCTTTCCCCAGTGGTCTTAACATGGAACAAATATTTCTGCAACAAGTCTAAATCTTTTTCACAGTTTTCAATGTCTATGTCAAAGTTTTCAACACTTTTTTTATTCATGAGCATATCAAATAAAATTGATCGCTGCCTTTCAAGCATCTCCTTAATGTAGGCTTCCATTTTTTTTTTCTTTTTTTTTTTTCACAACACTTTCACTATTAAACGTTTTAGATATATTCATATGTACATATGTACATAAATGTTCACTTTAAAATACTAGCAATTTGGCCTCTCAATAAGTTATTGTTTGTATATCAACTAATCAATAATTAGGTTTGATCTTCTTAATTAGCACTTGGCTGCTCATGGCATCAATATTTCTTCAAAACTATTATAAAGATGGATTGAACTTTGCTTTTATAGGGGCAGAAACAATTTCCTTATCAACTACAACCACAATGGTCTTGCTGTGGCATTTTATTTTTTATATATCCATGGGAAATAATCCGCTATGTGTACTTTTCGCTCGTTCAGATCTACATGAATTGCTGACTGGACAGGGGACACAAGCGGGGTCGATAGTTCTATGTCATTTGAATATCCCCTGCCTACCCTCGTGGTTACGCGACGTAGATGGAGTTCCTTTTGTGTTACTATATTAAACAGTCTCCATTCCGAATTGGGCACGTAATTATATTGACTCCATCTCTTAAAAGAAGAGGATTGGATGTATTAAGTTGGGGCCTCGGGAATATCTTTGTATGCGTTAAGCCGATCTGCGTGTATGTGGATGTGGTCAGTGTTTTTACTTGTAGTAAAACTGTAAATTATTGTTGTGCACTAGTTTGGACTTGTTTTTTATTTTAATTATGGCGTTTTTGTTGGATATGATCTTTTATCACTTTGAACGGGCATTCTCGTAAAAGGGAGTAGTTTATTCTTTCTAGCGTTATTTCTTAGCAATGCCTTATCACCAACTTTAAATTTGCTGAGTTGCTGCTTACTGTTGCCGTCCATCCAAAATGTTACCCTTTTTATTTGAAATTTATGCTCCTAAGCCCACGACATAATTTGCTAACTAATGCATATTACCATTATAAAATATTCTTTGATGAATGCAAAGGCCCAGGAGAATCTAAAAGCATTCCCGAAGCTAGATAAGAGTAATTTTTGGCGGTAATCAAATTTACAATTTCATATCCAATTTTCTTGTATAAAAGTGCAATGAAATCTAAGCATGCCATTATTTCAACTTTTGTTCGCCCACACAATAACAATGTCGTTCTTCATTATTGCTTGTATATTATCGGAGATTCTAAGAGTACATTCAACTCTTTGAGTTTGCATAACCTCACATCACTAACCATACTTCAAACAGCATGATTCATTTCTACGCCATCCCTATTTGTTTACATCCAACTCAACTCTATGAGCTAATCATCTCATTTTATACCAAGCTAATTCAACCTTGACTTCTTATCGCATTTTCATAATAATACTTAGTTTTACTCTTGCCGGTGCTCAAATTAACATGTTCAAGCATGCTTTTTCATTCTTGTCACTAATCCCATTGCATTGAATAAAATAAATAAATAAAAAAATAATTTTTGTTGTTTGTGTTTTTTTTCTTAACCTTTCAGACAGTTTTGTTCTCCACAAGTTTCTTGGGTTGTTGGTTCCGCTTCTTTTTAGCTAGAGGAAATTTATGGCTGATGCCGGTGCCCAAATTAACATGTTCAAGCATGCTTTTTCATTCTTATCTATTTTTTTATTCATTGGCCTAACAACCTGATTCATTTCTATGCCGCCCCTATTTGTTTACATCCAACTCAACTCTATGGGCTAATCATCTCATTTTACACAAAGCTAATTCAACCTTGACTTCTTATCCCATTTTCATAATAATACTTAGTTTTACTCTTTCATTCATGATTTATATTTTTAGCATTATTTTTTTATTCATTGACCTTGACAACTATTAATGTTCCCGCCCATATTTTTATTCAACTGCTTTCTTAACAAACAGAGAGAGAGAGAGAGAGAGGGAGTTATGGTCTTGCTTCCTTACCAACAACCTTGAAACAATCTTGAAACAACCTTGCTTTCTTATCGGCGGCCTTGATGACTCATTTCCTGGGCCAGGTCCGCTCTCTTATCGGCAGTTCCTGTCAGTGACCTTGATGACGTCATTTCCTGAGCCAAGAATCACATAGCCCTACTACTTGAATACCATTTTAAAAGCTGCATTAGAACCAAGTAGGCACAAACTGAAACTTTAACTGAGCACTCAATCACTGAGCGTCTATACACAATTTCAAGTACCTAATTTACATTGGTATTTTTTTTTTTTTCGTACGCGAGAGAGAGATGTAATATATACGTATGCTTATACATAATGTTTTGAACTGTCCTAAATGCAAACAATTTTTCGTAAGTGTTTTAAAGGACAGTTTCAAAAATAAAGGACAAAAACCGTCTTTTATTAAAAAGAACAAAATATGTTTCGTCTTAAAACTGCTCGGTATAAATTGACTGACCTATTTTTATTAGTGTTTGATCCTGTTGGGGATTGGTCATCAACACGTTGGTGAATGGGTGTTCCTAGTAGAACACGGTTGTGAATTGTGTTGGGCAACAATTTTGATATCTATTGCGCATTATCTGGTCAACCCATTGCTCAACTTCATGCATTTATTGTTCGCTTGAGGTGTGTTGGGTGCGACGTTTGTGTCACCGGGGGAGCTGAGATAACAGAATCAAACAAATCACGGCTGTTCAATGTTCATGCATTTAGAATGGTTGACCAACTCGAGGATCTTTATTTGTTTGACATGATATGACTAAGTGTACAAAGTACGAGCACGAGATCATTCAACAGTTGAGTGATCAACTAGGTCCGCAGGAGTTTATTTCTTGGTTGCTCAACACGAACAACATCTAGGAGCTTAAGATACTGTTTGTTAAACTATAGAGTTGAATAAGTTGCGCGCTAAGTAGACGACAGACATAAGCCGCTACTGCAAGGGCAGGGGAAGCTTACTTGACTTGGACTGCACTGATGGACAATTTTCGGCGCTGTTTAATAATTTATCTTAAAAGCATTGATCATTGCTACAGGACTATGGAAAGAGGTGCAGTTATCGTTAATATTCAATACAAAATAGCGCACATGCAAAACAAGTTCAACGAAAACCATGATTGTGGAAGTATTAGTATCAGTATGTTATGCCTACATTACGTACGTTCATTTTATACGCTTTATATTATTATGTTAGGGGTGTTTTTTTTGAGCTGGATCTTCAGAACGCAATTACCACAACTACTGTGTCAAGTAGAGCGTAGTTTTTGTAATCGCGTGCTGAAAATCCTATTTTACTTTTCTTTGCTGAGATCGAAGCACCAAAAAAGGCCTAGAGACCAAAACATTAAATTAAAATTATTTTTATGTTTTGTTTGGCTGCCATTGGCTTATTTCGTATACCTAGCTCAATATAACAACAGTTTATACTTTTCGCTATAAATTCTTGCAAGTTTCATGCTGATGGTGCTTTCGTATACTACCTACAACGATACGAATTGATTTAAGCTATCAATATTTAAATCTTGAATCATGATATACCCCTTTGCAAGTGCAATTATCTTTCTTAATGAGTAGGAAGATCTAAATTATATGCAAAAATCTAAATTAAAATCGATGTTATCGATTTATTTGTTGCATCGATATTTTCATTTCGATATTCAAGTATCGATGCATCGATATTTATTAGCGTGCCCAAGAACGTAATTAGTACTAGCTACATTATGTTATCGGCAAAGAATGATTCTAAACAAAGAAATTTATGAGCAAACCCAAGACCGGACTTAAACCAAAAAATAATTATTCAAAAACCCGTTCAAGCGTTTAAAAATAAACGAGCCTTATATTCCATAAGATCCGTGAAGTTTTCTTGAAAAGTCAATTCTAATACCCCATAACAATAAAAACATTTTAATTTATATGTATATAATCGAAAAACGTTGATCTAATTTTAATTCCTATTTTTATATGCATAACGTGTCTGAAATGAAACGATGTAGAATCGCATATTCGACGAAAATTCGCGAGTAAAAAGTTCTATTTTAAATTGTATGATTTTGCAATAAAGGCCTTGGGCATTTCCGGTAACAAACTTTGCAAAGTATTTAAAACAATTTCGGTCACGAATGTTTTAAGTAGTTATTGCATAACAATGTTGATGGTTTCAAAATTGGGACAGATGATTTTACATCGTAAGTTTATAATATGTGCCAATTTCTTTTCACGCACTTGTTCGCATCACAGGAACGTATGTTTGATGTTTACATTGGATTTTGGATACAGGTTCGTCATAAATTAAAACTTGCCTCATTTTATTAGCAAGTGCTGAAATTCCAGATCACCACGAAAATCGTCACAAAAAGCACGTATTGTCGGCTCAAAGGGCGTTTTTTGTTGAGGATTTGGATCTTTGAGTGATTTTTCGGTATCTTTTCTGGCGGTATTAGGAAATATTTTGGCCACTGTAGGAAAAATTAGCCAGGTTTGATTTTCGGAACGACTGGGTTCTTTTTGTTTTTCTCGTCGTACTTCGACTGTCTTACGGCAATTTTTGGGTGCTATTGAAAATGGTTTTGCCTAATTTTTCGACAAGTTTTTGAATTTTTTAAACCACTTGATCGTTTTTGACTTTTTTGTTATATTCGTTTTTTCGGTGAATATTTGGAAGCTTTTTTGGGACGCGTTTACACAACAACTCTTTTATTTAAAAGTCAAAGAAACGGACTTCACTTTTCAATTTTGCACTTCTGTGTATCAGAATAATTTAGAAGGAAAAAAAATTGCTGGGTCATGCCTGCGACCGACAATGCAGGCTCAATGCTATACTAAAGAAAGTACTTCCCAAATGTGGTATGTCTCCCTGTTTACACAACAAAAACTTTATAAGCTCATATTCAAAAAAGCGATCACAAAATATATTCGGGCTTAAAATACTAAACGCAAAATTAAAAAAAAAAAAAACACACACGTAAATAAGAAAGCAGAGGAGGTCAGTTTCGTATACAATTCCAGTGAAAATTCCTCTTAGAATAATATTTCAGCGGCTGGGTTGTTCAGAGTTGGTGCAACTGGAGCTGCGGGAGCAACAGGAGCCACTGGGGCAACTGGAGCTGCTGGGCCGGCGGCATACACTGTTGGGTAGGCAGCGGAATGTACAACTGAGTGGGCAGTGTAACTGCTGGCGTAGGGGGCAATCACTGGAGCAGCAACATAAGCCGCGGCATATGGCGCTGCAGCGACCAACGGCGCTGAGTAGGTCAAAGGAGCGAAAACAGCGGGCTTGGCAGCAACGCAGACGACGATCACCATCAGACATAGTGCAATCTGAAATGTTCGAACAACTATTATGGTTATCCCTTATACGGGAGCACTGTTATCATTTTTGCTCCTATCACGTGTGACTTACGAATTTGTACATTTTTATGGCGGTCTTTCTGATCGTTCTTAACAGTCCGGGGTGAATTGTATTATAGTATCTGCGATTGAGAATTCACAACCGCACTCGTATATATACCTCACATAGCTCGCTGACTTTTTGGCGTAATGACAATAACCTATATTTATATGCTGCTTGGTCATTATGTATGCAAGATGCGCGCGCACGCAGACGGCCGAATACCTTGCCTACGTATACGCAGTATGTATATACGAACAGCCCAATGAATTCGATTCGAATTTGTTCATTTTTCCTTGAAGCACCCCCATCGCAGTGCGACTTTGATTGCTGTTCGTTCTAATTTGCACTTTTGTAGGCAGTAGTAGCCTTCGACAGTGGCGGCATGGCAGAACCACTTGTATGTGTAAGGGGTGTACGCACAGTGTACGTGCGTGTTGGTCAATAACAGCGCCAATTGTTTGGGCATCGATTTCGGGTATAAAAGCGACTGGAATCGCTATGGAAAGACATCACTTCTAGGAATCTACTCTTCATAGAACAACCACCAACACAAAACAATCAATCATCATGTCGAAATTCGTAAGACACTCGAAAAGGATACCACCGGGACTAAAAAGGATAAAATAACGTTTTGTTTTTCTTTTCTCCCTCTAGTTCGCTATCTGCTTGTTGGCCATCATTGCCGTTGTTGCCGCTAAGCCAGCCATAGTGGCTCCAGTTGCCTACTCAGCATACTCATCACCTCTGGTAGCCTCACCATACACTGCAGCCTACACTGCTCCATATGCCGCAGCTTACTCTGCTCCTTATGCCGCCTACTCAGCGTACTCAGCTTACCCATATGCATCGGCCTATTCAGCATACCCATATGCTTCCGCTTACTTCCGTTAAGTGGTCAAGAACCGGACTGATGTGTGACATTGCGACCTGACCTATGCGACTTAAATTTTCTGCTGCTCTTTTTCACCGCCTATGGGGACCAAATGCATTTAATCCGTTGGAATGTGTTCTCTCTATACAGTCTCTTTGTTTTTAACTTTTTAGTTTGTGGTATATACTATTTTTATTTATAACCAATAAAATGATGTGTTTTACAGTTCGAAGTCATGGTGGTACTTTGTTCAGTTTATATTTTTCAATGTTCTTAAGGATTTAACCTTCATAGTTGATTTGCTTAAGACTCTAGCCAACATTATGAGCTCGTTCTAACATTCTCTTTATACAATATTCAATATTTTCTACTTCGCCATTCTATAACTAGTACAAAGGATTTTTTTCAAAATTCCGATGAATAATAATAAAAACTTGTAAGACTTAAACGTGCATTTCTGGTTTTAAAAAGGCAATTAGGCAGGGGAGCAGATTACTAAGAAAATTCTATTCAAGACTCTGATCGTCCCAGTTTATTTATTTATTTATTTCATGAACATAAAATGAGAACATTCATTGCTCTCGGTAGATTACTTAATACTTAAATATCACCAATTTATTCTTAAATGCGTCCCTACTGAGATCAAACTCGAACAAGCTACTATAATTATTAGGCATCTGGTAATTGGTTCATTATGATAAGGAACATTAAATAAAAAGCGATTTCTAAGCATTCTAGATGGAGCATAAACACCAATTAATGATAAAAGAAAAGGGCAGTCGATATGATTTTTTATCAAGTCCCGAATAAACATAAGTGAAAAATATTGCCTACGCTTTAAAAGAGTTAAGAAACCAAATAATTTGCATCTTGTCTCATACGAACGACAACTCTAGTAAAACGTTTTTGGATCTTATCAATTCTACTGGAATGGACTTCATAAAATGGATCCATACTATACTACAGTATTCAAGATTAGACCTGACCAAAGCAAAGAATAAACATTTAAGAGCATGCGGATCATGGAAGTATTTAGAGTTCCGCAATATAAAACCCAACATAGAATGAATTACCCTTTAGCAATCAAGAAGTCAATATGTTTACAGAAATCTAGTTTTTTGTCAAATATGACTCCCAGATATTTTTTAGAGGAGATAATAGACAGTAGGATATTATCGATCATGTACGTAAATGATACTGGGGAGAGGTTACGACAAAATGACATGCTTTGACATTTAGAGACGTTACGGCGAAGGTCATTATTATGACACCACAAAGAAAGTCTTTTTATGGCCTGATTTATGGCGCCGATGCTTGGACTTTACATTAGGTTAAAGGTTTTTATGGTAAAAGAATTTTTTCGTTTCGGTTAAAAATCGGTTAGATCGGATTTCAATTCTCTCTGGTCAGAGTGAAGAGATTTCGGTCAGATATGACCGGATTCCAGTCTGAATGGCAACACTGATCTTCATAAATGAACATCAAAGCTTCAAAGCTTTCATTTTAAGATTTGTCATTTGAAAACGAATTGCATCTACTGTTTCGTAGCAGTGTCTAGGTCACCCGCAAAACATTCTTAAAGGCATCTAAAGTGATTTGGTTGTTTTGGGTTCATTTAAAATATAAAATTTGAGATTGATCAATTTACCGTCTATATGATATTACGAGCGCAAAATAAGAACTAAAATTTATACCTTCCCTCTAACACTCAGGGCGGTGAAACAAAAAAGTGCTTTTACTAAAGCTACTCTGCAAATTGTATTTGGAACCCGCGTCATATTTTAAACATAGATATTTGGAAATCAAAGTTTTCACAAAATTTGAGAAATTTTCCAAATAAGAAAACGGCACAAAATCAAGGTACTGCTCAAAAAATGTTCGCATCCGTCATCAAAGATGACTATAGTCACCTTCAACAAAAGTAATTACGAGATTTCTTCAGGACACTAGCATAGTGTTTCCATTTAATCAAAAAGCGTTGCTCTAGCCTAGGGACGCGAATCTTAAAGTCATATAAAATCTAAATTCAAACGTATTTGATTAGCGTTATATAATGCTAACAACATTTTGGAACAAATACCAACTTGGGGTTGAAAATAAAAAAAATTAACTTATAACATAAATACTCGAATTGGTTGCTCTATAAGACACATTTTCTTGAATCCAACGTTTTGAGAAGGCGTCCATTTATTGATTCGTCTTGCTCAATTGCCAAAGAAGTTTTCAAAAAATTCTTGATCTTCTTCTAAACTAACTCTAGAGTTTGTGTTGACACCGGCGGATTGATCTAACTTAAGGCTTTTGCTGTGGCCAAATGTACCATCTTATTTATGGTGCTTAATATTTATATTTTTTATTTTGTTGACTAAATAACCAATATTGGAAGTCGGATTAAGAAATAATTCCTAAAACATGGTGTAAATAATAGAGTCTAATGTAAAGTGAGTTCATTGTAAAGGGTGGTTAAATTTTAAGGGCCGATGTTGAATGTGAACCACACCTAAACGTCAAGTTTTTTTCTGCATTTCACTTGACATTTCTCAATTTAAGACTAACTCAATTTTAACCATGGAAAGATACACAATCGAGCAACGCGTTAAAGTTATTCATTTATTATTATTATTATTGTTTTAAAAAAATAGTGCAATAAATTTAAAATATTAAAACTAATTTTTCCTGTAATACCTACTGACGCCGTGTCAAAAAAAAAAACACCGTCATACTTTTAACCGTGAGGAATACTAATACTGCGGCCATTACAGACTTTGAGTGCAACCCGGATAGACAACGCACTTTTGGTTTAATCTCTAAACGGTTTGAAGGTACTTATGATTAGCTTTGTTAGCTTCGGACACAATGAACCCTGGGTAGTTCACAGTGATCCTATAGTGTTTATTTATTATTTCATAAGGAAAATAAACAACAAAAAGTAATTGATAAAAATCAAATCAAAAATGAGCTGCTTCACTGTTGGACATTTGCGCCTTACCAATAAACATTTTTAGTCTCGAATTTAAATTTTAGTAGTTCACAGTGGCCATATTTTGCATACAAATTTTGCAACTATGAGCTTCCGTAAATTTAATGTCGAGACTAAAATTTGTTATTAGTACGGCGCAGTGACTTTTTGGAAAAAAATATTTTTATAAAATAAAACATTGCACAAATGCTATTGACATACTGATTTTAATTAAAAATAATAATCGACATTTTAAACTGTATCCCAGTAATCTCACTAAGCACATTACTTTTTTAAGTGGAACAAAAATAAAAAGCAGGATTTCTAGTTACTTACCAGTAAAATTCACATTTTTTTGACAATGATGAGCGCTCTACTTTAACTGCCAGGTAAATTCATAAAGGATCTCAGTTCATTTTCTCTTTACTTCGTTTTTCTCTTATAAGTAGAGATTCTGTAAATTTAAAAGATTCACTGTGGGACGTGAGCCACTGTGAGACAGCTTACCCTAGAGTAGCTTTCTCAGTCTCAGTATGTCATTTGGCGATTTGTATCATACACGCAGCACGCCCTGTGACTGGTTAGTAGGTATTAAGAACGTTCTTCTCCACTTCAATCAATAATGATTGATTAATCTAACATCGATTTAATTTAAAAAAAGAAGAATCTTTTTAGAAAGCATGAACTGAATAAGGGAAATCTTTCTAAATTTAAAAATTCCTAGTTAATAAAGGACGAACAAGGGAACATCATAGTAGAGTCGCAGTCGATGCTGAGGATATGGAAGAACTACTTCTGCAGACTGTTTAACGGCGATAACGAACTAAATCCCGCTGTCAGGCAGAATGAACCATTCAACCTGGACGATGAAGACCAACAATTCCGTCCACCCGACCTAGACGAAGTGAAGATATCCATATCTAAGCTTAAGTCCAACAAAGCCGCTGGAGCAGATGGCAATGACTTGGTTAGGAGCATGCACCAACTCATCTGTAAAATATGGTCGGAGAAAAGTATGCCCGATAAATGGAACCTCAGCATTGTTTGCCCGATCCTCAAGAAAGGAGACCCTCTGAACTGCGCCAACTACAGAGGTATTAGTCTTGTATTAGCCGTGTTGTGTGAACGCTTGAAGCCTTTCGTCAACAACCTGATTGGTCCCTATCAGTGTGGCTTCAGGCCAGGAAAGTCTACCGTCGACCAAATATTCACACTGCGGCAGATCTTGGAGAAAACCCAGGAAGTCCAAATCGATACCCACCATCTTTTCATCGATTTTAAGGCCGCCTACGACAGCATTTATAGAGACAAGCTATACAGAGCTATGTCTAGTTTTGGCATCCCTGCAAAACTCGTCCGTTAGTGCAGGATGACAATGGAGAATGCACGCTGCTCCATCAAGGTCGGTAAAGAACTCACCGAGACCTTCGAAGTCAAAAAAGGTTTTAGACAAGGCGATGCGCTGTCATGTGATTTCTTTAACATCGTTCTTGAAAGAATAGTGAAAAACTCAAACGCTAACACCAGAGGCACTATCTTCCAAAAGTCCGTCCACTTACTCGCCTACGCCGACGACATCGACATAATCGGCAGAACGCAGCGTGATGTCACTGGCACGTTCGTGAGCATTGAGCCGGAAGCGGCAACGATGGGTTTGGCGGCCAATGAGGGCAAGACAAAGTATATGCTGTCATCAAGAAAGGACACCCAATACCGACGTCTTGGACAGAATGTCACCATAGACAGATATAACTTTGAGGTGGTAAAGGACTTTGTCTACCTAGGCTCCGCTATGAACTCAGACAATGACACCAGCGCTGAGATTAAACGAAGAACTACTCTTGCTAATCGCTGTTTCTTTGGGCTAAGAAAGCAATTGAGTAGCAAAGCCCTCTCCCGAACAACCAAAGTGACCCTTTATAAGACCTTAATCATCCCAGTCCTACTTTATGGTGCAGAGGCAAGGACTCTATCAAAAGCGGATGAGGTCACTCTTGGTTGCTTCGAGCGGAAAATTCTTCGAGTAATTTTCGGTCCCGTCTGCATAGACGGTGAATGGAGGAGGAGATACAACGACGAACCTTACGGGCTGTACAGCGACATCGACCTAGCCAGAAGAGTGAAGGTCCAACGACTGAGGTGGCTGGGTCATGTAGAGCGTCTGGACGTGAATGCTCCGGCCCGGAAGATCTTCAAATCCACACCCGAGGGACGGCGCAGTAGAGGAAGACCGCGACTCAGGTGGCGCACGCAAGTGGAAGGGCACCTTAACCAACTAAGCGTGCGAAACTGGAGACAGCTGGCCAAAGACCGTGCTGGCTGGAGACGCTTGTTGGTTGAGGCCCAGGTCCACCCCGGACTGTAGCGCCACCTTAAGTAAGTAAGTAAGTTAATAAATCATTATTATTAGTATTTCCATTATGATTTTTATTTAAAATGCTGTATTTCATACAATCTTTCAAGTTCTTAATACTTGGATTTTAAAGTAAGTAGGAAATAGTAACTTACAATCCAAGTGACAAGAGTCGAATGCGCCTAGCAATCCATGATTATTAAATTAAAAAAAAAAAAAAACACAAATATCGTTGGAGAGAATTCCAAAGAGGAAAAAACTAAGTATATATACAATTAATGAGTACATCAAGCGTGTTTTTATTTACTCTTTTGCTTTCGATCATGGAGACCGGAATCATAACTACCCTAATTTTAACTTCCTAGTTATTATATAAATAAAGGCGAAAACACTAAAAAAAACTTTTAAGTGTTTTTATTTGCAATACTGGGATAAAAAAAAATCAGTGATTGCTTCTTCCTGCAAATAATAACACAGGGTGTCCCGCCTGTTTAAGTGGGATGGATAATTTCCAAAAAATTACTCAAAATAAGAAAAAAAATATTAAAAAGCAATGGCAACATTTACAATAAAGTACTTTATCAGTTTTAAAAGCCAGAAATCTATTCCTGCCAATATATTTTTAGTCAAGTTGTTGCTATCAATATTTTTTAAACAATTAGGTAGGTATTTCGAAACACACAATTTAGAAAAAAAAAAAACAAATGTATACCGCACCATTGGTTGCATTGTATCATTTTATATGATTGGGAGGCATGTTGCCCGCCCCCTGCAATCCACCTGGGTCACTGTTGAATTGTTAATGGGTGCGACGTGCGAGGTTTGGTATGTTCAAAGTTTCTTTAATTTCAAGGGAAACGTGTATAAAATGTTACAGATTTCTTTATTCATTATTATTTTAACTAACAACTTAATAAAAGACATTCCCAGTAGAAAGGACGTATCATTGAACTGTAGTCGCCTGACCTACCTGTCATAACCTCTAGATATGAAGATGAAGCCTTTTAGTAGTCACATTTGGTACACAGAGCAAGTGAAGGAAACAACTATTTTTTTCTACTGGTAGAGAAGAACTCTGCAAGCCGACGATTTTTTGGGCAAGAGAAAGAATTGAGAAGTAAGGTACCATCCCAAAACACTAAGTAGACTCTAAATATGAACTTTATCACACTTTCCGAAGCCTTTTCCTGGGATCTGAGTGATGGAAAGGAAGATGAATCTTACTTCTGTAGTTTCTAGCAAATAACTCTAACTTTAAGTAACTTTAACTTCACAATTTATTTTAAAAATATTAAAATGTTTTATTTGAAGTAATGACATTGAATTCAAATGTTGGTTTTTCTGTTCAATTTTTCGGAATCCTCAATTCAGACATCAATAGGCAGATATAAACGTTTTCCACTTTCAGTAGAATTGCTTCCATAACAGACAATAACATCACTAGGTACAACAATTTTCAAAATAATCTTCCTCCGTTTGTTTATCAACGAAAGAGTACATTCAAAAACCGGAGCAAAATGCCGGCTAGTTATGCAATCAACCGGCAATTACAGCCAATTAAGAATGCCGAGACTTCCACCAATAATAATGCTGTCGTTAAACTCTCACTCACTCTTCGATGGATTTATTTTAAGTATTCTTATAGTTCTTTAGCTTCATGCTCATAGTGGTTGTATTTGTCATCGGAATAACCAACCGCCTGCTTATGGAGCTGTATGGATGTATGAACTACACACAAAAGTTATTCAAAAAAAAAAAAAAATTCGAAATGGAAATTCAATATTCAAATCGACGAACCTCTGAAGAATTTCTCAATTTGACCGTGAAATTGTACGTGCTCGGGCATTGATAATACGTCATTAGTATAAATCAAAGCGCATTGGTACGCGAACTCACTATCAAGGATATACCACCGGTCGGTGGTTATAAAATACTCGGCAAGGTATATAAAGAGAAGAGTCACGATCAGACCATATAACACTTCAATTGTGGCTTTTGTCTAGGAAGTATTTTCGGGAACAGAAAACAACAAAAAAAAAAATTCTTCAACATGTTCAAGTTGGTAAGTAGAACAATCAAGGATTAACCTCGAAGACATTAACTTTTGATTGGTTTAGTTCGCTCTTTGCATGGTGGCTGTCTTTGCCTGCGCTGCAGCTAAGCCTGCTATCTTAGCTGCTGCTCCCGTGGCCTACTCTGCTTATACCGCACCGCTTGCCTATACTGCTGGATACGCTCCAGTCGTTGCTCCCTATGCATCCAGCTACACCGCCAATAGTGTTGTCCATTCGGCTGCATTCCCAGCCGCCTATGCTCCATTCGCCTACAACGCTCCTCTCGCATACAACGCTCCTCTCGCATACAGTGCACCAGTTGCTGCTCCAGTTGCCGCTCCAGTCGCCTACGCTGCTCCAGTTGCCCGCGCCTTCCCATTCGCTCGCGCTGTTCCAGTTGCCCCAGTCGCTGCAGTGGCACCAGTCGCCCCCGTCGTGTTGAAGAAGTAAACGTATACGGTGTTTAGAAGAGTTTTGTATTAAAAAGTTGAAGAGTCATTGAAGCGAAATTGAAAACATGTTTTTTTTTCATTTGCCAGTACGAAGTGTTGTCCTGCCGCACGATAAACGCGTTTGCCTTCCACTTGAAGGAACAATTAAATGTCAACGGAGGACAATCGAGTCGTTGTTCCATAGTAATGCACTTTTAATTGCTTTCGCTGGTAGACAGACATGGGCTGGTCTAATGAGGCCGTATATTGTAATTATTGTTTAACACAGTTTGATCGTCTGATGCTGGAGGCATATTTGTCACGCTATTCGTGTGGAAACAGTTTATGTTAGATTTATTGTAATCTGGGTGAGTGGAGTTTCGATGTCCATGCATATTAGGACTATGCTAATTCTTGGAATGCAAAGTGAGAAGTAGTAACGATTTCGGTTTCCCCTGACAATTACAGTTGGGGACGATTTTTGTCTAGGAATTATTTTTAAGATAACTATACAAGTAACAGTTCTTAGGGTATTATTTTTTAATTCTGAGCGTGAAAACAGAAAATTGGATATGTTTAACGGATTCACTTAAAAATATTAGACATTCAAATTTGAATGACACACAATATTTCCATTCATATCTGCATGACGGGACATAGATGGACGGGTCAAGATAAAGTCGTGACGTTTAATACGCATTACGTTATGCGAACAAACTGAATAGGGATTAAAGAGTGAAAAATCTTGACAATATGGCTGATATTAATATTTTGGCCAAATAATGAAAGAAACACTAACATCTTTTTTTTCACTTTTGATATTTTTTTTTAAATCCGAATGAAAAATTTCACGCCATTCATTTTTGAATGTTATGACCGTGGCACTATCAGCGTTTTTCCGAAGAAATATTCTAGTTGAGCTATTCCACACAAGCAGTTGGCGCCACATTAGTTAAACGAAAACGAGGAGGGAGTTTTTTGTTATTTCTTAAGAAAAAAAAAATGCAAAACTTACGGGTGCGTTCACTTGGTGAATCTTTCAACCGCGGGTATTGTTTTTTTGACGGTGTTCAGTCGAGTAAATTCTCATTTCCTGATTTTTTTTATTTTTACAATTTTTTTTTATGAATGTGATGTTTAAGTTTTGAGACAAATGTGAGCCGTTTCTCCTTGGCTCGGAGGATTGAGCCAAAGCAGCAATACTTGAGCCAAATTATGCAAATGGATACTACAGCACGGGACCTTACGAAATCTTACATTTTTGAGTTAGACCGACGTCTAGGTTCCGAGTTGTATACAACGTATATGTTTTGTAGAGATACTATACTATTCCTGATACTGGTAACAATAATAGATAAAACGGCAATTCGACGTTCGGCATTTCGAGTCTAGTCGTTGGAGGGAATTCAAGCCGAGGTAAGTGACAAAGTGGCACTTTTCGCATAATGTCGATATAAATATAAGCGTAGTACCGACGAAACCCGTCGCCTTGTAAATGATAGGTAAATCGATTAAACCTTTTTTATGAAATTGGGAAAGGTTTATTCTTTGCTTTTTCTTCGGCGGTGGCGATGGTTCGGGATCTGTCGGCGTAATGAACATATTCGGTTCTACTTCTCAGCTGTCAAAGGGCAAATGCCTGTGTTCCTACGTCAACACATTATGCAGAATGTTTCCCCTAGACTAATGCTGTCGATAATTTAATTCTAAAAGTCTCAAACAATTTTGTTGTATGGAAAATGTCACTCCCTATTTTTATATCCCGACTATTTTTTCTTCAATGTTTTGGTTTTTTTTTTTTTGCCAATCACCTTTGTGACGTAATATGCGTTCATTGAAAAAAAAAATCTATCAAAAACGTGACCAATAAAAGGTTAAAACAAACGTCCAAAAATTCTTCAAAAAGGCCATAGAACAAAGTTCAAAAAGCGATCAAAAAAAAGCTTAAGAAAACCTCTAAAATGGTGTCAAAAACTCTTGCGAGAAAACACTTCAAGAACGCATCGAAAAGCCCGACAAAGAACTCGCCAACGCGGGGCACTTTATCTCAACTCAGCATCTATTAATCTATTCCACCCATACCGAGATCATTCTCTGAAAAATCGATATCTTCTACTGCACTTGAAAAAATATCGTAAGATGTTGTTTCAACCTGTTTCTATTCTCAGTGGAAACTATAATTATACTCTACAGTCTCTAGTGAAGCCGATACAAACAAAAAGGACGATCATTTAATGCCGAGTCCCAACAGCCAATACTCCTGCGAGAGGTGACGCAATGGAAAAAGCTTTGAGATGCAGTAATCCAACACACTAACCAGCACTTGGCCAATGCGTAGGACCGCAGTTTACTCTTTCCAAATCAGGTTTTCTTGCAGGTAATACACGGTCTACGCATGCCGAGAAAACAGTTTCTTTTTGTTTAGAATTCGATAGCAACCTTTTCAGACATTTTTTTGGATTATTCAAACTAAACTAAATCTCTCGCAACGATCGTCCCCCTGCTGATGCCAGCATCATAATAAAGTTTGCTGAAAAGCGAGGTAAACAAAGTTTAATGCGAGCGGTTGCGAGCTTCTGCAAAAACAGAAAAGCTCCACTAAAGCTTCGTGATGTCGACCTGGATTCATCGAAGAGCTTCTTTATCAACGATAGTCTTACAAAAACAAATTATCAAATACAGCGGAATGCATTAAGACTGAAGCGAAAATTTCTTCTGCCTTCAGTGCATACATTTAATGGTAAAATCTACTTTCGAACCAATAACAGTCACACTTCGTTCATTATCCACAATATTGAATACCTGAGGAATGACATCGGACCAGAAGCCAATGAAGATCAAAGCTAATTATGTTTATGTCTTTTTCTTTTACATTTATTTTTATTTTCGCACCAAGTTTTTTTTTCTAACTCAGTGCACATTGGTTTTTAATGTTCTTTGTTGTTCTTTTCCCTAGCATGTAAAATGCATGCTAGCAATTTAACTGTGTTCGTTTTTGATCTCACTGTGGATGTGTGTTTTTATTCCTATCATGACAAACACCACTGATACTGGTTTTGGCAGCATAAATGAAAAAAATAAATTTCTGCTTAATACCCTATGTAAAAGTCATAATGGCCTGCATATTTGTCATATTAATGCACACAGTCTTGTGAATAAATTTGATGAGTTCAGGATGATATTTGAAAATAGCTTATTTGATATAATATGCGTGTCTGAGACTTGGTTCCACCCGAATTTAAATAGCAACTTATTCTCACTACGAGGTTTTAAAAAACCTTACCGAGCTGATTTTGCGAAAATTGCGTACGGAATTTGGAAGAAGAGAAGCACCGTCAGCTCCGTATGTTCGTTATCTTGTGAAAAAAGTGAAAGAAACTGGCATCCTCATCGATAAACCAAAGCGTGAAAAGCCAAAAATAGAGCGTACACCCGAGAAAATTGCTGCTGTGGCAGAAAGTGTGCGTGAAGCGCCATCAACATCAATTCACCGTCGTTCTCAACAATTGAACATTTCGGAGACATCATTGAGACGAATTTTGCATAAAGACCTTGGTATGATGCCAAACAAAGTCCAATTGGTTCAGGAGTTCAAGCCAAATGACCGTCCAATGCGATTTCGCTTCGCTAAGTGGACCTGCGATCGACTTAGAGAAGATGCCGATTTTGCCAAAAAAATCATCTTTTCAGATGGAGCTGCGATTTGACACCGTTGGACTATTATTTGTGGGGTGCCGTAAAAGATAAGTGTTACGCCGACAAGCCAGAGACAATTGACGCTTTAGAGGACAATATTCGTGAAGCCATTGGTGAAATACAGCTGCACACAATCGATAATGTGCTTAAAAATTGGACCGATTGTGATTGAGGCAGCCATTTGAATGAAAATATTTCCCATTATTAACCGGAAGGATTGTACTTTCAAATAAAAAAAGAAATTTGAGAAAATATTCAGTAGTTTTTTTTTATAGCATTTTCAAAAAAAAAAAGTTATTTGGCGGACCCTGTACAAACTGAATTCTTGACCGCTGCAATTGACCACCTGTTTAATAGGCACGTTCCTTTTAAAACTCGTCTTATTAAATCAGACAGCTGTCCTTGGCTTTCTAATAACATTATTAGTTCTATGAAGAGGAGAGATATCTTATATCGTCGTTGGAAAAATTTCGGATGTGCGTGGAAATATACAATATTTGTAGAGCATCGCGCAATCTTTTTACAAAGCTTATAAGATCCGCTAAACTCAACTATTATAGTAATAGATTTAACTCTGATCGTTCTTCCAAGTTTCTGTGGAATGGAATTCGTCATAGTGGATTAAATAGGGAGAATACTTCAGTCTCGGAAGACAATATCAATATTGATGAATTGAACCTAAAGTTCTCTACCCCGACAAGTTCACTCATAACAAGTCAAGCGTTTACACGTCATAATTGTAATGTAGGACATGTCTTTTCATTTGCTGCAGTTGACGAATTTGAGGTAGGAAATGCGGTTTTCTCCATAAAATGTAAGTCTGTCGGGCTAGATAACATTCATCCTGACTTCATAAAAATCCTAATTCCACTTGTATTCCCCACATTACCCATATATTCAACACCATTATTATGACATCTACATACCCATCTTCTTGGAAAAAGTCAAAAATTATCCCAATCCCCAAAAAAGGTGTAAACTCAGAATACAGGGCCATTGCCATTCTGTCTTTTTTGTCTAAAGCCTTTGACTCTATTATAAGCAACCAAATAAAACAACATATTAAAGACAAAAATCTTCTTTCCTCTTCAATCAGGCTTCCGCTCCGGACACAGTTGCACATCTACCTTATTAAAAGTTATGGCCGATATAAGGCAGGCAATTGATGCTAATTATACTACTGTGATAACTTTACTTGACTTTTCTAAAGCATTTGACTGTGTTAATCCTAATATTCTCTGTGATAAATTAATGACTTTTTTTTTAACTTTTCTGACACTTCTAGTTAACTAATTTATTCTTACTTGACTAATCGCTTGCAAGCTGTTTCATGATACTAACCTGTCTTCGTTTATTCCTGTCAATAATGGTGTTCCACAATGATCCATTCTCGGTCCATTACTTTTCTCCCTGTTTATTAATGACTTACCTTCTGCTTTATCCCACTGTCTATACCAAATCTATGCTGACGATGTTCAGTTGTACATTAGTTTCCCTCTTGGCATGGTCGAGGACGCAATAGCTAAAATGAATGACGATCTACGTTCTATTCTTGAGTGGTCAAAATGCAATGGTCTTAAACTCAATCCCGACAAAACGAAAGCTATACCAATATCTAAACATCAGCCGTACTATCCAGATTTCCCACGTATTTTCCTAAACTCTTCCCAAGTTGAATATGTGAGCTACGCGAAAAATCTTGGAGTAATTTTTAACAACAAATTAACGTGGGATAATCACATTAATTCTGTACTAAATAAAGTTTACGCATCGTTACGTGGATTATCAATAGCAAAAAACATTTTACCCACACAAGTTAAGCTAAGTCTAGTAAAAGCTCTAATAATCCCCATAATTTCATTTGGATGTGAGCTGTATGCTCTTGCGGATTCCCTCTCACTTCATAAACTTCGCGTTGCTTTCAATTCAATTGCCGGGTTTGTATTCAACCGCCGAAGGTTTGATCACATCTCATCTGAGGCTCGTCAACTTCTTGGATGTAATTTGGAGGCTTTTTGCAAACATCGGTGTTGCGCTTTACTTTTTAAAATTATTCACAAGAAAGAACCATACTATTTACTTGTTTACTAATATAAATGTCTGTTCTTCTAATCGCTATATTGTATTACGACCTGCTACATATACCTGTTTGACTTCACGCAGGCAATTTTTCATTTATGCTGTCAAGCTCTGGAATAATCTACCCACTTATGTGAGGTCCAAAATCGAACACAAAACATTTCACACAGTCTGCTTTAAACACTTTTCCAATTTGAATTGATTTAGCTTTATTTTCTTTTTAGTCTCTCTTTCCTTACACCTTGGTTGCGCTTTAATATAATTTGTAGCTTAAATATGTTTTTCGTTTATATAATGATTTTATTTAAATTACTGTAGTCTACCTTGCACATTATATAATTTCTTTTCATTTTATTTCCTATGCTCTTATGAGCTAAACTCAATGTATAGCGTTGCATTATAAATAAATAAATACAAATAAATACAAATAAACTGTACACTCTGTGCACTCTAATATCATTTCGAAAAACCAAGACTGTCAGCCGAACATTATAAATGTATGTAGTTGCCTACGTATGTACATAAAGGATTGCTTCTCCAAGGACGAATCAAACGAACTTATTATACAGTTGACTGTCATATCCAAACCACTGAATTCAGACTATATTCAGAATCTATTAAAGTTCACTGATTGCGCGTGCAAGTCCACAATCTATATCGAAACCCACTGGCCTGTCAGGTGACTTAGCCACAAATCAACGACCGTTTACGCTAACAACTCGGACACAAGTGTTCTCCTCTCAAACGACATGACTTTATATTTATATATTTTTCAATCCGCACTTACCAGACTTGCAGTCGTCGGCACGCCCACTTATTTTTTAAAACCAAATCGATTGATCGCCCGATCTAATGGGACGTTGCCTCACATTAATTATGAAATGCAAATGACCCATTCAAGCTATGACTGCATAATATTTATATGCAATAAATTAAAATATTATCGAACGGGCAGTCAGCGTGTGTCCCATTTAAGATTCTAACGATTGAATGACAGGTGGTCGGTCAACCCAGCAGCCGCCAATCATTAATATTATTACGACCACGAAACGATCGGTGTGCATGAAGATCGTTCAAGAGAAGCACCGCGACGATATCTTATCGTGAAGATTCAGAAGCGCTTAAATCATTCGTCACAGCCAACTGTACCGCGGATTAGAGGCGATTAAATTGACAAATTCGATACACACTGCTGATGATCGTGCGGATGGCTGTCATTTGAAAAGCAAACCGACTACAGAATGCTGATAGTGAAATTATTGTGATTTAAATTCCCCGTTCACACTGAGACTAGTGAAAGTGGATTCTTATGGTCGGACGGTATTAACTTGCATGCGAGCTCGTAAGTACGGTCGGAAAATTAGGATAAAAGGAGGAGTGAATAATCTTATGTAATGCAGATTGGATTTGAATGCGAAAGGGGGAAAACAAAATTCGATTGAAATTTAAAACGTCTTGGGGATTTAGAAAGGAACTGGTTTGGATTTGCTGCCATTTGCCGATTGTATTAAGCCATTTGAATGAAGCTTGGCCGCTGTTATATTACACGCAGGGGAGCAATTATTATTGTCATGAGCTGGAATGGATTTTCTTAATTCATATGACAGGAAATTGTATTGGTTTCGGTTTCACAAAGAGATATGAGAGTGTTCAACCGCAATTGTGGGCGCACTACTATTCAATTTAATTGTTGTATTGTTTTGAATTTGAGACTTCTGTGTTATTTCAAGTTGTATATAGACTCCTAACACCTGGCTTCGAGCTTCGAGGTGATACTTGACTTAATGAAAGGGTGCCGCTGCCGATATATATATATATATATATATATATATATCTCTATCTACATATATATAAAGGTTAGGTTAGATAATTGGTGTTAATTGGTGGTCTCCATGCTCTTCCTTTCTGTAAAGATCAGATAGAGAGGCATCAGAAAGTTCATGTACGTCATGGAAGTAATAACTTCCAAGTGTTCTGTTCCTAAAGGGACAGAGATTTGGGCAATGACAAAGGAAGTGAGGTGTGTCCTCGTCCTCCTCGTCCTCGCAGCCTCTACAGTCTACATATGTCGTCATCTTTGATATTTAGTTTCATTAAGTGGTTTCGTAGGAAGTAATTTCCAGTCAGAGCTCTCATTAACTTAGATAGCGATGACCTATCAAACTGTAGAAGTTTGTTTGTCCGACCTCTATTAGATTCTGGCCACAGCTTCCGTGATATTTCACAGGTCGTGAGCTCTTTCCACCTGTTGTTGCAGCTTGACAAATAGAATAGTTTTGTTGTCGAGATACAAACATTTCTTTTTTCAACTTAATTTTTGAAGTGGATATCTAGGTACTTCTATGGGCACACTGGAGCTAAAGAGCGAACTGGTGAATGTGCTACGTAAATCTGGAGAGGCAACGGAAGTGAATTCTCTGGAATTAATTTAATTAATAAGTAACTAAGAACCTTTGATTTCAACCAGGCAATGAACCTGAGACTGTGAAATTCATAGCCTAGGTCGTACACAGTCACAGAATTACAGACAAGTTGTAACCACATGGAAAGAAAATGCAAACGAATATTGTTGGTTTGTTTTGCTTTATGAACACTTTTTTAATGAATGAATGCACTTTTCTACTCCACTGCATTAAAGTGGTAATATTATAAGGAATTAATTTTTAATCAAATTTCTTAATATGATCCAACTGCAACAACAATTAAATTTAACATGCATTATATACTTATATACCTCTCCACATTTAGCGAAAGAAGTTTCACTTCTAGTGCGTTCACAAGCACACTCTCTTTTTTGTTACACACTGTACAAAATTGCGTCGTCGAAATATAACAACTATAATGTTCATTAATGCAACTATTGGCATCACTTGTAGAGATGAGCTAAGTCGTGATTTCGCAATCACAGGTTGAACTGATTGTGATTGTGACTCGCGAACTCACTGTAGGATTGCAATGCCATGTTTTATGATTTTATTTCGGAGAGATATAGTCTGATGCCTACGTATTTGTTATTACATATATTCTTGTAAATAGTAAACTCAAACATATAAATGCAGTCGAAAATTCGCGAATAATACTCACTTGTCGCATGAACCTCACATCCGAATTAGAAAATCCTAAAATCAACTACAGTCCAGCGCATACGCAAAAAGAAAATTTAATAAAAAATACCCCAATAAGTTACTTTAGCAATAATAAAGAAATAAACAACCAATTTATATAAATATTTATTCACAAAACACTCTGACTCCCTATACTTCATCATATTTTTCAAGTTTTCTTTTGCAGAATGTTCCTTCTACCCACCCTTCTTTACTGAAACTGCTACCTTACCTGCTGCGTTGCCAACTCAAAAGCAGAGGAGCTCAGTAGATCACTACAAAAAATGCAGTAGATTGGATCTTTCCGCAGTAGATTTTACAAAAACCAAAGATCATTTGCTTAAGACTATATCAATAATCAATACATCAATAATTAAAGTTTTGAAAATACTCTAAGAGCCCAGGAGAGTTTGAGGGTGTCCAGCAACCGTTGCTGACATTATTCATTTCCTTGCAAAAATCAAGTTCACTATCCATTAAGGAAAACGGTAAATTATGACACACGAAATAACACAATTCATCTCTGCCTTAAGTTTGAATTATTATTGTTTCTTGAGGAAACCTGAAGAAACAAATCTGGAATAAGGCTTTTATTTTTGGACTTCTCCAAATGAAACCTTGATGCACTATGCCTTTCCAAATCTTGTAAAATAAGGGTCTTCGACACGTACACGATACACGAAACACGAATTCAAATTAAGAAGCCCACAGAGTCAGAATCGCGTCAGTTTAGCAGAAAACGGGAAAACAACAGAAACATAGACATAGACAGAGATTTGTTTCATGATTCACGATATCGTTCTTTACACCTGTTATTTTTATGCATGGTTTTTTTTGCAGCTGTCCAGGACAAGGTTTATCAAACAAAAAAAGTGCAGTATATCTACTGCTATTGCAGCAAACTGACAACGCTGGCTGTAAGTGCCTACTTTCTCGTTGCTACTTGCTACTTTGATTCGTAGTTTAACTAGTTTCCCATTTGGCTTGTGATTGTGATTCTTGTATCGCGACTCTTTCTGTTCATCATGAGTCGTGATTTTCAACCTGTGGCTGCGATTGTGATTCTTGTGTGTATACCTAATGATCCCATCTCATTTTTGCTGAAAAACAGGAGAAATTCACAAAATCGTAGCGTTTCACAGGTTTTTTATTTTGAAAAAACGGTGTAAAACAGGAGTTCAATGTGAGTACTAATTTAATGTTTAATGTAACAAAAATACGTAATAATATGTATTAAAGAATATTTAACAAAATGCTTAATCAAAAATCATCATCATCTTCAAGGTCAATGTCGAAGTCGTCATCTGTTTCTACGTTGGCATCAGCGGAGCGCAAATAATGACGTTCTATTCGCGTCATAAACTAAATAGTAAATAGACTGACAGCTTTCGTACGTCTCCCCGATTTCACCTTGTAGGCAATTTTTCTTTTTTGGCTGAAGCTGTCAGTCTATTTACTATTTAGTTTATGATTCGCGTACACTGACTGAAAAAATGAGAGAGGGAGTATGTCCGTATGTAATTTTTGCTCCGTTAGCTTTTTCGCGAAGTTGCCAGTTCACTGCGATGTTCTGTTCGACGTGAAGCGACGTTGACACGTTTGAAATTTTAAAGTTTAGTGCGTTGAAAACATCTTTGGTAAAAAACAGGTTTTTCGAGGGCAAAAACAGGTCACAGGTTTTCGGTCCAAAAAACAGGAGTCTCCTGCGCAAAACAGGAGAGATGGGATCATTATTTATACCTCCTTATTTCACTGTTTCGCTGTTTGTCCTGTGATTGCGATTTATGTAGCATTCACTTGACGTTGAAAGTGTTCACTATTACAAAGTTGATCAAACTGATGCGCAAACATAATTAAAAAAAGAATCGCAGAAATACAGGGTGGCGCACGAATCGTGCTACAAAAATAAAACGTAATAACTTTTTTTCTGTGTGAGTAATCGGCTTATTTTTATTTTTATTTTGTAGGTTACTATTTAGATTTATAAAAATGGATGCTTGGGAATCCCGATCTCACTAGTGTTGGGTAGGACACGAATTTAAAATGAGTTTGTATGAGGTACTCATTTCGAAATTTGAAGTGGTACAATGTACCACCTCAAATGAGGTGTTCGTGTTGCACCAAATCTCAATTCTCCTCAAAGCTCAAATGAGTGTTCTTCTGTATTTCACCTCAATTGAGGTTTGCATCTGAAATAATATATTGAACAATGGTATGAGGAAAGGGAATGAGGCATGCATTATTGAAATGCAACAATACTGATATCTTACATACCTATTACGAATTCACAAAAATGTTACCCATAGTGCATCTTTTACGTAATTAAATAAGAAAAATGCCACCGTATGTAATTACAAATGAGCAGATCCAAAAGTGTTAGTGAGGTCTTTACCTCCAATATCTCAAATACGAGTATTCTTCAATCTTTTTCTTTTCCTCACTAACTCAATTGAAGTTAAAAATGCCTCACTCACTGAAAATCCTCAAATTAATGGTGAAGCGACGCTTTTTGGATCTATACTCTGTTCTCTGTGTTTCTCATAAAATGAGTTGAGAGAGAAAGCGTACGTTGAATGAGTTTGAGAGTGAGCCTTTATGGATAGTTGAAATATGGATCATGCGAATGCAAGTGTGTTTGTTATTTGTTTACATTTTATGATCTCTCTTCTCTTTTTCTCAACCAAGAGAAATGTATTACTGTCACAAAATTTTGTTTTGTGTTCCTCCATGCTCCATGTGACAAATTTAAGAGGTGGTACAAATTTTCGTTTTGAGGTGTTGGAACATTTTGATCAGATATATGGGACATTTGTATTGCCTCATGTATGAGTAACACAACACTACTTGGGATACGGAGAAAAGAATTTGGATAGTGCAACGGTACCATGCTTTGCAGTCCGTCATTTCCGTCCAAAGGGAATTTAGGCGGGAGTTTGGCGGTAATCCCCCGAGTAGATGGACCATTATGAGGTTTGTAAACATGTTTGCTGAATCTGGAAGCATCGCACGAAGGCCGTACCATCGAGATGCCAATGTTCGGGTTCAGGATACAATCGCAGCAGTAGCATCTGCAATACAGGCCAATCCGAGCGTTTCGACCCGAAACTTATCGGGGCAAATTGGAGTTAGTAGACGGTCATTACACCGGATACTTCATGACGATTTAAACTTGTTTCCGTACAAAGTCCAAATTACTAGCAAGTTAAACCCTCAGGATTTGCCTGTTCGCCTGGAATTTTGCCAAAAAATGATATCAATGGCCGAAGAAGACAACACATTGATCAATTGTTTGTTCATGTCTGATGAGGCCCATTTTGATCTTAACGGCAATGTAAACAAGCAAAATTGCCGTTTATGGAAAGAGTCTAATCCAGAAATGCTCCATGAGACGGAACTGCACCCAGAACGAGTCACTGTGTGGTGCGCAGTTTCATCAAGGTGTATTGTCGGGCCGTACTTCTTTGAAGAAAACGGTGTAACCGTTACTGTCAATGGGGACCGTTATTTAAAGATGTTGAAGCCGTTTTTTTACCCAGAACTGCGCCGAAGACGTATTCCATTCAACAGCGTTTGGTTTCAGCAAGATGGAGCAACTGCACATATAGCCAGACCAGTTATGGCGGAGCTAAACAAAAAATTCGCAAACAAATTAATTTCTAGGAACTCCACTCTTCGCTGGCCCCCAAGATCACCTGACCTGACTGCACCAGACTTCTTTTTATGGGGTTATGTCAAGCAAGAGGTGTATAAAACGAAGCCCAGGAATTTAACTGAATATTTGTCCATAACGACAATAATTGAGGCGATCCCAACTTCAACTCTTCAGGCCGCAATGAATAATTTTTTGATCAGGTGCCGCATATGCGTGGGAGAGCGTGGAGGTCATTTGTGATCTATAATCTTTAAAAACAACTAACAATTTAAAATAAAATTTAATTTTCTAACCAATAAAAAAGAAAAATGAAATACATCGATTAAAAAAAAAGTTATTTGAATTTCTTATTGTAGCACAATTGGTGCGCCACCCTGTACCTGATGCATTGTTGATTCGCAGGCATAATAGTAAGAAAAATGTCGCAAGAGAAAGAAAAGTTAGTAAATAAACATTTTTATCAATAGATACATTTGCTTTTGACAGAAAAATTTCTAAATTTTGGTTGAATTCTTTATTTTAATTTTTCTCACAAACATTTAATTTTTTTAGTTAGTTCTTAGAAACTAATGAAGGGATTTCGATGACAAGCCTTCTACAAAGATTTATTACACCAATTTTTTTTTTTGGCAAGATAATATTCCCATATGAACTACAAACGTTATATTTATTAAGTTATGTCTCCCTAACATACCTACATGGATCTTATGTTCGCAGAGTTCTTAGAAACTAATTTCGATGAAATACATATTCTCTATGCTCCTCTACGTGCAGTAGGCTATATTTTATTGGATTTTATTCCTCTACAGAGAAAAAAACAAATTTCCTCTTGTACGCTAGACATATTTCACAATTATTTTTTATTTTGAATTTGCCTCATTTAACTTGCCATTATATTGATAAATAATAAAATGAAGAAAAACACAAATAAAAAGCCAACCTACAGATCATAAATAAATAAAAAGAATATCCATAATCCAAGTGCATAATAATCAAAGATGGAAGGGCAATGGAATAAAGATTGAAATTGAACAGAATACTCTGCATTGGAGAGAAGCAAACCATACTTATGGATACAGAGAATAGCCCTTTTTTATTATCAGCCATGATCCATATAGATCATCGAAATACATGCACTTACAACAACAGCACATGATCCTGATATTCATCGAGATCACGAATCATGATCTGAAAATGTATTGTACTATTTCCCTCTAGGTGGCTTGTTTCATTTTTCAATGTTGGTGTGCCTGTAAACGATAGCCATTAGCCAAGCCAAACAGTCACGTTGCCAGACTAAAATATTCTACACCCTTCACAACACAAAAAATCAAAAAGCATTTTTTTCACATCGAATACATTTCCCGCCTTCGAGATGATTTTGCTTTTTTATTCCATAAAGGTATATGCCCAGACCAGCGAAATATTTAAGTAAATGTTTCGTAAACATTTATTAAACAAAAAAAATGTTTATGAAATGTTTCGCACTTCGTTAATAATTTGTTTCAGAGGTGTGTTTTTGTTCTTTTAACATAAAATACAAATGTCCAGAAAATCCATGTGATATGCACCTTAGACCTACTCGCACACAGATTCATACATTTCCATAAAAAAATACTCAAAACTGTTGTACAACTATAATTGCCCATACAAAATGTTCACTTTAAGAAAATATTAGCCGTATTTTATTATCAGCGTGATCTGATCCGAATCAGATCATGAAAATAAAACAATACGGATCATAGAAAAATTTTATTTTCGAGTTGTGGCAACAGTTTCTTTCAAAACACAAGGGGTAATGTATGAGCATTACAAACTTCATATTGCCACCAGCCATATTGCAAACTTTCTGTTCAACGTGACGTCACAATATGATGACAATTGACATGACATTTCATTTCCTTTGGGGGGGTGTTACCATATGAATCAAATTAATAATTTTTATTTTTGGTTATTGTATTTAAAAAAAGGAATTTACATTTCTATGTTCAAAAATGCAACAAATAAACAATATTTTGCTGCGTATTCATGCGAGCGAATGATTTTTTTAAACATTTATGAAATGTTCTCGATTTAATTCAGAAATATTTCATAAACATTTTTCAAACATTTCTGTTTTTGCCGGTGTATACGCCGATTAAGTATTTATTAAACGTTTATGAAATACTTCTTACTGTCGGAAATTCACGACCAGAGGCTCGAAAACAACAACACGGCTTCCATAATATGGTGTGTTTTTTTTTCTAAAAGGAAATGAGCTTACCTACTATCAGTACAAAATGTAATAGAAATCTTAATGCAGTTTACACCTCTGGTCCGCTCAGATTGGAATTCTTAGACAAAGTAAATGACAGCGGCTTAGGCACGAAATTCCAGAAGAACAAAATGAAGTTAGAATTATATTTTTCCGTGATAAAAAAGAAACGTGTTTCCCAATAACTAGGTTCGAAAACAATTTAAATTTGTGCAGGTAGCTAGTTTCGATTTTTCATTATTCCAAGATTTTCTGGACATTTGTATTTTATGTTAAAAGAACAAAAAGACACCTGTGAAACAAATTATCAACGAACTGCGAAATATTTCATAAAAATTTTTTTTGTTAAATAAATGTTTATGAAGCATTTACTTAAATATTTCGCTGGTCTGGGCATACCTTTATGGAATGAAAAAGCAAAATCATCTCGAAGGACGGGAAATTCATTCGATGTGAAAAAAATCCTTTTTGATTTTTTGTGTCATGAAGGGTGTTGAATATTTTAGTCTGGCAACGTGACTGTGTGGCTTGGCTACCGTTTACAGGCGCACAGACATTGAAAAATGAAACAAGCCACCTAGAGGGAAATAGTACAATACATTTTCAGATCATGATTCGTGATCTCGATGAATATCAGGATCATGTGCTGTTGTTGTAAGTGCATGTATTTCGATGATCTATGTGGATCATGGCTGATAATAAAAAAGGCCTTTTGTAACCGTTGCGTGTCTCAAAGCTACAAATATCCTTTAGAGTAACATTTCAAAACACTCAAAAACTATGAGGTTGCTATTTTGTGCTACGCGAACTGAATGCGGACAGTCTGACTCTGAATTGTGACAAAAGAATGCGACCATAATATTTTGGCGTTTTTTTGCAAATAATCTTCACACATACTACAAACTAATGTCTGCAGTAAGTGTACACAGACGAAGTAGGTACAGCATACTCCCAAGCGCAACATGCTCCTTTTAATGTAGGCGTGCGGCGTGCACGAATTATATGACATTGCGCCCCAGGCGTAAAAGGGCATATAGGGTGGCATCGAAAAAAACTTCGTGAATGGTTTATTGATGAACTATGAATTTATCTAAATAGAATCGAAATATATAGATAACTAGCTGACCCAGCGAACTTCTTTCCGCCCAAATTCATTAATGTATCTAATAAAAATAATAATTCTGAGCATGCAGAATGCACGTGCTGCTTTATGAAATAAATGAAGTACATATTACAGCAATATCGATGGGTTTGCTCACACGGGAGCACGCCATATACAATTGACCATGTGAGAAACATGGGAATTGAATTGATGCCACAAATATCCAGCGATTGTCCTTGCGACTATTTGTCATAGTGAAAGCGAGGCACACGGAAAATTTAAGACGCTCAAATACGAATGGCAAATCGTTCTGAATGCTGAATGAAAATGTTGGCATTTGAATTTTTCCCTCAAAATCGTTTGCTGCATGACATTCGATTTGAGATTCTTCACAATCAAATCAAATGCGTTCCGTTGCAAATTTTCCGAGCATTTAGGTTGCGCAACAAAATTATAACTGAGCCGACTTTCAATTTCATCCTATCTTTTAAATACAGCAATACGAATAAAACAAAGAAAGAATCATGAAAATTGGCCCAGTTCCAAACTTGGTTTCCAATAAATTGATTGTGACATTCGCTGTGTGGCATGTGACGCCGTCCTGTTGGAACCACATGTCTTCCAAGTCCATATCATCCAATTGGGTTGTCATTGAACGGTAGCGATTCCCATTCACAGGAACGTGCCGGTCTTGATCATCACGGAAGAAGTCCGGTCCAATGACGCCGCCGGCCCATAAACCACACCAAACCCTAATTTTATCGGTATGCAATGATGACTCATGGAGGACGTGTGGATTTCTGCCTGACCATTACTGCATATTTTGTTTATTGACGAAGCCATTCAGCCAGAAATGATGACGAACATAAATTGGACGTAGCGCTCTTAACGTATCGCACGCAGTTTTCACAAATCACTAACTTACCTTTGAAATAGCCAAAATACAGAAAGCAAACGAACGAAAAGGGTGCAATTGAAATTTTGAATACAACTGGAAAAACAGAACAAAACACTTAACGATCTAACAAAACAATAATAATAATAGTAAATTTAAAAATTTTATTTAAAATTAATTTGACTTTCTTTCAAATGTTGTTTTATTTTTCTTTCTTGATTTACAAAAGGGTACAACTTCTTCATCAGTACACATTAGTTAATTCATTGCCCCCCCTCCTCCGTGACCACACAGCCCAAATTATCAAATCACAAAGAACATATACTGTGCTATCAAATGGAATGACCGCCTACAGCGCCACCTGTTGAGAATTTTTCAATTTTTCTTCTTTCCTAAACCTTCGCGGAGTAGTTACGAACAAATTCGCAGAAGGAAGTATCCAATTTGGTCCAGTCGTTTTCGAGTTTTAAGCATCCGAACAAACCAAGATCCATTTTTATATATATAGATTTATTTAAGAATACGTATATCTTTTACTCAGTTTTTCTACTAAACAATTAATTTTACATTTTAAACCGTGTATTGAAAATTGTTTGTCGTTTTAGCGCAACATCAATAATAATCTTTTAATTGTAGGTAACTATACTTTTACTATGTGCACCGCGCCTTTCGACGCTTCAATATCTTAGTAGGATAAAAATGAGAATGGTTTATGATTTCTATACAAAACTGCAGCAGATTAAATTGGAAACAATCAATGATGAAATAATTAAATTTAATGGTAAAAATGTGGAACTATCATTTACATAATATCAAATGTTATCAATATATTTTAATAAATAGCATGTTACATGAATAAAGAAACACATATGGCAGGCCAATGGCCGTTTTCTGATCCTTAAGCTAAGATTAGACTGTATGCCAATTATGGATATGACTACCAAAAGGCAAATCACCAGATTAGCTGTCAAATGAACAAAATGTCAGGATTATCAGAACGGCATATTAGACTATATGACAAAAATTACCAATTTGGTCATATTTGCCTTGATGGTCATTTAAGGTATTTGTTATTTACTGCCAAAAAGGGAACGAAAATGAAAATAAATCACAATTCCACGAATTCAAACACCGATGACAACAAAATAATTCCTGTTCCATCAAAAATGCCATCAATGCCATAACGAAATTTCAATAAAGTGCATATGAGCAATGAGCATATAAGGCCATATGATGGCATTCGTGCTTATTGTCCGACTACACTACCTATATATGCTATTTGGGCATTTTTATCTGTCAAAAAAAATATATGTGGCATTCAGGTCATTAGAGCATTATGAGGTATGCCCATTACATTATATGACCATATTTTGACAGGAGAACTGTCAGAAATTGACATTTTAAGACCACTTGGCATACAGTCTAATCTTAGATACCTTTATTGGGATCCATTATCAAAAAAAAAAAAAAAAAACAAAGAAGAGTCCGTAAGAAAATCAAAGTAGCTGGGAAATAAAATTGTATATTATTAATACTCAATATTTCTTGAGCGCATGAATTTTTGCAACTTATTGATATTTTGTGATAAAATTGATTTTCGTTTGAATATTTTGCACTCGGGTACTTATACGAAGGTATGGAATTATTCAATCCGCATAATTTTACCTGCATTACCATTTTCATGACATTTTGTTTGTGTAGGTTGGTACTTTAGCATCCCCATTAAAGAGGGAAGGTTATTATGTGCTTACGTTTTATATTGGTACCAGTATTTCTATTTCACATTTTCTGTTTCGTGCGAACCAACTTACAAACAGATGAAAACCAGTTTGACAGCTCACTTTAATTCGGTCACATTTCAATTACAAGTTATACCCAAAATGCCATTAATCCATTAAGCTGAAACTTATTCCCCACATTGGTCAACGTTACATCCTACACTGCACTTTGATACATTATTCACACTGTTTATGTTACGGAAATATGTCTGAAATGTGGGAACAGCGCTTACACTATAACCAACAATTTCTACTTGGATCGCTTAGTAAGTTCAGCACACAGTAATTTAGTTAAAACTGGGGTGTGATCTTAAAATGGATAGATTCCGGATGAACCCCTTTTTTTCCTTTGTCAGATCTCTATATGGATCAAAGCTCTTCAAACTGAAGATTGCATCGACGAGATAACTTCCTGAGCTAATTAATTAAAAAAAAGATTAGTCAAGTACTTAAACAACAGGTAAACCGGATATGTCAACAGATTACAGCATAATCTGGACGTCGAATACCAAAGGAACTACTTTTTCTTAAGTCTGTCCTCATGGAAAAAAAAGAGCATCAACGCTATGTTTTAAAATCAAAGCCTCATAAGCCTTTTTGCGCTCAAAGGAGCAGGAGCTGCAGAGTTCAGCATAATAAATAATAATAATTAGTTGGCGCAACAGGTCCGAGGGACCCAAGGCCTAGCTTCTCACAACCATTCGTTTTGTGGGAGTTTCGTTTTTGGAACGAATGGAAGGGATCTACAGTTTTATGCCGATTCCAAACAGCTAATTGAGAAGCTCTTTCAAGACAGTTATACTCTCGGATGTTTGTCAGATGTTCGCGAGAGGTGGCGCAATGGAAAAACCCTGAGTTGGAATTTGGGTTTTGACTTAAGTATAAGGAATCTAATAATCCCTTTTCGGAGCATATAGTCTGTACGGAGTACAATTTAAAGGGTTTGCTCAGAGACTGTCCTTAACAGTAACGATATTTACAATGTCAAGGACACAAACCACTCTTGAAAGGAGCCTCAGCTTAGAGCCAAAACGAGACGCGGCCATGTTGGTTGCAGGAATCTTCCACATTTGAATACCGAGCGCTCCCTTTACACAATGTGTTGTTAGGTGGCAAAACTGCGAGAGTGTAAGAGATTATTTTAGTTCAAAAATTCGAAAATACAAACGGGTAAGTGCTTGAAAAATTAGAAGGTTGGCTCCTACCCACTCTGATGAAATATCAGCCGGTGGTTACAAGAAAAAAAACATCTTTCCGAGCTGCCCTGACAGCCCTGACTATTTTATTGATGCTGCAAGATAAAGAAATTCAAGGTCACCCGGAAAGAGTCTGAGTAACAATCTCTAAACCGTGCATTGGCGCGTATCTATATTGTAACAATTCTCCCTTATGGCGTCGAATGTTGAACGTTGAGTTGGAATGGAAGCCTGATTTTGATTGTGACGCAAACAAAAAGATACAACCCATCAGAACTCTGAGCCAACCGACAAAAGAATGGATTCCCAAAAAGCACGGCAACTACAATGGGTCTACCACTTCGTTCTAATGAAGGATATCTCAAAACTAAAACAAGACAAACCCTCCGCTTCAAAAATATTTTCAATTAAAACTAACCAAGATGACCAAGTGTGAAAATCGCCAAATATAAGTAAGCGAGACTCGGTACTGCATGCACAAAGGGTGGAGCGATAATACATGAAGATTTTTTTTTTCGACGGCATGGCGATAAAAAGTTGCCTTTCGGTGAGTTCATGAAATGCACAAAAAATTATTAACCTGGCTTAAGGTTTTGAGGTGCCCCAACAGAGATGTCAGAAAAAAATTAAATTTTCGTATAATTTAAAGAAATCAGTATAAACGATTTTTTTATGAAATTATTCATATTAAATTGTTTTTTTTTTGTATCAAAAGAAGGCATTTGTTGACGCGAAAGCAGTCTTGCCCTAATAAAACCATCTCGTTTATTTTCTCCAAAAACTGCACTTGAAGCTTCTGTCACTAACCTGACGCAGCGCTCTACGGCTTGTGTGTAGCATGGGAAATCTTTAATGTTCTGACAGGTGGCGAGACCATCTTTTACAATAGCTTTCAACTTTTCATCAGATATATTTGTGGTCAGGGGAGGCTCAGTTATCTCACAGTCTTGCCACATAATAAGATCAAAATAACTTTCAGCATCAAAATTTAACGTAGGCACGTTTTGAAACTTTTCCTTGCCTTCAAAATTCTTCGATATGCCAACTCTCGTATTATTTCTTTTTCATCTCCAAGCATAGCAGTAAGAAGATTTTCTGGGTGACCGAAAAATCCATTTCGGTGGATTACCTTGTCAACGATTTTCTTCAAATTCTTGTCCAAATAGCGACTTAGACTTATGGTTTGCCGCAGGTAATTAGCTCCGTTTATACACGAGGGATTACATTTTATAGAAAACCACATTGGACCATAGACTCTCATTATGTATGTGGCTAATATCACTAATTTTTCTTCGGGATCCGTTTTAGTAGCATATAACCTCAGAATTCGATTTGCTGTAAGGGCTCCAGGTTCAATATTAGCAAAATCGGAAGAAAAAACACCAGTGCTGATAGCGGTCATTATATCGCAGAGATATTTTTGGTCGGTACTCAAATTGTTGTTATTGATTTCAGGTAATTGTGTGGGAATGACGGCAAATTGGACTGTTTGCATTGTCTCACATTTTTTTAATTGAGATCCAATGGCACCTGAAAAGAATTTTGGTCCAGTAGTTTTCCCATCCAAATGTAGTAACAGATGTCGCAATGGTAATTCATTAGAATGCAGCTGGCATATAAACCACTGTAATGGTTTATTAATTTCTTCTTCCATCAGAGGAACAATACCACCTTTAAAACCTGTCCTTTCTGCCATCAAAATACATGCCGCATAGGATTTTCTTGCGATCTTGCACGACGCAACTTTGAGCGATCAATGGCACCACTTGGATCGTCTGGTGAAATAATGCCAACATCTTTTAGTACAGAAGAAGCTATAATAGCGCCGGCTCTATCAGAAACTCCAGTACGATCGCAGGCAAGGGCTAATGATGGCAAATTTAATCTCTTTTTTTTTTTGGTGGCGGCGCAGCTTTTGGTTTTGACGTTTCAGGGAAAAGATTATCACTGGAACTATTGCTTTCGATTGTCTAGTCAACACGTAAAGAACGAGAACAAAACGGTTTGTCAAAATCAGCTGTTTTTGTGTTACGCAACAAATTTTGTTCTTTTCTTTCTTGTTTTTCCTTATTGATCTTTGATCGAGTAAAAAATGTGTTTCTTCTTGGGAACACGGCTGTCTTTTGAACAATTACAATTTGATATAACTTGGCATTTGCAACTGCAAATATCAATAAATTTATGGGACTCTTATTCATTTTTTCTTGGTAGTTTTTGTTTGTTTGACGGCCTTTATAAGGTTTCATTGAGGTCCAATATTTGTCTTGATATGAACGAATAAGTTGATATATTCTCTTCAGGCCAACTGTTTGGAGCGACGCTTTTTGCCAAATTTCCAAGACTTCCTAACTTATCTTTCGGATATTTCATGAACAGTTGGCTCTTTTGTTGTTTTTTCAGGCTTTAATTTAATGAACAGATAATTTTTCATAACCTCATTATAAGTAGGTAATTGAGAGGCGGGAAACTTCTCTGGTAAACCAAACACAGGACAGGCCGTCGTTTGTCGTGTTTTGACTTGAGACATTTTTAAGAAAAAATGTGTGCTTTTCTAAAATATTACAATAATTACTTCAACTGTGAACAGAAAATTGAAAGTATACTATTTACATGAGGATTAATTCTTGATATTAGCCGAAAAATTCAAAGAGTTTCACAAATAAATAATAAACTCGCGAGTTGACTGAATGGCGGTCGAACAACGTTTGAAGAGAATTGTGAAATTACCTCTCTTACCCCACTACCCCCAAAATATTTAATGCATACCTACGGTTCAAGATCAATATTTTTTTATTATGCTAACAAGCCAACACTGAGAATGTCATTTACCGTTAGTACGATATTTGTAATTTTTTGACCAAATTCATCAATTTCTCCAAACTTAATGATGTTGGGGGCACCTCTAAACATATCGTGCGCCAGCTAAAATTTTAGGTGTATATTTGTGAGTTAATAGAGCAACTTTTTACAGGTATGCCAAAGCAATTACATAATTTTTAAAAAATCGCTCCACCCTTGCACATATCTTACCAGCAACCACCTTGCATTTTAATAAAGAACTCACATCAATTTGGTTGTCCCATAAAACACAATTAACTGTTTCCGTTACACTAGCGCACGCCAAAATTGAAGTCCGATTACAATTAACCCAGTCACCGCATATAATTGCAATAAACGACTGCACACGCATAATCTTTAAGCTTGCACTTCAAGTCGGCGACTATCATGATCAACTATAAACTTGCACTGCAACTGATGGCAGGGCGACTAAGATCACCTCGTGTCCCAGAATCAAGTGCGCCAATATGCATCCAGCACTCTGGCATAATCGCATGCAAGTTGGTGGTCAAACTTTGCCGTGGTGCCACTCATATAAACGCCCAATTGTTGCTGTTGAATTAAATTATTCTTTGCCACTGGCAATATACATCTACGACAGCTATTAGCTACACTACAGCCCTAGTTAAAGCGGCCAGCAGCCGTTGTGCACTGTATATGCGTCGCTCAAAGGTCCCAATTGAATCTGAGGTGCGGTGCACTCACAGACCCCTATTACCCCATAGCCCACAGTATCCTCGTGCAGCAGAAAAAAAGTAAAAGTCACCACAAACGATTTTCATATAAAAGCATTAGCCCCGATCTCTAGTGGTATACTCTGTTCGAGACCGTTCTCAAGTGATCAACTTTATACATTATTTTCGCAAGGAAAACTGAAAAAAACAAAAAATGTTTAAATTCGTAAGTTTTTTGCGGATATATTGAACTCCAGGTCGTTTAGTTAACTTTTTCTTTTTAGATCACTATCGCTGTTGCCATGATCGCCTGTGTTGCAGCTGCACCAGGATATGCATCTTTGGGCCATGGACCAATCTTGGGAGGATATGGTTCACCATTGGCTTTGTCGGCACCGATCTCGTATGGCGCACCGATCTCGTATGCTGCTCCAATCACTAAAATCGCTGGCCCAGCTTACGCTCCATTGGGTGGACATTTGGGTTTGGGATACGGATCAGGAATTATTGGACATGCTGCTCCGCTGGGAATAAGTGGTTATGGTGCGCATGGACTCGGCCTTGGTGCCCATGGTTTGGGACTTGGCGCGCACGGATTGGGTGCTCCAATTTGGTAAACATTTGTCCCTGCTTGTTGTGGTGTTAGTGTCTGTTTGGATATTAAACCCTAAGCTGTACAGAAATTTGTGTTTAATTTTATCATCGGGGCTCGAGGCAGAATTTGGTTGTTAATTTTTTTTCCCTTTAGAGATAATTTACAAAAGAATTAACTGTCAAATGAGCTGTCATACTGAGATCGCTTTTTAAAATATATCGGCCTACAATGGGCCGGCGACATCAAGCGAATGGACATAGCGCTAAGTGGCGTGCTTTTTTAGCTTCGATAACAGTTGTTGTAATTGCGTTCTGAAAAAAAAATAAGCCTTATATTAGAGACAATAAGGAAGACTATATCTCCGTTTCAAAAAGCACTTGATTTGGAGACATGAATGAAATGTTCCCGGGATCGCAGGGAATTCATGAGTGCAGCTGCGACAGAGACACAAATAGTTTTCTTGTTCTTTTTTTGTTGTGCTTTGCATGTCAATAAACAACTTATGATAGAGGCAGAAAGAGTAGCATGACGTTGGACAGTAGTTCCGAGCTCCGATGAAACGAAAAAGCGACAGAGAACGGAAGAGGGTGATGAAAGATTTTGTGTGTAACTTGTGTAAAGTGGTTGTATCAAAATTGAACGGTTGTATTTCCACTAATCACATCTAAGTCGAACTCTTGGGTGCGGCTACCTGTTACAATATATTAGTAGTGGATTTAACGTTTTGGGATCCGCAACAAGTTCATCAAAGATCAGGGAAGGGAGTTCAAGTAGCGATGCCAGATCTCAAAAATTAGCCGGCGGGACATTTTTCCATTTGATGTGCGAAAACGATTTTATTTTAGTTTACATTTTATTTGCTGTAATAAGTAGATAATATTTGGTTAAAGTAAAAGTCTTTTGCAAGGAGCTCTTCTTCCCATACTTCAATAGAAAGCTGATTTCGGTTATCTCTGCACGAGTTATTCATGAAATTTGCATTAAAAAAAGGTAACGAAAACAAAAAATTGCAAAGTATTTCGAAATTTGGTGCCATAACCATTTTGGAAAAAACTTACCCAATTTTTCACTCATACCGCACCGAACTAGTATCATTAGCTAGAGGCGCACTTCACAATTTGTAAGTTATGATTATAGCTAGCGAGGGCTAACGCTATAATTCCTATGTATTGTTAATTGTAGGTAATTTTTTTTTCTTTATAAATGAAGTTATAATAGGGCGACAAGTTGAAAGGCGGGACATTTTACGAGATAAAATTTCAGAGCGGGACAAAAGCCTAGTAGCGGGACAGTCCCGCACTGAGAGGAACGTATGGCATCTCTTAGTTCAAGTCAATAGGGTTCGAAAAAGATAAACTGTATGAGACTCACTCACAATAACAAAGCATACATTTATATCATACTTTACAAGAACCATTACTGGGTCAGTCTCCTATACTGAACAGACGATTCACTACAATGGCCCTTTGGATTGTTAGAAGGCTTCAGATGTACTTTTAAATTTAAATGGTATTGAACCTATAACAGCATTTCTTACCTTTGTAAAGCAGAACTGTGCGGAGCTACGAATAATCTTCTTGCTGGTCCCTTTGAGCTTGATTAGCGGAGTAAAAAGCTCATTTACATGTTTCTATAAGTTCTTAAGAGCACTACTATTACAAACACTAATTGTGACTCTAAAGTTTGTTAGATAAAACAGTACAAATGTCCAATTTTCTTTAGGAGTTTGAGAAACTCTATGGAGGGAATGTTCGCAGTTATCAGGAAAGCTGCATTTTTGATTCGTCCACGCGGAGGTTCTATTCGGTATCCAATTTTTTTTTTTAAGTAATATCGAGAAGGTGTGAGTCGCACAGGTCGTATAAGAAAGAAAAAACACTTGAACATTTGATACTCACTTTCGAGCAGTTGTTACTCCGCTTCGGTGATTTGGTCGAGTCAAACGCATGACCCCAAACTAGGAGACGTGGTATGGAAACTGTACCATCAGTCAGTCCCAAGTCCCATTTTGATGATTTAAAGCTGCTCGCGAGGAATCCGGTTTTGGGATATTGGAATAATCAATTAATATTCAAGCTGTATAATTATAAATTCTTTGCGTCGAGGAGAGTTGCGATATCCCCGTTCACACAATTTGCATTAGTACAATATGAATCAATTTTTTTAATAAAGTGAATAGCCCCTGTCGCAGCATCTGCTTGCTCCTTATTGTAACCATCATGTTGTGTTAATCTAAAAATGTAGGCCATGCGCATTCAGTGTATTTGTTTTACTTTTACATACTAATAATTGTTATTAACATAAATTACATAATCCCCAGGCACAAGGATATCCTTCTCGTCGCGCGGGAAACGGGATTACAAAAATCAATGGTCTCAGTGGGTCTACAAGGCGAAAGTGAAACTTATTGTATTTAAGATCGAACATTGCCCTGCCATGTAAGTATAGTGTTTATACATCTAGTATTTATAGTAATTATGTCAGGAGGACAATGGTAGTAAAGTAAAGCCACCGCAAGAAAAGAATAAGAACAAGTACAAATACTTTCACTCAAATCGTCTAGGTACCAGTAATTTAACTGCGACTAATCGGCTGATCCGTCTCTAAGAGTTCCAATTATGAGCAGTATAGTCTAAAACTCAGTTGATTTTGTGGAAATATATGCAATTTAAAATAATTCGTGACGAACATAAGTATAAAGTAACGAGTCTTTGGATACTATTTACATTAATTTATAATATCATCATCTTTTTTTGTATAGAATCGTCGGATTTTATCCACTTTTTATACTTCGAGGGGAAGACTCCTCTTTGCATGAATTTACAATCGACGATTTTCTTTTTCAACAAATATCTATATATAATCTAAAATTTTGTTTGAAAACTATTCAGGTTAGACTGGTAGCAATTCTAGCTGGATACATAAATGCAGTTATAACTTCAACACAAAAATTGCCTTGTTGTATCTGTAAACGAGATTGGTCTCTCTGTTTTTGTTAATATGAATCTGGTTGACTATTTTGTTAAATGCACAATTCTCGTCCGTTAGTCAAATGTCCATTCCATATCCATCCGTACACCAATTGATAACGCTACATAAAGAACAATCTTTGTGAAATTAGCTGATCACCAGGCAGACATCAGGAAAGAACAAAAAAACATCAACGGCACTTTCACAACAAATCTTAGACTTTAATCACACAGCTGACTTTGACAACATAAAGATTTTGGACAAGGACAAAAAAAAAACAAAATATTCATGCTAGAGAGCTTAAGAATTCAGCAAAAGCTAACCAAAGAGGACAAAGTCAACATAAATACTAACTACAGTGCGGCTCTGTGAGATCAGCTGTAAATAATCTGTTATATTTCTGTAAAATAAGTTTAAGTTCTATTTAGTGTATAGTAGGCGTTTTTCTTTTTAAGTTCCGAGCAGAACCTGAACTGTTATACAAAAAGTTCGTGTTTCTGTTTCAGACACTTCAGAGCTCAAATTTGAGTTTCGTTTTTCAGAGCGCGCTCTATGACCTCAGAATGAATTGACTGAGCAGCCTGAGGAAAAAGCTGGTTACACATGTACTAGTACACTTCCAGTCACATTTGACAGAAAAAAGAAATAGGAAAAACAAAAAAGCTCAGTTCAGTGCTCAGCTCTGAACTAAAAAAGAAAAACGCCTAGTGTATGCAATTTTTTATTTGTTTATTTATTTGTTCGCCTTTTCTGTACCACAGAGTTTTAAATGTAGTTGTAAAAAAAATGTTAAGTGAAATTTAAGATATTTATTTAAATACTATTAACCAGTGTATCCCCCCTTCCCCGCAAAAAAAAAAGCTCCAATAAAGAACTTTGTCCCTGAAGATGCTGCAAAATACGAACGAGGCTTGAAAACAATGGAATATCAGTTTTAATATTCGCATTTGAGAAGAAACGACCAATAACACAAAACTAAAAAACAGACATGTAAATAGAACTGTAGATACCCATACGCAAAATTATTCTTGGTCAACGTTAGGCTAGCTTAAGTGAGTGGGCTATTGGCGAGATTGGAGGAACCTGTACTCTGAGCGAAGGGTTTCAGGTTTAATACTCGAAAACTCGTAAATTTTATGCATCCTAATGTTTTTTTTTTTTTTTTTATACTGATAAAATATAACGAAAAGTATAGTTCTGCTCTGAGAAAGATTGTCAATTTAGTTCCAATTGGGCATCACATTTTTTAAATAGCCATACTAATATACCAATTATCAAGGAAACGAAGAAAGGTGCGAAGAAGAAGCTAAAGAACTTGCCAAAGAAATCAAAGAAGGCATAAATATAAAAAAAGCCCCAGGGTTCGATTTAATCACAGGGGAAATTTTAAAACAATTTCCTCGAAAAGGTTTAAATAAACTAGCACAGATTATAAATGCCTCATTTAAGTTGAGATATGTGCCAAGCATGTGGAAGGTCGCGGAGGTAATAATACCAAAACCAGGTAAACCACCTATCGAAGTAACCTCATATCGCCCAATATCGATACTACCAATGTTGTCCAAGCTATTCGAAAAAATGCTGGCAAAACGTCTGCAAAAAATAATTGATGAAAAATCGCTAGTTCCAATTCATCAATTTGGGTTTAGAAACAAGCACTCTACAATTGATCAGGTGCATAGAATCACAGATAAAATCGAAAAAGCGAAGAGAAAAATGTGTGCTCTATAATATTTCTTGATATAGCACAAGCTTTCGATAAAGTCTGGCGTAAGGGATTGATCCATAAATTACAAAGGCAACTACCGAAGCAGTATTCGACAATTCTGGAGTCATATATAACAGATCGATTCTTCAGAATCAAACAAGAGACAGAGTACTAAACACTAAGAGCAATTAAAGCTGGTGTACCACAAGGTAGTGTGCTAGGTCCAGTGCTATACCTTCTGTTTACTAGCGATTTACCTGAAAGTGAAGAAACTACTATAGCAATTTTTGCAGATGACACTGCTGTGCTTGCTGTTAGAGCAACCATTGCGAAAAATTCCCCAAAATGGGGGAAAATCCCCACATCTGGCATCGCTGTGTGGAGCCTATTGGCGTACGACGAACGTCATGTGAGAAACTTCACTGGCATTCAGTAAGGCGTTGAGTGCCACAAAACGACAAGAAAAACGACGGTATTTGTCGTTTACAAAATACTGATCGCCAAGTAGTGAAAGACGGCTGCAAATGTAAGTATTCTTAAATTGGTTATTTATTCAAAAGACTAGACTAAATCAGATTAATTTCTAGGGTAAAAATAACCAACCAGAAACTGAATTGAATCATAGGTCAATCAGGTTTTCTAATGCCATCGTCGTCATCACTACTCCAAAAGCATTGGTACACAATTCATTTTTTGCATACAACTTACAACAATTTCTTTCAATAATATAAATACCATAAACTGATACCGCCATTTATCTGTCATTGGCGCATATTAGCTGGTGTGGACAGTATGTGGAATGTGAACTAGATACTTACCGACGATGTTTTACCCTGTCGTGGAAATTAGGGAATGAGTCTTCTAAAATGAAACGCCTCAAAAAACGACAAGTGTCGTGCAAGTAAAACGCCTCTCGGAATAAGGCTGATTATTTTTATTGTTAAAGTCAATGCGAAGGGTGATCAATCAATGGGGGAGCGGATTCAAGCAGCCGAATTGATATCTCTTATCGAAGATTCTTATTTTTGAAGAATCATCATATTTGTAGCGATTAGCGAACAGTTTTACCTTGGACCCCATCCATTCCTATGGCTACCAGTGTTTGCAAGAGCGCACAAAATCGAAATCATTTTTAAACGTATTGTCAAGTAACTGAAAAAAAAAACAATTTTTTTATGCCTTTTGCTGTATGACACTATAATTTCTTGCATTTCATTAGAACGAAAATATTCCCAATAGGAGTGAGTGCGTGCACACAAACCTTATTACTGTAGACATTACGATTGCAACTTCTATTATGTAGTTGGCGTTGCAGTTCCCACTTTAACAATCACTTTTTGGGATCAATTGTACTGACCTAAAATTTGGTTTGGGTAATATTTCCAAGCGGCGGAATTGAGGAACTTTTACCAAATAGAAGCAATACTCTTGGACGTTTGTCGAAAAGTAGGAGGATCTGTTATGGGATACTGATGCTTGTTCCTCACCTACTGACATAATTTGTACTTGTATCATTAAATTACGGCACACAAAATAGTATCCCTTCCGTATTTTAGACAGTCGCAAGTCTCGGAGAGGTAAGCTCAAGAACGTGAAAATATCTACTATGATGTGTAAGATCAACTATCGCCCGAGACTTTCACTGTCTTTTCCGAACTCGTTTCATTCAACTACTTAACAGGTCCCAAGCCGCCAGATCTTAATCAGAAGATAACGCACTAAAAGTGGTGCCTTTGATATCGTGTACTAGTTTTCCCAAACGACCATCAAACGAAGTAGTTTGACCTACAGACGATCTGTACAGACCCATATATCAAAAAGGTGATTTTCGACAAAATTGTCCATTTGTACAATCTACGAGTAACACTCCCGATGGTTCACAAAGGTCTGTGAAAAAAATAGCACCGAATCCATTGGATGAACTATAACAAGAGAACTATCCGACGTGACGTGGTCATTGGTGCAAAATGTTTCCCGATAGTCATAAAACTATCTAACTTATCAGACTTTCTGACTACAGCAGCGCATTCCAGGTGAGGTACTTTCATTAAAAGCCAAGCGGCAATAAGAGACATTTCTGCCGTAAAAATAAAATCTAACTAACTCCGTACCGTACCAGACAACGGTAAGGCTTGAACGGAGTGGGCTTCCCCCACTGATTATATCCACGACAGGGTAAAACGTCGTCTACGAAGATGAAAGACCACCAACTCCAATCACCCACGCCTTAATCCATAAAACGGTACAGGAAGGTTGGGACTTGATAATGGGATATGACGCAATTGCCCGCCATTCACAATGGGGTAGCGGGGTTATTAACCCACGAGATGAGTCAGTTTTTGAATTCATTATTGAATTCGAACCAACATTTGTAGTTAGGAATAGGCAGGAAGTCATAGACATAACGCTCTTAAATAACTCCAACACCCTTACAATCGATAAATGGAACGTTCTGAATGTGGAATCCTACTTGTAGGCAACTGCAGCGGCCCTCCCCAGTCACACAGAAATCCTAAAAAAGCTGACTGGGATCTTTTTAGTAAGGAGATTGAGGAAAGAAAGGATCTTTTACAAGTAGGTAATCTTAATTGCCCGTCAGACATCGACCTAAAAGCCGAGAAAATAGCTACTGTTTTCAAAGAGGCATTCGGAACTGTTTGTCCGATGGTAAAACGGAAAAGGAAATTATCACCTCCATGGTGGAACAGGAAATTGGCCGCTATCAGGAAAGAAACAAGAAAACTTCTTAATACGGCTAACCGGACAAAACTAGACTCCGACTGGGTTTTATACAAGGCTAGTCAGAGAAACTTTAAGAATGAAATTCAGAAATCCAAACGACAGTCGTGGCAAAATTTCTGTGATAATATAACGAGCACTTCAGAAACCGCGAGATTGAGGAAAATCCTAACCAGAGAACCAGTTACTCTGGGAACTCTCAAGGACACCGAAGGTAACTGGACTGAATATTGTTCAGATTCCTTAAAGCTGATACAGGAAACGCATTTTCCAGGCTGTACCGCTCAGCCTTGCCCCAAAGTACGCTCCAACATCACGGAGGCAACGAACCTTCCTGGTGAACAGATCACAGAGGACAGAATTGAATGGACCATCCGATCCTTCTCTCCCTTCAAGTCCTCAGGGCTCGATGGAATCATCCCATTATGTTGCAAGGAACTGTCAACACTATCATTCCGGTATTAAAAGAACTCTACATTGGCATTCTCACACAGGGATATATACCAAGAAAATGGCGAGAAGTGAAGGTTATTTTTATACCAAAGGCTGGTAAAGCAAGTCACACCAACGCAAAACACTTCAGACCAATAAGCCTCACTTCCTTCACACTGAAAACATTAGAACGACTGATAGATATACACAGCATGCCTTCACTAAAGGTAAAAGTGTGGAAACCGCGCTACACTGTGTTGTCGGTACAATTGAAAAAACTTTAAGTGATAAAGAATATACCCTAGCGGCTTTCTTGGACATTGAAGGAGCGTTTAACAATGTCAAAACGGATGCCGTACGCAGAACGTTGAGTAAGCTTGACATTGATAATTACATAATCAACTGGACAGTTAGCATACTCGAAGAAAGACAGATTAAAGCTGAACTTGGGGGTGTTAGGCGAGAAGCTTACGCCTCTAGAGGAACTCCTCAGGGTGGGGTTATATCCCCACTGCTGTGGGTTATAGTTCTTTTTTTTTTCAATTTAAATTCATTTTTATTACTATCATTCATAAAACTATATGCTAGACAAAAACGATTAAATCTAATTTAAAGCTAACATTTATCTTAGTCTAGCTAACTGGCTCCAACCGAGCTCTCTAAACTTAACTATATTCTTAAAACTATTGCCTTTCGGCCTTAAATCTATCTATATTTAATTTTGTTTGTTTTTTATTTTTCAAGAAAGTTTGAAAAACTTGAATTCTTTATTTTTGTTATTTTATTTAAAACTACTTAAAACTACCTAAGCTACTTAACCTAAATTACCTATAATCATGGTGGTGAGCAATCTCCTGATCGCGTCCATTGGCGCCTGATAGCCGCCCACTGGGGTTCATCAGTGCCACCGAGACTCGAGCGAGGCTATAAGCGTCGTTCGAGCCTCGGCAGCCCTATTCATGTTGGCTAGCCTGGCACCTCCCAAAGACCCCCTACTCTAAGCCTAAACCTACAAACTTAGTATCTACCTTAGAACTAAGAAGGATGCTACATAAGTAGCGCACCGGCCCGGGAGAGCGTATCCACCCTCACCTCTTCCTTACGCCACCAAAATTCGGTGAACTGCTTTAGGATATCTGTTTTGTCCTGTTCCGCAATTGCGGTACTAAAACGGAGGAGCTCCTGAGCATTGGCGGCGTAATCGTCGTGGATGAGCCGCTTATCCCTCGCGCCGCGGTGGCTGTGGTACAATACCGGCACACCATCTTTTGTCTGGACTAACCCTTTCATGTCTACATGAAGAAATGCCTCAGGCGGGATAAAGCCAGACCGAAGCGTACTCTCGTGGTACATTAAATTGGGGTAGTAAGCCCCTGAGATCAGGTTATTATCGCTGGCCATCGCCCTTGCGACGTGCCTCCGAATCACCTTAATAAGGAAATTGTCAATCCTATTCAGTCGAGCCCCATTGTATAGGGTCCTGTTGGGATAGTATTTTATGTACTGAGATTCAGGAGTTCTAAACAACCCTAGACAGGTCCTGAGACATTGTCTCTCAAACACCCGAATCTTTTCCATATAGGACGGCGCTATATTGAACCACATGGGACAGCCATAAGCGATGATAGGCCTTATAAGGGCCACGTAACAAATGAATCAAGTTGACTGCTGCGAAACAGTCTCCTTGTCAGAGCGTAGGCCCTTTTAGCCCCAGCAAGACAAGCATCTATATGTTTGTCAAAATACAGATACTAGTCGAGCCAGATGCCAAGATACTTCACCACGTTTTTCACCGCCAGTGGTCGCCCCTGCTGGGTTATAGTTCTTAACGAGGTGCTTATGCAGCTTAGAACCAGTGGCGTCAGGACAACGGCTTATGCCGATGACGTAGTCTTGTTGGCAACAGGTAAATTCCTTCCAACACTCTCCGATAAAATTCGCGACGCTCTCAAAACCCTCGACAGCTGGGCCCGGAACTGCGGCCTAACTTTAAATCCCCAGAAAACTGAATTGGTTATATTCACAAATAAAAGGATAATACCACAGTTTGTCGCACCTTCTGTTGGCGGTACACCCCTCAGAATATCTGATAGTGCAAAATACTTGGGACTTATATTGGACAAAAAACTAAATTGGAAACTGAACACATATGAAAGAATCAAAAAAGCAACGGTAGCCTTCTACTCCTGCAGCAGAATTTTTGGAAAAACCTGGGGACCATCCCCCAAAATTAAACTGTGGATGTACAAGGCTATAGTTAGACCTATACTGTCCTATGGCAGCCGCGTATGGTGGCCGGCAACCAACAAAACCACCTATCTAAAGGCTATTACGAAAGTGCAAGGACTAGCGTGTATTGGTACCACCAGTGCGATGGAACAACTCCAACCGCAGGTCTTGAGGCTATCCTCAACCTGCTGCCGCTAGACATCTTCATACAACTCTCAGCCACCTTTAGTGCCACGAGAATAAGCCAATCAGTAAACTGGAAACTGAATGAAACGGGTCGATCCTTAAGAGATATTTTGGCTATGTACCAAACACAGACTACATTTCGCCATACTTAGAGTTTACAAGACCATTCTCAAGCGCCTATCCCAGCAGGGAAGAATGGAGAGACGGACTAGTGCCTAACACGCAATCCATAGCCGTTTTTACGGACGGATCTAAAATAGAAACCGGGGTGGGGTCAGGCGTCTTCTCTCGATACGCCTCCCCGACCACAGCAGCGTCTCCCAAGCAGAGGTCCTGGCAGTGACAGCAGCAGCCCCTGAGTCTACGATAAGGGCAATACCACCTAGGTATTACCATCCTTATCGACAGCCAGGCAGCAATAAAAGCATTAACTGCAATAGAAATAAAATCAAAGCTTGTGAAAAGCTGTCGCGAAGAACTCAGGGTTCTTGGCACTCAGCACAAGGTATTGCTCAGTTGGGTTCCGGGACATGAAGGCATTCTAGGCTACGAGAAAGCTGATGAACTAGCTAGACTAGGGTCAGCTGCTATATTAGCACAAGCTGATCCCTCTGTGAATATCCCGCCTTCCTCACTCAAGCTTGAAGCAGGAAGAAAGGCCACAGAAGAGGCGAACGCTAGATGGACCGCACTAGAAACCTGCCATACAACAAGAATACTATGGCCAACCTTTAATGAATCTGGAACCGAGAGTCTAATACAAAAGGATAGGAAATCTCTGTCCATCCTCGTAGGTATCATAACGGGACACAACACTCTGCGGTATCATATGAAGAAACTACGCTTGACAGAAGAAGAACTTTGTAGAGGCTGCGGTGATGAGGAAGCGCTTGAGGACACAACCCACTTCCTATGCCACTGCCCTAGTCTCAAACAAAATAGGCACAGATTCCTAGGGAGACACTTCTTCCACGAGCTAGACGAGCTTTCCAGCACACCAATAGACAAGATAATGAGCTTCATCAAATCCACAGGATGGTTTGTATGCAATAGCACAGTGAGTACTTAATCCACAAGTATGTAGCAGCACGCACAATAACACCAACACGGCAACACGGCAAACACTATCATTTACATACTTACATATGTCGCGGGAGCAGCGGCAAGTGCGCACCGGTAGTGTTTGGCAACGGGAGTTTTTAAAAGCGAAAATTCAGAGAAAAGAACAAAAATTATTTGTTCCTTTGTCTAGTCGACTACAAGCGGTGGTAGAAGGAGCATCTAGGAAATAAAGTAAATTGTATAAAACAAAATCGTTGTTGTATTACTAAACTGGTGACCCCGACGTACAGTTGCGCAATTTTTATCACAGCGTTTAACTTGAAACGATGGATAGCGAAAACAAGACGAACGAGCTAGCTGCATCTGGATCGAGCAACGTTGGTGTTCCTCAGCAAACGACCGCGCCGCCAAGTAATTCTGCCTCCTCGACAGATGATCCCGTGCACGTTTTTCATGCATCACGAATTAAGACGCAGGAATTTTTTACATCTGACCCGGAACTTTGGTTTTTCCTTTTGGAATCACAATTTGTGGTTAACCGTATTTCATCGGACAGCTCTATGTATCACATCGTCGTTTCGCAATTAAACCAAGCGGTTGCGGAGAAAGTGAGGACATTTTTGCGTCAACCACCGGCTACCGGAAAATATCCCGCTATTAAGCAAAAGCTGATACAAGAGTTTACGCCAAGTGACCAAGGTAAGATCAAAAAGTTACTTTCGCAGATGGAATTGGGTGACAAAAAGCCGTCACAATTGCTTGAGGAGATGAGAAATCTTGCGGGCGACACCGTGGACGACAAATTTCTCGCAACGCTTTGGTTGGGGTGTCTGCCGATGACACTTCAACAAATTTTATCTCCCTGGAGTGAAGAGCCGCTAGGAAAGGTGGCAAAAATGGCTGACGGTATTATCGAGACAACAAACCTTGTGCCAGTAGCTGCCACTAGTTCATCGCTGGACCATAATCCCCGTTTTTCCAACGAAAAGGCGCTTGAGAAGTTGACAGCAAAGATGGATGATATCTGCAGACGTTTTCAACTGTTAGAAAAGGGTGGTCGCCGCGATCGCACTCCGTCACGCTCGCGACAGCGAGATGTTTCGCAACCACGATCTTTCTCGAAAGCCGTTTGCTGGTACCATCACAAATTCGGTGTTCAGGCAACAAAATGTCGACCACCATGCTCATTCCAGGCGGAAAACTAAGTAGCCGAGCTCACACCGAGGCGAATGAGCTTGGCGCTTCTTCCGCTCGCCTTTTTATTTACGACGAAACAACCGGACGAAATTTCCTTATAGATACTGGGGCAGACATATCTATTATACCACCGAAGAAGCGGTCGTCCTGCTCCTTTATCAACGAGTCAAATCGACTTAAGCTTTTCGCTGCTAACGGGACGCAGATTAACGCTTACGGGCAAGAACGACTAGTTCTATCGCTTGGCCTACGACGAAATTTCCCATGGCACTTTACCATAGCAGACGTCCAAGTTTCGATAATTGGTGCAGATTTTCTCAACTTCTACAACCTATCAGTTGACTTGCGTCATCGAAAACTTATCGACAACTCAACAAAAATATCGCAAACCGGAGGGATCGACTCATCAGATACCCCGCAGGTAACCATAATAGATCAGAATAATCCGTTCTCTTCTCTTTTAAGGGAATTTAAAGATATTTTTGATGACCAACCGACGAAGCGCCAACATGTGAAAACCGATGTGACACATTGCATTCTCACAAACGGCCCTCCGGTTAAAGCAAAACCCCGACGTCTCCCACCGGAAAAACTAGCCGCAGCAAAGGCAGAGTTCCAGGAGCTCATGGCCCTGGGCATATGCAGACCGTCAAAAAGCAACTGGGCTTCACCTCTACATATGGTCCCCAAAAAGGACTCTACTTGGCGGCCGTGCGGCGATTATAGGCAGTTGAACGCAGTAACAGTACCGGACCGGTACCCGGTCCCTCACATTCAGGACTTTTCACATATAGTTCATGGACAGAAGGTGTTCAGCACGATCGACCTGAAGAAAGCGTACCATCAGGTGCCAGTTGACCCAATTGATGTCCCGAAGACAGCGATCATAACCCCTTTCGGGTTATACGAGTTCCTTTTCATGACGTATGGTCTTAGAAACGCGGCGCAAACGTTCCAACGGCTGATTGACGAGGTACTCCGCGGCCTTGATTTTGCAGTAGCGTACATCGACGACATCCTGGTGGCATCCGAAACGCTCTCCGAACACGAGGACCACCTACGCATTGTTTTCAGACGACTTCAAGAGAACGGGTTAATCATCAATCTATCCAAATGTGTACTGGGCCAATCCGAAGTGCAGTTCCTCGGTCATTTGGTCCTACCAGAAGGAGTGAAACCGCTGCCGACCAAGGTTGCAGCAATCAAGGATTTCAAAAAGCCTAAGATAGCCAAGGATCTGCGACGGTTTCTTGCAACGATTAATTTCTACCGAAGGTTCATTCCAAACGCCATTGTTCTTCAGGATCGCTTACAGGTTTTAATAGACGGCAACGTTAAAAACGATAAACGTAACATCAGCTGGACATCCGACGCCGAAACTGCATTTGAAGAGTACAAGGCTGCACTGTGTAACGCAGCTATGCTTGCACATCCGGCGAGGAATGCGGTAGTTTCACTAGCGGTCGACGCATCAGACTTCGCTATCGGGGCAGTGTTGCAGCAAACCTCAGACGCGGAGACCAGGCCATTAGCGTTTTTTTTCAAAAAAGTTGTCTAGCGCACAACGAAAATATTCGACATACGATCGAGAGTTGTTGGCAATCTACGAAGCAATTAAATACTTTCGACATTTGCTGGAAGGGCGTGAATTTTCCATATTCACCGACCATAAGCCCCTCATTTTCGCATTTCGCCAAAAAGCTGATAAAGCGTCACCTAGGCAAGCTCGGCAGTTAGATTTCGTCAGCCAGTTTTCGACCGATATACGACACGTAGCAGGAAAAAACAACATCGTCCCAGATATGCTTTCCAGAATCGAAGGGATCGCGAAACAAAAAACAATCGATTTTAGCCAGTTGGAGGCTGACCAGAAGACAGATCCAGAGCTGCAAGCGCTGCTGAAAGATAACAAAACTTCCCTCGTGTTAAAGTCGATCAAAAACACGGAAGCGGCCGCCGATCTAATATGCGATGTATCAGGTACGTACGTTAGACCATTCATCACTAAAAATTTCCGAAATATTGTTCTAGCACAAGTCCATGGTTTGGCACATCTTGGTAATCGAGCAACAGCGAAGTTGATCCAACACCGTTTCGTATGGCCAAACATGCGGAAGGATTGTGCTAATTTCGTTAAACACTGTATCGCGTGCCAGAAGTCAAAAATTCAGCGTCACAACAGAGCACCATTGCAGCCGTTTGTTGAGCCAGCCGAACGTTTCGACCATCTTCATATCGACCTGGTTGGGCCATTGCCGCCGACTAATGGTTTTACGTACCTGCTTACAATAATCGACCGAGCAACCCGCTGGCCAGAGGCAGTTCCTATCTCCGACATTACCGCGGAGAGCGTAGCAAAGGCATTAATATACGGATGGGTATCTCGCTATGGTGTGCCGTCACGAATAACAACAGACAGAGGGCGGCAGTTCGAGTCAAATTTATTTCGTGAGCTCAACAACATGCTGGGAGTTCGCCACTTGCGGACAACTTCTTATCATCCGCAAGCGAATGGGATGGTGGAACGTTGGCATCGTTCATTGAAGACCGCTTTCAAAACGAAGATGCCAGCCAGTTGGTCAGAAGAGCTTCCGCTGATATTGCTTGGTCTCCGAGTGGCATGTAAGGAGGGTGTTAACGCAACACCGGCGGAAATGCTCTACGGTAAGACACTTAAAATACCCGGTCAGTTTTTTTCATCCCGACAGGAAAACACCAGCGATAGCAACTTTGTCCGAAATCTCCACCAGTCAATGAAGAAATTTCACCTCGGAAACACAGTACACCACGGGTCAGCGAGTACGTTTTTCATCCAGCCGGCACTATCAACTTGCACACATGTGTTCGTTCGGGTAGATGCAGTCCGCAAACCACTTCAACAGCCGTACAACGGACCTTTCAAAGTGGAGCAGCGATTCGACAAATATTTCAAAGTGCGCATAAATGGGAGCTCCCAAAAGGTTTCCATCGATCGTCTGAAGGCAGCTTTCATCGCAAGGGACGAAACCACCGACGCCCCAAGAAGTTCATCAAAAATAGCCGAATCCACACCAGAGCCATACAAAACTCGCTCAGGCAGGTTGGTCAAGCTGCGTATCGCAGAAGCCTCCAGACTGGAGGGGGAGTAGTGTAGCAGCACGCACAATAACACCAACACGGCAACACGGCAAACACTATCATTTACATACTTACATATGTCGCGGGAGCAGCGGCAAGTGCGCACCGGTAGTGTTTGGCAACGGGAGTTTTTAAAAGCGAAAATTCAGAGAAAAGAACAAAAATTATTTGTTCCTTTGTCTAGTCGACTACAAGCGGTGGTAGAAGGAGCATCTAGGAAATAAAGTAAATTGTATAAAACAAAATCGTTGTTGTATTACTAAAAGTATATATATAGGGTTATTACGGGTAAGGAACAACCTTTCCCCCCAATGGGCATCACAATGGGTCAATATTGACCTGAGTGTGGCACGGAGTACTCCACGCCAACCCGCTTACCTAACCTAACCTACCACAAATGAAATGTGCGCGTTCAGTTAAACAACGATACAACAGCAGCCGAACTATTAATTGGAAATGACAAATTACATTTTGATAATTCAACTGGCCTAAAAAAATATGTAGAAAAAGTGAGTTTGTTATTAAATTAGAAATGACCATATTACCTTAGAAATGAATTTTCGAAACTACTGACGGTTTTCGAGATATTGAGGTTACCTTGCGAAAAAAAAAATGTCACCGAACTGTAGACCCCCAAATCCAAATCCGGAACAAATTGGGTCATCCAGGCCGATACACATCAGACGGACGCACCGAATTTCAAGACCCACTTTTTTTAGTTCCTCTGTCATCGTAATGTCATCAAAATTGATTAACATCTCGAGTTCGAAACATTGTACGAATATAATATCTTTCTCTTACTGAAATCGAGAAAGTTAAAATGGAAAGAGTTCCCAAGTTTTAAGAGTCTAACAAAAAGCGAACTTACATACTTAAGTCGTTTGTATTTTAATATTTTTGGTATAACAAAAACAGTAAATTTCTAACAAAATATAAATGCACATAACAATATGTTGACTGTATGAGTATTGTAAGTCTATTTAAGAGAAAGGAGCTAATATCGCTATCCCTGCTGCCTATTGGCTGGGTGGCTTAGTTTACCATCCGTGTCCATATCCATAGCCATGTCCGTAGCCATGACCATAGCCGATGCCGTATCCGATGCCGTGGCCAAAGCCTCCATAGCCTCCGTATCCGTGCCCGATTCCTGAGGCGGCGACTTTCACAACAGGAGCCGCAATAGCCACAGGAGCGGCAACTGCTGCGATCCCAACGCCATGTCCGATGCCGTGTCCAATACCGTGACCATATCCCAGGCCACCGAATCCGTATCCATGACTGATGGGAGCGGCTATCACGGGCGCTGCTATCTTGGTTATGGCCGGTGCAACATAGCTAGTCTCAATACCGTATCCATGCCCTAGTCCGCCATATCCATGACCCAAGCCATATCCTCCGTATCCTCCGTATCCATGACCGTAACCGCCACCATATCCGCCATAGCCACCCAAGAATCCTCCCATGCTAGAGTGCACGCACGCCATCAAAGTGAACACAACGGCAATCTGTAAGGGTGAGTTATGGTTTTAATCTCAAGCCCACAATGCTTAGCGCTGGTACCTAAAACTTACAAATCTGAACATCTTGATGCTGATGGTGATGGAACTGTTCGAGTGATGGACAACTGCTGAATGATGTCGTTGTAGCGATACCTGGGGCAATTTATACCCTAAAACTAAATCATACCGCCTTCCCAAGTTGCATTATGGACACAATTAGGAATCGGCCTGTTTAGCTAAGACTGTGCGTCTGTAGATATCTACTGCGTTGATCACTGAAACGCGTCCCATACGCGCACGCGGAAAACATGTTATAGTTGCGCCACATCGTGCATCTTGCGTCGTCATCGTCATCGCCTGGCTAAGCAGCACCGGCTTTTGCCCATAGCACTCATTTGGATCATTTCAACCCGCTGCTGCCACATTAATCCAATTACTTTACCGAATGCCACCTGCCCGCCCAACAGCCAAATGCAGGTCCCGCGTCGTTCCCATTTCGGGTAGGAACACCTCAATTCTTGCTCCTTGACGAGTCTGGCTGAAGACTGTATCTGATGTGTGGTTGCGGTGGCCATCTAACGTGTGGTATGACTGCATTACTGGGAAACTGTGTTACTAGCAGCACGTAACCAGTTGGGTGCGGTGCATGGAATGGAGCAGGCCTTTTCGTGTTCGATTTGTTACGGCATCAGGAATTAGGTAATGGTCGCTATAGCTGGTTGTGGAGTCGCAATCGATGTTGTGCTCCACAGTGAATTTCGTTTGTTTATTGCTTCAGTGAGGATCTATGGCGTGGTGGCGTATAATTTTTATGGGAAAGTCGTGGGGGCAATTGGCTATTGTTTTAGAGGGTCTGCAAAATAGTCCATCAAAGACAAAGTTGTAGCCTTTCCCTGGCAAGAGTGGGCGGTTGGATCTACAACTTGATGCGGTGGAAAGAGCTGGGTATGGTTTTTTCTCAAGATGTGGTTGTGGTGAACAAGGCGAATTACCGTCCCAATCATTGCTTCCATCCACACATTACCATACCTAACACTTTCGGAATAATTGCTGCTTTTCTAGGGGATACAATTTTTGGTATCCGATAAATTCGGAGTAAATGATATTCTTACGGGTATTTCCACCAAAACAATTTTAAATTTGGGTATATATTTTCCACACTTAACTGATGGGCTTATATTATTTTCAAACGCTCTCAATTCATTTTATTTGTAAATTATTGCGAAATTTGTAGGTAACCAAAATAATTTACACAGAAGTTTCATGACTAGTGTCCCACAGCTGATTGAAACGTCAAACGAAAACTAGTTGGTATTCGGTGTGAATGCATTGGACGAAAACACTGATTTCGGTTCGCTGTGAATAGGGTATAACAGTTGTGACATTTGATTTCTAAGTTGGTTTTCCATATTACCGGCTGTGAAGTACGAGAAAATAAGACTAAAAAATTCGTGCGAATGTGTAATCCTACTCTTGAACCCCTGAAATGTACAAAAGAAGTTATTAAATCTCCAATCATAATTTTAAATCAGCGCATCCCACAGTCAAATCAGCTGCATCTAGTCATGCAGAAATGGCTGTCGTTGCCAAAATTAAACATAATTGGTTTTTTTTTGGATTAAGTACTTCTATAGGCACACTGGAGCTGGGGAGTGAACAGGTGAATGTGCTTAGTTTTGTTCAGACGATTGCCAATGAAAAAATTCTCCCAAATGCCTGACAACCGTGTGAACTTACAATTTTGCCTACAAATATTTGCAGAAAAGTCATTGTTCGATAATTTTCAGACCCCCATCTGACAATGATGTGGGCGCAGTGGCTTTGTGGTTAGTGTGTTGGACTACTAAGCGAGGGGTCCCAGGTTCGAATCCCGCAAAAACCCAAATTCCAACTTGTGGTTTTTTCCACCGCGCCACCTCTCGCGAACGTCTGACAAACATCCGAGAGTATAACTGTCTCTAGAGCTTCTCAATTAGTCGTTTGGAACCGGCATAAAATTGTAGATCCCTTCCATTCGTTCCAAAAATGAAACTCACACAAAACGAATGGTTGTGAGAAGCTAGGCCTTGGGTCCCTACGGACCTGTTGCGCCATCTATATATATACATCTGACAATGATATTTACTGTCAGGTATCTGCCAATCGTCTGAACACACAATTTTATCATTGTCAGACCATTGCAACACGTTTAGGACATTTGCAGACTCATTTGCCATTGGCAGATGGTTGCGTGTTGCGACATCTGCAAATTCTAAAATATTTTTCATAATTTGAACGAACAAAAATAAGTTTCGGTGTTATTTTCTTTGCATTTTTCTGTAGATTGATGAAAAATGTGTGAATTAAATAATTTGAAATATCTACGTGGACGAAGAAGACTAACCAGCGAGAAGGATCAAGGAAACTTTATAACCCTTTCCTTTTTTAATGATACTTGTAAAAGGATCTTGAAATATTAATGATCCTTTTTAATTACTTTTTGTTATGTTAGTTGTAGGTATTCTTCCTTTTATGATGCTTGTAATAGGACCTGGAATTGTTCCCCGGTAGCTAGGTATCGAGTCAACTCAAACCGCTAAGCCGCTAAAATGCTCGCACATATTTTTGTTTCTTGCTCCTGGATATCCGAACTCAAACATTTCTGGCTCCTCAGCGTGCAGTTCCACAAGCAATTTCTTGTAAAATCTCTCCTGCTCGTCCAAGCACGACGACGTTTGTATAGGAATTCATCCTCCTCGTTGCTCCCAAAAACGTAAGCTGCCAAAACAATCGCAATTGCATCTTTGGTTCCCTTTTGAATTTTGTTTCTGTTATTTCGCGTTTTTTTTTAATCAAGACTTGGCCACCGAATAAAAAAAAACATTTTGAGTTTGTCTGACAATGCCAGCCAACGGATCTGCAAATATTTTGTGAACAAATATCTGCCAAGCGTGTGTTATGGAAATTTTCTACCTGGCAACGCTGGCAGACAAATTATTTGCAAGCAAACCATCTGCAAATGAAATTGTCAGAGTTTGGCAACGCGTGTGAACTGGCAATTTGGTATTGTAAGGTAGTTTGCAGTTCATTTTCAGATCATTGGTAGACCTGTTTTGGCGTAATACAAACAACTGAAAGTGAGGTAATCTACTTTTTAATATGTAATAAAAACCAAGTGTAGCTATGTTTGTACGCTAATCTATGAAACGTTTCTCCGACTTCAATGAAATTTTGTGGATGGGTATGGTTGGGACCAGGTTGAAATTAATTAATTGTTTGAAGTGCACACAATTTTTTTAAGCTTGATTTATTGTTGCAATATTCTTTTGTGTGACGCAAAGGGAGAAAAATATCTCTTGTAAAGAGACCTGCGCGTGAAAATTTCAATAAAGTTTTGATGGACTGTACCGTAGTATTCATGAAGAACTATCTTCCTAGCTATTTTATTCTACTTCGAACAACATCTTTGTAAGAGTAAGAAAATAATGAATTTTACCGCTAAAGGATTTAACAATAATAACTCAATTTCATAACTGAAGTAACAGGCTAGGCGGGCCCATTCCGAACAGCTCCGGCAACCTAGAAGCTGGTTTCCGTGTTTCTATAGCCGTTTTTCTTTTTTAGTTCAGAGCAGAACCTGAACTGTTATACACAAATTTTGTGTTTCTTTTTTAGCTCAGATACATCAGAGCTCAAATCTGTTGCCACGAGCAAAAACAGCTAAAGTCGAGTTAAGACGAAATGAGTTTTTGATACAATTAGATTCAGCATGCCCAAATCTTCAAGATTCGTTTTTCCAGCTTTTTATCTTCAAAATTGGAATTTTAATGCCGACGACTTTTAATAGATAGTCTAGAACCATTCGTCATTTTAAGCTTTTTAGCAAAACGTTAATATGCTCTCCTGAAAAATTATCAAATTCGACTTTACATGGTAACCTAAAAGATGAATAAAAATTCAATCTGTGGTGACATTGGACAAATTTGAAATAATTCAAAAATTGACCGTTATCGGGACGTGTTAAGAAAACGGTGGGTATGGTGTGGTGAATTAAGTACCTACTTGTATTTCATTAAAACGAATATATAATTAGGATTTCTTTTATTTTACCTAGATAATCTATATAGTACGAGATGTTTACGTTGTTATTGCAAACAATGGAATCCGATGAACTATATGGACATTTGCAAAAATAAAATAAAATCAGTATCAACAAATAATTATATGGAATTTTACTGATAGCTATACATTTTAGTTTCGGTTCTTTCCCGTACGGGTTTAAAAAATATAAGTTAAAAAATTGATTGTCAAAAACCTACAAATTGGTTGGCCATCAGAATTTGGGCAACACTTTTCTTCATTAAGGGAGGATTTATTAGCTAATCCCCGAGATGAACATGTCATTCTCAACTTTAACATTTGACCCTACAGTTAGCGATATACTGGCAACTATATTTGTTTATTGGAGATTTTGGAAAGTGTGGAGTCTTTACGTAAACTGCCAGACTAGAGTTGATTCTTGGCAAGGCCGATTGTAAAAAAGAACAGCGATACCGGTACATCTTTTAGATAAAAAATTTCTGTTTTTGTGGAGAGTGTTTTCCTTATATCGATGAGGAGTCCCCTTAAAAGCTGAGAAACTGTAGGGAGGTAAAGTACCTTTGTTTCCAACCGACTACATCGCACCTCAACTTAATTTTAAAAAAAGGCTTCCAGGTAAGTTTCCCTTCCAGAGCTCAGTGGAAGAGGAACGAAGTAGTGCAGGGTTTTGAAACGGTCACGGACACGGATACACTGACGAATCTATGATGAACTGTGTTGTGGGGGCCGGGGTCTACTCAGAATCACCGGATATATATCAGTATTACATCTTCTTGCCAGCATTTTCCAGGCTGAATTACTGGCTATCCGAGAAACCTGTGCGCATTTAGGGCTTGACACAAGGCACAAACAAAACACTGCTATCCTTATAGATAATGAAGCCGCCATCAAAGCCATCAATTCGGTTGCCATATCTCTAAGCTGGTGCAGGAGCGCCGGAACGAGTTTGCCCGTCTGGGCGAACGTTTCAGTGTCACACTTCTCTGCGTACCAGGGCATAGTGACATTATAGGTAACGAGCGTGCAGATGAGCTGGCCAGGCGGGGGTCAGCTCTACACAGCTCACTCACGGTCCAAGTTTCACTAGGAGTGGTCAAGCGACATATTAATTCACATTTCCTGCAGAAAGCCAATCTCCAATGGAGGGGGTTGACTGTGTCATATCAAGGAAGATATGGCCTATACATACGATCAAAGTAGAACAAGAAATCTGATGAACAGAACCCGCCCAGATATTGTCAGAGTCACGGCAATAATCACAGGGCAATGGCCAATTGGAGACCATGCGGCCAAACTTGGGATCCAAAACAAGGCTCATTGCCGCAGTTGCGGAAATGCAAATGAGAAAGAATCTCTCTCACATTTCCTCTGCAAATGTCCGGCACTATAGCAAGAGCCAGATTGCGCAAACTGAACCAACATTAAAGGGATATTTTTTTTTTTTTTTTTTGAACATGGACTTTTGTCATTTGACACTCATTCCAGCAAATTATTACAGTGCATTCAATTTGCTAAAAGCCAACTGCATGTTGCCTAATTCGCTCACATTTAGCATTCAATTAAGCAAAACGCCCTGAAAGACGTGACCAAACAAGACAGTTGATCCGTACATCATCGAATCGATTCGATGTCATTCCAATTCATAAGAGTCACGTGCCCGAGTAGGCCCACACAAGGGAAAGTCTTCGAACGTGCTTCAATACAAAAGGCATAATCTTTACCGTCTGCTAAATCCTATTTTTCTTTAACAATAACTATACATAGAACATACGAGTATTATAAACCAGAAAGGATCAAATTCGATGATTCCTAGGTAAAATTATTATTAGTACAGGGGTGAATAAGGGTATCCATAGTCAATTGACGGCACCCCTTCTAGAGGAAAAGCTGGTAGTGGATAGCCCGCTGGAGTGCGGTTTCGAATCCTATTAGCCGGACCCTGATGATGGTATGCAACTGGAGCATTGTACGGATGTGGCTGGTTGTATGCAATAGGTGGACCGTACACAACTGGATTCCATTGTGTTGGTTGGTATTGGTAGTTAGCCTGAGGGTATGCAGCTGACTGCACTACCTCGCCCTGCTCCGGATCATGTGGGTGATGGTTTAAAATACAACCAGTGCTTTCGTGATGTGCTGCATTAGAGTTGAGTGCTGTCAATGCGGCTGCAATTCGCTGATAAAGTGGTAAGTTGACAACGAAGGTTGTTGGTTTCGAAGTCCGTTGAGCGTATTCGTATCCATTGAATGGACTAAACTGACTTCCTTGTATGACACCAGTTAGAGCAAGGATGATAGTTGTTATCTGGAGGGAGAGAAGATAACTCAACAAAGTTCAAAAGATGTGAATTATAGAACTTACCGTGTAGGTATTCATATCCACAGATTAATAAATGTTATGCCTGAGTCAGTGAACAGCGATCAAGTGCACTAGGTGTATCCATTGCCATCTCCTTTTATACGCTACCTACCGCTGTGGATACTGGTCAGAAATGGTAATCACTTTCTAAAAATATTTCCGCTCGCCCCCGAGTCCCTTTCTTTGGCGCGCTCATCTTGCTGCTCATCACTTTTTTCCCATAAAAATCGAAATGACGTTCACTTACAGATGCATGCGTACCCGTATGTTGGAAGGCGGTGCGCCTGAGATACCATCGATCATGCATGAAGGATGATGCGATTGCGTGGCAGGGAGTGCATGAATGAAGTTTGATTATGTCGCGGGTAATAAGGATGTCACGTTAATTGTACCATTTAAGGGTGTCAGTAGAGTTATTTTTTTTTTTTTTAATGCAGCAAAGGCTCTATTAATTTAAGGGAGAACGATTAAATAATAAGCAAAAGAAAAAAAAATCCCTGCAGGTTATTAACTGAAATGATTTTAATTCGTGTTTTTTTTTTTTCGATTCATTGTGGAAAAACCAATTTAAGCAAAAGTGCGGAACAACATCGGACGCGTAATCTTCAGTTAAACACTGACATTTCAACCTACCAATTATAACACAAGGCGTAAATAGGTGGTGAAATAACGCCGAGCGAAATGTCATCGAACCTTGAATGTAGTTTTAGCTTAAATAATCGTTACACCCAGGCTGCCGCTATTTTCGTAAAGGCCCTATCTACAAAATTTACAATTTCGATATTAATGCATATTTGGAGTTAGGGCTTTGTCTCCGATTCAATTATATTTATTTCAAAATGCTGGAGCTTCAAATGCGATAGAAAATTCAAATTTCTAGAAGCCCAAAATACAAAACATATACATCAATGTTTAAAAAAAGCCCTAACTGAGCTTTAGGGCCTTTTATAACACATTGAATAGAGAAAATTTACCCACGTGTTTCTAAAAAGCCCTATGTTTCGTCACGTATTTTCTCGCAGTAACATGTTCAATCCTGTCTAAATAATTTACTATTTGTTTCATATATTTTAATTGGAAGGTGCGTTATTGTGTATCAGTTGGTAGCATTTTTGACGCGGTAAGGTTGTGTGTTAGAAAATGAATAGGGCACGAGTGTTAGTAAACTTAGCTTCAAATACTAATCAAAAGAAAAAGATTGAATTGATGAAAGCAAATTTAAGAGGTGAAAATAACAAAATCCCTGATATTGAAGTGGACCCTGACTATGTTCCGGAAAATAGTTGTAGTGGTGATTCCGAAAATGAAAATGTTCCACAACAAAATGAAAATGGCTTATTCACTGCTGGCGGTAGCAAGAAAGGGAGTCAAAAAGGAATCGAAACAACAATTATTGCAACTTTGGAGCAAGTTAATGGAAGTGCAGGGACCAACTCAGGACAGGTAATGGAAATCCTCGCAGATGACGGAAAATTGAAACTAAAGAGGAAAAGGAAAGGGCTGTCAATTAAGGAGACAAAAATTAAAAGAATGGAAAAGGAATCTAAAAAACATCCAGTTCGACCACCGTGTGGAGAAAAATGCATTTCAAAAATTTGTGAAGGTAGGAGATTTGAAATTAATAGATACTCAGTTTTGGTCTTTAGATTGGATTGAAAGGCGACAATTCATATCAAGCTCAACACAAAAAAAAGATGCTGCTCGTGACACAAAAAAAATAGCCTACCCTCAAGGAGAAAATTTAGCTTCTGTTATTTTTTAAAAAATGGTGAAGGTTTAAATTTAGCAGTTTGTAAAGCCTTCTACCTGACAACTTTGGGATTTTCAAAGGAAAACAACAGCGTGGTTTATGATCTTATAACAACAACTCCTCAAGGTTCCTTGGTACCCCTTGTTGATAAGCGCGGGCGATGTGGGCGTTCGGTTGCCCAATTGGACGTCGGAAAGATTAAAGCGTTCATTGAGTCGTATAATCCGACGATTTCCCACTATCGGCGAGAGCATGCTCCTCTCCGTCTATATTTACCATGCGACCTTACTATGAAAGGAATGCATAACGAACTTATTCATAGCCATCCCGACCTTCGAAGTTCGTACCCTGCTTTCTGCAAAATTGTGCGGGAAATGAACATCTCTTTTGCTTCTCTTGGGCATGAGGAATGCGAACAATGTGAAAGTCACAAATTGCATACGACTATGCATGGTATGGAATGGAATGGTATGGAATGTCGAGGTCAGCGATGAAGAAAACTGCGAGGTGTGCAAAGCTTGGCGTGATCACAAAGACCGAGTAGCGTTGACACGAGCGGAGTATCAAAAGCACAGCCAACTTGATGCCAATTAAATTGCACCAGATACCCTTGTTGTATGTGTTGATTTACAGAAAGTGATCATGCTACCACGTTTGGAAGGTTTTAAGGCTGTTATCTTCTCCAAGAAGATTATAGCTTTCAATGAAAGTTTCGTGCCCGTTGGAACCAAAAGCAAAGAAATCCCTTTTGCTGCAATTTGGCACGAGAGCACTTCCGGGCGAAAGAAAGAGGACATAATAAGCACTTTTCACGCTTTCTTTGTGCACCACCGGGATAAAGTACACTTAAGTGTATGGGTTGATAGCTGCGCTGGTCATAATAAAAACTGGACGTTATTTTCTTACCTTATAATGATCATCAATTCCAATTAGATATCTGCAAAATCAATAACATTAAACTTTTTTGAACCTGGTCATTCATTTATGACTACTGACAGTTTCCACCATTAAGTCGAACTCTCAATGAAAAGGAAGGGAAAACTTTATGACTTTCAGGATTTTTTCGACTGTGTTCAAGCCGCAAACTCTTCTAGAGTTTTTGTAAAGGAAATGGCTTTATCTGATTTCTATGACTGCACAAAATAAACAAGACCAATCCGAGACCATATTTGCGCGACATTTCTTGCTTAAAAGTAGACAACTTGTTTTACAAACGGGCTTTCGATTCCGAGTTTCTTACTCTTAATGAAGTCAGGATTTCTGAAGCCAGAGTCACTTGGACGCTCTCAACCAAGGGGAATCGCATTCGAAAGGAAAGAATATATAAAAAAAAATTTATTTCAATTGTTTCCTGAAAACCGAAAGCATTTCTGGAATAATCTCCCAATATCCGAGAATGAAGCAACCCTGGATTAAGGTAACTTTCTCAAATCAACAAAAAAAAATATTAAAGCTTATAACTTATTATTATAGGGAGAAAAGGAGTTCCAGATATACCGACAGTTTTTACTATATATTTTAAAATATTATTAGTTTGCTTTGACATTCTTTTTATGTTTTTATGTAATAAAAAGTATTTTTTCCAATAAATAAATGAAATTTATATATAAGTTTTTTTTTTTAGTTATAGAATAATTAGTTTTAAAGCCATTACTTGTTGTACATAGGGCTTTTTATAAGATATTTTCAAAAGCTTAAAAGCCCTATCTACCCTATTTCCCGAACACCTAACAATCGTTCTTTTGTAACTACTTCAAAAAATAAAGCACACATTAAGCATCCAAACAAATTTTTTCTTGCATTTTTCATGTTTTATCTTCAGGTTGCGGAACTAAATTTAGCATTTTCCTCTTTATCTCGAAAGTGTGAAAATGTTAGTTAGGGCCTTTACGAAAATACGGGCAGCAGGGTTGCGTTTCATAATTTCGTTGGGGAGGATAATAGAATTTTTTTTGGGAGTACCGGGGAGTGGAGTAGGTACGTACCAAAATAAAGAAATTAATTTTTAGCTAAGCGTTTCAAATATAGCAAGTTACACTATCGATCAGCTCGTCCAATAATAAAACTTTAGTATCAAAATTAGGGTTCTTAAGCGCATACGTTGCGCGAGTTGCGCCCATTTCACGGCGGACGCGGTGGCCATTTAAAGTCGTCTCTCCAACTTTTGGTAGTTAAATTTGAGACAACCGGTTCGGTAAATAATCAGCCAAAAATTGGGACAACAGTTATTGACTATATTATACATCTATACATAATGGCATACATAATAATAATAAGTATTAGTTGGCGCAACAGGTCCGAGGGGGACCCAAGGCCTAGCTTTTCACAACCTTTCGTTTTGTGAGAGTTTTTTTCATTTTTGGAACGAATGGAAGGATGTTTGTCAGACGTTCGCGGGAGGTGGCGCAGTGGAAAAAACCCTAAGCTGGAATTTGGGTTTTTGCAGGATTCGAACCTGGGACCCCTCGCTTAGTAGTCCAACACACTAACCACTAAGCCACTGCATATGTGGACCTTCAAATCAAGAAAGTATTTTATTATTACCTCACACACAGTCTATTTTAATATATTTTAAAATTCAAGGATCGACAAGAACTTGTTCCGCCGACTAAAAAAAAATCGAACACAAAGAAAAACTTAGTGAAAGATCCACAAAGTAAAAATTGTTTTCCAATTTGGTATGTTTAGAAATTTCAAGGCAAGTGAAAATAATTAAATCCGACACTAAAAATGGAGTACAATTTGTCTTTGGGAGTACGGGGGTACGGCCGACGAAAAAGGATTATAATACTACTGCTGTAGTACTTTCGGCACCGCTGGTTCCACCTAGATTCAACATTTTTTTCTAAGATTTGAAATAACTTCTTTCGCAAATAAATATTTGAAAACAAAAACTTTTTTCAAGCTACTATTATTTTACTACAAACATGTAAAGGGTCCGCCATCTAACTTTTTTTTCAACTAGTGCTTATTTCGCGAATGGTAACACTTAGCTCATGTCTGATTTGACAGATAATTAGTTTTATCCTTCCGCTGAACGAATATGGTTGTGTATACGCTTGAACAACGCTGGGAAATATTGCGAATGTGTGCGAAAATTGCGTACAGAATTTGGAAGAAGAGAAGCACCGTCAGCTCCGTATGTTCGTCATCTTGTTAAAAAAGTGAAAGAAACTGGCATCCTCATCGATAAACCAAAGCGTGAAAAGCCAAAAACAGTGCGTACACCCGAGAAAATTGCTGCTGTGGCAAAAAGTGTGCGTGAAGCGCCATCAACATCAATTCACCGTCGTTCTCAACAATTGAACATTTCGGAGACATCATTGAGACGAATTTTGCATAAAGACCTTGGTATGACGCCAAACAAGGTCCAATTGGTTCAGGAGTTGAAGCCAAATGACCATCCAATGCGATTTCGCTTCGCTAAGTGGGCCTGCGATCGAGAAGATGCCGATTTTGCCAAAAAAATCATCTTTTCAGATGGTGCTGCGATTTGACACCGTTGGACTATTATTTGTGGGGTGCCGTAAAAGATAAGTGTTACGCCTACGAGCCAGAGACAATTGATGCTTTAAAGGACAATATTCCTGAAGCCATTGGGAAATACAACTGCACACAATCGATAATGTGCTTAAAAATTGGACCGATCGTGTAAGCTACTGCATGGCCAGCCGAGGCAGCCATTTGAATGAAATTATTTTCCATTATTAACCGGAAGGATTGTACTTTCAAATAAAAAAAGAAATTTGAGAAAATATTCAGTAGTTCTTTTTTTATAGCATTTCCAAAAAAAAAGAAGTTATTTGGCGGACCCTGTATAATTTCTTAAATGTTAACTTCACCCTGATAATTTTCAAAAAAAATTAAATTTAAAAATGCCCTAAAAAGGCGAATCTTCCCCACGGTGTGGGTCAAGATAATTCGTTTAAATTCTCAAATTTGGTAATCTCACAAACATAATACTTTAATTTTGGAACTCGGGCCTCAAATTTCACCAAAATATAGTCTCCAATGTTGAGTTCATCCTCAGGTTTCAGTCTTTAGTCACTTGCGTTTGATACTTCTAAACCAAAGTTCTCATCATCGTCTTCCACATATGGACCTACATACTTATCTATATCTGCAACGCTGAACGTATCTGAATCACTGGAATAATCTAGTTCAGTTCTTTTGTTAATTTTCTTTTGGATTTTGTTTGTTTCATTCGCCTAATAGCTTTTTTTGTCTTTTTGTTTGCGCTTTAGCTCAGTGATTCGGTTCTTCTCAGGTGTCTCAGTATAAACTCTTGATTTACCTTTATTTATTCGATTTGTGCATTTCGGTGGAGGAAAAGTTGGAATCGGTCTATCTCCTCAGGAGTAGGATTAGGAGCTGATTTATTTTGATCTTCAGAGAGAGTCGATGTTATATATTCCGGACTTTTAAAAAATAGGCTGTTAAACGGGAATATGCTTGTGGATTTAAATCCTTTTGTCGAAAGTGCCCCATCCTTTGCTTTTATAAAAGCTATTGTTTTTCACAAAACTTTCAAAAGTTATTCAATTAAATGTTGTAAATAACTTAAATATATTATAAATCCAAACGTTTGACTCTCACAACAAAAGAATTTCCATAAGAAACAATTAAATATCACTTACCTCATTAACAGAAAAAATTGCACAAAATCACTGAAAAAATTCAAAACCGGTCTAACTACAACAACTGCTGAAGAAGAACTGTCATATTTCGTGTACGATGTGAGGGAACAGTGCGGCATGAGTTGCCATCAAACATTTTATTTAAAAACTAGCCGTTTTTCTGTAATAGCGATAGTCAAAAGTGCCTCACCCTACCCTATATTTAAAGATCGATCTAGGCCATTCTGAAAACATATTTTGTTTCGGCTTTATTTCATAAGAAATTCGGCTTCATTTCGCTTTACAAAGGGAAATATCTCCGAGAGGTGGCCTACTTCACTTAATATAAATGCACATACCTATCAACTAAAGGCTTGGATCGTAATTGCACAAGTCATCAATTGTCATACATTTTAAGGACGAACTAGAGACAGTATGCACCGGAAAGGACTTATTAAGGCAGTATTTGTTAAACCGTTACCTAGATTTTAGCAATCCTACAATGCGACGATTAGACTAGAGTTCAATAAAAAAACACAGCCGAACAGATTAAAAAATTTTTAATGATTTAGTTTGTTAAAGCAAGGATTTGCGACAGCTTTCAAAATGGCACTTAACATTTCCATTTTCTATTCGTGTCTCTTTTGTTGCTGTTTGTTTTTGAAGTGAAACTTCTTTAGGCACAGTAGTAAACTCGATCGAGCGCAACGAAATTTCTATGGCCACTGTATGCCCACTCTTTATCGACAAATTAAAAAATGAATCGCTTATTTAAAATCAACCCACTTTCAGTTAAAAACTGGCAAGTGATACTGTTAATACAGCTCCTACAGAGTTAGTGAATAAAAAATAACCGAGTCAAATTGTTTAACGAAACTCGGTTAAAAATAACCTTTTATCATTTTATTCCAATTTTTCTCGGTTGTAAATAACAAACTAACTCTGTTGAATTCAACCAGCTGGTTGGTATTTATCTAGAAACTTGGTTTTTAACAACTGGTAAAGTGTGTAATTTTTAACAGTATGCAATTTACCTATCTATATCGGCAGTATTTAACAACGAATACTCGGTGTTTTTCAACAGAAACTTGGTTAATTTTAACCTTTTTTTTTTAACCGAGCAGAAATCGCACTCTGTTAGAGCCAATTTTTGAGCGTGTGATTTAAATAACACCAAATTGCCATTGTTGGATCTCATAATCTATCTTGCATCCAAAATTTTTTTAATTTGGTCGTTGATAGTTATAATTAACTCGGATCCCCGCCTGCTTTGCTATTGCTAGGCGTTTACATTTTAATTTAAATAAATGCTGATGGTATTTGAAACTGTTGCAGATTTAAAATAATAATCTATGTTTTCATTTGTTCTAAACGATTTATTAAATAATTATGTAACTATATAAACACTAAAATATCCTATTTACATGAAAAGATTAAGGTTACGAAAACCAGAATTATCATTGTCATAGTTGTCAGCCAAGAATTCAGGTCTTTAATTGTGAAATATTCCTAACACTTATTCCCTCACTTATCCCGCTCCTCACAAAGCCAGGGAAGTTTCACTTCTGTTGCGCGTAGTTCTACGCACACAATTTTTTGGTTTGAAAATTTTTCCTCAAAGGGTTTATCACGCCTTTTGAATTGTAACGTTTGTAGATTAAAGTATTTTTCGAGTACCTTATTGTTAGGGAGTAGGCGCTGTGTAGTGGTTAGTGAGTTGGACTTCTAAATGGGTACCGGGGGTCACAGGTCGATGCCGAAAAAACACAAATTAAGTCTCAAAGTTTTCTTCCACTGCGCCACCCCTAACGAACGTTACACTTTCTCCTACTCCCAGGAGTTGAGTGAGAAATTCTTTTCTTCCAAGGATCAAACTGCCGAAGATGTGCTGTTAACTTTATAAAAGCTATTGAGACTGGAAAGAACGATTCAATTTGGATCTTGGACTTGGGTAAGCTAGAGGAGGTTACACCAACCCAATACTGGAGCACTACTTACGATTAAGCGCTTATATAGTGGTTGACTGCAGGATTTGATGAGATAGTAAATAAAATGGAATCTGCTTATAATATTTTTGTTAGACGTTTAAAATAAAATAAAACTGAAAGAAATATTTTTTTAATTTCTTATTAGTCAATTTTGGGTGTTCGAAAAGATTTTCCTATGCTAAGTGTGTGTGGCTATACATGCAAGCAGTCATTCTACCAGAAATTTATAAAGCCACCCTGGGTCAAGGTTCCAAGTGCTTTCCTCAGACCTTGATCTTCACTTTCGGTCTTTTTGCAGATTTAGTCGGTGCTAATAAGAACTATCTATAAATACACAGCCATATATAGAGTTCAGAGCCAAACAGAGTATCGTTTTGTTTACGCGCTGAAAACCTGTTATCTGTCAAATTTATACTTTAATAGCAAGCGGCTCGCTCGAATTCAATTGCAGAAAGATACCGCTCGTCTTTTAAAGCTATATAAGTTTAGATGCAATGCCAACCTTGCCGTCTTTAAGTAATTGGCTTCCCATGTTAGAAGAGTAGTAGGCACTGAAAATAGTTGAAGCTGGGGGTCTCTATATGCAGCATAGTCGACGAGTCTGCGACCGCTCTCCACCACGTTAAATAATTTTAAGCACTTGGATTTCATTCCTTGGCCGCTTTATGATTTGAAAATATCTCTTAACTAACTGCTTTAAGTGGACAAAAAACAAAACGTAAGACAAGATGCATTACAATTGTTTCTCTAAAATGGACACCGGAAGCGGATTCTGAATCTATGGATACAACTTCACAGTTTCTCAGTTCCAGTGACATTCATGCTGAAATTCCTGGCTACTCAAGAATGAGAGAGAAAATCATTCAGAAATGTAAACCACTCAACTTTTTGACTTTAATCAGTCGTTACAATAAGGTACCTACACTGGAAGAAAACAGAAAAAATCTTTGGTATTAATGCATGAGAACCTGAAAGGAAACAATGGACACCTTGAACTAACAAATAAAAGTTGTGTCCCGGTTGTCGGTTGTCACGATAAAAATAACATCCAAGAGTTGACAATTACCTGTATGCCTATCCAGTTTCAAAAACAAAGCAACTATAAGAACAATGTAAATGGATAGAAGAAGACTGTTGAATTGTCTTACGTGAAATGAGAGGCTGTTCACATTGATATCAATTTCACAAGATAAGTGGAATTATAGAGGCCGCATGTCATGCCCAAATGGCAGATGACAAAACAGCTCTACGTGTAGGTCCATCCACTATACAGGAGAGATTCTGAGCATTCAACACAATACGACTAGGACTTGTTGTACAAACGAAAAAAATGTATATTTTTCTGTAATACAGAGTTGCAAGTTGAACATTCACTTTTATGATTTAATAATTTGTCCCGTTGTGTTAGAGGTCTCTAGTCTCCTATTGTTGCAAACAACTTTAAAAGCTAAAACCTAGCAAAAATAAATCTAAGACAGCTATTACTAAAAAAATTATTATTTAATATTTTCTGATATTAAATTATATCATTGATATCGAATCTTTGGAAGTGAACGGACCTTCACTTAATTTTTTAGTTCCCAGCAACCTGGATACTCAAGAAATTTTATAATAATTTTTCAATTTTAATTTAATTTCAATAAATTTCAATTTCATTAAAAAGGCGATTTATCCATTAATAATACCTATACTGACTTCGTGTCAGCCTCGAATGCTATGCTAAATATAGGTTCGTTCCTCTCATATGCCTCACTGTGCCCTATCTATCTCACCACGCAATACCCGTCCTACCCGTTTCTGTTTCCTGTCGCTTATTCGTCTCATTCTAAAGTTCGGTGAAGTTGTAAGGATAGTTCATAATTTTCTTAATTTAGAAGACTTGTCGTCTATGCAAAGTTTAAGTTTATGCCAGGTGTTCTCAGAAGATCCCCATTGCAGTATATATTTTTTTAAGACAAAATTTCGGACGCCGTCCTTAAAAGCCAAATGACTGACACAAAGTCAGATAAGTGGAAAGTGAATAACATTGTTCTTCACCAAAGTATGTACTTTCTGAATAGTTTTCTTTTTTTAAATAAACAAAGAATATTAACAATACAATTGATAAAACTTCCTTAGAGCCAGTGTTTGCTTTTTTTCATCGTACCCGTATTCCGCTTAACAGTAAGCTGTAAATTTTTATATGCAGCGCCGCTCATTATCTTGATTCTTGATGAATTCAAATTGATATTCACTTTCCCGCTATCATTGGAAAAATAGTAAATAATACATCAGTGAATGTGAGTTCTTAATCAAAGCATGATTCACTCCAAGTATAATAATTATCTCGGCTCAAGTTACCTTTGGGTGGAAATAATCCATTCTATATCAATACCACCATACGCCATTGCATAATAATATTTTTTGATGGGTGGAGCATTCTCTAAGAGGAAAGTGTTTGCAATTACCGAACCGTTCCTGACCTTGAGCAGGGGCTCGCATGACTAAAAATAAAAACACGTGGGTAATCATACAGAATTCGCTCTTTGGAATGAATTGAATGCGGTGGCAGATAATTGTTTGGCTTTAACTGGGGCTGGGGCCTAAGCTAGCTTTTGAGAACAAAACTGAATCAGTGCCACAACCAATACAAATTTTTGACCAATTATTGGAGATCATCTCAATTTATTCAACGACCGTCGCAGTAACTTCCTCATTCTCTCAATATTTCCTCAATTTATAAGCACTGTCAAAGTGTCAACGGACAAAACTGTTAAAAGTAGTCTTACTTCATCCGCCTGAAGTTGGGGACCTGTACATGTACCCTCACCTTCCAACGACGTGCGGTGAAGGTATTCTATACATCTGTTAGTTGAAAACGTTGACGTAACCGAAGCGACAGATTTAAATGGTTAGGGCCTCCATCTTGCGTCTTGCGTTATTTATATAAGTTTATTTATGGTTATCGATTTCTCGGGTAAACTAACCAAACCGTAGATCTGGTTAATATTCCGCTGAACAAACGCATTCGATGGTTAGCAGCTGCAATAATCGATGGTTAAATATAACCAAGATTGAACAAACAGTACTAGTTAGCTAACCTTACAACCTTGTTGGGTTCTGCGTATTTCCTTCAAAAGAGACCAGCTTCCAGAGCTTTTGTCTTCTTCACGCATAGCATATAGGGGTAATGGCCTCGTTACCAAATCATTTTTTATTGATCGTCGACGTTTTCCATTTCAGACAGATCATAAATAAGCAATCAGCTTATTTTGAACCTACTGAATAAATTACAAAATTGCCCCCAGCACTCATTCTTCACATTCATTCGACACCAAGTCGGCGACATTTTTGACTCATTAATTGGCACAAAATATTTTACTTTTAAGAAATATCCATACCGCGAAAGTGAAACTCAGAGAAAGTAAATTTAAATTTTTCTCCGACCTTGGTGTTCTTGAGGACGCAGAGCGAATCTATGCAGACCTATAAAAGTAGCCGCACATCGCATTTGGCTTACTGTTATGGAACTATGAAAACCATGCTCATAAAGGTAAAATCATTAAAACAAATAGCTAATTATAAACTGGCAACATTAAATTATTAGTTATGCTAATGGCGATCGTGAACGTGTTAATCCTGCTTCGTGTTCACCCATAACCGTATTGAGTCATCTTGCAAAGTCCAATCTTCAGGTCTATACAGTTCCATTGCCATTTCGTTATGGCGCTTTGAGTGCTTATATCGCTTTGCCGTCGGCACTGCATCATGCAACATATGCCTTGAAAGATTTAGCTATTTGATGAGCAGCAGTGCACGCGGTGCCGGTCGGGCTCAAGACTTTGAAGATGATGTCGATGGAAAAAAGTACAACCCTTTAAAATTGCAGCCTTGATCCAGAGACGTTTGTTAAACTGCTCCAGCGGGAGTTTCAAGATTACAATGAAAAGAATAGCCGGTAAAGGAGTTTCGAAAATTTTCCTTCAACGGATGAGTAGTAAATATTTTATTTCGCAATCGGGTTCGGCCTGAAAATGGTTATTTGAATTAATTGCCAAATTTTATTAATATCTTGTAGTTGGTTAGGGAAAAGTTTGTGTTCTTCAAGGAGGGCATTGGATGACGTGCTCTTTGGTGCTCAAGCGTGTCTTAAAGCATAGATATCTTAGGGGGAAGACAGTTGTGAATACGGTTAGTCTGAAGATCTGTTTGCTTTTGACTAGCTTAATGAAGACACTGGATATTGTACTATTTCTGAGGCGTACCAATAAAATGTGGCCTTACATTTGTGCACTCATGGAAGGCCGTCAAGAGAAAATTCGGACCCGGTACGCAAAAATGCCGGGCCCATGTACGTGCAGTAAAGTAATTCAATATCGTCATGGTACGAGTATACTGTATAATAATTAATATGATTGAGTAATTTTAATGTAGATTTTTTTATATTTTTTATTACGAAGGGCAAAAGAGTTTTAACTGCCAAGATGTTAATAGACTCGTATGCAAATAGATCAGAGTATGGTTTTGAGTGACTTGTATGAAATTGGAGCAATTCTTTGTCACAAATTTTACAAAATTTGTATTTGCTTTGTTTTGTACTCCACTCTTTTATATATTTTATATACGAACTCTGTGAAGGAAAAACTACCTTCAATTACATCGAAATCTAATTTCCTCCTGAAACACGATCTTGTGCAGAGCACGAGCAATGAAAATTTTGTATTCGTGCACGTTCTGCGAAAAAATTGCATCATAAAACTCAATAGCGAGAGGTCTGCTTCAAAGTTGGCTTCCTTATGATTTAAATGGATTGACTCTTCTTTCAACTCTTCAGATTTCAGGTACGTTTGATTTGTATTTTTCCTTCAATATACATTTAGAAATGACTGTATTTTTTGCAATACTTCGAGACCAGGTGTCCCCGCGATCAAAACTCAAAAAAAAAAAAAAAAAAAAAACAGATTGATCGAATATTTAATACAACCGCACATTTCTAGTTTCGAAAAAATGTATGCCACCCAATATAGTAGCAGCCTTGCTTTAATATACCAAAGAGTTTTGCAATAAAGAACGTTTGGAATCGAATGGTTGTGATCGCAATGTAATACGGCAAAGCGAGAACTGCCGCATCCCACTTAGGTCCATGAGGACCCATTGTGATGTCCTTGTTGGGGGTTATCCTATGTTGATGGCGATAATGTTATTCAGCCTTCCTGATGTGTTTATGAAGCTGTAAAGATTAAACCCAAAAAAAAAACAACGTAAATCAAAGAAAACCACTTTGATTTAAAGATTTTTCGGAATGATTTAGCTTCGACTACGAAAATTTTTAAATCAAAGTGGCACGACGTTAATTCAAAGTGTTTCAGTAGTTAAAAAAAGATGGTCACAATGTAAAAGTGAATACGTTTCACTTTGAATCTAGGGTGACTTTATTGTACCTCCTCATCTCCGCAACCCCTGCATATAACGTCATTCTTAAGTTTCAATTTCATTGTGTTGTACCTTAGGAAGTTGTGACCCGTTAGGGCCCCTACCAGTTTGTACATCGAAGTTATATCAAACCCCATAAGCTTGCTGGTCCGACTTAGATTATATTCCGGCTATGGCTTCCGTGTTGTTCCCTTTCATGTGGATCTTACTTTCCATTCTCTCTCTGAGATTACAGAGTCGTGGTTTGATTGAATTAATAGCCCGATCTTGATCCAACGCAGAACCATTTTTTGCCAGTTCATCAGCCATCTCATTGCTGGTTTTGTCCCTGTGACCCAGCAGAGACGCGTGATGTGCTTCGAGCAGAAAACTTTAAGCTCTTCGCGGCAGCGGCGAACTCGATTTTATTTCAATAGCAGATACTGCTTTTATAGCCGCCTGACAATAAATATTGTAATATCATTATTTGGTATTGCTAACATTGACACCATATGGGCAGCTACCTAGCTTATGAAGTTTTCAGTCCCAGGTTCAATTCCTTGTATAAATTAATGTTTTTTAATTTTATGAATTAAAATTTGAAAGGATTCCCCTCCGTTGGATTCACAATTTAAGCAACAAGTTCACCAGTTCACTCCTCAGCTCCAGCGTGTCCATATTAGAAATCACTTCAAAAATTAAGTTGAAAGAATATGAAAAAAAAAAAAAAATATTCATGTCTCGACAACAGTACCGCCTATCGCGTCTAAGACTATCCTATCCTTAAAGGTATAACCAACTATACACATCCAGAAAATTTCATTGAAATCGGTTGAGTGGTTGCAGAGATCGGCAACACCGTAATATGTCCTATACGCACAAATACACCTGTGTTTACTAGCCTACAACTCATGAACCAATACACATACTAAAATCGTATGTACATAAAAACCTTTGTATTGACGTCACCTTTCATGGAAAATTTACAGAAATAAAATCGGTTCACTCATTACAGGGAACATCAATTTCAAACCCAACTTATTTTTATATGTTTAGAAGAAGAAGATAGATATAGATTTGGAATAAAAGGAACAGTAGGAAGTTAATTTATTTGGATTTGCTGGACTCGAGCTAGCACTCTAAGAAAATAATCTTCAAACTACATTTGCTTTTATTAAACATTTAATATTTAAATGTTTTGACTCAACAACATACTCGTATGCATTCTTGCCTGGGTTGACCTCAGGGTGTTCAATTTCGGGTGTTGATAATAATATTCAAATTCAATTTCAGTTGTACTTTGTAGGCTGGTGCACGGAAGTCGGTCGCAGGTATCCTTAAATCATTTTTTCACATCCAGACTTAAATTCTTAATAATGAGAACGCTAGAATTTAATGACCCTTATTTTTTCGTTTTTCACCGTCAGTTCATAATTGTGCACAGACATTTTTATTGCTGTTTAATTTAGTTGCCAATAACAGTAAGGACTTTATCTTTCAAGATTTCCACCAAACCTAGAAGGACAAACCCATGTGGCAGTTCTGTGTTACGAAATAGAGAGAGAGCAATTTTTCTTACCCTAGATCTTTTTAAGGTTCCGTAGCCAAAGGGAAAAAACGGAACCTTATTAGTTTCGCCTTTGTCCGTCTGTCCGAACCACTAGACCAATTTTGTACCTGGTCAGTCTCAGAAACTAACTGACGTAGAAGGCTGAAATTTACACACATTATCCGGTAAAATCTCTAGTTAAACGAAAAATACCAATGGTAGCGATATATCGACTGGTTTGAGAGTAATTAGTAGTTTGGTGAAAGAAATATTTTCATTCGCACAAAAAGCTTTTTATTTCTTGATTTACAAAAAAATGGATGCATACCTTTTTTGTAGATCATACTCGTAGCTGTATGTGTGCCGAGGACTGTTTTGCGGAAAAGTGAATATTTTAAAAGATATTTACAAAAAACTGTTAATCACTACACAAAGTTCGCTCGTTTTAACCATTTTTCATTCTTTATTGGTGTGTTCTCTTAATCGATTCCAATTGGAATTTTCAATGAATACTCAACTCTACTCATTCTCATTCTTCACCCCACCACAGTCCACATCCTCAGCCACACAATTGTTTGTGCTCTGGTCATCTCCATTCTCTAATTTTCAAAAAAAAAAAAAAAACCCACCGAAGGTTCCGTACTTCTTTTGCAGATGAGGTAAACTAGATGAATGTAAGCGTAAGAGGAGAGAACACGCATTAAGAATGAAATGACCGAGAGGATGTTGGTGCTTGGTGCACAGCAATCAACAATAGCCGTTTTTTACTATCAGCTAGCGAGTGACAATCGCACTTGGCCCGTTTTATAAACTTTGGATTGGTACAACAAAAAAAAAAAAACAATCTCAATATTTCTTGGAATCGTCAGAATTGAAAAACACAAAAAATGAATTTGATGAAATATTTTTGTTCAACTGAGCAATTAGTGTTTGCAATATTTTGCAGTAAACGTAAATATACATGTTTGCTTTCACCGGTCCATCAAAAATGTCATGAGTATTTATTTTGTCACGCGTGTTCACCATTTGATCGCCTTTCACTTGCTTTTGTCACTTAACTAACATTGTCACGGATTTTGGGACAAAATGTCACGCCCGTGTGATCGCGTGTCAACTGTCAACTGTCAAGCGCAAGTGACACTCTCACGAGAGACACACGAGTGACAATAGAAAGAGCGAATTTTTGTGACATCATGTAAAAATTTGCCACGAAAAATTGCACGTGTAATCGTAGCTTCATGGATTCTTAAAGTAAAATTTGTTTTGCAACATTAAGGTTAAATCCGCCTACAGATATGCTCAAAATTTTGCTAAGATTTCCTGAAAACATTCGGAGGTCGAGCAATTTTAAATATAACTGTTTACTTGTTGATACCTTTCCTCTACGTCAGTCATATTGCATTTTCGACGTAATACGAGTATCAGGGCTCATCTGTCAAAATGTGCCACGATTAAAATGCATGAACGATTGCTAAAATCCCTCTACGTGCACACACATAATTCCCATAAACGCGTCTCAAGGCTATCGCTCGCAAGCGGCAAATGAAAACAGATTTCTGTAATTACGCTCATAAAATTATATTGCTGTGTAATTAAAAGTAATACTGATATCAACTCAGCCAATTTGATTAGCATCGCATCTGGTCACCTGAAATTCACTTCTACTTTAACAAAATTAATATTAGCACAAAAAGCCTGAGAAATAATGACATAACTACCAGCCCCACCGTTTACCCACTACGACCTTAGGTTCAACAACTTTTACTGGATTCTCGGCCACAATTGCAGTCTTTTTTTTTTAATCTAATTCTACCGACCAGCGGCAGGAAACAATCAAAGCGTTTCTCTAGCACCAGCCCAGTGAGACAAACGTTGTTATGTGGCTTCTCCCAGTAGACGCACGAAGTTCGATTTCGTGTCAAAGAAAGAAAAAAAAAACGTGACAAACACGCACGGCGACGGGAAGGTCTTCAGTGCCATAACCTACACTACATTGCGCATAATAAAACCGATTGTGAGTACCTTTCGATACCTTCGAAGAGCTCTTGCTTTGTGGACTAGTGCGATTCGTTAATTTTAGGCCATTATTCGAAAGTACTTTTGTATAAAAGCCAAAAGTCGACTTGTTGACAGCACACTCTTCCGCAAGCTTCCAACAGGTTCACCGCATTCAAAATCCATTAAAATGTTCAAATACGTAAGTGTCGGGCATATAAAGCCTTTAAATAATATTCTTGTTTAACATCACACATTCGCTTTCAGTCCGCAGTTCTTGTAGCCGTCTTGGTGTCCATTCAGTCGGCATTCGGAGGACTTCTTCACGGAGAATCATACTCTGCAATCCCAGCAGAATACAATTATGCTGTTTCGGCTCCATATGCCAAGTTGGGCGCCTACTCGTCTCCGTTGATATCGGCTTCATCGTATAATGCTGCTCCATTTACTGCCGCCTATGCTGGAAGATATGCCGCTCATTCTGGCTACGCCAATGGATACGGTGCTGATCCTTTGACTGCCGCATATGCTGCTCCAATTGCAAAGTACACTACATCACTGACTGCTGCTCCACTAGCACATGCTTCGTATGCTGCTGCACCATTGGCGCATGCTTCGTACGCTGCTCCACTTCAGAGTTATGCAAGCTATTCAGCTCCTCTTATCAGTCACGGTTCATATGCCTCTTCTCCAGTTGTTGGTTATGGAAGTTATTCTGCCCCCTTGGGAGTACATGGATCTTATGCTGCTACCCCACTAGCTAGCTATGCGTCCCCATTAGCCGGTCATGCTACATATGGATCTGTTGGACATGCTGCTGAACTCTCTGCGTGGTAAACATGTTCAAATTACATTCAACTCATCAACTGTGCGATGATAAAAATAAGAAATAAAATTCGAGTTTCTCAAAACCATTTTTATTTTTGTGACGAATGAAAGGGACCTACTATTTGAGTGAAGAGTTTTTGGTCACGAATGTTTGGCAGTCATTTGCGAGAGGTGGTGCGGTTGGGGTTTCTTTGTGTTTTTCTGAGGGTTAAACTTGGTCACCCATCGCACAGAAATACTGGAATGAAATGCTAAGATTTTAATAGAAAAGCAGCAATATTCACTTTATCTTGTTAGCCATGGGAGAAAATTGTTCTAAATCGCTTTTGCTATAATTTTCCATTAATAACATCTACTATGGAGGCGGTATACTTACAATACATTATTTATATAATTAACTGACAATCGAAGACTACCTACACTAACAAAAATATGCCTAGCCTCCGAATGTCAAATGGAGTTTCATAGGTATTTATATACCTACTTGAATGTGTCTTGTTGACATTTTTTTTTAGTTCTTTTTAAAGTCAGACGTGTTTTGATATTCTTAAACAAACTTTTTTATTCTTATCTTTCAATCCTTTTACACTCCGGGGTAGACGATTCTAGTGATACCTAGCTCAGGTCGTGTAGACTACCTACATTTGCCATATTTTGTCTGCCAAAGAACATGCCCGAAAAACGTAACAAAAACCGTTTTAAAAATATACTTTGGACAAACACTATAATACTAGCACAGTAAGAGCTCGTTCATTCGGAATGGTTGGGGGAAGGTCAGTCCGAATAAACGAATTTCCCGAATTAATGAGAGATTAATGAAAAATGCAAGAACTTAGAACGAAAAATTATTTTATTAGCACATAAGATTGCAAACAATATCTACATACAATTTATAATAATTGATTTTTGTAACTTAAAACATTAAACAAATTACATAAACGTATCAAAAAAAAGGAAGAAATGAAAAACAAAAGACAACTCCATAATTATGTATTCTTAATAGTTACTACATAATATTACTATCAATATCAATATTTATTTCAATTGGCTCAGAAAGTGTTTCAATGTGAATTTGTTTAGTTTTAATGTTTAAAAATATATATACAGGGTAGGCCAAGAGAAGTCATCCGATGTTGTTTGGCTCTAATTTTTTTCTAAATGAAAGACTTCGATTCTGTTTTTTGATTATGTTTATCTGAACCTTTAGAATTTTATTGGTCAAGTGAGAAGCTGATATCGGTCAAATGGGCGCCGTTACAATTGTTTGCCATACGGGCTCGTTTTCATCACTTCGGCGAGAACTTCCGGCGACGGATTCTCGCACTCGTGTCGAATGTTGTCCGCGAGGGCTTCTATGGTCTCGGGCTTGTTCACGTTAACACGGGACTTCGAAAAACCCCACAAAAAAAAAGTCTGGAACGGTTAAATCGGGCGATCTTTCGGGCCAGTGCAAATCGCCAAAACGAGAGATGAGGCGACCCCTTCAGAATATCGGTTGTGGCTCGCTCAGGCTGTGTCGTAGCTCCATCCTATTGGAACCACATGTCCTCCAGTCCTAATTTGTCCAATTTCGGTAGAAAAAACTCGGTTAACATGGCCTTATAGCGCGCACAGTCCACTGTTGTCGTTTGACCAGCGGCGTTCTCGAAAAAAAATTTCTTGATGACTCCTCCTCGTGCATTATTCTTGGATTTTCGGATCCCCAGAAGCGATAGTTTTGCTTGTGCACTTACCCGCTGAGGTGGAAATGAGCCTCATCGCTCATTATGATTTTGGTCGAAAAATCGTCCACTTCGTTTATTCCGCGTTCTTGGGGAGTGTATCGCTCCATGGCTTGTTCACTTGTATTCTACATCTGTCTAGTCCACAAATGTCAAAACAGATTTGACATTGGCGGCCATTTACAAAAAAAATAGCATCTTCCAATAGGATGAAAAAAAAAAAATATGTGGTTAAAAAAAATGTTTTGTTTGTCAAAAATACATAAAAAAAACTGTCTGTGGAAATAATATTTTTGTGCCCAAAAATTAGTATACATAGCTCAGCGGAGGAAATGCACTACGCGATTTCAATCACGTTGGTGAAGATTTAGCTTTATATCTACGGAGAAGAAAGATATATTTGTACCTGTGAAAATATATAATGAACTAGAATCTCAGAGACGTAGGTACATTGAGAAGTCCTCAAATTGACGACATTAAATCCATTATGAACCAATAGTAACTATCTAGTTATTTATAAATATATATAAAACTAACATGATATTTTGTGTGCTTACGTATAACTCACGTAGTTTTCAACCAATTTGCTTGGTCTTTTAAACTATTCAGAAAAACAAAGAGAAGGACATGGGCTACTTTTTGAGGTATGAAAGTTTGTATGGAGAAATGCACTTTGAAAAAAAATAAACTGAATATAAACCGAGGAGTGATACTTTAAATAAAAAAAAAATATTTTAAATCTTTTAAGGTATATTATTACAGAAAATTTATATAAATATAATTCTTTCGGGGTGAAACTCGATCTCTGAAACCGCTCAACCGATTTCAATGAAATTTTGTGGATGGGTATGGTACCTATATGGTTGGTCCCAGTTTGAAAGATAGGATAGTTTTGGATCCTATAGGTGGCACTTTGCAAAAGATATGCGAAATAGGAATACAGGTTGTGGCACCTCCAATCTTTTTGTCGTGAAAATAAAAGTTTAAGGGGATGAGATAGGGGATATAACTTTGTATGAAGATGCGAACTTTGGAAAAAATAGACCGGATAGAAAAACGGGTAGTGTCACTTCCAATACAACAAAAATTTGAAATTGAAAGTCGGCTCGGTTATAATTTTGTCGCGCAACCTCAATGCACCGAATCTTTGTAACGGATCCCGTTCGATTTGATTGTGAAAAATCTCAAATCAAATGGCATGCACGTCAATCGACATTGCTTAAAATGTATATTTCAGTTATTTCTATTGTATGGGTATAAGTTTTGAATAGAGAATTTGTATTGACCGAATTAAATAAAGCAGCATGCTCGGAATTATTGTTTTCATTATATTAACGAATTTCGGCGGAACGAAGTTCGCTGGGTAAGCTAGTAGATTTATATGTACAACGCAGTTAAAAGACATACAAACTAAAAAGTACAAAATACAGATCAAAGTCAACAATTTTCCATGTGGAGACCACATAGTCCACAGCCAAGCCAGAGAATGTGCAATGTAGTGAAATTTAACATCCTCGGGTGGCCATCAATTTCGACAAGTGCCCATGAACTTTGCTGCCTTTCCATCATAATTTAAAAACCAAGGTGACAGAACTTTCGTATTAAGTTCCGCCTATATCTCCCAACTTAAGCTCCCATAAGTGTTGAGAAATAGCGTTCGAAATATATTTTTTCCTATTCAATTTCCACGCCCGGCCCTAATATGTTTTGTCACGTCGGTCACTTCATTACTGTCCTCATTTTGCCAAAAGCTTTTATTTGGTGGCCGTTCGACAGACAATATACCTCTATTTACCAAATTTCAATTTCATTGTCATAATGTAAAGTTTTTTTAATAAATTTTTTAAATGGGAAATATTACAAAATATTAACTTATACAAAACACAAACACGTGGTAAGATAATACTTTGCCTTACAAGGAGAATGCTTCAAATATAAGAAAAAAAGGTGAAAATCGAAGCTCCTGCCCTAAGTTTATCGAAAACAACTTGTGTACTGCATCGCCAATAAGTGGATTCCCTACTCCCTGTACAGTAAAATCCGCGCCTGATGCAAGGTATACTTTAAGAATGGAAAAATCGTTTCACTCATATTTTTTGATTTATTTATAAGAATTATCCCCTGAATCAGTTTTGGACTCGAAGGTTGTAATAAGCATGTATTAGGACTAAAAGGACGTTGGATAGGATGTGATAGAGAAGGGGGAAGTGTTGGGTGCGAGAAGGGGGGCACGCTTGCTTAGCTCAACTTCGCTCGCCACCAATACCTATGTACTAAACTTAAAAATCTTTTCAGACGCAGACGGACATTTCCACAAAGAGAGGGCGTTGTCGATGGAATTCAGCGCGGCCATGACTATTCCCACCCTACCTGGAAGTTCAGCGGCCAGTTTTGAACTTCCCCAATGACGACGACATCTTCACCAGATCAAGCCATTGACCAAAGGCAGCTACTCACCCGTCCCCACCCCCTGAAAATTTCAAATTAGTTACCCATCCAGCGCCTGGGCACTCGAAAGAATTGATGGATTTAATTTTGGGCGTGGATAAGCACATTTATTTAGTTGAAAATTAATTTTAAGCATTAGAATTAATATTAGATAAATTTAATAAGAAAGGCAAAAGTGATAAAAACGTAACAAAACTAAACAATGAAATGAATCTATAGTTAACTAAAAGGAAAAATCTCTTTAATTATATTCCCGCAGGTCATGGTCAGAAAAAAAAACTACTAATTCCCTACTATTCAACTACCCAGAGTGAGCTCAGTTTGGGAGGCGAGGGGAAAAAAACAAAACTACCACGGAAGCAGAATGCGAAGACTAAACGGACCACGGAAATTAAATTGCTTTGCCGACTTTAAAATTTACAGTAAAATACTAAATTGAAACAAAATAAAAATCACAAGACTTAAAACCTAACTCACGCCACTTAAATCTAAAACAATTACAATCAAAAACGATGAAAATGACGATACTCCTGTCAGGTACTGTATCTTTTTGTTCAAATACTGTTCGTGACGTTAACTCCGTCCTCTTCTACTAGGAACAGTTGGACTGCAGTTTGCATTGGTGGGGTACAGGGGGGGTGGACATAAATTCGGATTCCACTATCCCCCGCCGTTTACCACTCTCTTCGCAAACAAAATTTTACTACACTATCACCCCCTGGTGACGTCATAGGCGTTGTGTTGTTTGTGGAAAGGCTGATTTTGGCTGGCGATGCGGAGAAAAGTGTTTTCCGGACACCTCTGGCACTTTCACTTTCACCACTCAATTCGCGTCAGTTGGCGCTTCCAATTGTATGCTGAACCACATCACTTCACAAGCTAGTTTCGATGCAGTACTCCAACCCTTTTTATTTGGCGGTCACGACTTTCTTAGTATATGGCGTCTGAGTAAAGTCAATGACCGCCGCTTGACCTTTATACGGAGCGAACGAGATCTACATAAATTAAAAAAAAATACTAAAAATCCTCTGTCTCACATAAATTCACTAACTCACCACAATAAACAGTGTACCACTCTAATTCTAAATAATTATTTGCCTATCTAGGACTTTTTCTTCTTTTTCTTATAAAAAAAATATGTTGCTAATGTGTTGCAATGCAATTTTATATTTTTGGCACTGTGGCCATTTCTAGGGAGACTTGACTTGACTCGCCTTTGTTCGCACCACAAATGGTTCCAGCTAGGAAACAGCTCTTCAGCTTCCCCAGCCAACAATGCCCCATACCTCTTATTGCCACAAATACTTGGCCAACCTTCCGTTTCTGGATTAGCGGCTATAGATCATGCTACCTTCTTCCTCCCATCTCAACGTCATGCTCTTCGAATTTTCAAACCCACTCAATCAACAATGTGTCTGAACTCTGCCAACATGCATCTAAAGTTCAGTCAACAATGCATCTCTGAACTCAATCGGTTCAACCTACCTACTCACTTTGACATTTCAGCAGGTAAACAAAAAAACTTTATAACGACAAACAGCATGGACAACATTTGCAGGGGTAATTAGTATATTTATTTATTTTTTTATATTTTATAAAACCATTCATATGAAAATCTATTTCCAATCGTTTACTTATTTTTATTTTTCTATTCTTTTCAGTCATGTGGGAATGGATTGCACATGCTGACTTTGTATTTTGCGTATACCAAGTGCCGACAACCAGTTGGAGTGCCCTAATTATATGTTGGTAGGTATTTGTTTATTTATGATGTGACTATAGGTATTATTCAATTGTTTTTCTTTTGTTCTAGACAATTTTACAAATATGGACTGGATGACGATCGAACAAGGGACAAGATTGATGATCGAAAAGGTGCGGTGAAATTAGATTGCAAGTATAAGTGTAATGAATTTGTTATTGTGTTGTTATTATATCATATTTTCGTTCCCGCATCTCCATTACAGGACAGCATGAGGGACACCACAGGGTACAGGTGACGTTCGATCAAAAAAAAAAGAGGTATCTGGTATAGTAGTGTTTTTATTTACGTTTAATTTTCGTTGCATTTTTCAGACCCTGCAGACATGGCAAAACGGGTGACTGTAACAAGGTGAAGGTTAGAAATGATTGTCTCTATTAGTTGTTTTTCGAAAGTCCCAATTTGTTCGATTTGACAAATGTAAATTGTTTCGACGTCAATGGGTGTCGAAATGAAGTGACAATGGCACACAATTTACAAAAAAAAAAAAAGAAACAACACTTTTGCACTTTCACAAATTTATTGCCCTAGAATAAAAAATAAATATTAAAGTATATAATACCGATAGATACGGTACGTATCTAAATTCAATCACAGTTTGTTAACCTCACTAAACATTCACTCACTTGCCTACTTTATATAACTATCCCTTGCTTGATACGATGTTATCGGCAGCAGCAGCCCTTGTCGGAGATGTGTCTTCAACGGCAGCGGTCTGAACTTGATTGGAACTACTCCGATGGGAAACGGCAATTGCGCGTCGCACGACATCGGTAGCGATGCTATTGATGCTACTAGTCGGTATTGCTTTTGCATGGATCTGTGATGTGTCTTTGGTTCAATTTGCACTGTCACATGAGGTGCGTATGCGTAAGGCTGAGTGATGATTTCCTCGCTCCGCGCTGGTGACCGTTGATAGTTCTTTTCTGCGAAGTTGTTTGAATTGTTTTGTTGCACATTTCTCACAATTGATTTTTGAATTATGTATCCTCCGTTTTGTTGTGGGCGGGTGCTAATCCGAGGATCGGTCTGATGTGAAAACTGCTGATGGAAACTATCCGACGGGGCAAACGGTTGCATTTGGTATTTCAAAGCCTTAACAATGTGATTTGGCGGCAAGGGTTGACTGTACTGCGGGGGAAAATGCCTTATTCCTTGGTTGGCAGTGTTTTCCCCGAAAATCCGTGATGGGATCCCCCCAAACTGTCTTCCAGTCGACATATACCGATTGCCGGGAGCCGATATAACGTAAAAGTGCTGCTGAGCGTGACTACTAGCCGGTATGTTAACGTAGTACGCCAATGACGCCTGAACGGCCGACGATAAGCTACTGTGAGGACGATCGTATGAGTATCCAATGTCAAGATCGTTTTGTAATCCATTGATTCTGACACCAGTTGTTATAACGGCTATCAGCACAATTATCTAGAAAATGGTAACTTTATAACTCGAACCACTTTTATTGAACACAATTCGTAAATACCTTGGCCCACATATTCGTACGATCGCCGATGCCACTTAAAACTTTGTCGAAGAAATGATCTGTTTAAAATCACCAGTTAAGTATTTATATCCCAATCCCCTCCAGCCGAAGCAGACTGGATTTTTCAATCACCACTCTCACTTTTTAATAGCTATCGACGAACTGCAGTGAATATCATGTCATGACCATCCACAATGAGACGGCGCGAGCCAACACGTTGGAAATCTTGTGAAGATGACATCCGATCGAAGAGCTGCGATCTGTGGGCTCATTAAGTAACTTGGTCATTCTTTTTTTATTTGTTTTGTTTTTCACATGACGGCTCCGCCTTTAGGGCCGAGATACTGCGATGATGAATTTTTAATTTATTTATTTATTTGATGAATGAAGATACGTTGCTGTTACTTGTTCACGTGTGCATCTGTATATGCCTCGTGACTTTAAATTTTAATTTATGATTAATTAATTAGGTGCCCTGCTCGATGAATATTTGATCAATATTTGCGAATTTGGTTGTAATGGGTTAAGTTATTTTAATCGTGTTATATAGCTTCGATAGATGTGTGGCGGTGTTGAGCCAATCCGAAAAACTGTTATTCATTTAAAATAGAAACATATATGCTGTAGGGCGTAGTGAATAAAGCTGTTTAATTGTAAGAAACTTATTTGCCTAAGGCGAATGTGGAATACGACAGTCTGGGAAAGCAAACAGCCTCTTGGGGCACCAAATTAATTGGGCATAACCAAGCAAATACGTTATAATTGAGGGAACCATATTAGTAAAAAAACGTTTTGGGTGTTTGGTCGCACGAGGTCGGAAGAAAGGCAAAATAGAATGTTTTGTGCCCCTGAATTAGACGAAAGTTCTGTCTCTCTTCCTCCAGTTACAGAGGTAGATTTCAGGGGCGATTCCTCTCAGTTAGCTAGTTTAGCGGCGCTAAGCCAAGAAAAATTCTTTCAAATACAAATGACGAGGTTAAAGTAATAATGAAGATTAATAATTGCAATAATCAATGACATGCTAAATAACATAACTACTTATTTACAAATCATATTTTCCAATACAACACAATCCTCCCATACAAAAAGTTTCCTTTGAAATAATCTTTAGCGTTACAATCTGCGATACCAAATTAACCCGTTTGTAGCATTTAAGCGCAAAAAATTTCTCTACTAAATTTCATACATTCCATATAAGAGTGATTGACTGCCAGTCGTAAGCAAAGTCCAGTTAAATAAACGGAAGGGTTAGCGCAATCAAATGCGGTAAAACTTGAAAGTGGAGAATGCGTAAGCAAGCAGGTACATTTTGTGCGTTCTCTTGTTTTGTAGTTTCGTATGTTTCTCTTATTAGGGCATTTGCTGTACGAGAATGCGTGTGCTTACTTGCGTCGTTATTTGATTGAATATTATTGAATCCCAAAAAGGCGGACTGTTTCAATTTATTATTTAATGTTTGTGTTAATTTATTTGGGAGAATTGAGATGAATGTAATGCAAAGGGCTAGAAACAATGTTATACACCTAGATCATAGTGAAATATTCGTAACTATTTAGTGCAAAAAGTCGCCACAGTAGTCTAAGGTGATTGTTCAATTAACTCTCCGAGTCTTTTATCCTCAAATTGCTGGAATCTTTTTATGAGAAATTTCCTACAGTTATTGTTAGATAGACATTTGTTTTCTTTCATTCCATAAAAACTTTTTATCGATAAATAAGGGAAAATTGTTTCAAAACAAATGCTATGTTTTTATTTGTTTGTTGCATGTTATTTGAATAGGAACAGGTACCTATTTATTAAGATAAATAAAACGATGTTTATTTTGGTAGGGAACGAGATCGTTTTCGAAAAACTTTTAATTATTTAAAATGGACACCGTTGCCCAAAACTATCAGGTGCAATAGAGAGTATACTACAGGGTCCGCCAAATAACTTTTTTTTTTTTTTTTTTAAATGCTATAAAAAAAAACTACTGAATATTTTCTCAAATTTCTTTTTTTATTTGAAAGAACAATCCTTCCGGTTAGTAATGGAAAATAATTTCATTCAAATGGCTGCCTCGGTTGGCCATGCAGTGACCCTACACGATCGGTCCAATTTTTAAGCACATTATCGATTGTGTGCAGCTGTATTTCACCAATGGCTTCACGAATATTGGCCTTTAAAGCGTCAATTGTCTGTGGCTTGTCGGCGTAACACTTACCTTTTACGGCACCCCACAAATAATAGTCCAACGGTGATAAATCGCAGCTCCGAAGTGGCCAAACGACATCAGCTCTGCGGCTGATAATGCGATCTTAAAAAACAGGGCACGAAACATCGAGTGTAGCTTCGGCTGTGTGGCACGTAGCGCCTTCCTGTTGAAACCAAATGTTGCCAATATCCTCCTCCTCAAGTTTTGTGAACAAAAATTCGTTGAACATGGCCCGATAACGATCGCCATTGACTGTAACGGAAAAATGGCCCAATTATGCCTCTGGACCAAATTCCGCACTAAAGAGTGACTCGTTTTGGGTATATCGGCTTTTCAATGTATGCGTGCGGGTTTTCTGTGTCCCAAATGCGACAATTTTGCTTGTTTACATACCCGCCAAGATGAAAATGAGCTTCATCTGAAAAGATGATTTTTTTCGATTTTTTTTTGATAATGTGCTTAAAAATTGGACCGATCGTGTAGGCTACTGCATGGCCAGCCGAGGCAGTCATTTGAATGAAAATGGCTAGATTTCTAAATTGATGTCGAAAATGATGGGGACCTTTAACATTGACAATGAGCATTTGAACGACCATTTATCTTAGTCGGATGTCGGAACGGAATCGGGAAATATTTAATCTGATAAATGAGCCTTGTAGTTCTACAAGGTGAAAAAGTAAACAAGTAGGTACAGGCAAACCGCCAACCTTAAAATACTAAGTGGTTTTGGCTTACCAATAGATTTGACAAAGTGCCACTTATCCCAGTTGGATCACCAGTGTTCCAAGAAGAGCAGTGTATTACAATTCGATACCTTCCCGGAAAAATGTACTAAGCACTTAGTTTAACTGATATTGTCACCATAACATAGTGCCACCGCCATTTAACTCTGTATCAAGCGACAAACTTTAGACCACAAAAATATTCTAAGCGACAAAAACCTTTGTATCAAGCGACAATCTTGATACCATTAAAATATTCTAAGCAACAAAAACCTTTTATCTAATTGACATTTCCAAATATTTTCAGGGGGTGGGTGGACGTGTCGATGAGCGGTCATTGCAGCAGCTTAGTTGTCAGCAGCGTTATCTTTGATGAATTTTGAAAAGTCACAAGAAAAAGGGGCATGGAGTAAAAAAGGTCCAATTACCTATATAAAGTAATAACTGCAAATACAAAATTAACATAAAATAAAATAAGACATTATCTTGGTTATATTTTATTATTAAAGTTAAACAATTCAGTCGAATAAGGCAAACATTAAAAAAAATAACATTCGCAATACAAGCTTTATTTTGGGAATTGCAACCTGCCTCCGCATCGAACATTTTTCGAGCTTACACAATCAAACAATTGCATTTTCTCATTTTCTTTTTTTCAAAATGATATTATGTTTGTTTGTATACCTAAATAGCAGCGTTCCCAGTTTGGGGGTTTTCGACCCAGATTTAGGGGTTTTTCTGGTCGACGGGGGGAAACCCGGGGGGAAATATTGTATAGGGGAAATTTGGGGTTTTTTAAAATTCTATTTCGTTTGTATTTCTTTGTAATATCCTTTATGGTAACTTTAATTGAGCTTCCACAGAAGAATTGAGTTTAAAGGCATTCTGTGAACGTAGGAAACGCAGAGTAACTTATATTTATTTAAGAATGAGGTACCTAACGTAGAGATTCTTCGTTCTGTTCACAACTAAATGATTCAAAATTGAGCATGTCAATCAAGGATGAAATAAATGTGTGTTATTTTAAAATGCTACTGAATTATCAATCGATACTCCAAACCTGTATTCGTCAGTGAAATGTTTTTGTTTTAATATCTTTAGACTATTTTCATTTACAGAACAAGTCTTTCAAATAAATCACCGTCATGAAAGCTTGTCAATTGGCTGTTTGGACTCGGCATAAAATTGTAAAAGGCTTCCATTCGTTCCAAAAATGAAGAAGTCACACAAAACGAATGGTTGCGAAGAGCTAGGCCCAGGGTCCCTGGGGATCTGTTGCACTTATTTTTAGGTCTTACTTTAAACATGTTAAAAAAATAATGACAAAAAGTGAGGGGTTTTTTGGGAAAAAATAGCCAAATCTTTTCCTTTTTTTAATTTTCTTTGAGATGTTCGCTGCACTCCAATATGATTCATCGTCAGCCACCTATTTGGAATCACTATTTTCCTCACATTCATTAAACGGTTCAGGTTCTTCTAATCCAATTTCTTCTGTATCATCCTCCGACCGCTCTGACCCCGATTCTGAAATTGAATGATCTATATACAGATCTATACAATTTATTTTGCTATCTGCTGTGAGCATTCAGCATCAAACCAAAGCCAGAGGTTTAAAATCATTACAAACGATGTTGCCACCCAGCTACCTGGACCAGTTTCATGTGCCATGGACTATAATGCGGAAATTGTGAAGTTACGCCCTTTACAAAACTGAAAAAAATCGATCCGAGGGTGTGTACTGTGTACAATTCGTAAAGTGTTCCCTTATAATTATTAGCAAAATGACACAAATTTTTGACACAGACCTTCGACTCTTCTAATCATCTTCCTCAACCGTTTTCACGGGACATTGCCTAATTTAACCTCAAGTTGATTTATGATGTTTGACAACAAATTACTTAATTTTCTTATCGGACACAAATTGATTTGCATAGACTATGTGACAGTTGTCAGCCGCAGGGCGGTAAAATTAGTTGAATTTCAAGGCCGATGCTTAAAACTTAATGGTTTCCATGATCTCATGCTTAACCAGCAAATTACTGATTATTGGCAAATTATCTTTTAAACAGTTCTCTATATTAATTTGACAAATAAAACTAGGTGTATATTTTTATAAATAAATCAGGCATCACACACAGGAATGAATCTACTTCAATGAGGTTACAAAAAATAAGGAGCTGCGGGGGCGGCAAATGCGAATGGGGAAGGATAACCACCAGCATACGGTGTATACGCAGCGGCATATGGTGAAGCATAAGCTGCTGCCGCCAGAGGAGAAGTGAACTTGGCAACTGGGGCAGTATAACCAAATGGCGTGGCAGTAGCTGGGGCGGCATATTTTGCAACTGGCCCTGGATAGGCGAACGGACTGACGGGAGCTGCAAACCTAGCTGCAAAAGGTCCAGTATAACCCAATGCTGTTGAATATGCACCGTTGTAGCTGTTGCGAATGTCCAATTGGGAGGTTCCCGCTGATGGGTAGAATGGTGATCCGTAGGAGATGGGCGATGCAACTGCTGGCTTGGCGGTGCTGCAAGCAACAAGGGCCACGAAGACTGCGATCTGTGGAGAAAAATTAAAAAGGTGTTAAAATCGATGAGGGTATATGACTCTTTGTGACTTACATATCTGTACATTGTGATGAGGATTTCCCTTTGTGGCTTCAGCTGGACGCGATCAATTGTTACCTGCTGCCTGATGACTCTGGGTGGAATGTACTTTAACCGGATGCCACACCAACTTTTATAGCTATCTTTTTTCCCACACTTGCTAGCGCAGGTGGTGCTATTTTCGACAATTTCCATTCCACCGTTTACAACTATATTTGCATGGATACGTGATTGGATTGAAATTTATCGAATGGAATTCGGCAACCGAAATGCACGTTAATGTAGCCGGGTCTCCATCAGCTGATCACCGGGGCTCGTCTCAATTTGAATTCTCGACAGCGATTCGCGAGCTCGAATGTTCCATAGCTAGTTATCGCTGACATACGTGCCTGCTTAGTAGTCAGAGGTGCTTTATCAAAATTGATTTATACAAAGGCAGTCGGGATACCTACGCTATTTGTGTCTAGTCGACAGAGCACAAGACTGCAATAATAATAAATTCGACTGGCGATTGAACTAAGAAGTGAATGAAATGAAAGTTGGTATAGTTGCAAGATGAAATCTGCCTTGGTTTAAGAAGGTGGTGCTATTTTTTTAGAGTTCTCTCCACGCCACAACTCGAGGGGAACATATTATGGAATGCTGATATGTCTCCCTTTTCGTTTAGACCCGCCAGTTACCGAGATCATAGTAACTTGAGATCAACAAACCTTTTAAACAATAAAATGACACTCAACCTCTCAGTTTTATTTGATACTCCTATCCCAACGATCAACCGGCAACGCATACAGATACTCGTTCGTACTCTCTCCAATTCTTATACTGTTGTAATACCAATCCCGTATATTTTTGTTTTGTTCATAGAAGATGTCTGTATTGCAAAGCAGATGACTCGTTTTGGTATGAAGTAAATAAAGCATTAGAAATTTATCGACAGTCGGATCAAGTCGTAATTTTTTTATTTCATAGTGTCATAGTGCTCAGCGGTCAGACACTAGATACAGATTGATGGCCTAATCGACTGGTAGCTTCACTTACTGTCAAAGGAAGGACAATAATATCGTGTCAGAGTATGACTCCAGTCAGTCAGCTCAGGGATGAAAAATAAACTGTGTGGTAACTGTAACTTAATCTTGGTTCCAATTGTATTTTTTTGGTCTCAATTGTATTTTTTACCTTCTCATAACGAGAAGGGGAAAGATATAAAGGGTGATTTTTTAGCTGGTTTGGTTTTGGCAACACTGGTTTTGACAACTGACGTGTGTTTAGTACCTTGTGTCACTGTCAAACAGCTTCAGTTTGGTTTGCAATTTAACCATGGATCGTCTTACAAATGAACAACGCTTGCAAATTATTGAATTTTACTATCAAAATTCGTGCTCGGTTCGAAATGTTCATCGCGCGCTGCTTCCATTTTATGATCGGCATTCTCGACCTTCTGAGCAGTCTATTCGGAAGATTGTGACCAAATTTCGCACCAAATTTACTTTGTTGGACATTAAACCACCAACACGTTTACGTACTGTGCGTAGTGAAGAAAATATTGCGGCCGTATCAGCTAGTGTGACAGAAGACCGCGAAATGTCGATTCGGCGCCGTTCCCAGCAGTTAGGCCTTTGTTACAGCACTACGTGGAAAATTTTGCGGAAGGATTTGGGCGTAAAGCCTTTTAAGATACAGCTGGTGCAAGAACTAAAGCCAGCCGACCTACCACAACGCCGAATTTTTGGTGAATGGGCTCTTGGAAAGCTGGCCGAGGATCCGCTTTTTTATCGAAAAATTGTGTTCAGCGATGAGGCTCATTTTTGGTTGAATGGGTACGTAAATAAGCAAAATTGCCGCATTTGGAGTGAAGATCAGCCAGAAGCATTGCAACAGCTACCAATGCATCCCGAAAAAGCCACTGTTTGGTGCGGTTTATGGGCCGGCGGCATTATTGGGCCATATTTCTTCAAAGATGATGCGAATCGCAGCGTTACTGTCAATGGTTAACGCTACCGAGCGATGATAACAAACTTTTTTTTGCCCGAAATGGAAGTTCTTGACAGCACGCGAAACAATGGCGCAATTGCGAGGCGAGTTTGGTGAACAGTTAATTTCACGTCAATTGGCCGCCTAGATCGTGCGATTTGACACCATTAGATTATTTTTTGTGGGGGTATGCCAAGGCTAATGTGTATAGGGCCAAGCCCGCTTCGATTGACGCACTGGACTCATTCGTGAGATACCGGCCGATATGTGTGAAAGAGTATGCCAAAATTGGACTCAGCGGATGGGCTACCTAAGACGCAGCCGCGGTCAACATTTGCATGAAATTATCTTTAAACATTAAATTGCAAGGTTCAAACTATCGATTCAAATAAATATTTCATTCATTTTTTCGAATTTTTTGTGTTTTTTTTTTTTAAAAAAGTTCTAAACCTCTTAAAAAATCACCCTTTAGTTATCGTACAAAGTTTTGAGATGTTTTTCAATTCTATGTAATGTAACGCAATTCAGTCCCTCTGTCTGTCTGTCCGTCGGCTTATAAGGCCCACAGCTAGGCGGTTAGTTTCAAACTTCGTTTTTAGCGCTTGTAAGCTTAGTTCAGAGGCATTTTATATATAAATGTTATATCAGAGCACACTTGTGCACAAACCCTCGATTTCAAATTCAACTAACTAAAGTCAATTTAATACAATGATACGATTGTGAAATACCATAAAGAGATTTCAAATCATAAACACAATGATGCGGCCATTAAAATGCAATAAACCGATCACCAGAACTTTGCGCCTTCAGCATAAAAGTATAACAACATTGACGAAGTAACACTTTTGCCTTCAGCATATGAATCCGAACAAAAGTATCATTGCATCATCCATAAACACACGAAGAGTATAAAAAGGGATCACTTGATCTCAATAAGTTAGTTCTAAGAATTCTGTCACAGCGTATAGCCTAAGATTTCCCCCGGCCAACGGTAAGGGATCTGAAGCTTTTTAATAAGTAATAAAAAATAAAAAGATGTTCAAAAATTAAAAAGGAAATTGTTTTATTTTTTAATTAATTAACATCCTTTTAACAAAAATTAAATACATATACATATATCAATTTAACAAAAAAAGTTATATGCATGATCATTTTTAACTTGATGGCAAACAACGTTTTATTTCTAACCTAAATTAATTTTTTTTTTACATTCGTTTTCTAAACGGGCACAACAATTTATCGTTTTCCACATGAATTTAACAATAATGATACTTTAAGCAACGGCTCGTATCTCGAAAACCATATTTTCGATTTTGATAAAAAATTATGATTGCATTGAAAATAAAACTTTGTACTTACTCAGTTTTTAGCTTAAAAGTTGAAGGACAATACTTTTTGAAACAAAAATTGCAGTAAGTCTCAAAGCAACCGATTTCTTCCAGTTTCTCGTACTTTTTTCAACTTTTGTTACGATGTAGTTCAAGGCTTCAGGCCTTACTCCCACAGTGATGACAACAATTGGGCGCACTTTTTTTTGCTCTCAAACACTTTTTATGCTCGTTTGGTACGAAAAAAGCAATCTTTTTCAGATTCCAGAGCCCTTTTGCGAATTTGGATTTTTTCTCAAACTTGGAGTTTTTTTTGTTTTTGTGAATTTTCTCTACAGCATGGGGTGGATCAATTTTTGTAAGTAATTTATGTATAAATATTTAGAAATCGATCGGTAAGCATATTTCAAATGTTTTAATATAAAATTTAACCAGTGAATGGAAAGCGCTTTGAAAAGTGGCGAAGGTTAGACATATTCGAATCGCACGAATATCAACACAAAAAAGGGCAAGTTGTGACATTTTCATGATTGATTAGACACACGAAATCTGAAATCTGAGAGCAAATCTGAAGAGGCTTAATCGAAAACCACAAAAGGCACTAACTAAGGTATAGCTTAGCTGTTCCATATTTTGTATGATTTGTAAAATACCCACTGTAAAGCAGTTCACTTGTTATTACGGTACGGGTACAGTGGAATTGAATGCGTTCTTTTTTATTATAGCAATAATATGGGTAAACGAATAAAAAGAAAGCTAACAGGTCATTGTATCTATTAAATATGCATTGAGTGTAATTATGAATTTTTTTAAAAACCAAAAAATACTCTTTGAGGGTAACTTTTTCGGGCGATTGTATTTTGTATTTTTTCAAAGTCCATCGTAACTTAAAAGTTACGATTGTAATACGTTTTTCAACCCTGAGTCAGCTTTGTCAAAAACAACGCACCAACAAAAATATTGCCTTTACCAGAACAGAATAAAGTGAAAAAGTGATAACCGGGAATATTAATAGCAGCAATATCTGTGTTAAAATTAGACTGATGAGACAGCAGTTAATGTGCTGAACTAATTAACGAAGGGCGAAAGAACTTTGTTTTCCACTGCGCCAAATTGAAATTTTCGCGAACGTCTGACAAACGTCAAACAGTATACAGGTACATAGTAGATGTTTAAACTTAAGAATAGCTCCGTTCTTATAAGTATGGACGTAGATCAAAGCAGCACTAACTTAGGCAATAAATTTGATGGAAATCATACAGAACATCTACCACCGAAACATAGGAGAATAATATATGGTGTCGTATTCACATTGAGCGCAGACTCTGTGCGGTGATAACACTGCGAGTCTTCTCCGCATTCTTTGTAAATTATAACCCACCACAACAAAAACGCGAAATATATTTTTGATTCTTTATAGCTACTCGCGACATTTTATAAATACCACAATTTGTTTATTTTCGAACCGACAAAGTTGTGTGCGTGCTCGGAATCAGAATTTCAATCGATCGCATTGGAGAAAACACCTTTAAGAGGAAACGCACCAAAATGAGCGATCTGTCTGATGCGATGTTCATCGGCGTGATAAATTTATTCTTCAAAAGACAAAAAGACATTATTTTTTTTTTAAATGGAAAGCTTAACAGTAATAACATTACAACTTATTGATATTCCGGAAGGATTGTAACACCAGGTATAAACATTCCAAGGCGTACGGTATATATAAGAACAATCTTGTTAGGAATACTATAGCGCGCACTTAGAGTAGATGGGTAGCCATAGCGACAGGAGTCGAAGTCGTGATAGCCGTAATATCTAATTATTCGGCAGGAGTCAATATCGAAGTCATAGAAAAATTATCCACAGCTGTTAGACAATTTAAATCACCTATTACCTCTCATTTTATTTATGTATTAAATAAAATTATATTATGAATATGTATTATATAAAATAAATAAATATTGGGCGCAACATGTGCGTATGTGAACCCAGGGGTGGGATTCTGTAAAAACCGAAACGAAAATCACTTTCGCATTTAAAAAAACGAAAGAAATCAGAAAGCGAAAATTTGCTTCATGTAGCTCCTTTCGTCTCCTTTTTGTCTTCCGCATGGGTTTAAGAAACGGTAACGCAGAAATTAAAGTTTGAGAAGCTGAATGTATTACACATCAATAAAACAAACCTTTCATGGGGCAGCGTAAGAGGATTGGAATAATCCCGAAGATTTTTTTTCAGATTTTTCTTAGGTTTTGATATTCTTCACTTGCTATTAACAAATAATTCGCAGGATATTATGTATGGAATAAACAACACAACCACTAGAAATCAAAGAAAATGAGAAACGTTATTTTTTTTTTTTTTTTTTGCACGGAACGAAAATGTCATTCGTTTGTAGAGTAAACGAAAACGAAATGGCTTTCGTGCAATCGAAAATTCCTTTCGTTTTTGTAGTTACATGAAGCAAACCGTTCGTGCAAACTAAAACGATCTAACGTTTTCATCTTACAGAATCCCACGTCATACTTACTTCTCGCAGGTGTCTGTTGTTGGTATTTTGGGCTTATTTGGACAAGTTTTTTGTTTAAAATGCAATTGGCATGTCTTCGCTCAAGATAAAATTAATTTTTCTTTCCTTACAATGCGCCCCCCCCCAGAACTTTGCGCCCTGTGTATTTTGACATCTTCCACATTTGGTTGGTCCAGCCCTGCGTATAACGTGAATTTTGTTAAAAAAAAAATAAACATCTCCTCGGAAGAGGTAATGTTAACAGGCAAAAAATTCCGTTAGTAGGGAGAATTTGAGCAAGCATCAATGCTTACGCAAAGATTGACTCTTTGGTGCTGTTTACCGAAATAAAGCCTTTCATACTGGATCGAGCCATTAAAAATTGGACCGTCTGTTGAAGCACTGCAGCGAAGCCGCGGCCACAATGTAGCTTCAAAATAAAGCAAGAATAAATTTTATATCTCACATCGTTGTTGATTTATTTATTTTTTCCCTATCTATCTTATCTTTAAATATTTTAAAAAGAAATAAAGATCGATATTTTTTACACAAAAAAATAATAAAACAGCAGTTTCAAGTTTATTGAAACATATGGACATGAAAATTTGGAAAAATTAGAATATTTGTTCAAGTTAATGTATGATCTTGAGTTCAAGCCGACATCTTCCCAACATGGTTTCGCTGAAGTTAGTCAGCAGGCAACGACAATTTTTTTCTGCGCAATTTTCCCCAACATCACATTCGCAGCGTGGAGGAAACAATGCGTGGTTATCGATTTTGAGACAGCTTTTGATAATGTCAGTGAAAGCCTGTTTTAATTGGAGTGCCATTAAATATACTCAATTCACACGCACAGAGTTGCTTTCAGAAACCAATGTATTGAGTATAACCAAAGCAAAACGTCGTTAGATCTTCAACGGTCAAGGAAAATTCCACAGGCTTTGCACACAGGCAGTACTTACCTACTATATACTCTACATTACAATGAAACGTGAATATTAATAGGGAAGGTTAAAAAAAGCACGACTGTGTCGAACGAAACTTCCTCGATCATCAAGTGGTTGGAATTATTTTAAGGTGCACATTCAATATGGTTGGCAAAAAGAAGAAGTAGAAAATATTTTCTAAAAAGAAGTTGTAATTGCATTTTTAATGGCAGTAGGTACGGTGTTATAAATTTTTGAGAAATAATTAAAAAAACAATTTAAAAGATCTTTTTTTTGAAAAACTGTGTAAAGTCTCATTTAATCTCTTATATTTATTTTGATCGTTAGAAAGGTTTTTGTGAAATTTGGCAGACAAAAAAGTTACAAATATAGGAATGTTTAATTTGGAAAGTGCTTAACCATTCATTGATAACTAATGTTTGAAATCTAAGCATTACATGGTTTTTAAAGCCTTATCGAAATCGGAAATGGAGTTTTCAAGGCATAAACGCTTTTTAAAATTAGTGTTTTCGGTGAATCGAATTGAAAGTTAAGGATGCAATAATTATTTAAACATAAATTTTACTCTGAGTACACATTTTGGTCAGTATCGTTATTGCCGGTTTCGAGTAAACTAAAGAAAATCTAATTTTAAAGTTTTTTTCAAAAATCCATTGTATGATAATAGAGAGAAAAACTGAGTTTGCTTTTAAGTTTTAAGTGACCCTATATTACCTTAGAAGTTAATCGTAGGTATGTACCGTTTTCGAGACATGTATGTCCAAAAAAAGGACCACCGTTATTATTTTTTTTAGCCAAAAACTGGGTACGCAGTCATGGTCACCACACCTTAAATATGAATTTTAATTGAAATCGTTTGCGCCGTTTTCGAACGAATCAAACTGGTATGAACATTTTATATGGGAAGTCCCATAAATATTGAGGTTATATATAGTTGGCGCAACAGGTCCGTAGGGACCCAAGGCCTAGCTTCTCGCAACCATTCGTTTTTGTGTGAGTTTTATTTTTGGAACGATTGGAAGGGATCTACAATTTTATGCCGATTCCAAATGGCTAATTGAGAAGCTCTAAAGACAGTTATACTCTCGGATGTTTGTCAGACGTTCGCGAGAGGCGGCGCAGTGGAAAAAACCCTATGTTGGAATTTGGGTTTTTGCGGGATTCGAACCTGGGACCCCTCGCTTAGTAGTCCAACACACTAACCACTAAGCCACTGCGCCTACCTTGCAAAAAAAAACTGCCCGAACTGTAATCCTCCAAACTCCAAAGTCAAAGTTTGATCCAAATCCCGACAGAATGTTGCGACCCACATTTTTGAGTTCCTCTATCATCGTAATGTCAGAATTTATTAACATCTTGAGTTTGAAATGTTGTACGAATACAATATCTTTCTCTTACTACGTAATCGAGAAAGTTGAAAATTAGAGGGCAGCGGACAGTCCGTTTCAACAAGCATGAAAACAGATTTCAAGACCACCGCAACTACTTTTCTACGATATGATATTACCCCTTTGATACACAAAATTTACCTATAGATGATTTTGAGAGAGTCTCACCATTAAGCTCGAGTTGGAGCGATGCAGTTGAAAAAAATCACCGTAAACGAACATGGAATTGACATAGATGTCCAAAACTATAGTGCATGGAAATCCGCAGATTGAACTTCTCCAAAACCTGCTAACCGTAAAAGCGTCTTTGTTCAGTTACCTTTAAAAGAATGAACTCCCATAGAACCACAATCATTGTACGAAAACCCCCCTTTTTTTGGCAATTAAAAATAATTTCCCTACTGGCCCGGTCTGTTGAATAATTGCATAAGTCTGACATAATACTTCGCATCGCAAGTTCCGTTTACCGCCAAAGCCTACACTACGTGAATTACATAATGGGGAACCAAATTTAAAACAATTGTCACTATCACGGTATGTAGCAAGAAGTGCTTTCGGACACTCACGTTTCAATAGACGACGAGCATAGAAGTCACGAAGTTCGAACGCCAAAACGGTTTCCAAAAATGGTTACTAGCGCAACGAAAGTGAAATTACCAACAGTCGGTATATGGGCTGGTCACAACATCGGCTAAGCAATTCCATCGAGTGCGTTTTTAATATAAATTGTGGGTGTAATTAACAACTCATCAACATTCGACAACAGTTAGTTACAAGTGCAATACTTGTATTACCGCACCTGACAAGCAAACGATAACTCACAGAGGAGTAGCTTAGTTCTCTTCCGTTTTAAGGATCAACATTTCAACTATTCAAAATGTCTCTGTTGAAATTGGTGAGTATATGCATTCAGACCACATTCGGAATTTGTTTTTCATTTCACCACACTCTACCCTTAGGCTTGTGTCATCTTGGCCGTCGCGTCAAAGGCCTGCGCTAGCATTGGACCCCACTATGATTTAGCTGCACATTTGCCTTACGGACCAGCACCAGTGGCATATGCACCACAGCATCTACTACCAGCACCGGTCCATCCACCCCCTGTATTCCACGCACCCCCAGCACCTTTATTCCATGCACCCCCCGCACCTATATTCCATTCTCCACCAGCACCCATATTCCATTCACCACCCCCACCACCAGCCCCATTATGGCCAGCACCAGTATTTCCAGCGCCATTATGGCCTGCACCTATGTCTGCTCCCATAGTTCCAGCTCCCTTACCTCTTCCAAATTTCGATACCATCGCATTGGCGCCCACATACCGTGCCATTCCCGGACCAGTGACCAAGACACATCACGTATCAGTTGGTTGGGCACATCCAGTTCCTGCTAAAGTTGTAACAGCCCCTCATGTGCATCCGTTGAAACTTATAGCCCAGCCTTCACACGCACATCTCCACGCACATGCACATTCGGCGCCACTCATCAGTCTACCCCATCATCATCATCATCATCATCAATTCATTGCCTAATTGCACTTTGGACAGTTCAACAGGAGTTTATGACAGGACTTATACCGAGGGGTATAGAAATTTTGTACATTTATGGCTGATTTTAATATTTAATTTGTTTGTTAATTAGTTATTATCGTAAAAATAGTTGCGTAGGTAGATAATGAATAAATTTAACAGAATTGACATTTATTGCAATGAAATGAAAATTAAGTTTTTTGGCTTGTGAGGTACGACGAATGGCTGTGGTCTACTTCAGAGTAAATAAGTTCTAAACATGACAGAAAATGACTAAAATGGTCTTTGAATTTTAAAGCTTGTAGGTGGGTAACGCAAAGAATCCAGAAGCGACTTTTTCAATTGTTGTCTACCAACTGCGAACCAATATATAGGTAGTTGGCATCATAATTCGTTTTTCGAGTTGTTTTTGCACACGTGTTTTGAACGGGTTTTATAAGCAATTGTTGACTCGCTTTCTATTAAATTTTGACATGTTTTTCTCCGTGTTTTTGTAGGCATATTTCGACGCTTTTTTTGATGCATATCCGAACGCATTTTTTGATGTGATTTTCAACCCGATTTTTAATGCGTTTTTTAACGCGTATTTTCCAACGTTTGGCAGGAGTATTTCGAGTAGTTTTTGAACGCGTTGTTGCACAGTTTTTGAAGCTGTGTATTACTGCCCACCGTAATATTCCGAAAAATATCCGTTTATCTGATAGCTAAAAGCTTCGTGATCAAGCTTCTCGGATATGGCGAAAAGTTTCACGTTCATTTGGGAATGGGAAGCTAAACAAACATATACTGAACTAATATAGAGGCACTGCAGATCTCGATTCGAAAAGTTGAAAAGTTTGTGCGTAGGGTTAGTCATGCCAGAAAAGCCACGTTGTAGACAACTACTTACTCTACAAGGCATATAGTCTAAATGGAACAAACTTGGTCAATAACATTAAACAAATAGTGTGTCTAGATCAGATAAATCATATCATAGCGAAATATAATCAATCTTTGACAGAAAAACAAAATGGTTCAGCATTCCAATCAGAGGAAACGCTCGCCACTCAGAAATTAAGTCGCAAATTTTTTTCCGTAACATCGCCTTTTAAAACGCATCACAATACTTGATTGGAGGTATTTTTATCTAAAACCTACTCGTGTTCTGTGAGCATAAGCCCCCAAAAATTAGCACTTAGATAATTATCTATAATCACTTGAGTTAACAGATAACCAAATGTTAAGCCTACTAGCAACGACCTATAGGCAGTAGGTTCGTATTTTTTTTTATTGCGCAGACTGAACTGACAAACTGCATGGTCCGACTGTAGGCACATGAAAATTTGTATCACAAGTTGGTTTGGGTTGCCCATGAATTGCGTACATACCGGCAATTAACGCGAGCGATGTAGGGGAGCAGGTTATCAAAAGATTTAGTCGGGTGTTGAATAACAATATTTTTGGTAACTGAAAATTTCCAGTTTCCTTGGTGTTTTTTTTTTTTTTGTATTTGTTTTTAATTAAATTTTGAAACTTCATCAACATGTTTTGGTTGTTATTGGAAATAAACTTTATATCAGTAACAGCGGATGATAGTACAGCGACGTACTAGGGATTATGAAGGCATAAGCGGAGGAAAGTATATGACTGACGCCTTTAGTTTTGAAATGGTGTTCTAGGTGCAAGCTTCTTAGGATCTAAAGTAATAAGGATCCACAGAGTCACTCCCAGATATGGGCCAGTGTCTTACCAGCTAATTCTTTGTTATACTTAAACAATAAGGTTAGAGTTTATTCCTCCTTTGACGTTGTTTAGTTTTCCAATTATGCAAAATGGGTAGCGTCTGACAAAAATGCATCAATGTTTGAGCTTCTTGATTACTGTCCTTACTATAATAAAACTGTAACTGTTTTTCCGTGTGTCAGGTGTTTGTTCGGAAAAAATTAAAAAAGTAGTGCACGAAATTGATTCCGGTTTTCAAAGTTGCATTGAAAATTGTTGAGATTAAATAATAGGATATGTTTTACCATTATCCACTGTCCAGAAGCGGAGCCGGAGATCTAAGCTGATATCTAAGAAAATGTTTACTTCTCGAATGCCTTCTAAAGGGTTTCCTTTTTTGAGGTATAGAACTTTGAAATGGAATACACCAAAGATGATTTTTTAAATCGACATAAAAAGTACTTAATTGGAAAGATAATGTTCTGGCATTATAATTTAAATATGAATTCTAGTAGTCTAATCTATAGGTCCATTTGTGGCCGTATATCGGCAATAACGCGGCGAATGTTTTCCTCCAAGTCGTGAATCGTTTCTTTCGGGCGTAGACTCGCGACTTATTCCCACAGAAAATAGTCAAGCGGCGTTAAATCGCACGATCTTGGAGGCCGATTCACGTGAAACTATGCGCTTACCATGCGCCGTTTTGTTGAAACCACAACTCCTGCACGTCATGGTTGTTCAATTGACGATCGAAAAAGTCAGCAATCATGGCTCTATAGCGGTTACCATTGACTGTAACGTCCTGGCCAGCATCGTTTTTAAAGAAGTACGGACCAATTATTCCACCAACCCATAAATCACATTCAGTTTTTGTTGATGTAACGGTGTCTCAACATGCACTTGAGGATTAACATCACTCCAAATACCGCAGTTTTGTTTATTTACGTATCCATTCACCCAAAAGTGAGCTTCATCGCTAAACAAAATTCGCTTATATGAAAATTGGGATCAACGGCAATCTTGTTTCGGGCCTCTTCACCAATTGTACAACAAAAATCATCTTTGTTTCATTCCATTAAAAAAAAAACACCCTTTAATAGTAGATATCTGTTTAGTTTTTATTTTCAACTTCTATAAAAAAAATTACATTAATATTTTGGCTAAGATTGTTTGAATTAATGTTAAAAATACAAAACTAACAACAATGACAAAAGTCGTCTGTCGGGAAGTTAAATTTATATTAAATATTAGCTTGAATCCAAAGTTTTATAATCAGGTATAAGAAAATTATTACTTGTTAAATTCTCTAACAAGTTCATTTCGATATGTTAATGCTACATGTTATGGATATAATTAATGAGCCTATCAAAATCAGTATTGTTTTCTCCATTGAGTATGTTAATAATTTCCCCATCTGTTAACCAAGGTCTCCCAAAACAACGTAGCCTGAATTCTTTTAAGCCCGGACATCTGCCTAGGTAAAAGTTTACACCCGGATTTAAGTGAGTTTATAAACAAAAAATAAACCCAAATCCAGTCGTTAAAAACCCAGTTTTTAAAACATGACGGCGTTAAATCCAATTGAATTTAAACTGCATTCCGGAGATGTTTAAGTATCTACTTTAACTCGGGTTAAAACTAAATTTCATAATATTGACATTTCTTCGCTCGCGAGCTCAGGAAACCAGAAAAGTAAAAAAAAAGAAATAGAAAATTAAATGTATCAAGAAGATAAAAAAATGGTCTTCATTCGTGAGATTAATGAAATGTTCGTCGTCAGAAGACGAATTTGTCGGAGAGGTGATGAAGCAGCGGCTGACTAATTTTCGAGATCACTGCTGTTGTTGCGGTTGTCATCGTCGCCACCTCCTTTCATTTTAGGTTTATTTACATTTAATTTCGACATAATGAATGCACATGAAAATGAAACTGGGACACACAACAAATCAAATGTTGACAAACAAAAAAAATCAAATGCAATTTTTTGTGTAATTTGACATCATTTTAAACGGTTTAATGCGTGTTTTTGAGTGAATAATATGAATATCTACAGATTAAAATTGTCTGATTTAAAAAATAAGAATTAAATGGTCGGGTGTAGGTAATATTAACAAACCTGATTTATACCTATCCGGAGTGAATAACGTGAGTTATATGTTTATAGGTATATGCAAAGCTGAGGTTCGTTGAGTTGGCCAATTGGGATTTTCTTTGCCGTGATGTTTGTGTCATTAAAAATGTTTGGGTTAATGATTCGATACATCAATCAGTGCTGACCAAATATTGTTGTTTCGTTCTTCCCAAAAAAATTACAATGTACTTGGTATTTGAAAATCACTTAGTAAAACTACACTTTCAAGTGCTTTCTTTTACGTACATTTACTGGGTACTGTAATACTGGCCAGTACATTTTCAAGTACTTTCCAAGTACAATTAGTGTAGTGCTCTTATGTAGTGTATTTCTGTTAAGCTTAGTACAGCTAGCCTTATTTAACACCAATTATTATCAATGCATTGTTGTTGTTCGACATGTGTCGAGACAAAATCGTCTTTGTAACCGTCCACTATCATTATCCGCAGCAGCAGAAGTCGCCAAGTAAGAAGTGGCAAGTGGCAGTATCGTTTCTGATTAAGTAAATGTCTATAAATAAAAATAATATCTTATACAAAAATAAGTTGTATTTTGTTTGTCGCCAATGTTCTCTGTAAAGCGTGAACCGATTTTGATTCTGGAAATTTCCAATGAAAGGTGACGTTAATACCATGGTTTGTAAGTATATACGGTCTTTGTAGGTGTATTGGTTCATGAAATATAAGATTTTTATTATTTTTTTTTTGTGTGGGCGGTGCCAAGCCCCCTTGTCCAATTTTGACTAATTTTCCCAGGTATACTCCTGGGTCAATACCTAAGATTGTGTGTAAATTTGAAGTCAATCGATTGGGTGGTTTTCGAAATACAATATTTTGAATGCATTTTTTGTATGGGAGGCTCAACGCCCCTATAACACGTGAAAAAATACACCTACAAAGACCGTATATACTTACAAACCATGGTATTAACGTCACTTTTTTTCCTACAACAGTGATAAATTATTTTCTATGTACCTTAGCATATAAATAAAAATAAAAGTGCGGTTAAAACATTTGTCCGAATTCATCTCTTATCAAATCACTGGAACTTTAACAAAATAAAATAAAAAAAGAGTATTTCTAGTTCTTCAAGTGCAAGGCTTTTCATCGCAATAAAAATTGTCATCTACGCAAAAATTTGATTGATAATATGAACTCGTATTTAAGAAGTACTTGAAAATGTACTCATTGATTTTTAAGTACCAATTCCATTGTACTTTGTTTTTAGGTACAGGAACAAGTACAGGGGATTGTGAACTTACACAGTACTGCAGCACAAATGTACTTCAGTACTTTACAACTCTGGTTCATACTTTACTTAATTTAGAAGACTTGTCGTCTATGCAAAGTTTAAGGTGATGCCAGGTGTTCTCAGAAGATCCCCATTGCAGTACATTACTTTTTTTAGACAACATTTCGTTCTTAAAAGCCAAATGACACAAAGTCAAATAAGTTGAATAACCAAAATATGTATTTTCTGAATAGTTTTAATCTCGGTTTTTTAAACTACACCAAAACCTCGCTTTGCGTCGTTTCAAAGTCATTTAAAACTTTTCGTAGTTTCCAAGTTGCGTCGATATTATTTCAGTTTGCGTCTTTGCTATTCCCTTTTATTCACAATTTTTTTTTTTTGAAATGGGGATTCCCCTAGATTAAGGCTTACGTACGAGTTTACGCTTTACGTGAAGTCGATCAGTTTGAAGAATATTTGCAACAGTGAATAAATTGAATAAAGAATCGTTATTTCGATTTGCGTCGTGTTTTTCTGGTCCCAATTAACGACGCAAAACTTCCTTGGAGCCAGTGTATTCTTTTTTTATCATCGTAACCGTATTCCGTTTAACAGTAAGCTGTACATTTTTTTAATGCAGCGTTGCCCAAAGATAATATACAAAAACTTGATGAATTCAAATTGATATTCACTTTCCCACTATCATTGGAAAAATAGTAATAGTAAATAAAAATACAACAGCGAACGTGAGTTCTTATTCAAATGGGATCCACTCCAAGCAATAATAATCTCGGCTCAAGTTACCTTTGGGTGGAAATAATCGATTCTATATCCAGATATAACAAATCACAGACATTGCGCAACAAGTTTCTGTTTTCATCGTTGGAGTGCGAATATAGATTAGCAAATCCCACTCTAAGCGATAATTAGATTATAGGCGATGATTACCGCCATACTCCATTGCATAAGGCCTAATATATATTTTTGGGGATGTGGGACATTCCAAAAGAGGAAGGTGCTTCCAATTACAGAACCGCTCTTGACCGTGAGCAGGGGTATTGTAATCGGATCAAGTAGTCGCTTTATATTTGGGCTCACTTGACTAAAAATAAAATAATAAGTCAGCTGTCGTTGTCTGGTTATGGTTAATTATCTATACTGTTAAAGTTATTTAAGATTTGGAGCCCCTCAAAAGGCATCAGAGTGCCAGCTTTCCTTTAAGGCATAAGGATATCACTCTGCATATTCATGGGTGGTTATGAGGAGTAAAAAGGAGCAGATGAAAGTCACAACACTTCTAGCGTTGGTGTGTACAAAAGCTTTACAAATATGCGACTCAACATGAAGCCAAGATTCGAAGGAAATGAAAAGTTGTACTTGGACGGAAGTAACAAGTCATCCACTGATCACGGTTGTGAGGAACGAAAAAATGTATACGACCCAAAATAGTGTCTTTTAGTGCAATGCCAATATTCTCTATAGCAGAGGAAGTGCAAGTGATAAACACAAGGCGTCATAACTTCAGGTAACGCTTAAAGAAGATCCGCCTTGGGGAACCGGTGGCACATGTAAGTATACCTACACGAGATGCGCCATTTAAGTTGGTTGCGGTCAACTTCTAATTTTGCGTGCCATCTAAGTCGAAGTCTTCTTCTACGACATTGTACATTAACATCCGTTCTATGTTTGCCCAAGTCATCTTCGGTTAGTCTCGTTGTACAGCGCGTATATTTAGTCGTTGACTTTCCCCACCAAAGTCAACACAAACGGAAACCACAATTTTACGACAAATCCTTTCATCCGCTTTTGATAAAGTCCAAGCCCTAAGAAGATGCTTTGGCCAAATACGAGCAAAAAAAAAATTCTGATTTTCGGGCGATTTTTTCCATCAATTTTGACTTTATTTAGATATCCATTTGCTGCTTTGATCTATTGGACAGAAAAAGTTGACCTTAAAAAATATCTGCCAGTCTTCGGCATCAAAAAGGAACAATTTACTGATTTCTATTTACCAATATATTGAAGGCATGATCACACTCAATAGGAAATCCGTATATGAGTGGTTTCCTCAGGAGAACTTTGAACTTGTAAGTAACGAAGGACAGAGCTCAATAAAAATTAGTGGCTAAATTGCAAGCAAGGAGATTGGCTTTACTGAGCGAGAGTGTTCAGTTTCAACCCTCGGAAAAACACAAAGTACCTAGCGCACCTTACCACTACATCCACTGCCCTCACATCTCGCAAGCGCTTGACAAACATCCAAGAGTATAACAGTCCTGAGAGAACTTATCATATAAGCCGGGTACCGCAATAAAATTGTTTATGCCATCCATTCGTTCCAAAAATATAAATAGTATTAGGTAAACATCAACAACACAAGTTACGCATGGGATCATTTACTCATACACACCCAAAATTGTGAAATGCCTTATCTTCTTTATTCTATTAATTCAGTCACAGTGACGATTCTATCTATAAGCTAAGCATATTTCCCTGATTCCAGCTTCCGATTCCTATTTATTTACTTGCGGGATTTATGTCTACACCTGGTTTTTTTTTTTGTTGTCATGAATATATCTAATGCAATTGTATATCCAATGCGCACCCTGGGCATTTTGTTCTCACCTGCATTCACTAGACTGTGGGAACAGACGCTAAGTTTACTTCTTTTTTATCTAAAGTAATAATAATTGTATCTAATGCACACCGTGAGACCGAGGACATTATCCTCATGTGCATGCATTCCGTTCCGATTTGTTGTTTGTTTACAATTTTGGATAAAGGTGCAATAAAAGTTCAGTTGAAGTTTGTAACCAAAAGAAGCCGGACCGGTTGTTTATGTTCTTACACTTAACAACGTTTTTGAGTACGAGGGCAAGCGTAGAGTTTCTATTTTTGATGTGCTAGAAGGCATTGGACAGGTTTCGTAATTTAACCCAAAATTACGTGGCGCCCATTATTTTTCTACAGTAGAAAACTTATCGCAGGTGATTCTGGAAACCCTGCGCTAAACGTCATCGAACCCACCCCTTTCGTTGAGCTAGGCCGAACGTAGCCGTTCTTACTGGCTGCGGTAACGAAAGTTCGCGAACACTCTTTGCCGATCTCTGGCAAATGTCATTATTCGACTTTTCTCTCGGGCAGTGGCGACTGCATTTTTTAGTTTCGTTTGTTTCGCCATTTAACTAATCCTAAAAGTAGTTTGATCGCGTGTAATGTTTGGTTAAATAATTTTGCAAGTAGTGTTCGTAAGAATTCAGAGAAAAGAGAAATAAGTCTTGCGGTATTGAGTTTTAAAAAAATATATGAACACAGATCGGCAGGGAAGTCTTTTTGATAAACCATTAAAAAACTACTTTATTCCAATTAAATTGAATTATTTGAGAAGAGGGTTTTTGAAATTAAAAATGGCTTACAACAAGGAGCAGTGAATTCTCCGGTCCTGTTTAATATTTACACAAGTGATCTGGTGGGTTCCCTCAGACATGCTATAGCGTACGCGGACAATTTAGTGGCGTACAGGTCAGGACCAAAAATCGAGGTCACTAACATCCTTCTGCAGCGAGACTTCGAGCAAATTAAGAGGTATTGCGATGATTGGAAGTTGAAAATCAATTTCCAAAAATCGGAAACTATACTGTTCAGAACTCCATTGGCTAGGCCCTCTGGGAATACCAGAAAAAACTGGAGAAAATTAACAATTATTGGACAGCAGGGGCGAACATTGGCGGTGAAAAACGTGGTGAGGTATCTTGGCATCTTTGGGAGGGGCCGGGCTAGCCAACATGAATAGTGCTGCCGAGACTCGAACGAAGCTTAAAGCCTAGCTCGAGTCTCGGTGGCACTGATGAACCCTTGTGGGCGGCTGTCAGGCGCCCATGGACGCGATCAGGATGGTGACCAATCGAGGAGATTGCTCACCACCCTGATTATAGGTAATTTAGGTTAAGTAGCTAAAGTAGTTTTAAGTAGTTTTAAGTAAAACAAATAATAAAGAGTTCGAGTTTTCTAAAGTTTCTTGAAAATTAAAAAACAAAACAAATTATAGAAATAGATAGATTTAAGGCCGAAAGGCAATAATTTTAAGGATATAGTTAAGTTTAGACAGCTCGCTAAGAGCCAGTAAGCTAGAATAAGATAAATGTTAGTCTTAAATAAGATTTAATCGTTTTTGTCCAGTATTTTAAGTTTAAAGAAAGAAAGAAATAAAAATGAATTTAAAATGTTAAAAAAAAAATGAGGTTACCTTGCAGAAGAAACATAAATCCCAAAGTACAGTGCCAACTTTTAAGTCAATTGAAAGCTAGTTTAGACTTTTTTAATGAAATATATTAGAAAAACGTAGTAATACAATGTTTCAATGCAATTTAAAGCACAAAGTGGTATAGTTTGGCTCAATGCCGTCTTCTAGATTGACACGGTTTGTGTTAATTAACATGATTTAAAAATAAGATAACTTGATAAGTTTGAATAGAAACTAAATATCCTCTTCTCTGATTCGCTTTCTGTAAAGAACACTCCATCCACGTTCACCATTCAGAATACGCTTCAGCTCATCCGCTCCAAGTGTCCTTACTCCAAAGTGCAATCTTCGAAATTCGCTAAATATGGGACACACAGCAACAAGATGATAAAATATGTTCTCTCCCTTTCATTTCGGTAGCAGAGATCACAAATTATGGAAGCTCAGGTCTTAAATCTAGCAATTCGCCTCTTATCATGAAGATGGTTCTTATCATTTCTGACTTTTATTCCTATCTAAAAAGTATGTATTTTCCTGAAGATCGTATTTTATCGTGCTGTAGTACATCCTGTGCTGAGAAGATTGTGCTTCACTTACACACGGAAAGAATTGTACATTTTTAGTTGCAATTCACGAATTACATATTTTGCGCAAATCACACCGATTTTCTCTTGAGCTGATAGGTACAAGAATTCGTAATTTGACATTTGAAAACGGCGAAGAATATCAAATTCTGTTTGTTGTACCTTACGATAAGAAGTATTAATTCGAGCTTCTTTTATTTGTAGTGATTTGCGACATTTTTCGGCACAATTTGCCACTTCAATAGATCTACTTCTCAAATACCACTTTACAACCTCAAATTGCAAACAAATATTTGGTGATTTACCAGCACTCAATGATGAATCAATAAAATCTTATACACACGCTAACTGAAAATGTAAATTGACGTGGAATTTCCATAGAACTAACTACCTAACGTGTGGAATTTTTGTATGCACTGGTAACGAAACGTCACAGCATGTCCATAATCCATGTATCGAAATCCCTTTAGGTCCTGCAATCATGGGCTGGGCGAGACAGACAGTTGATATTCAATCGTTGCCTAAAGCAGTCGGGTTAAAGTCGTTTCAGTATAACTAGTTCTCAGTGAAAGTGAGCGTACTAACCAACGGATTATAAAACATTTTGGAGCATATCTTGTAAGTACCTATTTAATAATGCAAAAAAAAACTGAAGGTATATAAATCTGTATACTTTTTTTTTTCAGAGTGTACATATCACTACTAAAAAGAAGTACCAAAGTTGAAATGGATTGTAAAGGTTCGTATCAATGGTCAGTTCTTCTATTAGAAATGATCCCTACAACTACAACACTCAACCATCCCGGTCGATTTTTTAGCAGAGGAAGTAAGTACCTAGAGGTGCGTCACATGAAACTGGAGGCAAGTAGCCTAACGTCGCGGACGCGGTCCACCTCGCACTGTTAGCACCATTAAAAATAAGTAATCCAATTTCACTGGTATTATAATGGAACTGTCTTTAATCTTTTTATACCCATAAATTTGTATTTAAGGTCAAACAAAATTCTTCACCTCAGGTTTTTTGGGTAAAATTTCTACGGGCTCGTCGGGCAGTAGTTCCGAACTCTAAAATGACAGGAAGCAGAAACGGGTAGATAGATCACAGTGAGGCATCGGAGAGAAACGAAACTATTTATAAAGCATGAAGCTTAAGTATTAATAGCGTAGCTTTCAAGGATGACCGATTTTTTTTTAAGATCGGAACCGACAGTCGTGGGGGCACTGGAACCTTAAATACCATTCGTGCCACGAAGTCAGTATATAAGACTAGAGACCTCTAACACAATGGGACAAGTTATTAAATCATAAAAGGGAATATTCCACTTGTAACTCTGTATTACAGAAGAATAAAACATTTTTTCGTTTGTACAACAAGTGCTAGTCGCATTGTGTTGAATGCTCAGAATCTCTCCTGTATAGAGGATGGACCTACACGTAGAGCTGTTTTGTCATCTGCCATTTGGGCATGACATGCGGCCTCTATAATTCCACTTATCTTGTGAAATTGATATCAATGTGGACATCCTCTCATTTCACGTAAGACAATTCAACACTCTTCTTCTATTATCTCTTTACAGTTTTTGAAACTGGATAGGCATATAGGTAATTGTCAACTCTTGGATGTTATTTTTATCGGGACAACCGACAACTGGGACACAACTTTTATTTGTTAGTTCAAGGTGTCCATTGTTTCCTTTCAGGTTCTCATGCATTAGTACCAAAGCTTGGTCTGTTTTTTGTTTGACAAATCAATGTAGGTACCTTATTGTAACAACTGATTGAAGTCAAAAATATGAGTGGTTTACATTTCTGAATGATATGCTCTCTTATTCTTGAGTAGCCAGGAGTTCAGTATGAAAGTCACTGGAAGTTAGAAACTGTGAAGTTGGCTCCATAGAATCCGCTTCCGGTGTCAATTTTAGGGAAACAATTGTTAAGAGATATTTTCAAATCATAAAGCGGCCAAGGAATGAAAACCAATACAAGTGCTTAAAACTATTTAACGTGGTGGAGTGACCAGCGGTCGCAGACTCGTCGACTATAAACGACCTGTTTGCTCGATATCTAGCTACAGTTTTCCAACTCCTATGCTGCATATAGAGACCCCCAGCTTCAACTATTTTCAGTGCCTACTACTCTTCTAACATGGGAAGCCAATTACTTAAAGACAGCAAGGTTGGCATCGCATCTAAACTTATATAGCTTTAAAAGACGAGCGGTCTGTTTCAGCAATTAAATTCGAGAGAGCCGCTTGCTCTAAAATATAAATTTGACAGATAACAGGTTTTCAGCGCGTAAACAAAACGATACTCTGTTTGGCTCAGAACTCTATATATGGCTGTGTATTTATAGATAGTTCTTATTAGCACCGACTAAATCTGCAAAAAGACCGAAAGTGAAGATCAAGGTCTGAGGAAAGCACTTGGAACCTTGACCCAGGGTGGCTTTATAAATTTCTGGTAGAATGACTGCTTGCATGTAGCCACACTCACTTAGCATAGGAAAATCTTTTCGAACACCCAAAATTCACTAATAAGAAATTAAAAAAATATTTCTTTCAGTTTTATTTTATTTTAAACGTCTAACAAAAATATTATAAGCAGATTCCATTTAATCTACTCTCTCATCAAATCCTGCAGTCAACCACTATATAAGCGCTTAATCGTAAGTTGTGCTCCAGTATTGGGTTGGTGTAACCTCCTCTAGCTGACCCAAGTCTAAGATCCAAATTGAGTCGTTCTTTCCAGTCTCAATAGCCTTTATAAAGTTAACAGCACACTCTTCGGCAGTTTGATCCTTAGCAGCAAAGAATTTCTCACTCAGCTCCTGAGAGTAGGGGAAAGTGTCATTACCAACGAATTCGTGCCACAAACCAGTAGTTGTGATGCCCGGACAAATGGCCATAACAGCGATTCCGGTCCTCTTGTAGTAGTATTCGTCCTGGCAAAATTCTATTCAAATTAAATTTCCCTACAAAAACAAAAAAAAAGAGCTTACAGCAATTGACCGAGTGAATCCCATCACACCGTGCTTGGAGGCGGTATAAATAGCCAAACATGAAACAGGTACCAAGCCCACAACGGATGCTATGTTGACAATCAAACCACCACGCCCGCCGTTAGACTTGTCCATATAGGGAATTGCTTCCATGGTTGTGTAGATCAAACCCAACTAAAAAGGAATTTCTTTGGTTATAAGCTGCTTCGGCCGGAAATGCCAAACTCACTTACCAAGTTAATACCGATTGTTGCCTCTGGCTTGTGGTCATTGATAATCCCACTTCCGTTGACCAATATATCGAAATATTTGATTTTGGCAACAACTTCCTTGAGAACAATTGGAATTTGTTCCTTCTGCAACAGGTTCAATTTGGAGAAATACACATTTGTGCCGGAGCTCAAGTCCTTGAGCTCATTCAAGAAGGCGGTATTTTCTGCGACATCAATTATGTACAAGTTCTGAGAAACAAGAGAATAATCATTCACTGTGGATACTTTTTTGTGCAGTTCAACTTACAGCAACTTTCTTTAGCACTAAGAGCTTGGCAGTGGCGAAGCCAATACCGCCAAAGCCACCAACGTAGACAACATTCTTTCCTTCCAACTCTAGAACCATGTTTCAGTCGAAAGTTTTACTCTTCGTCTTAACTCGATGAGATGCGAAGAAGTACTGATGGTTAGTTTCTAATTTTTCCAGCTGGTGAACACTTATGTTATTTGGTTTGCTGATAAAATATTCACGTCAACGGTGTATATAAGGGCATCGTAATCGTTGAACTTGAATTTTATATTTTTAGCAATAAACTATAGAGTTCTCAAAGAAAGATTTGCATTTGAGTTGTAGTGATTCTACGTTCTGTAGAATGTGTAAAGAAAACAAAACATAAGGAAACACTTCATTGCGAGTGGAGTGGATTGTGTTAGTCCGTTTTTATGATATAAATTGTCCTTGTATACCAGTGATTTCAAACATAATCCGTATTTGGTTTCAAAAATCATAACTTCTAAGCGCGTGAAGTAATTTAAAATATTTTTTTTTTTACAACAGTGGATGCATAAAATTAACGAACATTTTTTTTTAACAGAATTTATTCACTTTGTGGCGCATCAGTATATCCCATAAACTGTTTGAGTTGCATATTTTTTATAAGGCAGTGTAGAAAAAAAGTAAACGGGCGAAAAACCAATGAAATAAAATCAAATAGATTACAAAATATATAATTTAAAATAAAATAGAATGCATAATACATCTTTTTTTACAATTACTATAGTCCTTAATATTCAGAAAAAAATTCATTGCCATCATCGTCATCAATCTCAACATTTAATATACTTATTTGTTCTGAGCAATTAAATATTTTTTCGACTTTTTGTAATATTTAGGCAATAAATCAATTAATCGCTTTCTTTTCGCAAGTTAATACATGTTAACGTAAGCGTTAAGAATAAAAACAATATTGATTTACAATAATTTAAGTAAATCGAAGAAACTCAGTTACTCAGTTTAAAAACCCTTTTTAAAAATGGGCAATTTTTAATTGATAAGAAGAACATTTCACGCTCTCAGCTCTTTTGATTAACAAAATAATTGAAATATTCCATATGGAAATTTGCTATTAAGGCAAACACGACTTATTTAAGCAAATTACAATTTCTCCGAACATTGCAAATAGTGGCATCTACAATTTTGCATACATATGGCTCAATTCAGTCAATTTTCTCCCGGGAGTTTTTTTGTAACTCTACTCAAACAATAAAAAATACTTAGAAACGGTGTTTTTTTTTTTTTGTTTTATTTATTAGGCAATTCTTTTTTTTATTTTTTAATTTTAATTTACCTATATACCTATAAAACAACTAGATTACGTTCCAGAAGATTAAGATTTTTCATTTAATATGCCATAATCGCAAAACAGAAAATAAAGAAGTTGGTTTTTCCTGTTTTTTTTTTCCTATAGAACAAAATTGACCAACTTTGAATAGCTCTATTAGTCAGTCTATAAGGTAGCAGAAAATTATTTTGTATGTTGTTCTTGAAGCTCCGTTTATATTTCTAATAGAAGTAAGAAACAAAACAATAAAAATAAAACATTGAATTTAATATTTTTGCCACGAGATTTGCCCTTTTGGACCACGGTGAGCGCCACCGGTTTTTATTTTCCTTTTGTAAATTCGCTTGGTATGAGAATGGGTTTTCATAGCGCCAGGTGTATATGGTGTCCCTATCCAAAAATTTAGTTTTCTATTTCTTTGACGAACAGATCTGTATCTATAACTCAAAAGGTTCATCTTCCTACCCCCTCCCAACATTTTTTAATAGCGAGATAAGTATTCTTGAACAATATCCAAATAATTTAACAGTCTTTGGTTTTTAAACAGAACAATCTGTAGCGTTGAAACAAAACATCCCAAACAGAAAAGATACGGGAAATGGGATAGAGAAAGGATCACATTGGGCATTATATTAATATAGTTTGGTACCTCGATCAAGAAGGATCATATTTTCTAACAATAAATTAAAGTGTTTTGATTATTTTCTTCAACTGCGAATTAGATATATTTATGTTATTGATTGACAGATGGCGCTACGTCCACCTTCAGACTTCCAGCTCAGTGTGGCCGTTTGGCCCCTTTAGAGGCCTAATGGCTACTTTTTGAGCCGGAGGTCCCTTGGCCACCACTTTTTGGAAAATGATCAATTTGGCTACTTTGGATCCAAAATATTCTTTGGAATATTTTAATTTATAAAATTATATAATATATATAATATTTTAGCGTCTCTAAATTTTAGCGTCTCGTTTCTCCACACCAAAGACAAATGGTCGCTAAACTATTAAACACGTTGTAGAATTGTCATTTTGGGAATTATCCAGTTTAGACTATTTAGTTTAAGGTTTGGCGATTTTTAGGCCCCTTATAGATGTTAATAAAAAAAACGTATGTTTTTTTTTGTTTACATTGGAAAATGGAAACTAGAAAAGTTTCTCAATTACAAGTTTGTTTTGTTTCTTGAATTTCAAAAAAAAAATGTGCATTTTTGGTCTTCGGATTTGAGTTTGAGTATTTTTGGCACCAAAACTTTCCAATTTGGCTCCATACCTCTTATAAAAGCTGGCAATACTGCAGTACAAATGTAAAATTTTTGCAAGCAAATAAACGTGTGCGAAGAAGAAGAGAGTGGAGATTTGTACCAAGCAATCTACTACAGTTTCCCACTTTTCCGCCCCCATTTCGTAGCAGCTGTGTACTGCAAAACGAAAAGGAGAGCGAAATTGTTCGTTCATGATTTCGTTGTGCCACTTTTGTATGGGATTTTTCGTTCCGGAACATCTGCGTACTACGCTTATATGAAAATAGGAATTTAGCGTACAAACCGTATACTGCTTTGGTAAACTAACTTGCTAACTTTTATCTTTGTAGACATTTTTGTATGGGCGATACAATTTAGCGGCTATCGTGAGCAGTTTACTAGGCACAAAAAAAGCAAATTATGAAAAATTTTGAAGAAAACTTTCCAAAATTGCTTATCATTATGAAATATAACTGGGGCTATCCGTTGAGTGGTTTATATCTCCCAAATAGGTTCCTATCACAATAGATGGTATTTTTAGGTAATATATACCACTTGGATCTTTTCATTTCAAGTTGGTCCGAATATGACGTGCGCCAAAGGTAGCGATCACAATTTTCTCTCTTGATAGCTGCCTTGCCGGCACCCCAAGCTAAAAATAACGTCTACACGATGCATCTTACAATGAAGTACCTAGCTCCAGTTAAGTTTCACATTTTTCGAATGCTGCAAACACTCGCACACGCCTTTACTGACCCAATGGGGGTCAAACTTCCGGCAACGAGTTACACATTGTTAGACTGCCTACACGCAGAAAACTCGCTTATTTAAAATCAACCAACTTTCGGTTAAAAACTACCAAGTGGTACTGTTAATATTGATCATACAGAGTTAGTGGATTAAAAATAGCCGAGTCAGGTCAGGTTTGAGGAAAATCGGTTAAAAATAATCTTTTATCAATTTTTCTCGGTTGTAAATAGCGAACTAACTCTGTTGAATTTTACCAACTGGTTGATATTTATTTAGAAACTTGGTTCTTAACAACTGATAAAGTGTGTTATTTTTAACAGTATGCATTTTACCTATTTATATCAGCAGTATTTAACAACGAATACTCGGTGTTTTTCAACAGAGACTTAGTTAATGTTAACCCATTTTTTTTAACCGAGCAAAAATCGCCAATTTTTTGAGCGTGTAGCCTGGAGCTACCTAACAGAAACAATCCAAACACAATTAATATGACGATCAAAAAAATACACTCTATGTACAAAAAAAGTCTCAAAAGGTGCGTTTTATTTTCGAAATTTCAAAGCAACAAAATTTGATTAGATTTGTGTTAGATTTGATTAGCTTGGTTCAATCGTAGGTCGTACCGCAGTACTTGGTTGGATTAACCTCCTCCAGCTTGCCTAAATCCAAGATCTAAATCAAATCGATCTTTCCAGTCTCAATAGCCTTTATAAAGTTGACAGCCCACAGGTCAGCAGTTTGGTTCTTTAGGTTGAAGAATCTCTGACTCAATGCGTCTGAGTAAGTGAAGGTGTCGTTGTTTTCGAAATTATGCCACCGGCCAGTAAATCCCATCATACCGTGCTTTGAGCCGGTATATATTTAGATAGACAGGCATGGGACTGGTTCAAATTCCATAAAACCGATGCAATATTAACAATATAACAATAGGGAATTTCTTCCGTGGAGATCAATCCCATCCAAGAGATGTTTGAATTATACCTTGTTCGGGAGTAGGTAATACCAAGTTATTACCAAACTTATACCGAAGGTCGACTCTGGCTTTCGATCGTTGTTGATGCCACTTCCGTTGATCAAAAAATCGAAATACTTGGCAACGACATCCTTAAGAACCGATACGACTTACTCCTTCTTCAACAGGCCCAGTTTGGCGGAATACACATTTGTGCCATCAGTGCTTTCAGTTAGTTCAAGAAGGCGGAATTTTCGGCTCCATCAAGTATGAACAGGTTCTGCGTAGTAAATCAGTTGTAGGAATCGGAATATTCCAAGTCTTACCATCCTCTTACTGCAGCCTTCTTTTGCACTAGGAGCTTAGCCGTGACGAAACCATTTCCACCAAAGCCATACAAACATATAGACAACATTTTTACCCTCCAATACCACAAATAAGTTTTTGTGTAATCTTACTTGTTATTTACCGTCAATGAGAAGATAGGAGCATCGTTATCTTTGAACCTGAATTAAATTTCTTTTAGCAAAAAAAATACTGTCAAACATAATGAAAAAACCATTCATGACCATTGGCCTCTATACGCTCACTATGGGTATCTATCTAAGTGCTTAGCGTACAGTAGAGTCGTCAAGTGCTGTTTGCTTAAATGTATTGCCTACTCTTGGGCTCTGATGAATTTGAAGGTAAATTTGAGTGGGTGAGTATTTATTTCTAAATACAATGTTATTTTTTCTGATGAGCTAGTATCATAAGGAAAGCTACATGCGTCAGAATAGAAGCCAAAATTAGATTTAGAGATAGATCTCCTTCTAAATAAGGACAAAGAAGGATTATGCTAAAACCGCATCTATGGTATGCGTCGAGGCATAGGTATGAACAACTGAAAGCCAGCTCATTTTGCTGCAGCAAAGGTTCAGAAGTTTGCTCCTGCTGTGAAAAAGGTCAAAAGTAATTGTGGTGTTAAACGCTGGTAGACTTTTTCTTTGCAAAACATTAATGATGAGCAGAGCACGCTGGGACTCTCTTAAGGCTCGGCCTAGAAATACGGTGAACGAGCATGAGTTAACGGAATATTAAGCCAATTTTACTCACCAAACTAAAACAAATTTGACCACGCATAGCTCGTTTAGGGATGAGATGTATAGGATCAGGATACTTTAAAATAGCTGAGATTTTTTACTACTTTTTCCTTCAAAGCTATAGTAAACATCACTAGGACTTATATTGTACTTTTGCAGATGTAAATACTATACTTCAACTCAAGAGTACCTCAAGCTGTTTGTCGAGGAAATAAGAGATTATTATCGAAAGCCGTTCAGAGGGAAATTATAGGCAAAATTAATGCAAAGAGACTAATGACATAACTCAGGATTGAGAGAACCTATTTGCTGCTCCCATTTCAAAACGACACACTAACGGAATACACTGAAAGGCTTTTTCAGGATTAGTAGGTCGAATACAGATTGAAAAGGTATCTTCTTGAAAATAATTAGATCAGTCAGAGAATGTTCGGCCAATCAAAAGATGTAAAAATATGTGAATACAAGACGAAACGAAATAACGAGCATTAAAGCGCTCAGTCTATAAACTATCAACACAACATGCGACGATTATTTTAAATTCTGCACGAACTAGAGTTATAACAAAAGACACTTTTGTAAATATAATTATTTTATTTTAATCCCACAGATATGGTCCCTTTTATTTCTTAGCATTTACTGACTATTTATTTACACAAAATGCGTCTACTTATAGTCGACGGTAAACAAAGTTCTTGTTCAAAATAGTAACCGTTGCTTTAGGCGTTCAACTAAGAATTTCCAATTGTTAAACCTACGTTTGAAGTTTTGTTGGCACAAGAAAAGTTCTCTTTTTCTACGAGACTATAATAATTATATAGTTTTGTGGAGCGCCCGCAAGTGCCTGCAAATTGGTAATTCGAGTAACTGTATGAAAAGGCTACCTACTGGGACTGGTCTCCGAGTATTTGTAAATATTTTATATAGAATCTTATTGATAAGAAACACTTTAGGAGTGGTACAGAAGTGTCAGTTTTGAAAGCAAAGCCCTGCTACGAATGTGAAACCCAAGAGTCCGTATATGGAAATCAAACTTTCTTGCGGCGCTACAGTCCGGCGTTTATCTGGACCTCAACCAACACGCCTGTCCAGTTGCTCCCCGGGGTCTTCCTTTAAGGATTGGAATTGAAGTCTTTACGGGCCAGAGCATTTGTGTCCAATCAGCATAAACTAGACCAAATATTTAATTAAGATAATTTCTCCTTAAGCAATCTAAGATACCTTCATCCACGTTTGAAAGAGTTCCATAAGCCAAGACTGGTATGTTCGAGGTCTTATATACAGAATATCTATCTATGCGATAGGTTAGGCCAACTTAACTATTAACCATAGCAGTTCAAGGAAACAGCGGTTAGGAAAGGAAATCAAACAAGAAATCAAGGGTGATTCCTGCCTTGTGGACCAACTCATATGTCCGAATGAATCCACGCACATTTTTGGACTCATTGGCAATTCGGGAAAATTGTCGCAGCCGTCTCAGAGTAAAGTTATTTATAATGTTTCAATTAATTTTACGATCGCCTTTGATCAGTTTTGGGGACTCTACCCAAGCCTTCGAATATAGCTCCCATATGAAGATCGACCCCTAATCATTCACTTAGCATACTTTACAGAATGCACAGATGAGTAGTTTGAAAAATAATCCTGCACTAACTACAATCGGCATCCCTTCATAAAAGACTAGTCGCAGACATATGTCGATATTTTTGACAAAAGCGAGGATTTGTTTAAGTAAACTCAGTAATCTTCAAGTTATAGGTTCGCCTTTCCTATCTACAACTAAAAAATGCCAAAACGGGGCTGCAAGGGATCGTAAAAATGGAACGACATTTCGCGGTACTGATAACCATTTTTAATGTCCAGGTCAAATTTTACGAACTCGCAATGAGAAAGTTTTCCATATAAAGTTATCTACTGTGACCTACAAAATATATTATGTGGATTACAGAAATAATAATTAGTAGAGGCCCAATATCAAAATCAGCCCCAGAGTTTTACGTTACCTACGTGTAGCCTGGCGTATCACCTAACGCCGCCGGCCAAGAGAATAATGAACTTCATTTCTTGATAACGAATGGAGAATGAGCGACACGAGGAGCTCTACCAAAAAAAATAAATATGGCTGCCGCGTCTTCCTCTGTTATATTCCAGAAGGTTCCACACTTCTTTAGAGTTGGAAATTGCGATTTGCGAACAAACAACAGACAACAATATGTGTGGATGAGAATGGGTATCCATTGGAAAAGTTCCAATGAGAATGAGTAGAATTGAGTATTCATTGAAAATTCCAATTGAAATCGATTAAGAGGACACACCAACAAACGAATCACTATATACAGGAGCGTACTTTTATATAAATATATATTTATATATATAAACATTAACTTTTCCACAAAACAGTCTTCGGCACATATATAGCTAGGAGCATGATCTACAAAAAAAGGTTTATATCCATTTTTCTGCAAATCAAGAAATAAACAGCATTTTGTGCGAATGGAAATATTTTTTTCAAAAAATCACTCATTACTCTAAAACCAGTTGATGTATCGCTGCGAATTAGTTTCTGAGATAGACCTAGGTAAACAATTGGTCTAGTGGTCGGAAAGACGGACAAAAGCGAAACTAATAAGGTTCCATTTTTTCCCTCTGGGTACGGAACCTTAAGAAAAGATGAGTAAAAATCAATAGTACAGTATTGCCAGAGGCTGCAGCCAGTTTTGATTGAGCTGTCGTTTACATTCTGTTTTAATCTTTAAGAAGTTGAGCTTTGTGCGAATTCTAGGTTAGGAGTAGGTACTCACTGTGCTGTTGCATACAAACCATCCTGTGGTTTTGATGAAGCTCATTATCTTGTCTACCGGTGTGCTGGAAACCTCGTCTAGGTCGTGGGAGAAGTGTCTCCCTAGGAATCTGTGCTTTTGCTGGAGACAAGGGCAGTGGCATAAGAAGTGGGCTGTGTCCTCAAGAGCTTCATCATCATCGCATCCTCTACAAAGTTCTTCTTCCGTCAAGCGTAGTTTCTTCATATGATACCCCAGAGTGTTGTGCCCCGTTATGATACCTACGAGGATGGAAGGAGATTTCCTATCCTTTCCTATTAGACTCTCGGTTCTTGCTTCATTAAAAGTTGGCCATAGTATTCCTGTTGTATGGCAGGTTTCTAGTGCGGTCCATCTAGCATTCGCCTCTCTTGTGGCCTTTCTTCCTGCTTCAAGCTTGAGTGAGCAAGGCGGGATATTCACAGAGGGATCAGCTTGTGCTAATACAGCAGTCGAACCTAGTCTAGCTAATTCGTCAGCTTTCTCGTTGCCTGGAATGCCTTCATGCCCCGGAATCCAACAGAGCAATAACTTATACTGAGTGCCAAGAACCCTGAGTTCTTCGCGACAGCATTTCGAAAGCTTTGATTTTATTTCTATTGCAGTAAATGGTTTTATTGCTGCCTGGCTGTCGATAAAGATGGTAATAAAGGGTGATTTTTTAAGAGGCTTAGAACTTTTTTTAAAAAAAAAACACAAAAAATTCGAAAAAATGAATGAAATATTTATTTGAATCGATAGTTTGAACCTTGCAATTTAATGTTTAAAGATAATTTCATGCAAATGTTGACCGCGGCTGCGTCTCAGGTAGCCCATCCGCTGAGTCCAATTTTGGCATACTCTTTCACACATATCGGCCGGTATCTCACGAATGAATGCATGGATGTTGGCTTCCAGTGCGTCAATCGAAGCGGGCTTGTCCCTATACACATTAGCCTTGGCATACCCCCACAAAAAATAATCTAATGGTGTTAAATCGCACGATCTAGGCGGCCAATTGACCGGCCCGAAACGTGAAATTAACTGTTCACCAAACTCGCCTCGCAATTGCGCCATTGTTTCGCGTGCTGTGTGGCATGTGGCACCGTCTTGTTGAAACCACATATCATGCAAGTCAAGAACTTCCATTTCGGGCAAAAAAAAGTTTGTTATCATCGCTCGGTAGCGTTCACCATTGACAGTAACGCTGCGATTCGCATCATCTTTGAAGAAATATGGCCCAATAATGCCGCCGGCCCATAAACCGCACCAAACAGTTTCGAGATGCATTGGTAGCTGTTGCAATGCTTCTGGCTGATCTTCACTCCAAATGCGGCAATTTTACTTATTTACGTACCCATTCAACCAAAAATGAGCCTCATCGCTGAACACAATTTTTCGATAAAAAAGCGGATCCTCGGCCAGCTTTCCAAGAGCCCATTCACCAAAAATTCGGCGTTGTGGTAGGTCGGCTGGCTTTAGTTCTTGCACCAGCTGTATCTTAAAAGGCTTTACGCCCAAATCCTTCCGCAAAATTTTCCACGTAGTGCTGTAACAAAGGCCTAACTGCTGGGAACGGCGCCGAATCGACATTTCGCGGTCTTCTGTCACACTAGCTAATACGGCCGCAATATTTTCTTCACTACGCACAGTACGTAAACGTGTTGGTGGTTTAATGTCCAACAAAGTAAATTTGGTGCGAAATTTGGTCACAATCTTCCGAATAGACTGCTCAGAAGGTCGAGAATGCCGATCATAAAATGGAAGCAGCGCGCGATGAACATTTCGAACCGAGCACGAATTTTGATAGTAAAATTCAATAATTTGCAAGCGTTGTTCATTTGTAAGACGATCCATGGTTAAATTGCAAACCAAACTGAAGCTGTTTGACAGTGACACAAGGTACTAAACACACGTCAGCTGTCAAAACCAGTGTTGCCAAAACCAAACCAGCTAAAAAATCACCCAAGGGTGATTTTTTAAGAGGCTTAGAACTTTTTTTAAAAAAAAAACACAAAAAATTCGAAAAAATGAATGAAATATTTATTTGAATCGATAGTTTGAACCTTGCAATTTAATGTTTAAAGATAATTTCATGCAAATGTTGACCGCGGCTGCGTCTCAGGTAGCCCATCCGCTGAGTCCAATTTTGGCATACTCTTTCACACATATCGGCCGGTATCTCACGAATGAATGCATGGATGTTGGCTTCCAGTGCGTCAATCGAAGCGGGCTTGTCCCTATACACATTAGCCTTGGCATACCCCCACAAAAAATAATCTAATGGTGTTAAATCGCACGATCTAGGCGGCCAATTGACCGGCCCGAAACGTGAAATTAACTGTTCACCAAACTCGCCTCGCAATTGCGCCATTGTTTCGCGTGCTGTGTGGCATGTGGCACCGTCTTGTTGAAACCACATATCATGCAAGTCAAGAACTTCCATTTCGGGCAAAAAAAAGTTTGTTATCATCGCTCGGTAGCGTTCACCATTGACAGTAACGCTGCGATTCGCATCATCTTTGAAGAAATATGGCCCAATAATGCCGCCGGCCCATAAACCGCACCAAACAGTTTCGAGATGCATTGGTAGCTGTTGCAATGCTTCTGGCTGATCTTCACTCCAAATGCGGCAATTTTACTTATTTACGTACCCATTCAACCAAAAATGAGCCTCATCGCTGAACACAATTTTTCGATAAAAAAGCGGATCCTCGGCCAGCTTTCCAAGAGCCCATTCACCAAAAATTCGGCGTTGTGGTAGGTCGGCTGGCTTTAGTTCTTGCACCAGCTGTATCTTAAAAGGCTTTACGCCCAAATCCTTCCGCAAAATTTTCCACGTAGTGCTGTAACAAAGGCCTAACTGCTGGGAACGGCGCCGAATCGACATTTCGCGGTCTTCTGTCACACTAGCTGATACGGCCGCAATATTTTCTTCACTACGCACAGTACGTAAACGTGTTGGTGGTTTAATGTCCAACAAAGTAAATTTGGTGCGAAATTTGGTCACAATCTTCCGAATAGACTGCTCAGAAGGTCGAGAATGCCGATCATAAAATGGAAGCAGCGCGCGATGAACATTTCGAACCGAGCACGAATTTTGATAGTAAAATTCAATAATTTGCAAGCGTTGTTCATTTGTAAGACGATCCATGGTTAAATTGCAAACCAAACTGAAGCTGTTTGACAGTGACACAAGGTACTAAACACACGTCAGCTGTCAAAACCAGTGTTGCCAAAACCAAACCAGCTAAAAAATCACCCAAGGGTGATTTTTTAAGAGGCTTAGAACTTTTTTTAAAAAAAAAACACAAAAAATTCGAAAAAATGAATGAAATATTTATTTGAATCGATAGTTTGAACCTTGCAATTTAATGTTTAAAGATAATTTCATGCAAATGTTGACCGCGGCTGCGTCTCAGGTAGCCCATCCGCTGAGTCCAATTTTGGCATACTCTTTCACACATATCGGCCGGTATCTCACGAATGAATGCATGGATGTTGGCTTCCAGTGCGTCAATCGAAGCGGGCTTGTCCCTATACACATTAGCCTTGGCATACCCCCACAAAAAATAATCTAATGGTGTTAAATCGCACGATCTAGGCGGCCAATTGACCGGCCCGAAACGTGAAATTAACTGTTCACCAAACTCGCCTCGCAATTGCGCCATTGTTTCGCGTGCTGTGTGGCATGTGGCACCGTCTTGTTGAAACCACATATCATGCAAGTCAAGAACTTCCATTTCGGGCAAAACAAAGTTTGTTATCATCGCTCGGTAGCGTTCACCATTGACAGTAACGCTGCGATTCGCATCATCTTTGAAGAAATATGGCCCAATAATGCCGCCGGCCCATAAACCGCACCAAACAGTTTCGAGATGCATTGGTAGCTGTTGCAATGCTTCTGGCTGATCTTCACTCCAAATGCGGCAATTTTACTTATTTACGTACCCATTCAACCAAAAATGAGCCTCATCGCTGAACACAATTTTTCGATAAAAAAGCGGATCCTCGGCCAGCTTTCCAAGAGCCCATTCACCAAAAATTCGGCGTTGTGGTAGGTCGGCTGGCTTTAGTTCTTGCACCAGCTGTATCTTAAAAGGCTTTACGCCCAAATCCTTCCGCAAAATTTTCCACGTAGTGCTGTAACAAAGGCCTAACTGCTGGGAACGGCGCCGAATCGACATTTCGCGGTCTTCTGTCACACTAGCTGATACGGCCGCAATATTTTCTTCACTACGCACAGTACGTAAACGTGTTGGTGGTTTAATGTCCAACAAAGTAAATTTGGTGCGAAATTTGGTCACAATCTTCCGAATAGACTGCTCAGAAGGTCGAGAATGCCGATCATAAAATGGAAGCAGCGCGCGATGAACATTTCGAACCGAGCACGAATTTTGATAGTAAAATTCAATAATTTGCAAGCGTTGTTCATTTGTAAGACGATCCATGGTTAAATTGCAAACCAAACTGAAGCTGTTTGACAGTGACACAAGGTACTAAACACACGTCAGCTGTCAAAACCAGTGTTGCCAAAACCAAACCAGCTAAAAAATCACCCAAGGGTGATTTTTTAAGAGGCTTAGAACTTTTTTTAAAAAAAAAACACAAAAAATTCGAAAAAATGAATGAAATATTTATTTGAATCGATAGTTTGAACCTTGCAATTTAATGTTTAAAGATAATTTCATGCAAATGTTGACCGCGGCTGCGTCTCAGGTAGCCCATCCGCTGAGTCCAATTTTGGCATACTCTTTCACACATATCGGCCGGTATCTCACGAATGAATGCATGGATGTTGGCTTCCAGTGCGTCAATCGAAGCGGGCTTGTCCCTATACACATTAGCCTTGGCATACCCCCACAAAAAATAATCTAATGGTGTTAAATCGCACGATCTAGGCGGCCAATTGACCGGCCCGAAACGTGAAATTAACTGTTCACCAAACTCGCCTCGCAATTGCGCCATTGTTTCGCGTGCTGTGTGGCATGTGGCACCGTCTTGTTGAAACCACATATCATGCAAGTCAAGAACTTCCATTTCGGGCAAAAAAAAGTTTGTTATCATCGCTCGGTAGCGTTCACCATTGACAGTAACGCTGCGATTCGCATCATCTTTGAAGAAATATGGCCCAATAATGCCGCCGGCCCATAAACCGCACCAAACAGTTTCGAGATGCATTGGTAGCTGTTGCAATGCTTCTGGCTGATCTTCACTCCAAATGCGGCAATTTTACTTATTTACGTACCCATTCAACCAAAAATGAGCCTCATCGCTGAACACAATTTTTCGATAAAAAAGCGGATCCTCGGCCAGCTTTCCAAGAGCCCATTCACCAAAAATTCGGCGTTGTGGTAGGTCGGCTGGCTTTAGTTCTTGCACCAGCTGTATCTTAAAAGGCTTTACGCCCAAATCCTTCCGCAAAATTTTCCACGTAGTGCTGTAACAAAGGCCTAACTGCTGGGAACGGCGCCGAATCGACATTTCGCGGTCTTCTGTCACACTAGCTGATACGGCCGCAATATTTTCTTCACTACGCACAGTACGTAAACGTGTTGGTGGTTTAATGTCCAACAAAGTAAATTTGGTGCGAAATTTGGTCACAATCTTCCGAATAGACTGCTCAGAAGGTCGAGAATGCCGATCATAAAATGGAAGCAGCGCGCGATGAACATTTCGAACCGAGCACGAATTTTGATAGTAAAATTCAATAATTTGCAAGCGTTGTTCATTTGTAAGACGATCCATGGTTAAATTGCAAACCAAACTGAAGCTGTTTGACAGTGACACAAGGTACTAAACACACGTCAGCTGTCAAAACCAGTGTTGCCAAAACCAAACCAGCTAAAAAATCACCCAAGGGTGATTTTTTAAGAGGCTTAGAACTTTTTTTAAAAAAAAAACACAAAAAATTCGAAAAAATGAATGAAATATTTATTTGAATCGATAGTTTGAACCTTGCAATTTAATGTTTAAAGATAATTTCATGCAAATGTTGACCGCGGCTGCGTCTCAGGTAGCCCATCCGCTGAGTCCAATTTTGGCATACTCTTTCACACATATCGGCCGGTATCTCACGAATGAATGCATGGATGTTGGCTTCCAGTGCGTCAATCGAAGCGGGCTTGTCCCTATACACATTAGCCTTGGCATACCCCCACAAAAAATAATCTAATGGTGTTAAATCGCACGATCTAGGCGGCCAATTGACCGGCCCGAAACGTGAAATTAACTGTTCACCAAACTCGCCTCGCAATTGCGCCATTGTTTCGCGTGCTGTGTGGCATGTGGCACCGTCTTGTTGAAACCACATATCATGCAAGTCAAGAACTTCCATTTCGGGCAAAAAAAAGTTTGTTATCATCGCTCGGTAGCGTTCACCATTGACAGTAACGCTGCGATTCGCATCATCTTTGAAGAAATATGGCCCAATAATGCCGCCGGCCCATAAACCGCACCAAACAGTTTCGAGATGCATTGGTAGCTGTTGCAATGCTTCTGGCTGATCTTCACTCCAAATGCGGCAATTTTACTTATTTACGTACCCATTCAACCAAAAATGAGCCTCATCGCTGAACACAATTTTTCGATAAAAAAGCGGATCCTCGGCCAGCTTTCCAAGAGCCCATTCACCAAAAATTCGGCGTTGTGGTAGGTCGGCTGGCTTTAGTTCTTGCACCAGCTGTATCTTAAAAGGCTTTACGCCCAAATCCTTCCGCAAAATTTTCCACGTAGTGCTGTAACAAAGGCCTAACTGCTGGGAACGGCGCCGAATCGACATTTCGCGGTCTTCTGTCACACTAGCTGATACGGCCGCAATATTTTCTTCACTACGCACAGTACGTAAACGTGTTGGTGGTTTAATGTCCAACAAAGTAAATTTGGTGCGAAATTTGGTCACAATCTTCCGAATAGACTGCTCAGAAGGTCGAGAATGCCGATCATAAAATGGAAGCAGCGCGCGATGAACATTTCGAACCGAGCACGAATTTTGATAGTAAAATTCAATAATTTGCAAGCGTTGTTCATTTGTAAGACGATCCATGGTTAAATTGCAAACCAAACTGAAGCTGTTTGACAGTGACACAAGGTACTAAACACACGTCAGCTGTCAAAACCAGTGTTGCCAAAACCAAACCAGCTAAAAAATCACCCTTTACCTTCAGGTGGTATTGCACTTACCGCAGACTCATGGGCTGCTGCTGTCACTGCCAGGACCTCTGCTAGGATCTGCGAATGACCCGTTTTATTCAGTTTCCAGTTTGCTGATTGGCTTATTCATTCATGGCGATCTTCTATGTTGGGGTCTCATCCAAAACCTCTCTGCATTTTCTTAGTTTCCTAAATATTATCTGTCAGTGACGCTCATAGCCTTCACCTATTTTAAACTTATTTTAAACAGGAGCCCCTTTAGGTCTTCATTCTTTAATGACGAGTAGCTTACAAACAATTATTTAGTTTAACGGTGACAACAACACTATAAATAGATGAGCCGAAAAACTGATTTGGTCAGAGCAAAGACACAAATGGTTTAATAATTAAATCATACTTTTGCCCACATAAGTTACAGATTAGGACTAGCTGAGCCTTCCGGTATTCGCAAAAAAATAATAATGTTTTACGTCAGTTGTTCTATGTTCTATAGCATATATTCCCGTGGGTCAAAGCTTTCTCACTTTGAAAGGAAAAAAAAGTCGGTTACTGTCTGCGCTCAGTTTGCGCTATTTTTACCCGACTGTACACAGTGAGGGTATGTCCGTTCCTACGGGTCGCCCTGCAGCCCAAACGGCTTGACCGATTTTGAAGAGTGGGGTGTCATTAAATTGGTATTTCCCCGGAGTATCATAGGCTAAATGAATATATATATAAAGATAATTTAAAAAACATACAAAAACAAATGTCTGTGAGAAATATCAAGATATGCAATACACTGAACTGTGAAATATATTACTTTCTGATGAATTCACAATAGCGGTCTTGTGGAGTGTCTGCATTAGTCATGAATTCATTTCTTTTAATTGAAATATTATTATTTTTATTACATAAGCATATCGAACACTCTATCTGCGACCGACATGAAATAGAAGTGCTTTAAGTGTGCTCTAGAGTCTAGACACACTCCTAAAACGCTGACAAATAAATATAACGCCCACCATTTACAAAAGAAACGGTTTATTACATTTCTTTGTAAATCTACATACATTTTACACATTCCATACAATTTTGAATTGTTTATGGAAATTTAACTTTAACATATTTTCAATCATTTGATAAAATTGTAGTTTGCGCCGTTCTTAATAATACGAAATTTTATAATCGACTTTAAATTTTACGGAAGCTCATACAACTGCGGAATTTGCACTGTGAACTACTAAAATTTAGAGTTGAAACTAAAAATGTTTATTGGTAAAGACCATTGTATGGTCACATTTCCACACAAGATTTTAGTGTCTTTATACAAGAAAATACTTTAAATAGACTTTAAGGCTTGATTTTGAAGAGTGAGGTGTCTTAAGATTCGTATTCTCCCCCCGGAGTGCCAACGCTAATATGACGTTAGTGTGACCTCCGAAATTTATAAGTCTTTATTAGAAATATTTACAGCTTTTCCCTAGTGGGGAAAAAAAATACTCATTTACATTTCTCAACACAAATAGAATTATAAACTCATTCTCACAGACGGCGCTAGTCGGCACATCGTGTTATTGAACATTTCAATTAAAAGTTTATAATTGACGTTTACTATAAACCCAACTGTGTATAATAGATTAAGTTATTATTATTAATGGTCACAAATGATATGCAACTGAGTGGTAGTCACAAGTATATTAATTTGTATTGAAATTCGAAATAGCCTAAATCGTGCAGTGAGGCTGAGTTAAAACGTGGCTTTAATTTATGATCTTTTTTCACTGTGAATGTAAAAGCCATCGCCTCTCATCCCCAGCACCTAGCGGCATCTACATCTCAACTCTGCAACCGGACACTTACCTCCTCCTACCCTTATCGTTCGAAATGTAAGAAATTAAGTTTACTCGCACTTTTCCTTTCAAAAACTAAATATAACCTAAAAAAAAATTAAAGTCTGTAAAGAGTCTAAGCGCTACTAACGAATTCACAACAATACCTACGAACCTACTTACTCTCCGAAGTCCGACTATACATATTACACTAAAAAGCTAGGAATAAAAAAGTTAATCTAAAAAACCAAAAAACCCGACTGACTGTAAAAAAGATTTAAGAAGATTAAAACAAGACACTTTTAAGCTTGCGGATTTTTGCTGTAGTCTTTCGACCTTTTATGTATAAACTGCAATGCTGATTGTTCGGCACAATAAAGTCCAACGAATTTGTTGTGTTCGTATTCCATAAGTGACTTCTTTAACAAATAATAAATAGAACTAGGCGGTCAGACGTTGGGTGTATATGTTCATCTCGAGTTCAGGCCCAATCTTTCAGATTATGCCTTGCTTTACCTTGCAAAACTCTTCAGCAAATATATTTTCATCATACATTGACGAACGCGACTAAATGGCAAAGCTATAATGAAGGTGGAAAGCGAAAGCGAACCTAATGACCACTTTGATTAGTAGCCCATTAGTTATACTTTAAAGTGTCTTGTTTTAAGCTTTTTAAATCTTTTTTACAGTCAGTCAGGTTTTTTGGTTTTTTAAATTAACTTTTTTATTAAATTATGTGTAGGTACCTACTCTAAGGTACTATTAAAATCTACATTCATTTAATTCTTGATCAGAAGGAAAATATTAATGCACATTTCGCATTTGTGTGGCAAAAAAAAAAAAAAAAACAATAATTATTCAGCTGAAAATAATATCCATACTAAGAATATATTTACATAAATGTACTCACAAAATTTTGCGTATACACAAACCATCTGATAGTAGCTTAAACCTATTAATTAACAATCAGCATCACATGCGATAACTGGGAACCGAAGAAGTGTGACAAGCAACTAAATAAATATATGCATCAGGCAGACTCTGCGACATCGCAGATCGTTTTATCGATCTGCGATGTTCACAACAAACTGTGGTGTTGAAAATGTTATTTTTGTAGTAAACTATAAACAAAGTGTAAAACGTACGATTATGAGGCGATAACTCGTTTGGCTTGGAGCTGCCGACTACCTATTGGCAACCCGCGTACTTTAGGTATTCAAACAATCTGTTTACTAGTAGTAATTTAATCTGTTGCAAAGTAGGTAAATGAGATAACCTCTCTTATTGAAACTGTATAGGGGGGTGTAGCGTCAAGCATATGAGTGATGGTGTTGTGAGTATGTTCTCTACGCTTTATGAACTGATACGGATGTGTGATTTATAACGTGATTGCAACTCTTGTTCATATGATTAGACTTGATGTAGTGAATTTAAAAAAAAAAATACTTGTTCCACCTTAGATGGCGACTGCATTCCGCCTCACACAGCAATCCCTCTAAGTTGGTTGATACGTCGCTCTTCAATATTGACCTACGAGGTCTTTCTCTGTGATGCATTGTCCTCCCGTGGTGCGTTTAAGGACTCGTCGAGCTGGAATCGGTAGGTTGTTGTCCGCCTAGCCATTACATAATTATAATTAGCAGTCTGTTTGACTTACTGATTACGGCGTTATCTCCAACCCGATTTTTAAAACTGAAGGACCAACTGAAAGGTATATATTTCCGTGGGCCATTTCCCGCAAGTACAGTTTAGTCAGACTAACGCAAATTAAGAACTGTTTTAAGATCATTCAGAAAATATCCCATCGCATATAAAATAAACGACAACTATTCGAATATGGTACATTTTTTTGTCGCGTCATTCGAGTTCATAGGGTGCCTTTAAGTTTGCGTTATTTATATAGGTTAAGTTAGAGGGGCAGTTTGCATTAAATGCAATTTTCACCCACAAGTTCCGAATTCTCAACGAACTAGCTCATGTACTTCATCTTGTCCATTGAAATTTTTCAAACTCCATCGACAGACCGATAGAATAAAGACGAAAGACCCTCAATAGTTCCAAAATTTACACAGGATAGAGGAGAGCAAAACATGTCGGCTTGCTGACGCTCGTCAGCTATCCGTTGTGATTGCCCTATTCGCTATGAATAAAACCATTCGGATCTGTTGATGAATCTTCTTAGATCTGATAGAGGTATCATTGCGTGATCTTCCAAGCCTTCGAAGATCCGTGCTCCCAGACTAGAGTAGCGGCGTTATTGGAGGTCTGGACAGTGACACACGAAATGTCCCACAGATTCTATTTCTTCTAAGTCTCTGCAAATGCTGCACATATCATTTATAAAGGATGCCCATCCTTTTAGCTATGTTTTCAATGATGCTGTGTACGGCTATTGTGTCAATTGTGGGCCACCAGCTGATGCGAGCTATGCCGCAACCGGATTTAAAGTGACATTATCGATTAAGCTGGCTGTCAGCTAATGTAGGTATGTCCATTTAAAATTAAAAGCCACATCCGGCCAGTATATATTCACTGCCTTGTTCCACACCATCATGTTGAAGAACCGAGCATATTGTTTATTGATTTTAAGTTCACCAGATTTGAATTGATCGCTGTTCACGTAGCATGTCCATTGCCTGTGTGTAGTTAAGGACTATGTAGGAACTCGTAAATCCGTGCGGAGTTCCTGCAGTCGTGAATGCATTTTTGATACCCACATGACTATCTCTCTATATCCGGTGTTATTTGGTGTTACCTTTCTACCGCTTGCCTTCTATCGTTTTCACAGCTAAGCTTATTTGGTTTTAGCAAGCCTTTCGGAAACCAAATTGGTTCCAGATAATTCGCACCAATAATTGTAAATGTAAGCGCACATATTCGGAAATGCTTTGAATGCCATCTTAAGAGCTCAATTGGGTGTACGCTGTCAGCTTCGCATCAGACAGATGCTAACGTAGGTAATATCAACGATCTAACCTAAGACAATAGGTAAAGCTCCCCACATCCCTCTTGCGCAAGGACTTATGTTTGTTGTGAATGAAAACGACATACACTGTTGCCTTGAGAAGATTTACGTTGATGTAATGTTATCGGAGATTTCCCATTTGTTTGCCAGTCATTGGAAAACTAAAACACAGTAGGTACCAGCAAAAGAACCACTAACCTAGTGCGCCCAAAATTATAGCAAAATACAAATACTTGCCCATTCTTTATTATTTTACTAAATTGGCCCAAAGACCTCCGCAATTAAGCACATCTTCTCTATTCAACCAGCTATGAATTAACTCGCCATCCTAGAATGTCATATCCCAGTATTGTCGGGGATGCACCTCCTCCAATTTACCCAGATCCAGAATCCAAATTGAGCCGTTTTTTCCGGTTTCCATGGCCTTCATAAAGTTGACTGCGCACACTTCAGAAGTTTGACTCTTTGCCGAACAGAACCTTTCGGTTAACTTGTCCGAGTAAGTGAAAGTATCATTGCCACGGAAGGTCTCCCACAGCCCGGTGACAGTGATCCCCGGACAGATTGTCATAACAGCGATTCCTGATCTGTTGTAGTAGTATTCGTCCTGTAGGAGCTCATTTTTAGAACAAAATTCTTCAAACGGTTTTTTTTTAACATGATACTTACAGAAATAGACCGACTGAATCCCATGACACCGTGCTTCGAAGCGGTGTAAATAGCCAACATCGGAGCAGGTTCCAAGCCGAGAACAGATGCAATATTGACAATAAGTCCACCGCGACCTCCGTTTGCCTTGTCCATATGCGGAATGACGGTCATTGTTGTGTGGATTAAACCAAGCTGGAAGTTGGTTTAATCATCAAATAGAAACTTGTTGTTTTTTTTTGCCAAAAACCTCCTTACCAGGTTAACACCCATGGTCATCTCTGGCTTTCTGTCATTAATCATGCCACTGCCATTGACCAGGACATCAATATACCTCACTTTGGTGATCACATCCTTGATAACTTGCAGAATTTGCTCCTTGTTGCACAAGTCTAACTGCGTGAACGTCACTTTGGTTTTGGGATTCATTGCCATGAGTTCCTTCATGTGGGCAGCATTCTCCTTGACATCAAGAATAGTCAAGTTCTGGGAACAAAAAAGGCATAAGTCGTCAGTATCAACGGGTGTACTTCCACTCGATCGTATATATTGTGTAGGTACATACGGCAACATTTTTCTTAACAAGCAGCTTGCACGTGGCGAAACCAATTCCACCCATGCCGCCGACATAGACAACGTTCTTGCCTTGGAAGTCCATATTTTCTGTTAATTTAGTTTTGAACTTGACGCTCTGCAAACTGACGAGCAACTGAAGATAAGGGTTTCGAGTACCTCAGCTCGAAAGCTCGCATCGTGTTTGCAGTGAATGCATTTGTTAGATTAATTTATTCATAGCACTTGCTGCAATTGAAATGAAATCGACGTTATCAAAACAACAAATAGTTTACGCAGTCAACCTGGGAGAAGATGGACGACTATACTACTGATGTGGTGTGCTGGTTTTGAGGTGTACAAATGGAATCGACAAATAACAGTAGACTCGACTATAGTGGACTTAAGGATTGAAACATTTCTGCTGATATACCGTCCCGTCGCTATAAATGTTAGGTCATCTTTAAGCACTGTCGAAGGTGGTTTGTTTTGCAGCAGCTTTGCCTTGGCGGTTTTCCCCCGAGTAGACATTTTTTAGGGGTTTTGATTTTTTTTTTTTTCATTTGTATTTCATTATATAATCCGAAATAGAGATTATTCATTCTGTTCACAACTAGATGATTCCAAATCGAGAACGAAATAAAGAACCATTTTCTTTACAAAACAAGTCTTTAAAAATCAGCTAATGCTAGTTTAATTACGAAAAAGTTATAGTTTTTTGTAATAGTTCCTTTTTTCCGGATTTAAGCACCAAACTCATCTGTAAATTTTATAAACTTTTTTTGACTTTTAAGTCGTACATAAAACATGTTAAAAAAATGTTAACAACAAGTTGTGTTTTTTTTTCGGAAAAAATAACCAAATGTGGGGGTTTTTCAGATTTACTTGGGGCAAATATTTTAACGCCTGGCAACGCTGTACAGCCAACTATTGAAAATAGAAACGAGTAGGAGATCCAACCCTTAAGTTCTATTAAAGAATTGACCACCTCGTTCATTGGTAGTCGCTTTGGCAATTGAATTCAGGACACGATGTAACTGGTACAGATATGATAATTGCACTTTTTTTCGCGCTACAACAACAAAGTGTATTGCTTAAAACTTAGCAAAACTCTTACGCTTTATCTATACCCTGACCCTAGGATTAGGAAAAAAAATAAAAATTTTCATTAAACTAAGCCTGTTTTTACCGAATCTTGAATGCCCCTTTTGTCTTTCCAAGGGAAAAGTGTAAGAAAAAAGGGCAACAATTAAACTGATCAAATCACTTAAGTTGTCTGATGATGAATTGATTGTGTAGTTCGAAATCGTTGCAACCATAAACGAAATTATTCTTTTCTCGAACAGTACACCTTAGCAACTGTTTTTGGTTTCTAGCTTCAGCGCTTATTGCTTCTAAATAATGGCCATGCCTTAATGGAGCCGATATCAATAGGATTTATCGAGATGCGCTGAACATCTGAATGTTGTTACCTCAGTGTTCAGTGGTTTTTTAAAGCAATTTTTTAATTACAAATCCATAATTGCATTACAATGCCGAATAGGATATCAAAATCCGGACTTGAACAATGAACACCCTGAAGTCAACCCATACTATATTTTATATTTCATATTTGTTTAAATACACAAATAGTTTCGCAGCAATATTACAATTATCTTATGAGTTGTGAAATGCTTAGTAAAATTATTGTTGAGTGCTTCGAGTGCTTCCATATAGGGAAACAAAATAATAAAATTTGATTTTGATGTAAGAAAATTAAAATACCTACATCCTACTTATAAGCCTAGAATACCTAAAAGTTATTTTTACTTCAAGATCATTAATTATAATCATTGGCCAAGTATTTAAAAACTCGGCAACCATACAACAAAATAGACAAGCGTAAAGTCTTGACTAACATCATTTTGGTTTTGACGGGCAAGCAGCTTTGAGTTGACCTTAGCAATCGGAGACCATTGTAAACCCTTCCAGTCGTGACTGCCACATGGTCGTTCCAAGTCAGATTGTCATTAAAGACTAAGCCCAAATTTCTGGTTTTATGGAGGTTTTCTATAGTGGACTGCCCTAATTTGGTTGGCGGAAGGGTTGTTGTAGCCAATTTCTTTTTATGGATACACATAGCGTTTGTCTTCTGTGGATTTAGAGTCAAGTTGATTTCTTGCGCCCACTGCTGAATAGTCTCCAAGTCTTCATTGAGGTCTTGAATAGCTCCATTCATACTATTCATCGAGCAGCACGAATACAATTGGACTTCGTCGGCAAACAAATGTACATTAAAAATGTAATTTTTAATGATTTGAGGAAGTTCATTGACCTATAAAGAAAACAACAACGGCCCTAGGATAGAACCTTGTGGCACCCCTGCCGATACTCCAAGGGAAGAAGCTATTTTATTTCCGATTGCCACGCATTGCTGGCGCAATAAATAGGAAAGAATTAATTTGACTGTAGGCGAAGAAAATTTAAATTTATTTATCAGGTTTTCGCCAAGAATTATGTGGTCAACCATTTATAACGCTTTTCAAAAATCAATTAATGTTAAGAATGTAGGACAATTAGCGTCCATGGCTTCCCGAATGTCATAGACAACAAGTGAAAGTGCAGTTGTGCAACTCCGTTTCGAACGAAAACCGGATTGGGCGGAACTTAAAAGGTTATGGTTGGTTAGGTATACTTGCATCTGCTTTAGAATTGCCCTTTCAAATACGTTGAATAGAAAGGGTAGAAGAGCAATAGGTCTATACCCGGGTGTCTTTCGATTCTCTGACTTAGGTATACTTTTTTCCACAAAAGTGGGTATATAGATAATTGGTTAGTATGGTATTAAATGTGCTTGTTATGTACTTCAAAATAAAAGGAAGAAGAAGTTTTTTAAATTTCGGATATACTTCATCCAGGCATGTTGCATTTGATTTGATAGATACCAAAGCTTCAATACTACATCTTCATCTGTTAGGCGAGTAAAGTTAAATTGTTCGGTACCACCATTAGCTATGTTTGAAGAAGCAGTTCACCATGTAGGACCATGTCTTTGCGTTGTTGCAGAAGGAGCAACAAATTGCGAGTTGAGGAGATACAGTCTATCCTAGTAGGTAAAACTAATCGTTGTTTCCCATTACCTAGCTTTTTCCATAAATCCTTCCCTGACTCAATGTCAGGATTCAAAAAATCTTCGCAGCAACGGCGGTTTTGTATTTTTGATTTGCAAGACGACTAAATTGCGAAAAGAACGATAAGTGTCAAGAAGGACGTGGAGCTTATAACACTTCCACCGGGAATATGCGTTTCTATATTAAGTCTGCGATTTCTCTGTTGAACCAAGCCGGGGAACCATTTCTGAGGGTGTTATGTCTTAGCGGGACGTGTTGGCCGAAAAGTTCTATCAAATTATTTTGAAGAAAATGTACCTGCTGATTTGTAGATGGCATTTAGTAAATGCTTTCCCACTATATTGCAACCACGCCAGAACGTAGATTATCATATAATGTATATTGCTGAAATCTCTATAGGTAATAGCGATTTCTGCTACTTCCGTTTTGCTATCATAAGTTAAATATATCAAGTCGTGTTTCGAAAAACCTGATGCTATCAGCTGGCTGTAGAATCGAGACTTATCAGCGTCACCTTACGAAAAGCACATCAAGTAAAGTGGCCGGATCATTCGAAAAGTCGGTAGCGGTCGACACATTAACTGGCGTTAGGTCAATAATCTTAAAACTAGGCAGAAGACCGTGTGTTAAGCAAATTACAATTGAGATCGCCGCAAACAATAATATCAGATCTAGAACAGGATATCCCTTCCAATATGCTAAATACAGGTGAAATATTTATATTTCTATGTGGCCTATAGATTACCCCAAGTAGTAGACGTTCCGTACCACATGTAACCCACTCTACCAATTCGATCACCACGAAAAAGTTTGTAGCCATCCACTCTATATACGGTATCGCTAAACTCCGTAATGAACCATGTCTCGGCTACACAGACAATATCAACGTTTGAATTGATGAACAACATACGAAATTCATTCAATTTTGGATTCAATCTTTGAGCATTAATATGACATACATGTAGGCCTTTTCTTTGCGAACGCAATATCCTAATAATTTGATATAAATTTCCATCCACATCACTCTCTACAGAACTTAACCCATTACCCATTATTATAAACACTTGTTGGCATTTTTTTTAAAAGAGTTGCATATAATTGACATCAGAGAAACGAAAACAAAAACCCTAACAAAACAAATAACGGAAATATTGTAGGAAACCCGCGGAGTAAAACTCTGCACGCAGATGGTAGGTAGGAATCTCACCTTTGAGAAGCGCTGGGTGAATTTCTCGGGCACCATAATCTTCGAGAGAAGTGTTGGCATCATGTCAGCCGCAGACGGAGGTGGACCGTTCGTTACAGGTGGCGCCCAACGTGGGGCCCGAAGTTTTGTTATATAATTCACAAAAAAAAATGTTATGTTCTTCGTTTCCGACTTCAAGTCGTTCGTTGCACGTATCCGGTAAGTGGGTGTATTTTCATCCCCGCTTATGTCTGTTGTACGGTAGTAACAATCGATTTGAGAGGGCGGGAACCGCTTTAAGAGATTGTAATTCGCTATTTTCGTTCCTTAGGACCGTTTGTCCGGTAATTGGATTGACCCTTGTCTCCATTTACGTCTGTTGCATCGGCTTACGAGAATTGAAATTTTATTTTTTTTCCACCATAAACATTTAAGTCGTTGAGTTCATGTCCGGTATGTGAGTGAAAATTGTTCCTCACATACGTCTGTTGCTTGAACTCAAAGCTGATGTAGTTCACTTTGCTTTAGTGAGATAGCGCTGTTAAGTCCGGTAAGTGGATTGATCTTAGTCTCCACTTACGTCTGTTGCTTCAGGCTGTCCTCACTAAGTCCCATAGCAAAGCAAATTGTAGCAAAGCAACTCTAAAATCACTTGCACTTCCAGCAGTGAATAGAAACATTCAACAACTAGATGCTTTGTAGCATTTGATCCGTAGTGGGATTAGTTTTTGTACAAGCTCGACGAGTGTCCTCATTCTTGTCATCATGTGTCCGACACCTCTTCAATTTTAATGATATATCTTCTTTTTTTTTTAAGTTTAGTTTTGAGAGATTTTAGTTTTGAGAAAGTTTAGTTTTGAGAAAGTTTAGTTTTGAGAAAGTTTAGTTTTGAGAGATTTTAGTTTTGAGAAAGTTTAGTTTTGAGAGTTTTTAGTTTTGAGAAAGTTTGGTTTGGAGATATAGTTTAGTTTTGAGATAATTTAGTTTTGAGATAATTTAGTTTGGAGATACAGTTTGGTTTTGAATAAGTGTAGTTTTGAGATATAGTTTAAGAGACTTAGTTCTAGAAATATAGTTTTAAGAGATTTTTGAGATTTTCTATTCTTTTTGAAGTTGTTCAATTACACCAAGTATTTAGCCATACGATATTCTATACCCATCCATACGTTATACAGTATACATAGTTACTGTTAGTCCGTAAGTTTTTGAATCCTTGTTGAATTCGTACCCTTTAAGCACTTAGTTTCGTGGGCCGAATGTCCAATCCAGGTCCGTATCCGCGTTCTAAGTCGGGAAATACACAAATAATTGTAGCCCTGGACCAACTCACGAAATTCGTGTTGATCAAAGCCCTCCGCCGTGCTACTGCGGAATCGGCCATGAAATTTCTCCGAGATGAAATATTTCTAATTTTCGGCGTCCCAGAGACCATTCTAACCGATAACGGGAGACAGTTCGTGAGCAATGAGTTCGGTGACTTGATGAAATCTTTTGGGATTCAACATTTGAGAACGGCGGTGTACTCGCCTCAGGCGAATGCCAGCGAACGTGTCAACAGGTCCATTCTGGCAGCGATTCGATCGTATATCGATACAGATCACTCCAAGTGGGATTTGCACTTACCCCACATCGGCTGTGCACTCCGAACAGCGGTCCACTCAGCTACCGGGATGCCCCCATACGAAGCGCTTTTCGGCCAACGAATGATTGAGCATGCGAGCGATTACAAATTACTGAGGAAATTAGACGGTCTAAACAATTCGGAAGTTGACCACTTGCCAAAAGCCGCGAGGATGAACATTTTGCACTCGTACATCAAAAGTGCTCTGGAAAAAGCGCACGTTGGTCACGAGAGAGCCTATAACACCCGCAGCACAGCGGTAAAATATAAAGTGGGAGACGAAGTATATAGGCGCAATTTTGTATTGAGCAGTGCCTCAAAATCCCGAAACGCGAAACTCTGCCCGAAGTTCCTTCGAGCGAAAGTTCGTAAGGTAATCGGAAACAACTTATATGAACTAGTCGACGTGACTGGACACAGCTTAGGGGTAACGCACTCTAAGGACATGCGTCGTTAACATGTAGCGGTATATTCTTATTATTTTTCTTGGTATGTTAGTAAAGACAGTTAGCCTAGTTATTATCCGAGTCTTTAGGTAAGCAGATATGAGTCCGTGTGGAAGCACAGTCGGTAGAACATGAGAGCTTGTTTTCTCAGGCGTGGGTCGAGTGGCGGTCTAGCGAGTTTCTTTTCCTTGACCTTGCATTCGTCCGGCCTTTGAAATGTCAAGTTGTGTAGGAAACCCGCGGAGTAAAACTCTGCACGCAGATGGTAGGTAGGAATCTCACCTTTGAGAAGCGCTGGGTGAATTTCTCGGGCACCATAATCTTCGCGAGCGACGACGCACCCTTACCTCGAAGGGGCGGCCATATTCTTTCGCCCAGTTTATGGGTCAAACTTTAATCGAACTGGACTCAAATTCCCCTGTTCAAAAAACCGAAATTAATCGCACCACCATAGCGGAAAAATCCTACTTAAATATTAAAAACAGTTTCAGAATTTTCTGAACACACAAATCACAGCTAGAACCGATTGAAATTTATCCCCTAAGCGAGCTCCGTAAGAGCGAGCGAGGCAACCATACCCGCGGAAATAAAATAAAAGCGCATATCCACTATTCACGGTGTGTGCTGGCGGGATTCGATAGTCAGTCGTGGTCAGTCGTTGCGAGTCGTTGCATAGAGTCGGTACAGGTAGGAGTGACCTGCGGTGCGGGCATTCTCTATCGTTTTTTCCCCCACGTGTGTCCTCGTGTAGTGGCTTTGTCTTTTGCCAAAAAGAAAAAAATAAATCTCCGGAACGCCAAGTAACGCGAGAAAAAATCGTCATCGAGGGTAGTTTGTGTTCGAGATCATAATCTCGACCAAACCCCCGCAAAACCGAAATAATATACTCGTGCTGAAACAAAGAGAGAGGAAAAAAAAAATAATAATCCCGTGCAATCAAAGAAACAAAAAAGTAAACCAGCGAGACAGCCGACATCCCACGTGTGCGTGTGCCGTGTGCCCATAAAGCCCGAAAAAAAAAAAACCGGAACAAAATAACTAAACCCATTCCCGCCCCGTTACCACTCACCGCGCGCAGACAAAGACCAAAAATAAAACAAAAGAAAAGCAACGCCAGAAATCCTGAAGAAAGAAGAAAAAAAAACAGTTTATTAAGTGAAATAATCAGCGTAATTACGCAGCTGCATTGACCATTGGAAACTCCACGTTATCCATTCTCCAGTAGAGGGAGATCCTTACACCAAATATCGCAACCTCAGCCGAGACACCAGCTTAACGAAAACCACGACCTCAGACACCAACCGCGATTTACATCGACCATCTGCCAGAGGGCATTATTTTTACGTTCCGCCTAGAAGCATACTCTAAAGTTAAGTAGTTGAGTCAATTGTTTGTCGTTGTAAACTTTTTAGCGTTCAAATGATTTCTCCATCCACAGCGTATAGGTACTTCGTCGAAAACACACCCTTGTATAGAGTATGTCAAATTCCCTGGAAGGAAGGAGGTGCACCCCCGTCCGCCACCACGGAGCGCGTACAGGTTGTTAACCCCTGTTTAATGATGATTGGGGGTAAGTTTTAGTAGTTGTAGATATCATATGAACATATACAAAGTATAAATGTAGAATTGACTCATTTTGTAGTTTGATAGACCTTTTTATTTCCCTTTTCTTTTTTTTGTTGACGCGGTGATCAACCACTGGAGTAAATCAAATCATAGTAGAAGCTATAGACGTTTTTTTGTATTAATTTCCTGCGAGGAACTCACTTAATTTAATTTTTCTTTTCATCCTAATCGTATCGTGATACAAGAAAGTTTTTTAATATTTGCTCATTTGTCCTCGTAAGCGAGTAGTAAGGCTATTGTAAACAAGGCCACTACGCCCAGTATTATACGCCTGATAATGACCGCCATGGTAGAGAACCACGTTGAACTCGTTCTGACCTGGCTCGGAATAGTTTTAGATTTAGTTTAGTTATAGGGTATATAAGTTTAAGTTTTGGATTATTAAATAAAGTCAAGGAATTCTGTTTGTGACTAAATTTACCTTTGTGCTTTCAATTAGTTTGTGGGAACACAGGTTATAACGATGCAGTGGAGGTAGAGTACATGATGGAGAGAGGACGAACATGATGATCGGGACACTGAAGGAGCTTGTAAGCGAGATCATAACCAAGGTTTAGCCTAGTACTAGGTATAACTAAGGTTATTTACGTTTGGGGCCGTTGTATAAAGGAGCGTGACAGCGGTCATGGAAACTTGGCGTTTGCTAAGTAGGGGAGGGACCTGCTCTTGGGGAGAAATTTACATCTTAGACTTCCCCACCTTTTTCCACTATGGAGAGAATCTGTGTGAATTATAGCTTAACTCGGGCCTCGCAATTTGATATTGTTAGGGATAGTTGGTTACCCGTCGCATCTTACATCTTTCTTGACATTCCATATTTAGATTTTGCAGGCATGTAAAACTCGAATGTAACCCCAGTCTAGGGCCTGTGGCAAGATCCCCGCCCACCGTTGAGCTAGCGCGTGGTGAAGCGATTCATGCCTGTGCCGCAGGAGGCCTGGACACCCCATCCTCTATTCTGCCCGGACTGCCTCAAGGGTCCTGTGACCTTGAGTCATATGGGTGGTTTAAGTAGAGGATGGGTGGGACATCTGTCCGTCAGCGGTCGCATGCTGATGCGAGAAGTGTTGGCATCATGTCAGCCGCGGACGGAGGTGGACCGTTCGTTACAATATGAATCGGAGAAGACAGCTACAATTTATGTAAGCAATACAACCAATATTCCGTTGGGCCCCTGTTGTTGAGCCAACACATTTAAATATTAATTATTATTCACCATAATTGCATACAAATTTGACTTAAGGCTAGGTAACTCAAACTTGTCTTTTATTCTTTTTGATTACACTTCACTTAAACAATTGGTTTAGGCTTGGTAAGATGGTAAGATTTGATTTGTTTGATTTTTATAGATAAAGGCTTTTTACAGATTTTTGCTTGCACAGATTTGATATTTAAACAAAATCTTACAACTGACACATTTTAAAATAATTTTGAATTTTAGATTATATTTGAAGGAAAACTATGATTTAAACCTTCATTTAATATGTTTTATATAGGATTTTATATAAAAGAATGAAAAAAAAAAAAGTGACTAGATATAAATAACACTTAAAATTTAAAGGATTGCCAGGGGGATATATTTGTTTAATTAAGTAATAATTAACTTAATAATTGAATAAATAAATTTTGCCTCCAAAAATGTTTAGATTAATAAATAAATAAACGAAAATAAAAACAACATAGATAAATTATAAAAGAAAATTATTAATAGATATACAGGGTCCGCCAAATAACTTTTTTTTTTGAAAATGCTATAAAAAAAAACTACTACGGTTAATAATGGAAAATAATTTCATTTAAATGGCTGCCTCGGCTGGCCATGCAGAAGTCTACACGATCGGTCCAATTTTTAAGCACATTATCGATTGTGTGCAGCTGTATTTCACCAATGGCTTCACGAATATTGCCCTTTAAAGCGTCAATTGTCTCTGGCTTGCCGGCGTAACACTTATCTTTTACGCCACCCCACAAAAAAATAATCCAACGGTGTTAAATCGCAGCTCCGAGATGGCCAAACGACATCAGTTCTGCGTGACACGTAGCGCCGTCCTGTTGAAACCAAATGGTGCCAATATCCTCCTCTTCAATTTTTGTGAACAAAAATTCGTTCAACATGGCCCGATAACGATCGCCATTGACTGTAACGGTCACTCCTTGCTCATTTTCGAAGAAATTGCCTCTGGACCAAATTCCGCACCAAACAGTGACTCGTTTTGGGTATATCGGCTTTTCAATGTATGCGTGCGGGTTTTCTGTGCCCCAGATGCGACAATTTTGCTTGTTTACATACCCGCCAAGATGAAAATGAGCTTCATCTGAAAAGATGATTTTTTTTGGCAAAATCGGCATCTTCTCTAAGTCGATCGTAAGCCCACTTAGCGAAGCGAAAATGCAATATTTCCCAGCGTTGTTCAAGCGTATACACAACCATGTTCGTTGAGCGGAAGGATAAAACTAATTATCTGTCGAATCAGACATGAGCTAAGTGTTACCATTCGCGAAACAAGCACTAGTTGAAAAAAAAAAGTTAGATAGCGGACCCTTTATATTAGTAGTAAATAAATACCAAAATAATCAAATAAGTAATATTAAAAAAAAAAAAATAATTGGAACATTATCTGTATCTATTATGTACACACAATTTGTGAGAATGAAGAATTATATAAGGAACATTTTTATTAATCGAGTAGATTTTTCATTTAAACATTCTTGAATCTCTACATCTTAAATTAAATCTTTCGTTGAGAATTTAAATTTTTCTTTCAACTTCCTGTACACCTATCTGTTTGCCCATGTAAGAGTTGAGTTTGTCAACATTTTCAAAGTTTTGTATTGTGAAACTTGTGATTTGTTTAATGTGTGACTTTAGCACAAGTTCCCCATACTGGACACAGGGCTGTGTTTTGTCAGCACTGAGTTTGACTTTCTACGATTTAAAATAATCGTTGGCTTTGTTTAGTGCATGTTGTAAATCGTTCTCAATTTCATGGCCAAAATTATTTGACCTGTTAATAGCGGTGTCATCCGCAAACATTGATATTTCACAGTTCAATATTTCAGGCGGAAGGGATGGCTACACGCGAGGAAGCTTGCGGACTGGTCTTATACGCGATAAACGGGAAAGCCTTTTAGAAATGATAGCCGGGTAATCATAAAATCCTTGGACACATAAATAACTAGGAGGCTTCATTCTGTAACAATAAACCACTGATCACCTAATTTGCACCTATCCAGCTCTTGCCACTCTGGTTTATTGACTACAACTTTGGATATTAATTCTTTGAAGAACTCTTGAACATGCGTTAAGTGTTCATAGTCCAAATTAATTCATTGAAGACAAAAGATGAGAAAATTAAATCAATTGTTGGCGCAACAGGTCCGTAGGGATTGTGGAAATGATCCACAATTTTATGCAGACTCCAAAAGGCTAATTGAGAAGCTCTTTTAAGACAGTTATATACTCTCGGATGTTTGTCAGACGTTCGCGCAGTGGAAAAAAAACCCTAAGTGTTTTTTTCGGGTTTCGAACCTGGACCCCTCGCTTAGTCGTGCAATACACTAAACACTAAGCCACTGCGCCGACCATAAACATATAAACTTGGTTAACTGGTTTATTTTGCGCAAAGCGTAGTACGAATTTAATAGAAGTATGAAAGACCTCCATCAAAATAAGGTTTTAAGCTTTTTATTTAAATAAATCATATGCTTGGGGTATATCTGCACTAGAGTGAAGTTTCAGGGTTAAAGCACCAACAAATAGTTTTTTTTACGTCTTCGTTCATTGACGTTCTTTCCATATGTCATTAGCCTCATATTGTACATCGTTATTCCACGGTTATACCTTAAAGAGCCACTACCATAGGTACCTACTCGGAAGCCCTGCTGAATAGGGGAATGGAGCAGGCGCTGCAAGGAATGCAGGTACTGATAGAGCCTGAGCACCAAATACAGTTTGAGCTGGAATCGGGCCAGCCAGAAGAGCGGGCACTGGAGCTGGGGCAGCAAACACTCCAGCTGCTGGAACTGGCAGAGCAACTGGAGCTGGAGCCAAAAGTGGATGTGCTACGGCATGATTGATGTGGTGAGCATTGTATGAAGATGCGTATGGCGCCACAAAAGCGGGTCCAAGCACGCCAGCCTGACCGGAGGCAACAATAGCAAGGACAACAAAAATCTAAGTAAATAAATCAGAAATGTTCACTCGAATATTTGATTCTCTAAAGAAAACTATTCTTACCACACTCTTAGCCACCATTTCTCTTGGCTTGATATTTGCCCTAGGAACGAGTATGTTTTTCGTTAGAAAATTCAAATGACTTTGACGCTATCTCAAGGAAGTCACTACCTTTTATATGGAATGCAAAATTGTATGCAACAACTTGTTGGAATACCAAATGACTCTCCCAAGCTATTAACATGAAGAATTAAGTAAGCAAAGGCAGCGTGCTTAGAGGTACGCTCTTAACGCTCTTAGACAACCCATTGCGTTCGGATGCGCATAATTCTGTACGCAAATTGAATTTCAATGACTCGGAATCGGACATACTCGTATCATATTCATTGCGGTTCCTAATTATCGGTATTATCGATTATGAGTTACGCACTCGCCACGTGCGGCTTAGGGATATGGTTGGAAAATGTGCGAACATGGCCGGGGGCGAAGCGAGAAATCTGGGGTTCAGTAGTACCGAGAGCTAATACCATTTCGATGGGGATTATATAATTATTGGAAGCCATAAATTTGGAAATGTGTTACTGATGGGATCAGCTGTGGTGTCAAAAACGATCGCTCGCCGTGAATTTCTATAGTCGATTTCAATGAATCATGCTTTTCATGTGTGTTTCTATCTTTCTATCCGCGATACTAATAATCATTTTAAGTGTCCATGCTAAATTTTTCGAACTCAAAATGGCGAGATTTTCCATACAAAATTGATATTGTGACCTACAAAATATATAAGCTGAAGGTTAAAAATGATTATTGGTAAGGCCCTATGTATGTACACGATGGCTTTAAATAAAAGGTGGTTAAATGTTAAGGGCCGATGTTGAATGTGAACATTTCTCAATTTCAGACTAACTCAATTTGAACCAAGGAAAGATACACAATCGAGCAACGCGCGTTAAAGTTATTCATGCTTATTTAGAAAATTGGCGTTCAAATAAAAATGCATATCGTGTACTTTGTGATTTTTTCGGTCAATGCACCACACCTCGTTTGGTGTGGTTTATGGGCTGGCGGCATCATCGGGCCGTATTTTTTCCAAAATGAGGCCGGTCACTGTGAATGTTGTTCACTATCGTGAGATGATGACGAACTTTGTATGGCCCGAATTGGAAGATATGCATCACCCCTCTTGCGGTTGTCAATCAACAACCGATTGATAGTTGACAAAAAGTTTCAATCAATTGATACTTTAATATTGTGTAACTCAGTTGATAAAGTTTTTGAATTAAATTGACTGTTGTGAATAAAATACGCTTTTTTGTCATTTGTTTTGAAAATTGGGTTTGCTTTTGAAATTTTGTTTGAAAATTAAAATCAAACTTATTTTATTAAATATGAGTTCTGTGGAATTGTGGTTTGACGACGATGAGGAAGAGGATACGTTTTTCGAATTAGCAAGAAGAAGAAAGCAACTTAGTGATGCTTCAAACCCTCTAGAATTGGAAGAACAAATGTGTGTATTCTATTACATCAAGAGAAGTTATACCTATCATCTTTTTATTCCTTTTCAGCTTTATATCAAATTTTCGTTTGTCGAAAGCAGCTTTTACTTATGCTTTATCTGAAATAGAAGCCAAGATTAAAACACCAATAAGATGCACATCAGTTCCCAACATCATAAAATTGTGCGCAGCATTACGTTTGTTTGCGCAAGGTTCGTACCAATTAAGTGTCGGGAATGAATTTTCAATTGGCTTAGCACAGTCCACATTCTCCATTATTTTAAAAGATTTTGTTAACGCTTTGGAAGAATGTATTTGTCCAAAATGGATCAAATATACATACACCGAAGCTGAAATACGTCGGGCAAAAACTTATTTTTTTGAAAGGAGTGGAATTCGTGGCATAATTGGTTGTGTAGATGGAACATGTATCAAAATTGCGTCACCTAAAAAACATCTTCAACACGCGTATTACAATAGAAAAGGTTTCTATAGTTTAAATACTATGGTAGTAAGTTTATAAAATCAATCACCCATTTGTCGATGTTCAGTATTTCTAATTTAGGTATGTGATGATACAATGAAAATACGGTTTTTCAACGCATATCCTGGCTCTTCACATGACTCTAATGTTTGGAATATGTCAAGTTTAAAGCTGATGTTGGAAAGAGAATACCAAAGGGGAAATACAAATACTTGGTTATTAGGTAATTATGAAGCAATACTATTTATGAAGCAATTAAATGCATTTTTACTTATTGGTTCCCAGGTGATGCCGGATATTCCTTGCAGCCCTATTTAATGACACCATTTCGTAATCCAGAGCAGGGATCATTAGAGAGTTTATTTAACAAATAGCATGCTAAGGCCAGAAATATTGTTGAACGTACAATAGGCGTTTTGAAAAATCGATTTAGATGCTTACTCAGAGCTCGAGAGTTGCAGCTACCCAAATATCAAATATTTGTGCAGCTTTACATAATATTTGCATTAGTTTCAATATCCCTGAAGTCGAGGTAAATGTTGATGACGGCATGGACATCGATGATGAAACGAACGAAGAATTACATCAATTTCCAGAAAATGAGAGGGCTGTTGCAGTTCGAAACCAAATCCTTAGAACTTTGTAGCCTTGAGTTTAAAATTATGTAAGTCTTGAAATGGCATTGAGTCTTTAATTCACATTTGTACTTCATATCACTCTTGTTGCATCACATGTTGCTAATTAAACAATATAATAAAAAAAAGATGAATGGTTTGTACCTAGAAGTCCATAACTTCTTGTTTCTTTTTTTTAACTCCAGGATCTCTAATTTCAGTTTTAACTTTGCCATTCGGTCTCTGTCTTTATTGGCTTTGTTTTCGCTTTTAGTTTTTCCCTCTTAATTTCTATTATTTCGTCTTTTTGCTTCATATTTTTCTTTGAATAGCATTCAATATTCTTCATGCTTCTTTTTATATCACCCATAACACTTGTCAATAGGTGCAGTGGCTTAGTGGTTAGTGTGTTGGACTACTATGCGAGGGGTCCCAGGTTCGAATCCCACAAAAACCCAAATTCCAACTTAGGGTTTACCACTGCGCCACCTCTCGCGAACGTCTGACAAACATCCGAGAGTATAACTGTCTCTCGAGCTTCTCAATTAGCCGTTTGGAATCGGCATAAAATTGTAGATCCCTTCCATTCGTTCCCAAAATGAAACTCACACAATACGAATGGTTGTGAGAAGCTAGGCCTTGGGTCCCTCCCTACGGACCTGTTGCGCCAACTATTATTATTATAACACTTGTCATGTTTTCATAGAACTCTTTCTGTGCAGAAGTTTGAGCTTCTAAAAGAGTTTTGCGCTCCGTTTGGAGTATTCCAACCCGCGATGTTTTTTTGGGATACTTCAGGGCAAAATCATCCTCCATTGAGGTTTCCAAGACTGGTTCTGTGGCATTTGAAACAGTAGCCTCTTGATTCAAATTGTCATCCTCTTGATCCTCCTGTCCAAATTCTCTGCCAGGTGGATGGACGCAGGTTTCCATTTCCAGCATTCTTATAATATATTCTTCCAAATTATTGAAACTGTGCAGTCTATTCGGTCCACCGCCAGTTGCGGAAATTTCAATTTTGTTTTGCACTTGAAATCGATCCAAACCTAGACATCAGAACAATATATAAATAATTTAAATAAGTGGTGAAACTAAATTTACCCTTTGCCATTTGTGCTATTCACGCGACGGTGGGCCTAGGATGTTCAGTTCTGTTGCAATATTAACGCATTTTTTTTTTTTGCGACACTGTTTTAGAGCTCAATCCCTTGGCAACATCTAAGTTCTGCTCCATCAGCTCAACTAGCCAGCTCATTTGTTTTTTCTTGCTAACTATTTTAGCCCTGTGAAAAATTATCAAATCAGTTAAATAAACTAAACTTTACACAAAAAAAAACGTACATTTATTGCAATCTCGTGTTATCTCAATTATCAAATTGATTTTCTTTCTAACAACTAGTTATTTGCAGTTGAAAGAAACAGTTGCAAAATGACAGAAAATTCAACTACAATTGATACTCGCAATACCGATTTTAATATTCACAATCAAAAATTAATAGAAATTGACACTGGATCAACAATCTATTGATAATTGACAATCACAATACCGATTAAAGAAATTGGTTGATAAATATCAAATACCAATTGATAATTGACAATCGCAATAGGGGTGATGGATGTGGACGATATGTGGTTTCAACAGGACGGTGCCACTTGCAACACAGCTAACGAAATAATGGCTCTTTTGCGGGAGAAATGGCCGTGTTATCTCACGTCGTGGCGATGTTAATTGGCCGCGATTTGACACCTTTGGACTTCTTTCTTTTGGGTTATTTGGAAGAAAAGGTGTAGGTCGATAAGCCAGCAACAATTCAACAGCTACAGGATGAGATAATTCGGCACATTAACGGCATGGAACCTCAATTATGCCTCAGCGTCATCGAAAATTTGGACCATCGGATGGAGGTGTGCCGCCGAGGTCGCAGCGGCCATTTGGCCGATATTTTGTTCCATACATAATTGAACCATACCAACATTATCATAATAAAAAGAAATGACATTAATTTCCTAATTTATTTGTGTTTTATCCAAAATCAACATCGGCCCTTGAAACTCAACCACCCTTTAGATGACTGAGCAGGAAAAATTTGGTGGAAAATGTTGCTGAAGCAAAGAAGTGCTTGCAAAGGCCTACTAAGCTACACATTTAATTTATTTTAATTTTTCAACCATCATCATATTAATACGTGGACATCCAAAATTTCCGTACACTTTTTAAGTATTTACTATGAAGTGAGAAGAATGAAGCTTATATCATTCGAAAGGTACTGTGCCAAAGATGTGCACAAATAAAAAATCGTAGGTAGGTATATGTCGCCTTAAAGGCTGGTAAAATGAAGTTAAGAATTCCCCATACAAAATGCTTATCAGTTAATAAATACAAATTATTTCGTTGACATTCAATTTTTCGACGCCATATTGCCATTGTAACGTATTCAAATTATGTATATTATCATCTTAGACGAGAACCTATTTTCGAAGGAATCCTACCCCTAAAAGTAAGCAACTGTATACCTAGTAATTTTAATTCAAGGGCATACGAATGTCTGCGATTATTTTTTGGTTTTTTACGAATATTTTTCGACATACATTTTTAGCTCTAAGTTTTCATAGTGACGTATTAAATGGTAATCATGAGTAAAACTTAATTTCAAAGGGGCAATTGTAATTGCAATAATCAGTAATAATTAACAATATTATTATTAATTTTTAATAAGTAATGCAAGGATCCATAATTAACTCTATGATAAGGTACATAATATAAAAGACGATGTCTTAGAGCTCTCGAAGGAGCATAAAATGCTTACGTAAAGTGAATGAAGAGAGGTAACGATAAAAAGAAAGGCTTTGACACTTAGAGACATTGAGATGAAGGCTATTATTGCGACACCATATGGAAAGTCGTTCAAGAATTCCCTGGGTTCGATATCTAGTGTTATTGCTAGCATTTGTATAATGTGAAATCTGTTTCATCCAATAGGATTCGACCCAATGATGTCCCAAGATCCTCAATCTTCTGCCAACCCATGCCGGACATTGACATAGTATATGTGCCGCAGTCTCAGATTAGTCCAGGCAAAGTTTACAAGTATCGTCCTCTCCAGACCGATCTTCCTCAAATGATATCCGACGCCACCACCAATTTCAATGCTCCTCGATTCATATTTAGAAACCTTGTTTGAGTGGAGAAGGTCGGCCAATTTATTGCCGTTTTAGTCTGTCTAAATAGTTCCACGGTTGACCACCTTCTCAGGTGTTCTGGGGCGATGAATTTGTGAATAAGCTGTTCTACCTTTCCTATTCCAATTGAAGAGAATGGTTCTGGTCCCAGCAACTTTCCAGTTGACCCCTGTTTTGCAAGGGAGTCCATCTTTTGCCGTCAATCCTTATGTGTCCTTGTACCCCGCATTCAGTGTTACTTCATTTTTAGATAAACGCTTTAGTACACATTCCCATGCCAATGATTTTATGCTTGTCTGTTCCATGCGCCTGATATTTCTCTCAAGAAAGTAGCCCAACGCTTGAAGCAAAGTAAACATCTCAGCCTGGTGTGAGTGTATTTCCCGAGGCTAATGTGACAGGCAAGTTCCAGCTCTTCTGAATAGATACCGGCCTCCGCCATCCATCATGGATCCATCTGTGAAAATCACTATTTCACCACTCCTTCTGTGTGGAAGTAATCCCTTCTCAACACGAGTTATGTGATTTATTTCCCACGCACGCTTGTTGTTTAATCTATAGGCATGTTCTCGTTTTTGACAAGTTCCAGAATCTTCCTATGTCCATATAGGGTAGTGCGATTGTGACATTTCGCATCTCGATGCAAACGAAGTGCCGTTTGGGCAGCTGTTTTTTAATAATCAAGTCTAGCATTAAGTTCCCCAGGATCACTTCGAATGCGTATTTTGGTGTTGTACGTATTGCACCTGCAACTCCTATACCTGCTAAACGTTGAACCCTATCCAGGTGCTTCTTCTCAGTTTTCTGAGAGGCTTTCGCCCACCATATAGCCGAGGCGTAGGTGACAATGGGTCTAGCTGACCGCTGTCCACATATCTACACGTTTGCACTGATGTAGTACCCTTTTTGCCTTCCTGACCTTTTCCTCAACATAGTAGTTCCAAGTAAGTCGTTATTAGTTCCGATCCGAAAAGTGTTAAGGGTCGAAATTCTAGATTTTTCATCTTCCTTATGATTATTAGATCTGTTTTATTCGCATTAATGGGAAGCCCTTGTTTCAGAAACCAGAAGTATAGAAAACGCGAAGAGGCGAAGAGGTAAAATTGGCGATATTCCATCCAGAATTTTTATCCAAATTTATTAAAGAAAGCCAATTTGAACTTCAGATATTCAACACTCTAAGTTACCGATATTAAGGAAATCAGAGGACATATATTACTTGAGATTATAGGTGCGCTGGTAGCATAAGAATATACAGACTGAAAGTGGTTTGCGAACATAATTACAGATGGTTGAAAGATCAGATGAAGAAACGTTATTTAGACGTATACAGTATTGAATCACTTATAGGCCTTATCTTTCCAATTACATAAATTTATGATTCTATCACTAAGCCAAATGGGTTTATAGCCCTGGACAGACTTCCCTTTAGGTGTAAACAAATCAATTGCCATTTTTACAGTATTCATAAATAAATTAAAAGAATTATCTTAATTACAATTTTTAAAGATATCTTATCAATTCATGCTATCTAAATAGTTTGAAATGTTCCTGAAATTGGCTTTAGCATAGTCACCGGAATCTGGTTTAAAAAATTCATAGAATTCAAACTGTATGGATAATGCAACATAAAAAACAGAATTACGAAAGAGTGGGATCATGAAGTTGTTGATACTGATGTTGGTTTCGGAAATTACTTATCTGACTAAGGTCAGAGTATCAACGACCTCATGCTCATACCTCATAGTCTATAATACAATAGAAAAGCAAGTAGAAAATTCTGTAAAAACTGCCTATCCGACATTTTTCCTAGTAATATGCAAAGCATTAAATTGCTGGTTGACTTTCTGCCTTCATGCACACGAAAAGATGTTCAGGAAGAACTTACCAACTTCAGATAGTCAATTTTCCAGAAAAAGTGCGCTCTTTTTTAGTACCGGAATTGCGCAGGAATGAACTTGCACAAGTTTGTTTGCTATATTTGAGGTTGAAATAAAATGTGTAGGGAGTATAAGAATATAACCGCCAAAGAGATTTCCTAATAAATAAGTGGTATTGGAAAGTGCAGTAAAACCTCGAACAACAAACACTGAAATAACGAAGAAGGAATATAGAAGAACTTTTTTTTTTAACTCAAGTCAAAAAGAACAGGTATCTAACAGGTAAGACCTTATTTTTAAAACTCTTTGCATAAGCCATAGGCCAGTTGACTGTGTCATGTCCGACGTAAGTTTGGGACTTTTATAAAAGCTGACCAACGTGGTAATAGAACTCATTCAAATAAAACACAAAATAAAGTCCTTGAAGAAATAAAAGTTCTAATAGAAATCTTTTCAATTACCGAGTCACACTACTGTAGGTAATCTTCCAAAGGAGGTTTTTGGATGCGAAATTGTCTAGTCAAAATGCACAGCTTGTGCTTTGGACAAATGTGAAGCGGATATCATTCCTCCAGTGTCGGAAATTACATATCGGCTATATTTCTGTGAAAATTATGTAATTTTTTAAGCCGAAGAAAATCAATTGCTTAACATGTTCCAATTACAAAAACACAGAGGAAAACGAAGAGAGAACATATTGTACGAATAGATGAGGCCAATGCTGCCAAGAATGAGAACAAAAAACCCGAAAAGAATAACTTAGTGAAGCTGTGTACAACTGGAGCCATTCCCGAAATTTACCATTCTTGGTATAATAGTTTATCTGCTTCTGAAAGAGGGATTACCACCAATAAACCGCAGAAGATTCTGAGACAGAATCTGACTTCAACGAATAATACTCTTTTTTAAAAGATATATTTTAATAAATCAAATATTTTGAACATTTTCTGTTTAATTTCTTAGTCAAAAAATACGAATTTCTCTTTTATAATATTGTATTATAGGTTTTATGTTTAGAGTAACTGTCTGTGTTATTCTTACCGCAAACTAAATTTCAGAAAAAATTTACTCTCTGTTACTAACAAAACAATAGCTAAAAATTTTTTGTTTGATATTTGAGCTAATATTTTGCATATTTTAAACACATAATAGCATTCAAGAAAAAAATCGAAGAGAATCGCATTTATCATTATAAAGTTACAAGGACTTAAAGAAAACAAAAAAACTTGTTTTGGGTTTTCCCAGTAACCCGACGATATTTGAATGCTTTCTGAATGTTGGCTGCTTAGGCTGTGTTCTTCACCGATATTGAAAAACGTTTTTTGTGTGCTTTTTGTTACGTTTTAGAATCTTTTACTGATTCGTTTTTGGCGAGATTTTTAAATCGATTCTGAAAGCGTTCTCTAACTATTTTTTTTTCCGGTTTTTTACGCGTTTTGGACAAGCATTTTCTAAGTTCTCGTTTTTAAAGAGTTGTTTGACCTATTTTTGCACGGATTTTTAAGCCGTTTAATGACTCGTTTTTTTTAGAGATTTTTGGACTCGATTTGTAAAGCATTTTTGGACAGGTTTTTTGCAGCATTTCCTCAAGCATTTTTTTTTTTGTGTTCCGACGCTTTTATTTTATCTTTGAAAATATTGTTTACTCGGTTTTATAATTTCTACAATTTAATTTAACAGAACTTACAGACTACAACTTTGGGAAAACAGAAATTGCAAAAAAAAATGCTGCTAAATTTAGACAATGTTAAAACCAAACCGAAAATCGTCAACACCCTTTGTTCCTTAGTGCCTTAACTTAAACCTATCTGAAAAGTTCCTTAAGTAACACACATCGATTGCTTAAATAAATCGGCTTTCCTGTCAGCAAACTCATAATTCAAATAGAAAAACCAACGCATAGACAATCTCAAAATTTCTATTAAAAGAACATTATTGAATTGCGTTTATTTGACAAGAAGGCCTACAAAAAATGCCTTCAATTTCGGTCAACACATTCATTAGCACAAATGTTTTTATAGAAATATGAAAAAAGCTTTTTTTCTACGAAAATATTCCAAGTCCAGGCATTGTGCTTCACGTCTAGACAATTCGCGTATTCCTTTATTCTCCATTCGATTTGAAAAATATTCTTAGCCCAAATTTGACAAGTTCGACTTGGTTGACACAATACCTATACCCATATATACAGTGCTTGTTGACTGACCTACAATGGAGCTTTATGTAAATCGAATTAATTTATGCTGAGCAAACTCACTGTTTTGGGCTAAAAATATCTGTACTACAATGTGAATTCAAAATTATACGACGAAGGTGCACTAAACCATCAGAAGGACAACCGATAGCAGTAATAAAAAGATTGCTAATTTTTAAAACAAATATAACTCTTCAATATTGACTGTACTCAACCCACCCTGCAAAGGAAACCACCAAGGGGTAGTTCTGTATAATGTTGTTTGAGTCGAATTCATAAGTAGGTATACGTCGTTAAATTGCGCGTCAATATAATATAGGAAATAAATAGAATTCAAACAAACAAACAATTATTGCGATGCGCAGTGGACAGATATCCTGGTCCTGGGGTGGACGGAAGTACATGGATTAAGTCTCAACTGCGACGTAGTATTTTCACACTTGCTATTTGTTTTGCTTTGAATCGGGTGGAGACTAGAGACGTAAAAATACAGAAAATAAGAGAGGCGCTGGAAAAACTCGCCTCGCCTCGAAGGCATAATGTGCTGTTTAGTGCGAAACAGTTTGTTTTTATAGACCGTACTTTGCGCCGGAGGGGGTATTGGTGCGGTAAAAGACGGACAATGAACCGAAACAGTCAAAACAAGACACAAATGGGTTCGCAGAGTGAATGTTGATTAATCAAGTCGGCAGGCAGCTGGTCTGTTGGTCAGCTATGTCCATAGGCAGTTTGAGACTCGAAAATTCCAAATAAAGGGTGTACGACATTTAACTGGAGAGTGTGGTAGGGAAGCAGAAGCACATTGCTTCATGTGTTTGTGTAGAAAAAGTGCTTAATGAAGTTGACTTCAAATTGATTGAGGAGAGGTTGAGGGATTTTGCCCATTCGTCTTTTGATATGGCGCCACGCTCTTTATTTTTGTTAATGAAGGATGCTTAGTAAATATGACGATATACACAATAATGAGATTGGCCAATAATAGCAAAATATATATACAGATACAGGACGACATTAAAGAACTGTAAGGAAATTCAAATTGTGTCAAGTGGATAAGGCCGTGGCCTTCAATCAATGTGCCTCTTTTAACACATATCTCTAACAACTGTTAAATAACATAAATAATTGACGATTTTATTAAATGGTTTATGTCACCCATCGTGTTTGGATGACACTGACAATGACATCAGGTCCGCTTCTGACAGCGACCAACAAAAGTCATCAAAAATCATTCCTCCTTTTTAATTATTAAAATTTTTTGGACATAAGAGCATAAGTGCTGCTCTCCTCATCATTATTATCTTCAAAGTTTTTGGTTAATTTCTGACATAAGGTAAGTATTTAGTCGGGCCTAAGAAAGAGATGGCATTGTTCAATAAGTGCGATGGCGTATGTTTTAAGACGCTTCAATTCGGAAGAAAACAATTGGGTGTGAGTGAAGCTGTCACCCATCGTGTATGGATGACATTGACAATGACATCAGGTCCGCTTCTGACAGCGACCAACAAAAGTCATCAAAAATCATTCCTCCTTTTTAATTATTACAATTTTTTGGACATAAGAGCATAAGTGCTGCTCTCCTCATCATTATTATCTTCAAAGTTTTTGGTTAATTTCTGACATAAGGTAAGTATTTAGTCGGGCCTAAGCAAGAGATGGCATTGTTCAATTAGTGCGATGGCGTATGTTTTAAGACGCTTCAGAATTACACCTTAAATAATCTTAATCTCTCTGTTGAAATACTTCTGTGAAAACTTTTTTTGTTACAAATTTCGATCGCATTAATTTACAAATAGAATTAGAGCGTTCACGCTGCCTGTGACAGCGGAAGAAAACAATTGGGTGTGAGTGAAGCTGTTGCGAAGTTATTGAATGGTTTTAGGTCCATGGTCAGAAATATTAACCTACCAGTTACTCGGTTACAAAACGTTCTTCACTGACAAAGGCGTGCTTTACGTAATGCGGTATTAGATACAAAATGTGGTACAAACGCATCCCCGAATCTCTTATTGCAGCAATTCGTAACATTGCGTGTGCATTAAACTGCACTGTAATCGTTGGCTTCGGAAACCGATTGACAGGCTTGACATAAACATTCGTCGAACATGGACGCGGAATTTCATTCAACTCTTTGTGGGCTAGTAACCGAAGCTAGGTAGGAACGCATGCGTCGTTTTAGGTAGCAGTAATTTTCCTGGCAGCAAAGATTTCTTTTATTTATGATCAGTGTCAGAGCAAACGGTTATTTCCTAATCGAAATGTCAACTTTAGAGCAAGGAAATGGACATAATTTTAATGGATTTCTATGGCAACGTTGGCACATAGCCTGCGTGATGGAAAGCAAAGCTATGAACTAGTTGACCACTACCACCTCGTCTGGTTAACCCGTTTCTTTTAAGCCTCCTCGGGTAACAATCCACATCGAGTATTAGGTAAAATCGATACCAAATTTGTGGTAAAGTATATTAGTCTATCCATAGCTGTACTAGAATGTCATTGGGCTTTTTACCAATAATCATTTTGAATATTCAGCTAAAATGGGCTTTACTACCTAATAATCATTTTTTGCATTCAAACTAAATATATTGTGGGTCACAATATTCAATTTTATATGGAAAATTTAGTAATTGAAATATAAACAACCTGAGTTGACAGTACCTAAGGCGGACACTAAAATCGCTTATTATGCATCCAATCGTTCATCTTGTTTAAGCACATATGAATATTTTAACTACAAGACATAATGCACCTTTCAAGGTAGATTCGAAAATCAGTGGCTTTGCTGCTTTAAATTTAATACTGCACGATTTTTTGACAACAATCGATTAATCGAGATATATAAGAAAGAAAAATTGAAATGCAGATGGTTTTCCGAATGCATAATTATTCAATTGATGCGGTGGGTACATTGTGTTTGCCACTCGGTGTAATACAGTTTATAGTGATGGTGGGAATATATTTAGTGTCCATGTTTAATTTTACGAACTCAAAATGGCTAAATTTTCCATACAAAATTACCAATTGTGACCCACAAAATATTTAGTGTTAATATTAAAAATGATTATTAGTAAGGCCCATTGTAGCACAGAAAGAGTCAAATTGGCATTAGTGCACTAAAATTATTTAAGCAGAGAAGTGATTTCGGCAGATCTTGTCAGCATAAATAATTGTATCCCCACAATGCTTCACGAGAACTACACCTTTATCTATGTCTGGAATATTGTTCAAAGTATGTAAAGGCTTATTTCGGTAGAATAATTATATGAAATATTAACAGGAGAATTGTGGTTTTGGCCCATAGCTGCTAGAATAGCCATCAGTGTAGGCGACAAATAAGCGAACACGCTTTAAGAAAACTTACGCTTGACCTTGTTGCGGCAGGAGCTGATTCGATAGAGACAATATCCGACCATTGTCGAGTGCCCCCTTCATACGAATATAATAAGGAGGACTGCTTAACATGCAATAGCGACAAAATATTACATGCGATATCTTCTTCCGTGTGACATTTTTGCGCCCGTAATAATATGCCATCCGACTGATTGGCAAATATTACCACAAGTTTACCTTACTCCGGAAATTATATAAGTGGACCCAGGTACCAACTCAAATTTGATACTAATTTTTATTGACTTTAAGGGCTGTATTCCACCTCTCCATTTAGAGCTTTGGTACACTAATTTCCAACATCATTCAATAAAGATAATTTGATAACATTCTCCCTCAAAACTTATCTATCATATACCTACAAGGAGATCATTGATATTATCGTCAGAAGAAAGTTGGGACTATTTTTATACACGCAATTATCCTGCAGTGTAGTCATCTCATACCCATGCAAGTCACCTGTGGGACAACTGAACTATAGTCAAACTGATTACGTGCACCTTGCTTGCAGCAAAAGGCTCCGATTCATTTTCCGATATCAGCCTGTAAGGTTGAGACACAACTTTTTACACCTTTTTTTCTGCAATTGTTGTGCCTAGGTACAGTTAAATAATATTTTTATGTTCAAGTCCCAAAGTCCCACTACTATCAGCCGTATTTTATTATATTATCATAGGAAAATTTAATTTTTGAGTTGTGGCAACAGTTGCTTTCAAAACACGACAAATAATGTATGAGTATGACAAACTTCATATTACCACCAACCTCAGTTGCTTGTCGGGGATGTTATCATTTGAATCAAATTTGCATAATTTGTATTTTTGTTGTTGTTTTTTAAAAAACTAATCTAATATTTTATGTTCGAATGTGCAACAAAAAAAAACAATATTTTGCTGCTAGTATTGGTTTTTTTTTTTTTTTTTTTGGCATTTAAGGGGAAACCAGCCAAAGATTTGTTTAAATATTTATGAAATGTTTTCAATTTGCTTCAGAAACATTTCATAAACATTTTGCAAACATTTCTGTTCTTTATAAAATTTTTAGGAAATGTTTTTTACTGTCGGAAATTCACGGCCAGAGGCTCGAAAACAACAACACCCCTCCTGTAATATGGTACGTTTTATTTCTAAAAGGAAAACAATTTACAATCAGTTCGAATTGAGAAATGGAAGGTGTACCTTAGCGGGTATAATTTGAACCCTACTAGACATACGTGTTTGACAGATAAGCGAAAAAATATACGTAAAAGAAGCTAAGCGAGATTAAATATTTAAATATTGTGGAAAATAAATACATTTTTTAACTAAAAAACATACAAATAAATTTCTAAATAGTTTACAGTGATGGAATATAAAGAAAAAGTGTTGGATCGAGCGTCTCATTGTGGTGTATCCCAGTGCAACACATATAGAAAAAATGGTATAACCATGTAAATACAAAGTTGCAAAAGAAGTTTTAAACTCTCGATTCTTTGAAATCTAACCTGTTAATATGTATGAGACATGCTGCGATGTGCTTGCATTTTTTTCCTTCACCAGATTTGCACGACCAATTAACTACAAATTTCCAAGACTTTGTAAGATATCTTAGTTTTATTTTGTGGAGTTATGAAGTCATCGGGGATGCATTAATAACCAGACCAGTTACATCACTGTTTGCTGAATGTGGTATCACATCTATAGCATAGACCCAACCAAGCCTTTAGGAGCTTTTCCCCTTCGCGAATGGAGCGTTTTATGCACAGAGAGTGGAAAAGGAGCTTTTAAGGTCTCCAAGTAAATTTCAATATGGAGCAAGAAGAGAATACCAACGTTGAACAAGAGGTACAAGAAGGCAATTTAGAAGATAATTTAAACATAGATGAACCTGGTTGTTCTAAGGACTATACGCCACTTGAAAAAAGCTAAGGTATCAAAAAATACTCACATTAATGAAGCGGAAGTCATCAAATTTTAAAGATGGAAGCTACAGCTCCTTGAGCAGAGACCTAATTCGAAGAAAAAGAAAGATGAGGAAGAATAATTTTTTGATAGCTTTCTCCCTTATGTATGAAGACTGCATCCTTTTCAAAAACTCAACTTTAGAATTAAAATTCAAAAAACTGTTTTCGATTTACTTTACCATAACCCGCAATCAAAAGGCAGCGTCATCAGATTCCATTACCTCTACGATATTTGAGTCACATGGGCTGCAGGGATCTGGGATCTAGGTACACTCTAAAAAGATATAGTAATTGAGTCTTCAAATACACTACCGATTTTTGTTATTGATGACGGTGCAAAAATACAAGAAAGGACACAAACTTCTGTTATATATCTTTTAGAAAACTTTAATCAAAACAATAATTAGAAGCAATCTGAATCAAAGAAATCATCGTGTATTATTGAATTATTTTCTACGTTGCTCCTTCAAGTTATTCTTTGTTATTATACTTCATGAGATACGAATAAATACAGTACGCCCTCGGTAAAAGCAACCCTCGATAAACGCAATACCTCGGTTAAAGCGACACCTAAAATTTTACCATTAGTGACTCAGTAATTGCAACTTTTCAAAAAACTGTGACTCGGTAAACGCAACTTTCCATCCATGCTCTTTTAATTTTTGTTTGGATTTTTTTTTGATTGGTTTAACTGTAACTGGGCAGTTATTTTATAGGTACTTCTCTCAGAACTTTAAACACACATAGATCGTAGGTGCATTTTTTTTGCATCATACAAGAATAAGAAGAAAACGAATATTTCCCAATTTTTTAAGGCAATTCAACCAAAAACTGTATTGACTGTACTTCATAATGTATAACTATTTTTTTTTTTAAATGAATTAATTATATTCCTATTCTTTTCTTTTCGACGAACAATATTCTTTTATTTTTTATACCTTAAAATCTAATTCAAGGCATTTTTTTTTGTGACTCGGTTAAAGCAACAACCTCAACTAACGCAACTGCTCGAATTTCCATCGGTTGCTTTTACCGAGGGCGTACTGTAATATGATTTTAAATGAACAACGTGTTTTACTTACCTTAAGGTTACGATGAATTTGTCACTTGCTGTTTTGGACTTTTATAAAATTGGTCCAGTTTCCCTTGTATCAGATGCTCTATTTTTTCTAGAATGTTATGTTTCATCCTTTCTTAATTGGGAACACAAGTTATAAGACTCCCCAAGTTATTTTCTTTTTAAATATATGTAAAGGGTGATTTTTTAGCTGGTTTGGTTTTGGCAACACTGGTTTTGACAGCTGACGTGTGTTTAGTACCTTGTGTCACTGTCAAACAGCTTCAGTTTGGTTTGCAATTTAACCATGGATCGTCTTACAAATGAACAACGCTTGCAAATTATTGAATTTTACCATCAAAATTCGTGCTCGGTTCGAAATGTTCATCGCGCGCTGCTTCCATTTTATGATCGGCATTCTCGACCTTCTGAGGAGTCTATTCGGAAGATTGTGACCAAATTTCGCACCAAATTTACTTTGTTGGACATTAACCCACCAACACGTTTACGTACTGTGCGTAGTGAAGAAAATATTGCGGCCGTATCAGCTAGTGTGACAGAAGACCGCGAAATGTCGATTCGGCGCCGTTCCCAGCAGTTAGGCCTTTTGTTACAGCACTTTTTTTTTCCCGAAATGGAAGTTCTTGACTTGCATGATATGTGGTTTCAACAAGACGGTGCCACATGCCACACAGCACGCGAAACAATGGCGCAATTGCGAGGCGAGTTTGGTGAACAGTTAATTTCACGTTTCGGGCCGGTCAATTGGCCGCCTAGATCGTGCGATTTGACACCATTAGATTATTTTTTGTGGGGGTATACCAAGGCTAATGTGTATAGGGACAAGCCCGCTTCGATTGACGCACTGGAAGCCAACATCCATGCATTCATTCGTGAGATACCGGCCGATATGTGTGAAAGAGTATGCCAAAATTGGACTCAGCGGATGGGCTACCTGAGACGCAGCCGCGGTCAACATTTGCATGAAATTAACTTTAAACATTAAATTGCAAGGTGCAAGGTTCGCTTCTCACATCGCATCGCTTTCTCGCGCCACTATACGCTCGGTCTAACAGTATGCCATTTTCATATCGGCCTTTACATCGACTGAAATGTTTCCTCACTTTAAGACTTCGACTTATTTCTTTAAATTGCCGACGTTTTTTTCCAACTTTGCAGCATTAGCGGTTGATTTTCAACAAAAGGGCAATTAAAAACATTTCGCTTTCCGGTAATCTATTGAATTTATAATTACACCGCAATTTCCTAGAAAAAAAAATACAATCTCTTAATAATAATTGGATACTATAGGAACATGTATAGCAACATGACACAGCAACAGTTTTTTAATCGGCAGTACCAATGAACCAATTCCGTGAACTGACGAAACCAATAGCACACATGATTTCAGCAGCCTTCCTTGCAATTCGTACCATTGGTGACTGTGATTTGTATCCGAGTAGAAAAATCAAAAACGCTGCAAAATGTTAAAATAGTTGCATGCATTCGTTGGAGATATATAGCATTCTTTAACAATTGAGTTCAAAAATAATAACTGTTCGTGTATGAAGGAACAACAATACCTCTATTCAATTAGATTTGATTACAGTCACGAAACAAAACCCAACTTGGAGCATCATGTGGTCCAAGTTTTGTATAATCAAGACAGCCATTTGGAGGAAAGATATGTGTAGACTGTACATAATATCATTCGAAATTATTTAAAGCATTTTGTTGGTCAATTGGAAAGATTGTGAATTTCTGCGAGTCTCATTAACATATCTTTGGAGTCAATTACTTCTACCGTCTTCGGCATCAGGATGGATTTGAAAATACATATTTTTCAAAGCGATCAAAAGCATTCACTTTAAGTTCCGATAGAAAATAAGGACGCTTGTTTTGAACGACGAACTTCCGGAAGAGAATCAAAAAGAAGGAACTTTACCAGAAGTATGCTTATAAACTATAGTAAATCAAGTAAGAACCCAACGCTTCTATTAAGACAATAACAATTTCAGGTAAGGGCGCATTAACTGTTCCGAAAGAAGCCCACACTTTAATACTCAATAGTTTTTTAGTTTAAGTTCTTTTATCCGAAGATGTAAACTGCTGCGAAACATGGTACAAGACATCGTTAGCTGAGTTTACTTATGAGAATATTTTTAGGTCGTTGTCTTTTGTAAGAATCACAAGGAACGCATAATGTTTGCTAAGAGAGCATTTTAACCCGACAAGTTTTTTTACTGCAATAAAAGGTAAGAAAAGGTCTTTAGATAAAAGTAGCAAAAATTGTAGTGTGATTGTATCATCTTAATAATAATGTTTGTTGCAAGAAAAAAAAACTTTTTAAAAACTTAAATTTTTCTTTCCATATTAGGAAGTAAAAGTGAAAGCTTGCTTTATAGTCCGCGCACTTTTATACCTTCGATATCAAACATTATTTACCTTTCGTCCTAAAATTATTGATTTAGAGTTAAGTGCAATCAGAAAAACAAAAAAAGTGACCTGAGTACGATTGTAATTTACCATAATGTGGCCCGCATATTATATAAATGTATGAAACGGAGTTATAAGTTAAAACAAGTTGAAATAAGTGAAATAAAATAAAGCTTTGCCATGATTTAATATTTTATGTATACCTACATAATCCGGTTATTCTTAACAAAGAAAAAATGTTACATGACAAATATGTACAATAAATTAATAATGCTCATTCAGGTACTGACAAATTAAATGAAATAAATCTCCATAATTTTATAAATAGGTGTTATTTTGGTATTCAAAGAAAAATGTAATTTTTTGAGATAAATGATTGGATATTTATTTCATAATAAAGAGGAAGGTATGCCATTAATAATGAAAAACAACATCAACCAAATGGCCACCACGGGCACGCATACAGGACCATATCCTTTTCATGATGTTTCCCATAACCAAATCGCAAAGTGGCTGCCCTATGTCCTCGATAGCCTCACGAATTTTATCTTTGAGGTCTTGAATGAATCGACGCTGGGTTGTTGGCGTAGACCTTATCTTTCACGTGGCCCCAAAGGAAGAAGTCCAATTACCAATTTCTGTATTGCGGTCCGACAAGGTGCTTTACGACGACCAAAAAATGCTTTAGTTTTGCGAACTGTGACTGCAATATTTTCACCATTTTTGTAGTGAATTTTAATAATTTGAATGCGTTGTTGTAGCGAGTATCGTTCCATTTTTAGTAATGGCGTAGTTTCTACTTCTCAAAAGTCAAAGAATAAAAGCTTCAAAAGTGATAGCTACCGAAATAGTGTGTCATTCACAATAACACCTCTCATTGGAAAACCCTTTATAACTATCTATGTGTTTTGAAATATTAAAAATTTATTTTCTACAGCTAGTTCAACGACGCAAAAAACCTGATTTGCTCATTTTTGTTCTATTTGTCATAATTTTCTGTATAGCACGTGAGTTTTTTATATAATTTTTTTTCTCCATTTTTCTATTTCTGTTCGAACTAAAATTGTTTCTTTTGCTAAATTCACATTTTCGTCCAACTAAAACTTTAAGTGTGCGAAGCAAAGCTTCAACAGTGTTCTGAGTTCGAGGAAATTACAGTGTCGGCCACAGACCAAAATTCGGGAGAATACTGTACCTGCCTGCTTCCATTGCGAACATAACTGAACTCTGCGAAACTAAGCGCGGAAGGTAATGCAGTTTGCGAAGAATTAAAGAATTCGCTTTTGTGCCGGCTGGAGAAATAAGAAAATATTTTGAAGCACTTTATGGCAGCATAGAAGACCGCGACTCTAAAAAAGTAGCAAATTGATTTAAGTGTTATTGTATATCTGGCAGAAGCGCCAACCATAATTCACGCTCCCCCACTGACTTTTGGTCTATCGCTACTTCAGCTGAAATGAACGGTTTTCTGTGTACCCAAAATAGTTTGGCATAGGCGCCTTAAATCGGTGATTGGCAAACAACATGCGGGTTTGTATAAGATAGTGGAAGAAGGAGCTTCTTGTTGCAAGGACGAATATGGGAAGGGAAGGAAGAAATTTAAATATCCGCACTGTCCAAGGAATCATTAACGAAGCTCAAAATAATTGCAAAAGCACTTACATCTTTGCGAATGAGAAATATATGTCCATACATAGAAAAATAATTCTTAAAATTGGTTCAAACATATCTGATTTGAAAGCATTTACATAGTACATAGTACAGATAGTGTAGTAGCAGAATTCATCACATATTACAGTCGAGTTATATGAACTGATCGAAAAAGAAGAAAATAACTTAAATTTTCTGTATATCTGAGTCAGTTTACTTTATTTTCTGGGTTTTTATCCTACCGCAAGCAACTATTTATTAACATATAGATTACTAGAGAAGTTGTTTGTACTTTCCTAATACTTTCAAAATAAAACTATCTAGGTGCAGAGGCTATGAACGGAATTTGATTTTTACTAGGAGCTTAAGTCTCACTTTATTATTATATGGACTGCCTGTACGGGGAGTCCACAAAAAAAGAACTATTATACGTACTTTGAAATAATGAAACTGCAGCCCTACCTACTACTGTCAAATACCTAAACACTCTAAGAAGGACGCGATTTCAAGTTTCTTAATTTAAGTTTTAAAGTGTATCCATTGTGTGATAAAAAATATTTGTACATATATAGGGCTGTATACAAGACGTTTCAATTTTGTAGCTCCATCAACCAAAAGTTCGCATCCAACATCACGATTTTATGCGCGCATTGCAAGGAAGAACACCCGTGTCTTACCAATTCCAAAAGAAGGAAACAAACGCCAACATGTCCAGATCCAGTATCCATCCAGTAACTTTACGTCAGCATAACAATGTTAGCTATGGTGTTGACGGTACTTCAGACAATGCGGCTGTTATTAAAACAGTTTCCAACTTGTTTGTCAAAAACCAGAATCAAACCGCGTTAACTCCCCCTACGGGACTAGAACTTAATTACCAAACAGGTACCTGCATGGAATCTCTGTTTTGTTTCATTATAAAATGCACCTCAGCAATTCAAATGTCATCAATCAATCATCAGCGTTTCACACTTGAACAATTTTCCACAAAAAATCATGAAGACTTTCGAAACATTCCTACTTGTCGCTGCTCTGGCGAGTAGCGCAAATGTTAGCCTTGCTGGACCTGGTCACCCTGTAGAAGATGCTTTCCAATCAATCGACGAATCGGGTGGCTACCACTTTGGCTACAACGATGGACGTCTGGCCCGCCACGAGGAACGATCACCCGAAGGTGTTGTGCGAGGCGCTTACACCTACGTCGATGCTGATGGACAGGTTCAAATTGTCACCTACACCGCTGACAAGCACAATGGGTTCTTGGTATCCGGTACAAATATCCCCAAAGACGAACATACGCCAGAAGTGTATGAGAATGAAAACGTCATTGAAATAACTCCTTCCGCTGGAGTCGATGACACACCTGAAGTAGCAGCTGCTAAGGCCGCACACTTGGAAGCTGTCAGAAGAGCCCGATTAGAACAGGCTGGAGTGAGCGAACTTCCCCAACCAGTGCAGTACACTCCAGAAGTGGCCGCCGCTCGTAAAGAACACTTCAACCATCGTAACGCTGAAATCCTTCGTACCGGTGGTGCTGTACCAGTGGTGTATGTCAGCCAACCAGCTGTGCAGTACGTCGATCCAGGTACACACTACCATCCGGATTACCTTCCCTATGTCGGCCTGTGAAGAGCCGAATTGAGTTGAATAAAAATATTTTATTTTGAGTGTACTAACCTTTGGTTTTGACCTTCCTATTGCAGGAAACCGTAATTGAGCTGTTTCCTCTGACGCCTGTAGCCGAAACCGCAACTCTTGTTGGATCATTTCAACGACGTGTCTATCTAATTAGGTGCGAAGCGTTGTCGAAGTTGATGATCAAGTTGGAGCATCGTTATATCTTAGCCAAGGGCAGTTATTCGAATATAGACCCACAGACCGGTAAAATGAAAACAAAAGCTAAAACCTGCAGCTAACTTATAGGAGTGAATAGAGACATCAAACTTGAGGTAGGTCTAGTTAAACAGACTTAATGTGTATGCTCTGCAGTGCAAAGTGTGTTGATTAGGTAATTGAGCGTAGATTTTCCCAATGGCGCTACTGCCGATGGGTGTCTAATTTTTAGCGACTTTGCTGTCTAACTGACTGACCTTGGCTGTAGTCATCGATGGATACAGGTGCTAAGTATAAAGCAGTTCTTAAAGTGGGACCAGGCTTCCTTTTTAGATTTTGTGTAAAATAGGCCAAGATCAACCCCTTAATCTTAATGAAATGATCTGAAATGAATATATGGTTATGACAAAAGTGCACTTTATTTAGGTAAGGGTAACCCTGCCCTATCCCACTTAGGTCCTCGTGGACCCATTGTGATGAATTTTCTTTTCAGAAATGGTTCTTCATTTACAAATTGAATATCATTCGGTTTTATTCAAATTAAAATTTCTCATATTTTCTTAGGTACTTTAGTGGCAATCGTCTGATCTGGATTATTTGGGTGAATATGAAGTAAATATATGTAGTAGATGCTATGTTTACGCACACACGTCTGACAGCTCAATGGATGATTAATGTGCAGATATTCCCTTATTTGTGGGACAACCTCAAATTACGAAATGCCTTAGGCAGTGACATAGATACCTACAATCTACATAGATTCTGCACCAGTTTGTGTGCACATCTATTCGTAATCTTTTTGTAATTCTATCGCAACCTATATCGTACAAATAATAGCATTATCAAATCAACTCAATAATGCAATCTGTTACGTTGATTCCAATTGAGTTCATATCCGTAGGACAATCGTGTAGTGAAGCAACCTGAATGAAAACTAGACGTAGGCATTCCAGTGGGAGAATGACAACTTCCAGTCCAAAATGTGGAAAATCGTCCCCGATTTGTCTAGACCATGAAGTACAGGTACGGCTACATGCTTACGGAAGGGAAATCGTAATAACCGAGATAGGTAATGTCGGAAACAGAATATGGGTATGGTGATGAGATGAGAGTCTGACTGATGTCCTCAGAAGAGGGGGTGTTATTGGATGGAAGCGCCTGCCCGTCAGTTGTTTGTCGTGAAATAAATCAATCGGTTCGTGGGTTGCTTAACACAGGTGGTTTGGGTGAGTCTGTTTATTACGAACAGTAGATACGGGTGGACGGGTAGAGCGAAAATTGTATTATTAGAGCCATTAATTTGAAGAAAAACTGAGGTTGGGGATTGCACTGCGTGACCTTTTTTATATAAGAAGGATACTGAGAACTAGGTATATGCATAATCTTGTTCTTTGAGAAGTATTTTTATCTAAGCTTTGGTTTACAAGTGCAAATTTAAAGAAACTTAGCCTTTAGACGAATATTTTTAATTTTAATATTACAATGGATTTTCTGTATGAGAAACTTATGTGCACGCACATTCGCGCAGTTTTTTTTTTTTTTTTTTGTTGTTTTGTTTGGGTGTTCGCTGGAAGGAAAAATCATCGAAAGATATTGCAGTGCAAGTACGCGTAGGATGCCTGCAATAGTGAGGGACTCGAACAACTTCTAAAAAACCTCCCAGGAGGGACTGACTCTCGTCATCACGAATGGGATTGCACCTAGTCGTTCGACTAATCGGCAATTTATTTTTAAATTATTTGAAAAATTCAAAATAAGAATCCGCCGGTTGTCGGATTTCGAAAATTTTTATTTTCAGCTATTACCTAATCTCTTTGCCTTGGCTTACTCTTATAGATCAAGGGGTCTTACCCGCCTCAATCTTCTGATTACATTATCAGTATTTAATAGTTCTGTAAGTTCTACGTTAACATGGTTAAGAAGCCTACTTCTGTGCCTTTGGGCAACTTTTTTAGCTTCATCTTCAACCATTTCAATATTTAGATCTCTATGTAGATCAGCGTTGCGCATTAACTACGTTCCTTAGTACTTTATTTTGGAAGACTTGAATTTATTGTAAATTTGTTTGTCACGTGCATGCCCACAATTAGAGCCCGTAGGTCCATATTGGTTTCAAGATTTGCTTGTATAGCAGTAATTTATTATAGTTGGACAGGGATGAGTATCTCCCAATAAGCCAATAAATTTTACTGTATCGCATGTTCAACTCATCTCTTTTTTTCTTTACATGCGCTTTCCAACGCAGTTTAGCGTCTAGGCTCATGTCCAGATATTTACGTGGTACGTTTTTATACGTAAAATTAATATGGACTGACTTTAGGTCATTTAATCTAATCTGCCACTTTTTATTCCATTCTGAAATACCGTTTATTGCCATTTGGAGTTTTTTTGTTGCTATTTCGACGGTTGCTCCAACAGCAAGCACAGCAGTGTCATCTGCAAAAGTTGCTATAGTAGTTTCTTCACTTTCAGGTAAATCACTAGTAAACAGAAGGTATAGCACTGGACCTAGCACACTACCTTGTGGTACACCAGCTTTATTTGCTCTTAGTGTTGAGTACACTGTCTCTTGTTTGATTCGGAAGAATCGATCTTTTATATATGACTCCAGAATTGTCGAATACTGCTTCGGCAGTTGCCTTTGTAATGTATGGATCAGTCCCTTACGCCAGACTTTATCGAAAGCTTGTGCTATATCAAGAAATATTGTAGAGCACACATTTTTCTCTTCGAATGCTTTTTTGATTTTATCTGTGATTCTATGCACCTGATCAATTGTAGAGTGCTTGTTTCTAAACCCAAATTGATGAATTGGAACTAGCGATTTTTCATCAATTATTTTTTGCAGACGTTTTGGCAGCATTTTTTCGAATAGCTTGGACAACATTGGTAGTATCGATATTGGGCGATATGAGGTTACTTCGATAGGTGGTTTACCTGGTTTTGGTATCATTATTACCTCCGCGACCTTCCACATGCATGGCACATATCTCAATTTAAATGCAGCATTTATAATCTGCGCTAGCTTTCTTAAAACTTTTCGAGGAAATTTTGATTAAATCGAACCCAGGGGCTTTTTTTATGTTTATGCCTTTTTTGATTTCTTTGGCAAGTTCTTTAGCTGTTACCGGCCGAATAGGTCTGTTCGCACCTTTTTTCGTTTCCTTGATAATCTTTATCTTCATAAGGTTTGAAGACGTTTTCAAGGTACTCTGCAAAAGTATTTGCTTTTTCTTGACTGCTTTTTGCCCAGTTACCTTCTCTGGTTTTTACTGGTGGAATGTGAGCTATTGGCCTATTCAATTTCATTTGTTGCCTTCCAGAGCGAGTAGTCGGTACTAGCATCACTTGTCTGTTGCCAACGTTTTCGAGCTTTCCTCTTTTCTGTAATAATTTCACATATTTCACGAGGATAAGAGTTTTGTTTAATCTTGTTTGGTCTTTTGGGAGTTGCAGCCCAGGCAGCTTTTTGTATATCCAGTGTAAATATATGCACTGCTTCTTCTAGTTGATAGCTGATGATAGTTGAGTACATTCTTCCAACTTTTGCCTGAAGTGGTTCCAATCAGTCAGTCTACTAACTAGCTTAGGGCTATGTACTTTTATTATTATTCCATCGCCAAGTGTAAGAAATAATGAGGAATGATCTGATTGAAGATCAGGGCCTTCTTCTATATTTATTTTATTTGAAGATATATTTTTCGATATAAAGAGTCAACAGGATCTGGGGTTTCGACAAGCATTCTTCACTAACTAAATAGACTTAAACTACCTATACCTATAGTGGAGATAGTCGGCTGGAGCGTTGTCTGAGTTGTTTTTGCGATTGCTGTTGTTAATACTCCCTTTATTTATGTTGACGGCTAATATATAAAAATCTCGTGTCATGCTGTTTGTGGTCCCACTCTTCCGAAACGGCTCAACCGCATTTTTATGAAATTTGTTTTGTAGGTATATTTGGTAGGTATGAAAATGGGTTTTAAAGTAAAGGGTTTTTTAATAAGAGGTGTTATTTTGGTATTCAAAGAAAAATGCCATTGTTTGAGATAAATGATCGGATGTTTATTTCATAATAAAGGGGAAGGTATGCCCTTTAATAATGAAAAACAACATCAGCCAAATGGCCACCACGAGCACGCATACAGGACCATATCCTTTTCATGAAATTTTCCATAACCAAATCGCCAGTGGCTGCCCTATGTCCTCGATAGCCTCACGAATTTTATCTTTGAGGTCTTGAATCGACGCTGAGCTGTTGGCTTTGTTGATGATCGGCCGGCTTGAGTTCTTGTATTAACTGATCTTTATTAGCCTTAAATACGATGTAATGACGTTTGTTGAATGCCCAATTCCAAAGAACGACGAGGTAGACAAACCTGGGTTTTCTTCAACACTTTGGGCTACAGCAGCAATATTCTCAGTTGTTCTTGAGCGACGTGCACGGGTTTTATTCTTCACATCACTTACTTGTCCCAACAGCTCGAATTTTTACACCAATTTCTGTATTGCGGTCCGACAAGGTGCTTCACGACGACCAAAAAATGCTTTAGTTTTGCGAACTGTGACTGCAATATTTTCACCATTTTTGTAGTGAATTTTAATAATTTGAATGCGTTGTTGAAGCGTGTATCGTTCTATTTTTAGTAATGGCGTAGTTTCTACTTGTCAAATTTCAAAGAATAAAAGCTTCAAAAGTTACAGCTACCGAAATAGTAGGTCATTCACAATAACACTTCTTATTAGAAAACCCTTTATATTTCATACTAATAGGTGATTCTTTCTTGACGATTTTTTTGCGCATTTTTTTTTAATATTTGACATCAAAAAATACCTATTACCCCAAATGTTCACTCTCCTACCCCCACTCCCCATTTTGTAATCGCGATTTGAGTACTTTTGTATGAATAATATCCAAATATTTTTTTCAGGATTAAAGGGACGATATCTGAAAATTTAATTTTGTAGGGAAAGAAGAAAATATCGATTCAAAGGAATGACAAACAAAAAAAATTGTGTTCGCGCAAAAAGAAAGAGTCGATCATGTGGAGGCAAATCGGGTTGTGAGAGCCACCCGTCGTAGTGTGGGGCACAGCGGCCCAAAAGCTGGCATTAATTCAAATTACTAAATAAAGAATATCTAATCTATATTTTTTATTTTTATTTTGCGATCAAGTAATATCCATCCAAATGTTTTCTTTTTAGACTTATCTGAATCATCACAGCGCAGCTTTGTTGAAGCTTGATTTGTTCTCAGTTGTTAATTAAGGTTCCGTACCCAGAGGGAAAAAGCGGAACCTTGTTAGTTTCGCTTTTATCCGTCTGTCCGAACCCTAGACCGATTTTGTACCTGAAATTTGCATACAACATCCGGTATAACCTCTAGTTAAACGACAAATACCAATGAGCGATATATCAACCGGTTTTAGAATAATTAGTTATTTGGTGAAAAAATATTTTCATTCCCACAAAAAGCTGTTTACTTCATGATTTACAAACAAATTAATGAATTCCTTTTTGTTTGATCATACTCGTAGCTATATTTATGTATGTTTTGCGGAAAAGTTAGGGTTTTAAGAGATATTTACAAAAAACTGTTAATCACTACATGAAGTGTAGCCTATTTTATCATCTGATGGTACTATTTTCAGCGTCACTGTATCGCTTGTCATATAAGGTTTGCCTAATCACATAAGCCTTTGCCATACTGATCGAACGATCTAACCGAACTACTTCCAGTCGACGAATACATAAGAATTTACTGTACTTCTATTGTCTATAAAAGAGAGTCCAAATCTATTGTTACGAGAGTTCGATATTACCGATTAAAGACACTTGTACCAGCGAACATCTTTGTTGTTTTCTCTCACGTCGTTTGTGTCCGTTAAAGTTCCCCCACAATTTTCAGAAGTGGGATAGAGTACTTACATTAGATAAGCGCGCAAAGTATTAAAAAAAAAATTTGTTTTACTAGTCTTTTCCTGAGATTTTTTTTAGTCTTTGATAACTTGTGTACGTGTTGTTCGTGAAGAATCATGTCTGATGAGTGGACTTTGTTCTTGGAGTCAGCAACAGTGCTTGTTCTTAAAGATTTGTTAAGAATGTTGGAACTCCAAACAAGTGGTACAAAGGCAGAGTTAAAGCTCCGTATACAGGAAGAAGTCAAAGAGTACAGCCAAGCTGATCTCAGGAAGCTGATGCACCAGGGGGACTCAAAGGAATCAACGCCATCCGTGGACGAACTTTCTGACGACGATGATGTAGAAAGCAACGAGAACCACCGCTCAGAAGAAGAAATTCTCGATGAGGAACTGAAAAAACTCCGCAACATTTGTAAGAAAAAAGAGGAAATCGCAAAATTGAAAAAACAAATTTACGAACTTCAAGTGCAGGAATCATCAATCAACACTAAAACAACTGTGGCTAGTAGTTATAAGGACATTGAGGACTCAATACCGGCATTTAGCGGAGATGATCATTTACCTGTGCAGCGCTGGTTTGAGCAGTTTGAGGAGTGTTCAGAAATACTGGGACTAGATGAGAGAACAAAATTTCTCTATGCGAAAAGGCTGCTCACAGGTACCGCAAAAATGTATATTAGAACTATTGTATTAAAAAGTTGGTCAGAATTAAAAAACGCTCTAAAGAAAGAATTTCAAAAAGTGGTGACCAGGGCAGACATATATCGTGACCTTCAAAATAGAAAGAAACATCATAACGAGACCATGCAACAATACGTTCTCTCTATGCAAGAAATTGCATCTCAAAGCCATGTCGAGGACGAGGATCTCATGCAATTCATAATAAAAGGGATCGCGGACAACGAAATAAATAAATCGATCCTGTATAACGCTAATAACATGATTGAACTAAAGTCAGCCCTGCGTAAATATGAAAAACTTAAAACCAATTGCCGTGACACTTATGCAAATAATAGACCACGGAGTTCGCCAATTAATTTTCAACTGCGCAACATTCCACCAAGGCGAACAGAGAACAACGGATTTCCTAACAAAAGCAGTGCTCATCCACGATCCGGAAGTAAGAGAGAACCAATATGTTTTAAGTGCGGACAGCAAGGCCACATATCACCGAACTGCACAGCCAAGAATTCGGTGATGATGTTGCAGCAGAAAAGCAGTAATCAACCTGGACCTCGAGAAACGTTTGCATCATTACCTGAGAAATATAATACAATGGAGAGACAATCATCTAACAACGAATTTCAAAGGAACATCAACTATCGATTTGTCAGCGATGAAATGGAAACCTCAACGACATTGCTGTCGCTGTTGGACTCTGGGAGTCCCATCAGTTTTATACAGATGCGATTTCTACCGTCGTTTATGATATCAAAACTGGACATGGGAAATCATCGGTACTGTGGAGTAAACAATAGCCCTCTGGATATTTTAGGAAGTATTAGTAGTATCATTTTTTATGAAAATTCTTTTATTAATTTACAGCTTTTAGTAGTAAAAAATTATTCAATGAATTATCCTGTAATTTTAGGAAGGGATTTTTTGGAAAAAATTGGTTTGGTACTGCAGAAAAGAAACCCAAAGTATTCAGCTGGAACTAATCAGGATCTCCATTTTACATCCGATGATCACCATTCAGGCAGTTCAGACGATCAGGAAAGTGAGGCCAGAGACATGGAGGACTTTATTCATCAGATTATGAATATTGACGTGAGCAGTCCTTCTTCAAAAACAAAAGGATAATAAATTCCATCCAGTTTTCTACTTTTCGAAGCGTGCGACAGAAGTTGAAAGTAGATACCACAGCTACGAGCTGGAAACACTGTCCATCATCTACGCTCTTAGACGATTTAAAATATATCTAATAGGAATACCTTTTAAAATAGTGACAGACTGCCAAGCGCTAACATTAACTTTACAAAAAAAGTCCCTAAATCCGCGTATTTCCCGTTGGGCGCTAGAGCTACAAAGTTTTGAGTATAACGTAGAGCACCGCAAAGGAAATACGATGAATCATGTCGATGCTCTTAGTCGATCGTTTAACATCCTTTACGTCGACGATGAATCTTTTGAGTTTGTGTTAGCAGCAGGACAAAGGCAGGACCCTAAAATACTCGGTATTGTTAGAGAACTAGAAAAGTGTGAAAATTCCTTTTTTGAAATGGTAGATGGTTTAATATACCGCAAAACAAAAGACAAAATTCTCTTCTATGTCCCTAAACACATGGAAGAACAGGTGATCCGCACTCACCATGAGGCAATGTGTCACCTAGGTGTTGAAAAGGTCTTTGACCATCTTTCTGGTTGTTATTGGTTCCCAAAAATGAAGGATAAAATACGAAACTACATCCAGAGGTGCTTGAAATGTTTATATTTCTCTCCAATTTCGGGAAAAACCGAAGGAACCTTGCATTCCATACCAAAGGGTGATGTGCCCTTTGATACTTTGCACGTTGACCACCTTGGTCCGTTGTCAACTGGAAATAAAAAGCACCTACTCTGTGTTATTGATGGATTTACAAAATTCGTAATACTTTATCCGGTTAAGACAACACAAAGTAAAGAAGCAGTAGCCTCCTTAAGTTCGTATTTCGAAAACTATTCGAGGCCAAATAGAATCATTTCCGATCGTGGAACTTGTTTCACTTCAAAAGAATTTATCGACTTTTTGAACGAAAACAACATCCAACATGTTAAAGTCGCTACTCATTCCCCTCAATCTAATGGCCAAATAGAACGAATAAATCGAGTCCTTGTTCCCATGTTAGCCAAAGAATGTGATCCCCAAACAACGAGTGCTTGGGATAAAAACATAGCCAAAATAGAATTTGCCATAAACAACACCTTAAACAGAAGCACAGGGTTCTCGCCAAGTACTCTATTATTTGGAACAAATCAAAAGGGGGAGCTTTGTGATCGCGTTAGGGAATTTTTGAATAACAAAGTAGGAGCAAAAAGATTTGACTTAGAGGAAGTAAGAGTTAATGCTCGACAAAACATTGAAAAGAACCAAATGTTGAACAAGATTTATTATGACAAACGTCACAAGAAACCTTTGGTGTACAAGCAGGGAGAATATGTTATGATAAAAAAAATCATAAACACTCCAGGTATTAACAAAAAGCTATTTGCTAAATATCGAGGGCCATACGAGGTAGAGAAAGTTCTGCCAAACGATAGATACATTATTAAAGATGTCGAGGGCTTACAATTGACATGATTACCATATAAGGGGATTTGCTCACCAGCTAATATGAGACCATTCATGCTGAAATTACCTGAATTAGAGAAGTGTGATAACGTCGTTAAAAATGGAGATTCCGATCTGCCTGATAGCCTAAAGTGAATACATTTTGAAAGTCATTTGATAAAAAAGATATATCAGAAATCAAAACTTTTTTTCCATCTTATTTGTTTATAATTGTTTATGTAAAAAGAAAAAAAGAAATGATAAAATATGTTATATCCTAGATACTAAAAAAGAAGTAAAATGTGTATACCAGTATTATGTGTAGTATATAATCGTAAAGTATCTACGTATTTATGAATGTCAATTTCGTTTTAATATCTATATCTAAAGTACGTTTATTGTTATTATAAAGCGATAATATTTTATAATTCGGAAGTAATATGTAATCGGGGCGATTACTTGATCAGGTTGGCCGAGCTGTAGCCTATTTTATCATCTGATGGTACTATTTTCAGCGTCACTGTATCGCTTGTCATATAAAATATGCCTAATCACATAAGCCTTTGCCATACTGATCGAACGATCTAACCGAACTACTTCCAGTCGACGAATACATAAGAATTTACTGTACTTCTATTGTCTATAAAAGAGAGTCCAAATCTATTGTTACGAGAGTTCGATATTACCGATTAAAGACACTTGTACCAGCGAACATCTTTGTTGTTTTCTCTCACGTCGTTTGTGTCCGTTAAAGTTCCCCTACAGAAGTACGCTCCTTTTAACCATTTTTCATTTGTTATTGGTTATTGGCGTGTTCTCTACTCGTACGCTTCTATTCATGTAGCCATGTTGTTAGGACTCTCTCTTCATTTATCCAACGAAGCGTAGTAATTTTTCCCATATTTTCCCAATTCACAGTTCTTAAATTCCCTTAAAAATCCCACAATACCTTTTGGTAAAATTTGTATTTCACGGAAAAAAAAAATTTAACTAACCTTTGATTTTTAGTTAACATTACTATGACTATTTCTGGTGGCACTAGAAAATTTTCATAAAAGACAATTTACGTGAGCAATTTTTTATGGGCACTTTTTCATGGTAAAATGTTGATAAATCGCAATAAATATTTATAGTTTTAATCTTTTTTGTTAGATTCCTAAAAATCCCGCGATTTCGTGCTTTTTCCCTTTATCCCACGAAAGGACTTTCTTAAAATTTAATTTTTTTTGGCAAGAAGTGAACTATTTGGTATGATGAGAAGCTCTGGGAGTGTAATTGTTGGAGAACAGTTCAGTTGCTTAAAAGAACAACATATTAAAATTACAAAAAGCACTGTAAATACCCAAATAGAAGTTGTAAAGAAAACATTCTCGCATTTCAAAAGCTTGCAGAATCGAGGAAAAATTTGTTAAGGCCATTGAAAAATGGCTAAACAGTTCTACTGCATTCCATAGAGCACCAGATTCAGCAAAGAAACGTGGTCTTCCGGAAGTGATTTTTCAGACTTCTTCCGAACGAACAAAAAGGGTCAAAACGCAAGATTTGAGAGATTCGGTACCTCAGTGTTCTCAATTGTGCTACCCAAATGAGCTTACGAGCTTCCGGACGATTCCCTTCGGCCGCTTATGCTGCATCCCTGTGTGTTTGACGCTGGACCATACCAACACGCATCCAAATTTGCATAAACATAACTTGTATGACGATCGCCAATGTTGAACAAGCAACAGCAGATCATCAACAAACGACAAATCACATTTTGTGTCAAATTAAATCTATAATTCTTTTCTATCGCGATTTTCATAAATTTATCCATTCTTCTTGAAAGAGCTTCTGGATTCGCCGTTTGGAATCGGCATAAAATTATAAAATTGTAGATCCCTTCCATTCGTTCCAAAAAACAAATGCAAAACTCACACAAAACGAATGGTGGTGAGAAGCTAGGCCTTGGGTCCCTCGGACCTGTTGCGACAACTTATTAATTAATTAATCATTTGTATGGAGCGATTTTACGACGCCATCTTCATGATAGATAACGTTTATGTTTATGTTACGTTGTGACAATTTTTTTTTTTTTTGGTTCTATGTATCGCTTCTACAGTTTCATCGAATAAAAGCGATTGAAGGTACAATATAATGTACTAATATAAAAAGTTTAAACGCGGACAAAATAGTTATTGAAAAGTAAATTTCAGAAATTTTTGGAAATAGCCAAGCAAGTCAACAGCAAGTATTTCAACGAAGCCAAACGTAAGAAGAACACAAAGCACAAAGAGAAGTCTACAGAATGGGAATGGGACGTCGCATAAAACCAGATCGGTGATGCCAACGCGAATCGAAGTTTTTGTGGCATAGCCTGAAAAAAATTGTGCCTCTTTCAAAAAAATTTTGCCGTGTTTGTGAAAAAAAAAACAAAAATGGCATATTTTTTTATGGTTGTACAACGAACCTTTCGTACAAGGTGATTAAATTTGTTAACGAAATGTTGGTAATTAAAGCGCAGGTTCACTCCGAACAGTAGCGCCACCTAAAATTAATCCAAGAAGCTAAAAGAAAATTTCGTTTCCATTCTTTTGTATACAATTTAGTTTGACGTCGGGTAAGTCAAGCTTAGAATTGGAAAATAAGCATGACGCATAGTTACGAATATGGAGATGAGTGATGCGACTTTGATCAAAGTAACAGAATTACAAAATAAATAAATAATTTGTATGGATTGATTGTAAGAACATTTCACTAGAATGCATGCTTTTTCTCAAAATTATTCCTCAAAGCCCTTCGGAATTATACCTGGAGACATAAGCCCTTTTTTATTATTAGCCATGATCCATAGAGATCATCGAAATACATGCACTTACAATATCAGCACATGATCCTGCTACTCATCGAGATCACGAATCATGGTCTGAAAATTTATTGTACTATTTCCCACTAGGTGGCTTGTTTCATTTTTCAATGTTGGTGTGCCTGTAAACGATAGCCAAGCCACACAGTCACCTTGGCAGACTAAAATATTCAACACCCTTCATAACACAAGAAATCAAAAAGCAATTTTTCATATCGAATAAATTTCCCGTCCTTCGAGATGATTTTGCTTTTTCATTCCATAAAGGTGTGCCCAGACCAGCGAAAATATTTAAGTAAAAGTTTCATAAACATTCATTTAACAAAAAATATGTTTGTGAAATGTTTCGCAGTTCGTTAATAATTTGTTTCACAAGTCCTGAAAATCTTGGAGTAATGAAAAATCGATACTAGCAGCCTGCATAAATTTAAATTGTTTTCAAAACTATAGTTATTGGGAAACACGTTTCTTTTTTATCACAAAATATCACAGAAAATTCTAATTCTAACTTCAACTTGGTCTTCTGAAATTTCGTGTTTAGACCACGGTCATTTAGTTTGTTTAAGAATTCCAATCTGAGCGGCCCAGAGGTGCAATTGCAGTAAGATTTCCATTCCTTTTAGAAAAAAAACATACCATATTACGGAAGCGGTGTTGTTGTTTTCGAGCCTCTGGCCATGAATTTCCGAAAGTAATAAGCATTTCATAAACATTTAATAAATACTTAATCGGCGTCTTCACCGGTAAAACAGAAATGTTTGTCAAATATTTATGAAATGTTTCTGAAGCAAATCGAGAACTTCATAAATGTTTAAAAAAAATCATACGCTCGCATGAATGCACTGAAATACCGAAGTACAGCAGCTAAATATTGTTTATTTGTTGCATATTTGAACATAGAATTTTAAATTAGTTTTTTTAAAAACAAAAATATTAATTTGCTTCATATGGTAACACCCCCGACAAGCAAATGAAATCTCATGTCAATTGACATCATATTGTGACGTCACGTTTTACAGAATGTTTGCAATATGGCTGGTGGCAATATGTAGTTTGTCATTTTCATACATTATCTGTCGTGTTTTGAAAGCAACTGTTGCCACAACTCCAAAATACAATTTTGCTTCTTAATTTAAGTTTTAAAGCATATCCATTGTGTGATGAAAAATGTTTGTACATATATAGGGCTGTATACAAGACGTTCCAATTTTGAAGCTCCATCAACCAAAAGTTCTCATCCACAATCACGATTTTATGCGCGCATTGCAAGGAAGAACACCCGTGTCTTACCAATTCCAAAAGAAGGAAACAAACGCCAACATGTCCAGATCCAGTATCCATCCAGTAACTTTACGTCAGCATAACAATGTTAGCTATGGTGTTGAGGGTACTTAGACAATGCGGCTGTTATTAAAACAGTTTCCAACTTGTTTGTCAAAAACCAGAATCAAACCGCGTTAACTCCCCCTACGGGACTAGAACTTAATTACCAAACAGGTACCTGCATGGAATCTCTGTTTTGTTTCATTATAAAATGCACCTCAGCAGTTCAAATGTCATCAGTCAATCATCAGCGTTTCACACTTGAACAATTTTCCAAAAAAAAATCATGAGGACTTTCGAAACATTCCTACTTGTCGCTGCTCTGGCGAGTAGCGCACATGTTAGTATTGCTGGACCTGGTTACCCTGTAGAAGAAGCTTTCCAATCAATCGACGCATCGGGTGGTTACCACTTTGGCTACAACGATGGACGTCTGGCCCGCCACGAGGAACGATCACCCGAAGGTGTTGTGCGAGGCGCTTACACCTACGTCGATGCTGATGGACAGGTTCAAATTGTCACCTACACCGCTGACAAGCACAATGGGTTCTTGGTATCCGGTACAAATATCCCCAAAGACGAACATACGCCAGAAGTGTATGAGAATGAAAACGTCATTGAAATAACTCCTTCCGCTGGAATCGATGACACACCTGAAGTAGCAGCTGCTAAGGCCGCACACTTGGAAGCTGTCAGAAGAGCCCGATTAGAACAGGTTGGAGTGAGCGAACTTCCCCAACCAGTGCAGTACACTCCAGAAGTGGCCGCCGCTCGTAAAGAACACTTTAACCTTCGTAACGCTGAAATCCTTCGTACCGGTGGTGCTGTACCAGTGGTGTATGTCAGCCAACCAGCTGTGCAGTACGTCGATCCAGGTACACACTACCATCCGGATTACCTTCCCTATGTCGGCCTGTAAAGATCTGAATTGAGTTGAATAAAAATATTTTATTTTAAGTGTACTAACCTTTGGTTTTGACCTTCCTATTGTAGCAAACCGTAATTGAGCTGTTTCCTCTGACGCCTGTAGCCGTAACCGCAACTCTTGTTGGATCATTTCAACGACGAGTCTATCTAATTAGGTGCGGAGCGTTGTCGAAGTTGATGATCAAGTTGGAGCATCGTTATATCTTAGCCAAGGGCAGTAATTCGAATATAGACCCACAGACCGGTAAAATGAAAACAAAAGCTAAAACCTGCAGCTAACTTATAGGAGTGAATTGAGACATCAAACTTGAGGTAGGTCTAGTTAAACAGACTTAATGTGTATGCTCTGCAGTGCAAAGTGTGTTGATTAGGTAATTGAGCGTAGATTTTCCCAATGGCGCTACTGCCGATGGGTGTCTAATTTTTAGCGACTTTGCTGTCTAACTGACTGACCTTGGCTGTAGTCATCGATGGATACAGGTGATAAGTATAAAGCAGTTCTTAAAGTGGGACCAGGCTTTCTTTTTAGATTTGTTGTAAAATACGCCAAGATCAACCCCTTAATCTTAATGAAATGATCTGAAATGAATATAAGGGACTCGGGCAATGATAGAGGAAGTGACGTGTGTCTGTGCGCTTTATTTAAGTATATAATTGTTTTCTGAACTGTTTGAGTATCTAGACTCTAGAATCGGTTCTGAGTTTTTTTACCTACATACTTAATAAAACAAAAAGCAATCAACCAAACTGTTGATATAAACGAGAAAATCTCGTGCGACCCAGTCGTGCACTTTACTTTGTATCGGAAGTGACACACCCCATTTTTCTATTCAATCTGGATGGATAAATAATATTTTCAGGAAAATTATCTCATTACCTAATTCAATGTACACAATTCGAGTTCTAGACGCCGAGAACACTAGAGGCCTGGTATTCTGTTGCTACCAAATTAACGAACTTTGGCAATTTAGAAAGATTAGAAAATGCATTAGAGAATATTTATAGATTCTTTGGCAAGCGCCATAAAAGGAAGAATACAATAATGACTAAACAAAAAGTAATTAAGAAGGATCATAAACATTTCCAGAAACTTTTACAAGCATCATAAAACAAAAAGTGAATAGAAAGAATCACAAATATTTCTAAATCCTTTTAGAAAAATTATGAAAAAAGAGAGGGAGCAAAACTCCCAAACGGGGGAGCAAGATCACACAGTAGAATCGTACCAATCTGGTGTACCGCTGATTTGTTCCGCAAGTAGTTGTCAAGCTACTTGAAACTTTTGACGCTGACAAGCCTGCGGGTAGTTAGCAAATTGGCGAATCCTCCGAAAGGAAGATTTGTAGGTGCCAGGACTGTCGCAAGACGGACCTGTAGGTGCCAGGACTGCCGCGAGGCGGACCGAGCCGTTAATCCCGAGGACTGGGATCAGGTGAAGCCGTCCCCGTTGCCGTTGAGGTTAATTGACCCTGTATATGATTGAAATATTAAAGCTGATTAAATTATCATAACCCCTTGAATTGTCAAAGTTGTAACTGGAATATTAAAAATGAACTTTTTATTGTAAAAAACAAGAATTGAAATATAGTTGATTAAGAATTGTAAGTAGAACCTAGATAATAAGGTAATAAAGGAAACTCCTCTGTAACCAAAGTTCGTGTTTCTTTGGGAAGAACCTTGGCGATCCGGCGAGCTAACCTTAGCCCAGACAAAAAGCACATCACAAGTTGCCTGCGCCTGTACCGATATCCATCTTTGAACCGTCGGTATATATGGCCAACTCCTCTTCTTCTGTAACTCCCTTGCTCTCCCATTCGCTTCTTTTTGGAATTCTAGTAGTGAATCTCCTTTCAAAAGTGAGGGTGGAGGGTATGAAGTCTGTAGTCACCATCTCTTTCGCCGCGTCCCATTGGCTTACAATAGAGGCGTGCCCATATGGTTTCGATGACCACAGTCCAGATTCTCTCAACCTGATTGCGGTTTTGACTGCCTTGCTGCTGCAGTAGATGTCCAGAGGGGTGAGGTTTAGTATCACCTCCATAGCTGCGGTGGGAGTGGTCCTTAGGGAACCCGTAATCCCGATGCATGCTGCCCTTTGCACTTTAGTTAGGTTTGAAAGATGGTATTTCTTCTTAATAGCCTTCCACTACACTGTTGTACCATATGTAAGGATGGGCCGCACCACAGCTGTGTATAGCCAGTGCACCACGTGCGGCCTGTATTCTCATGTATTGCCGAATGCTCCTCTGCAGGCATATAGTGTCACGTATGCTCTTTTCATGCGATCCTCTATGTTTTCCTCCCAGCTTAGTTTGGAATCTAGGATTACGCCCAGATATCTTGCTGTCTTTGAGATTTCCAGATCCACCCCGCCCATCCTTGGGGGATTGAAGGCAGGGATCGTCCTTCTTCTCGTAAACAGTAGAATTTTCGTCTTTGATGGGTTCACTCCAAGTCCACGGCCCGTAACCCAGTTATTGACTAGCAGGAGTGCGTAACTAAGTCTTTCGCTAAGGAATGGAGTGAATTTACCTGGAACCAGAATAATGACATCGTCTGCGTATGCGCTCACGATGAAACCTTCTTATTCCAGTAACTTCAGTAGAGGTGAGAGAACTCCTCCTTGAGGTGTTCCTCTACTGACCTTCCGTTCAGTGCTCACGTCCCCTAGCTGTGACTTTATTCTACGTGTGCCTAGCATGAGTCCAATCCAGTCACAAAGACCGCTATTTAGGGGGGCTCTACGCAGGCTGCGTAAAATTGAATCAGCTTTTATGTTGTGGAAAGCCCCCTCGATGTCTAGGAACGAACTCAGTGTGTACTCTTTATGTTGTAGTGATTCTTCCACTACCGATACTACTCTGTGCAGTGCTGTGTCAACAGATCTGCTTTTCATATACGCATGTTGTGATTTTGATAGGTAGTTATCGCCGATCGCTTGCCGTACGTAAAGATCAATTAATCGTTCCATTGTTTTAAGCATAAAAGACAACAGACTGATCGGTCTACAGTCCTTAGCTGTGGTGTGACTAGCTTTTCCTGCTTTTGGGATGAAGATCACTGTGACTTAACGCCATGCTCTAGGAACGTAACATAGCCTAAGACAGCACCTGTAAATGCATCTAAGCCACGGAATAATAATGGAATAATAGTTTCCTATGAGGTTTTCTTTGCGAATCTGATCTCTCTTTTCATGGTTCTAACGCTCTCCCTGTAGGTTGCCCACTCGATACGTCGCTCCTTTGCGAGATTCCATCTAGACCTTGAACTGCGTATTAATTCCCCGATCTTGGGACTCTACCAGGGAGGTCGTTTTTTTCCGTAACGGAATACTTTGTCTCTAACTCGGTAAGAGCACGACTAGCATAAGCGATGACCTTCTCCTGCCCTCCGGTGTCCTGTGATAAGACCACACCTACTCCTACTTGGCTGGCATCGGTTTGGAGGGTGAACGGTATCTCGAAGTTTGGGCATCTCAGTATGGGTGCCTCCGTTAACGTCCCTTTTAGCTGTTCAAACGCGGCTTGTTGGCTGGTTCCCCAAGACCAAGGTGCGTTTTTCTTGAGTAAGCCAGTCAAGGGGGCGGCCACCGTGGCGAAGTCCTGGATAAACCATTTCCGGGTCAATAATACTATCTTGTGCCCGTTGGAATGTGGCCGGTGCGGAGTGGAGACCGAAGGGCATGACCTTCCATTGAAACAGGCCTCTGCCAGGTACCGTGAACACGGTGGAGGCCCGCGAACTGGTTTCCATGGGTATCTGCCAATACCCTTGTCGCAGGTCAATGGTCGAAATGAAGGCGGCTCCTCTGAGTTATCGAGTATCGCGTTGATTTGGGGCAACGGGTATGCGTCTTTGACCGAAATCTCATTTAATTGACGGTAGTCCACACACAATCGCCAGGACCCTGCTTTCTTCTTAACTAGTATTTACAATGTGGGAACTGTACGGACTACGGGAGGGCTCGATTTTCCCCAATCTCAGTAATTCATCTATTTCCTCATTTATAATTTCCTGCATTGCGGGATTACGGGGGTAGTACCGCTGCTTAAACGGTTGGTCCGTGGTGAGTCGGATCCGATGTTGGGCGATCGTGGTAGTTCCAGTATTTCCTGAGTGTCTACTCCCTCCTTCTCTCAGAAGGCGCATGAGTTGCTGTTGTTGCCCTTCTGTCAGATGCTCCCTAGAATTGAGGGCACATGCTATCGGCGCCTTGGCACTGGGGGGGTGCTGTGACAAAATCTCTTGACCAGCAACTGTCATTCTTTATCCAAGAAGTCAATCCCCAGGATGGCATCTTCGTTCAGCCCAGCGAGATAGGATACCTCTCCGGTGATTTGTTCATCAATACGGAAGGTTATGGGGTAGTGGTAGTCCTCTGTTTTGCTAACTGATTTACAGTTTGCCGGCTTGACCCGTCGGTTTTGGTACCTTAGAGGTGCATGTGGTGGCCGAAGTGCTCGTCTCATGCCCGAGCCAACGAATAACAACGACGCGCCGGTGTCGACTAGAGCTCTAAATTCTTTGCCTCCCACCAGTATAGGCAGGAAGAAGCGTTGGTCCGTCCACGTGGTCGCAGAGATCATGGCCGTCCGATTGTGTTGACATGGGCAATCCCGGGTTAGGATACCGTCGGTACCACAATAGCTGCAGAACGTTTGCCTGGGTCGTCGGCAGTCCGGCTGTTGATGCCCACGCTGTTTACAGTTCCAGCAGTGAGTCCTTCTGTCATATGCCGCTGTACTTGGGAGTATCGCCGGTAGATTCTGGGGACTTATCCCGGAGGAGGTGCTAGGAACAGGGAGGTATTGGGTTTGAGTGGGGTTGGTTGGCGGTCGCATACTCCTCTCTTCTGATCGTACGAACACACACGCAGAAAAATCGCTTATTTAAAAACAACCGACTTTCGGTTAAAAACTACCAAGTGATACTGTTAATATAGCTCCTACAGAGTTAGTTGATTAAAATAAACCGAGTCAACTTGTTTAACGAAACTCTGTTAAAAATAACCGATTTATCAATTTCCCCTCCAAATTTGCTCGGTCGTAAATAACAAACTAACTTGGTATAATTTAACCAAATTACTCTGTTGTTATTAGCCAACCCAATGGTTGAATTAAACCATGTTACTCTGTTGTTATTAGCTAATACACATGGTTGAATTTAACCAAGTTACTCTGTTGTTATAAGCGAACCCACTTGGTTGAATTTAACCACGTAACTGTGTTGTTATTATCCAACTCACTTGATTGAAATTAGCCAACCTACTTGGTTGTATTTAACCAACTAACTTGTTAGAATTTGACCTACTTAGTCTGTTGCTATTAGCCGACTCACTTGGTAGAATTCAACATATTCAATCTGTTGTTATTAGCCAACCCACTTGGCTGAATTCAACCAAGTTACTCTGTTGTTATTAGCCAATACACATGGTTGAATTCAACCATGTTACTCTGTTGTTACTAACCAACCGACTTGGTTGGATTTAACCATGTTACTCTGTTGTTACTAACCAACCGACTTGGTTGGATTTAACCATGTTACTCTGTTGTTACTAACCAACCGACTTGGTTGGATTTAACCATGTTACTCTGTTGTTACTAACCAACCGACTTGGTTGAATTTAACCATGTTACTCTGTTGTTAGTAACCAACCTACTTGGTTGGATTTAACCATGTTACTCTGTTGTTACTAACCAACCGACTTGGTTGGATTTAACCATGTTACTCTGTTGTTACTAACCAACCGACTTGGTTGGATTTAACCATGCTACTCTGTTGTTACTAACCAACCGACTTGGTTGGATTTAACCATGTTACTCTGTTGTTACTAACCAACCTACTTGGTTGGATTTAACCATGTTACTCTGTTGTTACTAACCAACCGACTTGGTTGGATTTAACCATGTTACTCTGTTGTTACTAACCAACCTACTTGGTTGGATTTAACCATGCTACTCTGTTGTTACTAACCAACCTACTTGGTTGGATTTAACCATGTTACTCTGTTGTTACCAACCAACCGACTTGGTTGGATTTAACCATGTTACTCTGTTGTTACTAACCAACCGACTTGGTTGGATTTAACCATGTTACTCTGTTGTTACTAACCAACCTACTTGGTTGGATTTAACCATGCTACTCTGTTGTTACTAACCAACCTACTTGGTTGGATTTAACCATGTTACTCTGTTGTTACCAACCAACCGACTTGGTTGGATTTAACCATGTTACTCTGTTGTTACTAACCAACCGACTTGGTTGCATTTAACAATTCCAATTGGTTAAAATTAGCCAACTTTCTTGGTAGCATTTAACCAACTAAAAGTTAAATTTACGTAACTTACTCGGTTGGAATTAGCACATCTACTTGGTTGAATTTAACCAAACTACTTACTTCTTATTAGCCAGTCCATGTGGTACCAATTTACCAGTTTACTTGGTTGAACTTGAGTGCACCTGAAAATTGAACCATCTAAAAGGGATAATTTTATCGTAAAATAAAAAAAAAATCTTTTTCATATTAAGTACATAGATTTTTTATTATAATATCGTTTGTAATGTATTTTTGAATACAAAATATATGTTTTCTGTTTATTACATGTTTTTATTAATTTTAATGCAAAACTTAATTTTACTTAAAATATATGGGTCATAAATTTCATCATTTAAAAAGAAATGTGCAAAATTGTGTATTTTTATAAATTAATTTACATAATATTATTTTAATTAGCATATTTATGAAATCTGCAGTGTTAAAGCGAAATCATTTACATTTATAATTTAATCTATTTTTTATTTATAGTGGACTTCTTAAAATAACGTACTGCTTGGAGTTAGATAAAATATTTAAAGTGTTAGGAATTGGCGATAGAAAAAATTCAAGTGGAATAACAATTTGTTGAGGTATTAATGGAACTTCTACCTCATATGCATAGTAGTGTTCATCGAAACATTTAGTTTTAAGTACTATACCAACAAAAATCAATTGACTTGAGTCATACAAATATATTTTTTCCAATACAAAAAAGTCGTACAAATAACAATCTGAACTAAGACTTTTTACTAAGACGGATCCCTTTTTATAATGTACAGAAGACATGGTCGCCCAACTGACCATAGTCAACGTTTTATTAGGGTCCAGTGATAGCTGTGATCGTATATTATCAAGTTCAAATAACATGCCATATTTTTTGGGTCCAACGTCAAGTAGATTAGAAAGTTTTCCCCTTAAAAACATTTCATTAAGTTGAAGTTGATGTTTCATTGCTAAGGTTAAAGTGATATTCATTCGGTTACATGATGATCTAGCCGACATTTTGGATTGCCTATGCTTAGCTTCGAACCTCATTGACCACAAAGATGTTAATGGGCCGTATTTTTTAAAAGCGGTATGGTAGTGAATGAGATTGTGGAACTTTGGCTTAAGACAGTCCTCGGTAAGTGTAGTATATTGTTCATTAAGTTCAGCTATTAATACTTGCAAGAAATCTTCTGTTCCAACAGAAACATTTATACTAAGAAGTATGTCAACAATTTGTCTTAATTTTATATACATTTCCCAAATAATATTACCCCTCGGCACAAAGTCACCTATAAGTAAACCCAAAAACCGCAAAAGAGTAAGCGTTTCTCCTGAAGATAAACGCACATTTCCCCGCCTAAGATGTTCTCTTTCGATAGGGCAAGGTTTGTTTTTAGTATCAGGGCCATATGAGAAAGCTAATAGCTTATCATTGAAAATTGTTAAAGAAAAAAATTTGTTTTTTTCGGTATACTCTGAAAGTATAAAACTCAAAATGTATTTGGCAACACCCTCTAGCATATCATGCATAATATCGACGCCCACCTGTTGAAACAAGTCGAAGTTGTTTATGCCCAGAAAAACGCACTTTTCCTTAATGCCGGTTAAAGATAAATTATTTAAAGCCAGATCTGCTTCATAGCTTGCCATTGTTCGAAGAAGTGTTGTATCTTCGTAAAGTTGCTTTTTCAATACATCTTTTGTAACTTTGCACACTCTACAAGAAAAATTTGCTGAAAAGCTCTCTACGAACCCAATCAGAGAGTGTATTCCTAAATTGTCACCAAGAATCAGAGCTAGTTCAAAAAATAAAGATCCCTTGAAAGATGGAATATCTATTTCTATGCCCACTTCGCTTAAAAAATTAAACTCATCAATAATTGGTTGAAATATAACATTATTACCAAAAGATACTCTGTCGGATGAATGAAATAATAAAATAAGGAATATGTTGGACAGAACTGAGGAGCGCCAAGGTGGAAGACATGGAACTGAGACGTACACAGCTCCTAGTTTGTGAACACCAGCATGACTTCCTAGAACGTTTCCGATTTCATAATCATCGAAGTACATAAATAGAGGTAACACAATGCGATTTGAATGGTGCTTAAGTCTTTCTTTCCAATGTGAACCTTGAATAAAATTTTCCATTCCATCTTTATTTCGAAGACTGTCCATATATTCAAAAGTTTCCGAAAGTACGTTCTCGAGGGAGAAAAATCTTTGCAATATATCTCTTAAAGATATAAAATGTTCTTGGCACGGAATAGGTTCCATACGTGTTATTCCACCTTTTTTGACATAATCGAACCTTTGGCCGATTATTATTCCCTTAGGCTCAATGTATGATTTTTGTTTTGTGAAATAAGAAATTCTTTTTTGTTCTGTTCGGAAACATTCTAAGGGGGAGGTGATTGAAGGAACAAGTGCTTGCATTAATTGATTTGAAACATCATTAGATAGAGAATGCTCAATACATATATTGTCTACACAGTTCTGCAAATTTGAACTTAATGAACCGAAATATTCTGCTAAGCCATCAATCACTTTTTGCACTACGTTTCTAGGCAAGATCACATTTGCATAAAGGGATGCTATAAAAAGTGATAGTGATTTATCAAGTGACAGGGTTTCTGTATTTTCAGTTTTATTGGTTTGTTCTAATTGTTTTTCTGCAACAACACTTTCATTAAGTATATCCGCATTCTTCTCAGAATTTGTTGGATTATTTGAACATTGAAAATCGTGTTTTTTTTTAAAGTGTCTTCTAAAGGAATTGAAAATTGGAAACGATCGCTTACAATCTCCTTCGCGACATTTATAAGTTGTGAAGTTATGGTCACTGTGATTGAAATCAAAGTGGTGCCTTAGAACTTTGAGATCTTTTAAGTAGGATCTGCATAAGAAACAAACAACCATTGTAAGAAAATGAATTGGAAGGGGAAAACTCTAACTTTCCTTGACACCTAACTCTCCCAACAAGGTATTGGCCGCGGTAGATTCCTTATCGAACTCTGTCTTAATTTTAACAGCCAAGAACATCTACTCTCTGGCGGATATTCAGCATTAATAATAAAAATTAGTTTGAAACAAACATCTACTGCCTCTAAAATGGTAGGTAGTAAATATTTAGTTTCATCTACAACTACAAAATAGGACCCAATAGCATCGATTGAGTTACCTACTACTATAATGAAGGGCTGTAATGTAAGGCCAATACCTTGTAGTTTTTCTCGCCTGCTGGTAATTGCTGCATCTATCTCTGCATCCGTTGCAACTCTCGTTATGAATCCATCCCTTGCTTCCGCCTTAGAGGGTCGCCAAATTTTCTGCTTCGATCCTTTGACCTTAACGTTTGATGTGGTCAACAATGAAGGGATTAGCAGGAATGCCGCGAGGTTGCTGATCTCTTCAGAAACTGAGAAAATATAAAATAATAAAACAATTATAAGTCATATGCGTCCAATTAATTTTTCTACACAAAATGTGTGCAAATCTGATTCGAAGAATTATACCTATATAGAGAATGCGCTAAAAAATATAGAGAAAATATGATGCAGATTTGTTTTTTTCTTCTAAAGAAAACATAATGGTCAAAACAAAAACAAATTTTTCGGAACAATCTAGTAAAGCTAAAATATCCACGCTTTTTCTGAAATTCGATCGAATCGGAAATTCTTCGATTTATTTCGATTAGCAGGTTATGTATTTATTAACAAATGACGTTTTCTTACGATTTTCCCGAGTCAGCAGGTGAGCGAAGTATTTATCCTTTCCTCTTACTCCTTTTCCCTTGCTTCTAGCAAGTTGGAAAATGTCCTTTTTTAATTTTGGAAAATTTTCAACCAGTCCGTTGCAGTTGTCGCTGTATATTTTATCGAAATCCCTTACCAGCTGTAGAGAAAAGAAGAATTACATAATATTATATGTAAAGAAAAGCCTGAACTATATCCAAATAAAAAGAAAAGATCGAAACTCATAGATAACGCAAGCATTTATGTGACAACTATGAGTAAAATCTGAACTAATAAATATAAGAGCTTTTACTTGTGAAACTGTAGTTCACGTTAAAGACTAAATATATGTATAATGTATTTCTGATATAATTATACTTCTATGAAATATTACCAGTTTAAATCCCAATGGTTTTTTTAAGGCCGGATATTCCTCAAAATACTCGGATATGCTCATATCCTTTAAATGGTGAAGTCGGGCATGGGTCGTTTTCTCCCATTTGTCCTCGGTTGTTTCCCATGGATGGCTAGAATTTTTTAGCCATTGGAGATCTTCTTGGAATTGTCCTTCGAAGTCTTCGAAATTGGCAGCTGTTGCTAGGCGCTTTATAGGATGTGATACTGATGCGGGAGAGGATACTCGACTGGAGGAAGGTGACGACGTCGCAGAAGCGGAAAACGAACGCTTCCTTTTAGTGATAACACCACTTTCCCGGTATTTTCGTTTTAGATTGTGGATGTGATCTGGCAATTTTCCAGCCAATCTGTTTACAACCCCACGACTCGAATTTATCAGCTTGTTGTGAAAATATACCGATCTATTCTCGGTAGGGAACAAATGAACAATCTGATTTGTCCAGTGCCCATAAATTTGAGCTGTGATATTTTTTTCCGGGTTTTTCTTTAAAATGTTGGTGCAGACAATACGCACCAATCGCAGTCGAGCAACGTTATCCAGCGGTCGAGTTTTATCCAGCGACAGTAGACCGGTTCCTTCCAGTGAGCTTTCGAGCAGCTTGTTAAGTTCCTAGTAACAAAATATTTTAATGTGCATATAAATATAAAAAATTAGTGAAATATATTAATAATTAATAAAATAAGTGAAAAAAAAACCCTTTGTACTATCGGCTAAAGCTATTAGTGGCAATCACCTATTATAATCACCTTCTCTTAGTTGATTATAAATGCAGTGTTTTTTACTCAAACTGATAGATAAGTCAATTTATTCTGATTGATCTCTGAATGCATAAAGAAACGCAAATTGAAAGCAGAGACCATCAATCAACACTAATCACCTTTCCGATTTAAACCCTGTACTTACATCTAAACTTTCGCTGAATTGATCATCAGCAACAACGCTTGAAGGGGAATCTAGTGCATCCCCTCTGTCGCTAACAGCGAAATTTGGCAGAATCTCACTAAAAGAGAAATTAAGGCAGTCGTTTTGTTCTTGTGTGTTTGTAGCAAGAGATAATTCTGAAGTTTCAAAAGTCTGAAAAATAAAAAGACTTTATTTCTACCATTTCAAATGGTTAAATAATATGAACCAACCAAAGTCGTGGACGCATTAGGGTGCATAGCTTTCCGCCATTCTTCGAAATTCCGTGTAAACAGAACCCGATGCCCTATAACTGGGATCATTTCCTTTATCTCTCTGGCACCAAGCAGCGCCAAAGACATTGAAGTTATAGCATTTTCTGTTATAAATGAAAATTAACCAATGTCACGTAGTTAATCACTTGCAAAGTATAGGTTTTTATCAGATATACAAAATGGCGCAAATTTAATCACCCTTTCGGAAGATTTTATAATTTTTGCAAATAGCTTCGTACGTCAATCAAATTAATTTAGCAAAAAAGTAATTCAAAAACAAAATTGGAGGATTAATTTTGCACCACCTTGCATAAGAAAGTCGCGTATAAGAAAGAATCGTCTGTGAAAAACACAAGCTTCTAAAAAGCTTTTCAAGCGCAAAAGAATTTTCGTGCCGTAAGGAATCGAAATCAAAAATGCAAAACACATGTGTAGCAAAAATACTTTAAGCAAATTACAACTTTCTTATATGCGAATAATATTGTATAAATTTACGTTTTGGTATATAAACGAACCTTTAAAAATGTCTACGTAGGCTTCCAGGCCCCACTCCTTTAGTAAGGTTGACACTTCTTCATCCATTTTAGATAACTGTGAAGCACGTGTTAATATGAGCATGTGCATATCAAAATACGATCATTTAATTACTAAATTACTACTGACAGAAACATTGAGAACTAAGGCTATGCCTGGTTTTAAGACGATGTTCGCCATTTATTGGTGACAAACGATTCGAAATGATGAAAACATAGACAGAAATCATTTTAAATAGTTCGTCCCAGAAAAGTTGCGAACATCGCCATAAAAGAAAAAAAAAGCCCAAGAAAAACAAAACTAATGCACTCGCTAATGAAGAACCTGAATCCCAGAAGAAAAAAACATGTCAAAACACGATACCAGACTGAAAGGGTTGATATTAACCGAGTGTTTCTCAACTCGGCAATTATTAACCGAGTACTAGGTTGAAATTCTTTGCTTTGGTTCTATTTTTTTTTCACTTGAATATCACCAAAATTGACAATAAATTGTTTAAAACTCGAGAAAAACAACATAGTTAATGCACTCGCTAATAAAGAACCTGAATCCCAGAAGAAAAAAACATGTCAAAACACGATACCAGACTGAAAGGGTTGATATTAACCGAGTGTTTCTCAACTCGGCAATTATTAACCGAGTACTAGGTTGAAATTCTTTGCTTTGGTTCTATTTTTTTTTCACTTGAATATCACCAAAATTGACAATAAATTGTTTAAAACTCGAGAAAAACAACATAGTTAATGCACTCGCTAATAAAGAACCTGAATCCCAGAAGAAAAAAACATGTCAAAACACGATACCAGACTGAAAGGGTTGATATTAACCGAGTGTTTCTCAACTCGGCAATTATTAACCGAGTACTAGGTTGAAATTCTTTGCTTTGGTTCTATTTTTTTTTCACTTGAATATCACCAAAATTGACAATAAATTGTTTAAAACTCGAGAAAAACAACATAGTTAATGCACTCGCTAATAAAGAACCTGAATCCCAGAAGAAAAAAACATGTCAAAACACGATACCAGACTGAAAGGGTTGATATTAACCGAGTGTTTCTCAACTCGGCAATTATTAACCGAGTACTAGGTTGAAATTCGTTGCTTTAGTTCTATTTCTTTTTTCACATAAAAACCACCAAAATTGACAATAATTTGTTTTAAACAAGAGGAAAACAAGATAATAATATTATGTACTCACCAATAAATATGAATTTTTTATTTTTCCTTGTCTTTTTTGTTTTTTTTATTTTCACTTATCACAGATTTCACACCACCAGCCACTACAAAGGTTCAACACTTAATGACTCAATTACTAGTCGCGAGCAGCGTGCGTCGTTCATAATTCGCGATAGTATGCGTATGCGTATAACACGATGTATGTGTTAAAATCAACCGAGACACACTGTTTTACAGATGAACGAGAAGCCTTGTGTTTGTAGATATTAACCGAGTTGACTGTATCTGCAGCCACACACATATTTCTACCTACCAGGAATGTAAAACGAGTTTTTGGTATTGTACCCAAATGTTTTCCATTGTTCGTGAATGATCTGTATCAACAGCCACACACATATTTTCTACCAGGGATGACAAAACTGATTTTTTAGGTGCTGTACCGAAATGGGTTCAATTGTGCGTGAATAATTTGTGATCGCAAAGGCCTAGCAAAGGCAGCACAGCAATGAAAAAGACGATTTATTCAAGGCTGCTCCTGGAAGTCGAGATTGGTTACCAATACTTCCTTGGTTTCTTCAAATTCTCCTAACTGTGCTTTACAAGATGGTATATATAATTTTCTGTTTGTATCTTTATTTTAAAATGTGTATGTACCAATTGCATTATGAGTTTAGTTATTATCAACTCTCACAAAACGCATAGTTCAAAACAAGTCTGGTACTAACAAATTTTGAAATAAAGTGATAAATGCAGGACTATATATACCATATTGTAGAGCACAATTAGATGAAATCTCAGAATCTATCTTTTTGATTCCGGACTCTGCCGGACGCTTCTTTTTGCCGCGTGGAAAACGATATAAGTTTTATTATTATCATCTCTCACCAACGCATAGGTCGAAACGAGTTTGGTACTTACAAATTTTGAAGTAAAGGGCTAAACTAAAGACTATACCATTTTGTTCAGCATGTGCAAAAGTGTAGCTTTTTTCATTAGCTTGGTTCTCAAAATGATTGAATCGCAGAGTGAAAAATTACTTAATTTTACTTCATTATATCTACAGAAACAGATTAGATTAATATTGCGTTAAGGCCATTATGTCAATTGGACTCAATAAAAAGCTAATATTTATTTTGCATTAAATTTGTACCTTTGGCAAATTTTCTTACAATTAGATACCTATCTTAAATTAGTTTTCAAGTGCCTAGCTACAATTAAGAGTAAAAGCCATATTTTATCAGACAAAAATGTAAAAAAAAAATTGTTGCTTTGGCCATTTTTGTCTGTGTTCTTTTTTTCCTATTGCAAGCCAAAAAAGTAGTAGAGAAAACTTTGTTTTTAAGGCTGTATTAGCCTGTTTAGAATTTAGTTTGTTCGTGAAATGTGAATGTACTAAATTCGGAAGGAATGTCGGAACGTATTTTCAGAAGTAGAATATATTCATCAAAGTTCTGAATTTGGGCAAATCGTACTTGTATATATCTTTAAATCAACTGTGTCGATAAAAGTACAATTGCGATTATTTTTTCATCCCTGGTTTCTGCGTTTTGAAAAAGCAGCGTCGTAATTCGTGGTGTGCGTATAACTTGTTAAGAAACAACAGTATGTGTTTGTTGAAATTTACCAAGTTGAATGATAAAATTAACAGATACACAATTTCTACGTATAACAAATATCAGATAGGTACATATTTCGATGAAAATGTTTTATAGAATTGTTTTATGGAAAAATGGAATGTAAAATAAATCGAGGAGAATTCTCTTTTTTTGAACAGAATGTTACTTTATTTTTGGGAAATTCTCACGAGTAAAAGGGTTAAAAACAAACAAGTCATTGGTTGTGTTTAAGCAACGTTTATTGGTTGTTTTCAACAGAGAGCTTGTTAGATTTTAACACACATTCGCTTGGTTAAATTCTCACGAGTAAAAGGGTTAAAAACAAACAAGTCATTGGTTGTATTTAAGCAACGTTTATTGGTTGTTTTCAACAGAGAGCTTGTTAGATTTTAACACACATTCGCTTGGTTAAATTCTCACGAGTAAAAGGGTTAAAAACAAACAAGTCATTGGTTGTATTTAAGCAACGTTTATTGGTTGTTTTCAACAGAGAGCTTGTTAGATTTTAACACACATTCGCTTGGTTAAATTCTCACGAGTAAAAGGGTTAAAAACAAACAAGTCATTGGTTGTATTTAAGCAACGTTTATTGGTTGTTTTCAACAGAGAGCTTGTTAGATTTTAACACACATTCGCTTGGTTAAATTCTCACGAGTAAAAGGGTTAAAAACAAACAAGTCATTGGTTGTATTTAAGCAACGTTTATTGGTTGTTTTCAACAGAGAGCTTGTTAGATTTTAACACACATTCGCTTGGTTAAATTCTCACGAGTAAAAGGGTTAAAAACAAACAAGTCATTGGTTGTATTTAAGCAACGTTTATTGGTTGTTTTCAACAGAGAGCTTGTTAGATTTTAACACACATTCGCTTGGTTAAATTCTCACGAGTAAAAGGGTTAAAAACAAACAAGTCATTGGTTGTATTTAAGCAACGTTTATTGGTTGTTTTCAACAGAGAGCTTGTTAGATTTTAACACACATTCGCTTGGTTAAATTCTCACGAGTAAAAGGGTTAAAAACAAACAAGTCATTGGTTGTATTTAAGCAACGTTTATTGGTTGTTTTCAACAGAGAGCTTGTTAGATTTTAACACACATTCGCTTGGTTAAATTCTCACGAGTAAAAGGGTTAAAAACAAACAAGTCATTGGTTGTATTTAAGCAACGTTTATTGGTTGTTTTCAACAGAGAGCTTGTTAGATTTTAACACACATTCGCTTGGTTAAATTCTCACGAGTAAAAGGGTTAAAAACAAACAAGTCATTGGTTGTATTTAAGCAACGTTTATTGGTTGTTTTCAACAGAGAGCTTGTTAGATTTTAACACACATTCGCTTGGTTAAATTCTCACGAGTAAAAGGGTTAAAAACAAACAAGTCATTGGTTGTATTTAAGCAACGTTTATTGGTTGTTTTCAACAGAGAGCTTGTTAGATTTTAACACACATTCGCTTGGTTAAATTCTCACGAGTAAAAGGGTTAAAAACAAACAAGTCATTGGTTGTATTTAAGCAACGTTTATTGGTTGTTTTCAACAGAGAGCTTGTTAGATTTTAACACACATTCGCTTGGTTAAATTCTCACGAGTAAAAGGGTTAAAAACAAACAAGTCATTGGTTGTATTTAAGCAACGTTTATTGGTTGTTTTCAACAGAGAGCTTGTTAGATTTTAACACACATTCGCTTGGTTAAATTCTCACGAGTAAAAGGGTTAAAAACAAACAAGTCATTGGTTGTATTTAAGCAACGTTTATTGGTTGTTTTCAACAGAGAGCTTGTTAGATTTTAACACACATTCGCTTGGTTAAATTCTCACGAGTAAAAGGGTTAAAAACAAACAAGTCATTGGTTGTATTTAAGCAACGTTTATTGGTTGTTTTCAACAGAGAGCTTGTTAGATTTTAACACACATTCGCTTGGTTAAATTCTCACGAGTAAAAGGGTTAAAAACAAACAAGTCATTGGTTGTATTTAAGCAACGTTTATTGGTTGTTTTCAACAGAGAGCTTGTTAGATTTTAACACACATTCGCTTGGTTAAATTCTCACGAGTAAAAGGGTTAAAAACAAACAAGTCATTGGTTGTATTTAAGCAACGTTTATTGGTTGTTTTCAACAGAGAGCTTGTTAGATTTTAACACACATTCGCTTGGTTAAATTCTCACGAGTAAAAGGGTTAAAAACAAACAAGTCATTGGTTGTATTTAAGCAACGTTTATTGGTTGTTTTCAACAGAGAGCTTGTTAGATTTTAACACACATTCGCTTGGTTAAATTCTCACGAGTAAAAGGGTTAAAAACAAACAAGTCATTGGTTGTATTTAAGCAACGTTTATTGGTTGTTTTCAACAGAGAGCTTGTTAGATTTTAACACACATTCGCTTGGTTAAATTCTCACGAGTAAAAGGGTTAAAAACAAACAAGTCATTGGTTGTATTTAAGCAACGTTTATTGGTTGTTTTCAACAGAGAGCTTGTTAGATTTTAACACACATTCGCTTGGTTAAATTCTCACGAGTAAAAGGGTTAAAAACAAACAAGTCATTGGTTGTATTTAAGCAACGTTTATTGGTTGTTTTCAACAGAGAGCTTGTTAGATTTTAACACACATTCGCTTGGTTAAATTCTCACGAGTAAAAGGGTTAAAAACAAACAAGTCATTGGTTGTATTTAAGCAACGTTTATTGGTTGTTTTCAACAGAGAGCTTGTTAGATTTTAACACACATTCGCTTGGTTAAATTCTCACGAGTAAAAGGGTTAAAAACAAACAAGTCATTGGTTGTATTTAAGCAACGTTTATTGGTTGTTTTCAACAGAGAGCTTGTTAGATTTTAACACACATTCGCTTGGTTAAATTCTCACGAGTAAAAGGGTTAAAAACAAACAAGTCATTGGTTGTATTTAAGCAACGTTTATTGGTTGTTTTCAACAGAGAGCTTGTTAGATTTTAACACACATTCGCTTGGTTAAATTCTCACGAGTAAAAGGGTTAAAAACAAACAAGTCATTGGTTGTATTTAAGCAACGTTTATTGGTTGTTTTCAACAGAGAGCTTGTTAGATTTTAACACACATTCGCTTGGTTAAATTCTCACGAGTAAAAGGGTTAAAAACAAACAAGTCATTGGTTGTATTTAAGCAACGTTTATTGGTTGTTTTCAACAGAGAGCTTGTTAGATTTTAACACACATTCGCTTGGTTAAATTCTCACGAGTAAAAGGGTTAAAAACAAACAAGTCATTGGTTGTATTTAAGCAACGTTTATTGGTTGTTTTCAACAGAGAGCTTGTTAGATTTTAACACACATTCGCTTGGTTAAATTCTCACGAGTAAAAGGGTTAAAAACAAACAAGTCATTGGTTGTATTTAAGCAACGTTTATTGGTTGTTTTCAACAGAGAGCTTGTTAGATTTTAACACACATTCGCTTGGTTAAATTCTCACGAGTAAAAGGGTTAAAAACAAACAAGTCATTGGTTGTATTTAAGCAACGTTTATTGGTTGTTTTCAACAGAGAGCTTGTTAGATTTTAACACACATTCGCTTGGTTAAATTCTCACGAGTAAAAGGGTTAAAAACAAACAAGTCATTGGTTGTATTTAAGCAACGTTTATTGGTTGTTTTCAACAGAGAGCTTGTTAGATTTTAACACACATTCGCTTGGTTAAATTCTCACGAGTAAAAGGGTTAAAAACAAACAAGTCATTGGTTGTATTTAAGCAACGTTTATTGGTTGTTTTCAACAGAGAGCTTGTTAGATTTTAACACACATTCGCTTGGTTAAATTCTCACGAGTAAAAGGGTTAAAAACAAACAAGTCATTGGTTGTATTTAAGCAACGTTTATTGGTTGTTTTCAACAGAGAGCTTGTTAGATTTTAACACACATTCGCTTGGTTAAATTCTCACGAGTAAAAGGGTTAAAAACAAACAAGTCATTGGTTGTATTTAAGCAACGTTTATTGGTTGTTTTTAACAGAGAGCTTGTTAGATTTTGACACACATTCGTTTGGTTAATTTTACATGAGTAGCACGGTTATTAATAACCAATCAATGTGTTAAAACCCCAAATTTAGTAGGTTTTTCTTAACCAAGATACTTGTTTGAATTTAACCAAACAGGAAAACGAGACTGGTTGGTTAATATTAACGAAGCAACTTAATTGATAACAAACATTTAGTGTGTTATTTTTAACAACATGTATTTAACCTTTTTAACACGGTAGTTTTTAACAATAATAACTCATTTGTTTTCTACAGAGACTTAGTTGATTTCAACACATTTTTTTTTAACCGAGCGAAAATTCCACTCGGTTAAGGTCAATTTTTCTGCGTGCATATTTCTCTGCCATGCCCATTAATTCCTCCACGGTCTAAAAATCTCTTCGACGGATAAAGAGCCGGTATTCAGGCCTGAGGTTGTCGTAGAATCGTTCCAGTTGATCTTCGTTGCAAATTCGGGGGTGTTGCCGGACGAGGTACTGGAACGAACGTATGAAGTCCTTTGCCTTCTACCGGGGCCCTTGCCTCTTCCTATTTATCTCATCCTGTAGTTTGTTTATGTAACGAGAGGGCAGGACATGTTGCAGGAAGTAGGTTCGGTATGATTCCCAAGATTGGAATTTCTCTCGGGTTTTCCGGAGCCATTCAAGCGGGAAACGTCCGTACCAGATAATCAAGGGGGGTGTTGTAACACAGGGCTAGTTCCTCAAGTCGTTCGATAAACTCTAGTGCGTTGCCGGCATGGTCAAACCTTAGACCCCATTTACGGACCGTATTGGTTACTTCGGCTTCGTAGCTGAGGCCCGGACGGTTCGTCTGGTGGGGTAGCTCCAGACTGGTGCGGGCTTCGGAGGCCTCGCTCTGGTGCGTCGTGGCGACTGCCATATGATTGGTGTAGTGATTAGGTGCCCTGGAGGGCCCAGGCTGATTGTCGGTGGCTCGAAGGGCGGTCGTCGGTACTGGGAAACTGGTCTCGGTAAAAAGGGGCGATTTTTCTTCTTCGTTAGGGTTTTATCCTTTCTGGTGAGGGTAACGCTGTCCTTCGGTGGTATAAGCGTACTCGCGTTCTCCCACCTTTTCTTCCCATTCCTGACACAGGTTTTGGGTTGACTTCCGGGTTCGAGCCCATCGCCGCTCAATCGTTTTCGTAGCTGACTGACGGCTCCTTTGGTGTCTAGGTTTTTCTCGTTCATGCGCTGTACAAGTTCCTGTTTCTGCAGCAAGTACATATATCCAACCCAGATTGCGGGTGATATCTTAATATTCGTTGCTGTCTTCGGTCGACAGGCCAATTGTGGCTTCGCGCTTTTCCATTGATGATCCGCTTTCGGTCTGGTTTAGTTCCGCCTTCTGAGGAGGTCTACGGGTTGATTCAGCGGGATTCTTCTTCGCTGACGGATTAACTGCTTAAGGCACCTCTATTGAAGTCCCTGCTCGGGCGCCATTTGTGATGTGCTTTTTCTCAGGCCGGGGTTTCGCTCGCCGGATCCAAGGCTTACCAAAGAAACACCAACTCTGGTTAAGAGGTACTCTTTATTTGCAGTACTTTACTTAATATTATTACAATATTTCATATAACTATACCAACTACGTAATCTTAACAATATTTCAATATGATGACTAAGCTACGGTTAACTACGAGGCCCAACGGCGGCGTGGTTCCTTAGCAGCCCAACGACAGCGTGGTTCCTGGGGCAAGGAGGGGGAGAGGCCCAACGACAGCGTGGTTCCTGGGGAAAGGAGGGGGAGAGGCCCAACGACAGCGTGGTTCCTGGGGAAAGGAGGGGTAGAGGCCCAACGACAGCATAGTTTCTGGGGAAAGGAGGTTGCAGATGTCGCAACCACAGCACATCTGCCAATAGCAAATGAGTCTGCAAGTGTACTAAACGTCTGGCAATGGTCTGAATATGATAAAATTGGGTGTTCAGACGATTGGTAGATACCTGCCAATTTCAGTGTCTGATGGCGGTCGGGCAATTATCTAACGCTGACATTTTTGCAAATATTGGAAGATTAAATTGCCAGTTTACACGGTTGGCAGACATATGGACCTGACAATATTGTCAGATCTGGCAGTCGTCTGAACAGAACTTAACTGACAAAGTTATAACTATCTATGACTATCAGTTCTAAAAAAGTAATTTTGTTAGGTGCAAGAATCCACACTTTCACGAGCTTGAGATGAGACCAGCAGGGCGGTAACATAAAATTGCTCTCTTTCTGTTTACACCCAGGCGATTTCGTTAATGAGAGTCAAATGCGATCTACTTTTAGAATAGGTACCATAATAGAGTAACTTTCAATATCGGTTCTCATTTTATCACAAGCATCTCTGCTGCAGCTGTGGTCAACTCAAGTCTTAGTTCACAAATCTATGGACAAACTACCCAGGAAATTGTCTTCCACCCAGAAAAAACAATGCGTTACAAAAGTATTTTCATGGCCCCAAGCCTTCAGCTCCGTAGTGGGAGCATTAAGAGGACTCTGTTTGATGAAGATGAAACCTTTCTCCATCTTCTTGGTACATGCCCAGCTCTTGCAAATTTGCGCTAAACCCAATTAGGAGAATAATTCTTCGATGACCTCAAAAACTTGCCTCACAGACATACGCTGTATTAGTAAATTCATTACAATGACCAAATGATCTTCCATATATACTCAGCGTTAACCGTTGCTTCTATCGACTACTGCCCGCATCTCTTAGACGGGCTGTTTGTGGATTATAATCGAGGGGTAGACTGCTTCGGTCACCCTTCGTATATCCGAAACAAATCGTCACCCTTGACCAAGTTGAAACACCTCGCAATATGCGTATTAATCGGCCGATTGCTCAAATCACCACTACTACTACGCTTTTTTGCACTATCCGCCCTATTTTGATAAGTCGCCAGAGAATAAAGGCGAGGGTCTAACCGATACGGTCACCACCCGTTTATCCAAAGGCATACTGTCGACCGGTCACCTCCATCTCGACCAACTACATCAAACCTTAAGCAAGGTATGCAATGAAAGGGCCGATCTACTAATCACCGATTCTAGCGCAAACCGAGGGGCACACTGTTTCGGTCACCCGTCGTATATCCGAAGACATATCGTCACCCGGTAAAACTCACCTTTTGACCAAGTTGAAACACCTCGCAATATGCGTATTAATCGGCCAATTGCTCAAATCACCACTACTACTACGCTTTTTTGCACTATCCGCCCTATTTTGATAAGTCGTCAGAAGATACAGGCGAGGGTCTAACCGATACGGTCACCACCCGTTTATCCAAAGGCATACTGTCGACCGGTCACCTCCATCTCGACCAACTACATCAAACCTTAAGCAAGGTATGCAATGAAAGGGCCGATCTACTAATCACCGATTCTAGCGCAAACCGAGGGGCACACTGTTTTGGTCACCCGTCGTATATCCGAAGACATATCGTCCATTGGTTATACTCGTTCTCCTCTCTTCATTTTTGTTGTCTGAGGACTAAAGGATTAAAGGCGAGGGGAAGACTGCTTCGGTCATCCTTCTCCATCCGAGGATCACCTGGCCTCCCTCGCCTAAACTCATGTGGTATCACAAAGGACCTAAGTCAATTTGGTCTATGTGTGTCGTTCTAGACAGCCACCTTACCTAGCCTACCCTCCTTGGTTCCCCATTACGTTATCCTCGCACATATCCGGTTCTAGATCTGAAAGGCGGAGATTTGAATGGAAAGCTTTTCCAGATTAACAACTCTATACAACTCGAACTGCTATTATTTCTCACTCTGAAACTGAAAATCGCTACTCAAATCGAAATGATATTTGTCGCCGCCATTGGGAAATGCTTTACGTTATGCCAGCACGTTGCTTTATATACCACCGACTTTTAAGATTTATCGATGTCCAATCGAGACAAATTCCCATCTTTCCGACAGCATCGTGAATTTCTGTACGTGACTAATTTGGAAATGCTATATATGTATTTATTTCCAAACCGTCTGTCACTACATGACACTTGAATATGAAAGCTGACGCCGAATCAATGAATAATTATTATTACTCTGGCTCATAAATCAGATACCAATTGAATCCCTTTGCGTGTACAGATACAACTTGTGCATTTATTTGAAAGATGGATTCCTATCATTTCTTCGAAAACTATATGACATCAGGTCGATAGACCACAACCACTATGGGACGATATTCAGTGAACTACTCTCGGTATATATAGTGCCCGTCACCGCCCGTGGAATGCTCATATAAAGGCATCGCTTTGGCTTAGTGGTGCAAAGCTCCATCGAAGCAATTTTCAAAGTGGTATCCCGCCGATGACGGCCGCCAGACCTGTGCAATATGTGGCGTAATTTTGTGGACATAAACGACGCGACGGGTTGTTGAATCCAAATTCGGTGCGAATGTCGACGCATATGGGCATTGGGAGCGTATTATGATTTCGTAGCCATCGTATTTGGGTTGAAATTGGGTATATCGGTGTCTGGGAATCTATACATTTGTAAGATGACATTCTTCAGGTGGATTGCATTGCAATTGACCGGCTCTTTGCTAAGTGAGACCTTTTACTGGCTCTGACAGATGTCTCCACTATAGGATTAGATGACCTGTGTGAATTATTGTTGATAATAATTTATACTGGTTTCATAAATGACCTCAATTGGAGGTCGCTTGATGAGAATGAGTTTATTTTCCGATGGTAGGTTTTTATTTGAGTATTCTTCAGCAAAATGGCATAATGCCGGTGATAAGAGGTTCAATGGAAATTGATCGGGTTTCTGACGCTTCACATATTTGTTGGTATGACGTTTGAATAAAACTTAGCAATGGCTTTTACTCCAAAGAAATGTCAAAAACGAAGCATTTGCTACGTTTTGTATAAATAAAAACTGATTTGAGTTAAATTTAGACATTTTGGAAAAGCGCGGTAAGAAAATTCAATTCTACCATTAAGCGCTACTCAGACCTTTTGCTAAATATTTTTAACGCACATTTCTATAGCTATGTACATAAAACAAAGTAGCAATTTGAGCTGTCATTTCCTTGTTGTGAAAGGAACACATGGCGAGAAAGTTCAAAAATTTTAAAAGAAAATTGGAAAATTTGTAAAGGGTGCTATTGTGAATGACTCGCTATTTCGGTAGCTGTTACTTTTGAAGCTTTTATTCTTTGACATTTGACAAGTAGAAACTACGCCATTACTAAAAATGGAACGATACACGCTTCAACAACGCATTGAAATTATTTAAATTCACTACAAAAATGGTGAAAATCTTGCAGTCACAGTTCGCAAAACTAAAGCATTTTTTGGTCGTCGTGAAGCACCTTGTCGGACCGCAAGTTAGTTATGTTAAGAATAAAACCCGTGCACGTCGCTCAAGAACAACTGAGAATATTTCTGCTGTAGCCCAAAGTGTTGAAGAAAACCCAGGTTTGTCCATTCCTCGTCGTTCTTTGGAATTGGGCATTCCACAAACGTCATTGCACCGTATTTTGCATATAGACTTGGGTCTTAAGGCTTATAAAGTTCAGTTAACACAAGAACTCAACACAAGCGACGATAGCATTGATCTTTTGCGGGAAAAGTTTCCAGACCATGTTATCTCTCGAAGAGGTGATCACAATTGGCCACCGAGATCTTGTGATTTAACACCTTGCGACTTCTTCCTTTGGGGCCACATGAATGACAAGGTCCACGCCAACAGCCCAGCGTCGGTTCAAGACCTCAAAGATAAAATTCGTGAGGCTATCGAGGACATAGGGCAGCCACCCGTGATTGGTTATGGAAAATTTCATGAAAATGATACGGTCCTGTATGCGTGCTCGTGGTGGCCATTTGGCTGATGTTGTTTTTCATTATTAAAGGCATACCTTCCTCTTTTTGTTATGAAATAAACATCCGATTTATTTATCTCAAAAAATGGCATTTTTATTTTTATACCAAAATAACACCTCTTATTGGAAAACCCTTTATCTTTTTTATTTTGGTTGCAATATACAGTGTATCTAACTGTCATTTGTCAAAAATTCTACATGAATTTAATTATTTAGTAGATTCTCTTCACGGAAGAAACAATTTTGTTCAGGACGGGCAAAGCCGGGCGGGAACAGCAAGTCTCTGTATATAAAAATTGAGCCTTCAAATTGTGTTTGTTTTTTCGCCGATTCACGCCTTAACGCATTTATCGATTTTAACCAAACTTTCACACATCTTTGGTATTGGGTTATATATGGTTTCCGTGAAGTTTAGTTGAAATCGGAAAACGTACGTGTGTGTTGTGCGTGAAAAAAACACCTGATTTTCAGTACATTTAGGGTTTTTCCACACATTAACATTGCATGAGCGCGATACACATAAGCGTTTGTTATTGCTTGTGCTCTTTTCGTAGCTGTGTATCTTTTTATATATAACAACGAGTTTCACTTTTGCGTGTGACCTTATAAAGGGTGATTTTTTAGCTGGTTTGGTTTTGGCAACACTGGTTTTGACAGCTGACGTGTGTTTAGTACCTTGTGTCACTGTCAAACAGCTTCAGTTTGGTTTGTAATTTAACCATGGATCGTCTTACAAATGAACAACGCCTGCAAATTATTGAATTTTACTATCAAAATTCGTGCTCGGTTCGAAATGTTCATCGCTGCTTTTTTATCGAAAAATTGTGTTCAGCGGTGAGGCTCATTTTTGGTTGAATGGGTACGTAAGTAAGCAAAATTGCCGCATTTGGAGTGAAGATCAACCAGAAGCATTGCAACAGCTACCAATGCATCCCGAAAAAGCCACTGTTTGGTGCGGTTTATGGGCCGGCGGCATTATTGGGCCATATTTCTTCAAAGATGATGCGAATCGCAGCGTTACTGTCAATGGTGAACGCTACCGAGCGATGATAACAAACTTTTTTTTGCCCGAAATGGAAGTTCTTGACTTGCATGATATGTGGTTTCAACAAGACGGTGCCACATGCCACACAGCACGCGAAACAATGGCGCAATTGCGAGGCGAGTTTGGTGAACAGTTAATTTCACGTTTCGGGCCGGTCAATTGGCCGCCTAGATCGTGCGATTTGACACCATTAGATTATTTTTTGTGGGGGTATGCCAAGGCTAATGTGTATAGGGACAAGCCCGCTTCGATTGACGCACTGGAAGCCAACATCCATGCATTCATTCGTGAGATACCGGCCGATATGTGTGAAAGAGTATGCCAAAATTGGACTCAGCGGATGGGCTACCTGAGACGCAGCCGCGGTCAACATTTGCATGAAATTATCTTTAAACATTAAATTGCAAGGTTCAAACTATCGATTCAAATAAATATTTCATTCATTTTTTCGAATTTTTTGTGTTTTTTTTTTTTAAAAGTTCTAAGCCTCTTAAAAAATCACCCTTTATATATTTAGAATCCGGTTTGGTGGATTAACATAATTTTTTTTTTAAATGAAAGGGGACCATTTATAGTTGGTTCAGAAATTAGATAATTGAAAATCCGTCCAATTTTCAATTTTAGACAACAAGTGTTATTCGGCAAGCTTTAGTTCTCATTGAACTTTATTTCTTTATCGTTCGATTTGAAACGCTTCCGTTTCCGATACGACTCGCTTTTGCCATTACGATTTATAAGGCACGAGGCCAATCTCTAGGAACATGAAGGATAAATTTAGAGGTTCCTGTATTTGCGCGTGGGCTACTGTATGTAGAATGTTCACGTGCAGGCAAACCATCAGACTTAATAATTTTGACCGACGGCAAAACGAAAAATATTGTATATTAAACAGCACTTTGTTTGTACTGTATTTATTTATTTATGTATTTTAGAAAAAGTGCGAGCTTACTTCTCGTAGGTAATCAGAGTCTATATAATTTTGTGTCTAGGTCTCACATAAATATTTTGACCTACATTATCACATATAGGAAATTCAATGCGAAATCTATAAGGGCTATTGACCAATGGAAAAAACAAACACGAATAGCTAATAAAAAGCAGGGGCCGAAGTACCGCATCTGTGAGCGAGCCATACGTCACAAGCAAAACAATAACAAATTCAGTCACGTATTACTCGATTACAGATGCGGTATTTCAACTCCAGCGCTCCGTAGGGGCTTCAAATCTGACCCGCAGAGGGATAAACCTCCATTTGGGTGCACGCACAAGCATAAGGGAATCTCAACCGAATTCCAGTGCGTGCAAATAATAAGTTGACTTATAAACGAGCCAGAGATTCGGTTCAGGCAGATGTCACTTATCTAATTGCGACTTCGTATACCCTTACCTGTGCAACCACCCATGAAGCCAACTGTACTAATAAATGAAACTATCACTTGTCAGTCAAGAGATGCTGGTGATTTTGCAGATATTTTGAGCATATTTTTAAAATCGACTTTAAACATTGGGCCTTACCTATAATCATTTTTAACCTACGCACTAAATATTTCATGGGTCACAATATGCAATTTTGTATGGAAAATTTCGCCATTGTGAGTTCGAAAGATTTAGCCTGAACACAAAAAATGATTATTAGTACCGCGGATTTAGTATAGGTCACAATAGCTTTTGTCATTTTCTAATACCGAATGTAAATGATGAATTGTAAGTATTGAACCCACAAAAATCTCTGCCAGAATACCAATTCATTTTTGAACATGATGCCAACTAGATCTCCTATTCAGCTTTGGCAATTATGGACCAAGCCCACTAACACCGCTGCTACCTAATCTTTTAATAAGTCTTTGAAGAACTAATACCATAATGACGTCTCCAACATAACCCGTCCACAAGTAGTCTCAGCATCGTTTAGCAAATTAATTTCGCCTGCACAGGCGGGCCGCAGTTTTCCCAGTTTTGGGAATATTTTCATGTACCACCCAAATCCACTGAAGTCGTGTCTCGTAATTGTGGCCCACAAATAATAATTACATGCAATCAATCTTGATGGAGAATAATTATAGACAATGAAGAGCATAAGACTGGAGATAAACTGCTTGACACACAGGTGTATACTCTATGCTCCAGAACCGACGTGAACTCTTGTGGAGCGAATGTGCTTTGACTTATTTATTTTTTTTTTATAAATTCATCGCATGAATAAATCTACCGAACGTTCTCAAAGTATAGCGAAAAGGTCATCTATATACGTCGATGTCAGCAGCAGCATCTTCATGTGAGCTTGAATTGTGCACGCAGTGTCAGTTGCAGCACCTCTAACATGGACAGTGGACTAAGATATAGTTGTAGACCTAACTTGCAAATCAATCAATTGAAAGTGTCTTGTCGCCATGGAAATGCCAACGTTTTTTTTTTCTGCTTGTTTCCAAGCCGCTTTTGTTGGGGGAAATGAAGCAATTTTCATGTTACTTAACCTCAATGTCCATAGCTGTGCCGCGGTAGCAGAGACTTGTGAATGACATGGGCATTAATTTGCGTGTACAGAAGTGGGTTTTGTTTTTCTGCTTGGACTCGTATAATGGTTTGCAAACAACTTAAGGTCGGAGTGCAAAAATCGACAAGGTAATTACGAACAGTGTCAAAACAGTTTCCAATAGGTTGGTTTAATACGTTTTCGCTATACAGAGGAACTGGTTTGTAATAAGCATATGGTTCCACTTACTGTATAGTGTATAGGTGTGAAAAAATTGGCCTTCATAGGCAAAAGAGAAAAGGATTTGCAAATGAAGACCTTTGCTCGATATCCGACGGTATGTTAGGTTTAGTATGAGAGCCAATGTAGACAAAGTCCCTAACTACTCCAAATGTCCATATGTTTAAAGTGGCCCTACTCTTTATGACGATCCGTCTGAATTGTCCATGTTGTTAGTCCCGTCTTGGACAATTATCGTTCTTGATTCTGTACGCATAAACCATGTGTTGCGAAGTACCTAATACTCACATTCATAAAAAAACAATGCCCACACCCAATACAGCTCAATATACATTACGTTTACGAAGTTACATCCTAAATCCTATTCATAACATTTAGATAATGAATGCTGAATTAGAGCTAATTTTGGTTTAATTGCTGAAAAACTTAATCAAATGTCAAAAAATTAAGTTTCTCAATTAGTGTACAATCAATTTTTAACTTATTCCAATAAATCTTTTATATCGTTTGAACGTTCTCATCTTTTCTCTTGTTGCTTCTTGGTTTCTTTAATTGAAAAATACATGTTGTTTCGTTACACCATGAAATCTATATCTTGCAGATTATTAATCGCAACAGCCCCTGGGACACTTAATGCAACAGAGCAGACGTTTTAACTGTACCTATTATAAGATTTTTTTTTAGTTCGTAGAAAGTTATAGAAGGTAACTTTGATGCTTTTTCCTAGTATAAATTTATAAAGACCACATATAGCTGCATATCTAAAGACTTTACCATTGCATCGAATTTTTTGTTACTGTCAATCTACAAGATTGACGTTTTATGTGCCTGACAAAATTGGATAAGATATCTAAAAAGATATTGATACGAATTCTGTAGCGTAATGAATTCGTAGTTTATATTTTACAGATCGGCCCTACCTCGGTCTTTAATCAGAATGGATTAAATTGTTCCCCAGAATAGAGATTTTCCCAATAAAATGGAAGAAAGAAAGGTATGTGTATGTAATTTAAGTTAGCTTTACTTAGAAGAACTCTGTTTGTATCCCGGGTTTGAGTTGAGAAGCTTTTCGAGAACAATTATACGCTCAAGCTTCAGATGTTGCCAAACTTTCGCACGAGGTAACGAAGTTGGAAAAATTAAATAAATAGTTTATGTTTCTGAATTAAAACATGTTAAATAAAAATTTTAATTAGTGCCAGTGAATTAAACCAACAATTCATCAATCAGTTATATGAAACAATTAAATAATTGTGCGTTGATCACTTTCGGAAGCCATTTTGTTTTTAAGAAAGGCGAAATTTCGTAAGTCGTCGCTGTCAAGAACGCTGAACTTTCCCATAATTACTGCCACGTAAACAATATGGCCGACCATTTCAGTCAGACGGCTATTTAGTACTGGGCATGGTTATCTCTTTTACCTTCCGTGCTAGGAATTAATGAACTTTGTGCCAACCTCTCGCTAAAAAGCAAATTGATAAATTTAATTGATAAAGGCAATTTTTTTTATTGTTTCCGCATCTCATTTCTAATATAAAGAACCCTCACAAGGAGAGGTGAACTTCGTTATATCAGGTTTTTTCGTATTCGGGCAGAGTGTCCAAAAAAGTGCCGGTGAGAGAAAAAGGTGTCATTGCCGAAGCTACTTCGCAAATTTAGAATTTTCGCACAACATTTAACAATAATTAGTTCGCATAACACTGTAAGAATTTTGTGATAAGCAACCGAGCTACATTTTAAACGTATTTATTTAGAAATAACAGCTTTGACATAAAAAATTTCCTATCTATGGCTAGGTCCCGAAAAGGGTGCCAAATTGTGACTTTCGTCGCACAACGGTCACTCTGCAGTGACGGCAGAAGAAAACATTTGGGTGGGAGCGAAGTTGTTGCGAAGTAATTGAATGCCCACACCCGGAGTGGTTTTACGGAATTTGACTCCTCGATCCATGGTCCGAAATATTAACGAAAAATCATTTCGCCGGGAACGTCCACAGAAAAACGGCAAAGAATTTTAAGAGAAGAATCGATTATGAATATTAGGATTTGAAATATGATTTTTTGGTCATGATCTTTTCATGAAGACTCCGTTAAATAACGGAAATTATAAAAAAAACACAACATTAGTAATCTTATTATTAGTAATTTTTTTATTTTTTTTTTATTTTTGAAGTTTTGGGTAGACATTTTATAAATTAAAATAATGTCATTTCATGTATATTTACGGAGGATTATAATGTGAAAAGTAAAATAAAGATACCACAGTGGGTGCAGAAAATGTGCATGCAAAGTTTTGTTGCAAAATTGTGGCTGCACATTTATTATTGTTCCGTCCGACAATTTATTGTAGGAAACTGATATTTTTTTTTTTGTGTAATTTTGCTAACACCTTCGTATACGACAGTACAATTTGTCGGTTTTGTTTAATGCTTTTGTTAATTGTTAACAAATCGGTCGAAAAATGGGAATGTGATAGGAGAAATAGGTTGCGAAAGGAACTTCTGTAGTTAACATGCGAACAAGTTTTTGATATCGATATCATTTAAATTACATCTATGTATCCAAAATTCATTAGTGAATGACTTAAAAAATTCTATGAAATTATTTTATGATTAATGAATTTGCGGTGTTTAAAACTGATGTTTTTTTAATATGTATATAATTAGTCTCACTTGATACCATGAAATACGAAAATCTAAAAACTATTTATATGTATATGTGGGGAAAAATTTCAACCTGGAACTAAAAAAAACTATTATATATATATATATACAACACAGCCTCACACTCGATAATGAAATGAGAATCCACCTCAGGCTACCTGACATTCGGTCTAAGCCGGATGTGTAGGCTGGCTTTTTTCAAGTATTCGTGTACCCCCTTTGATTAATATGGGCACAAATATACGTATTCAAACTGGACTAAACTCAAGGTCAAATTCAGATGGTAGGCAATCCCTCATTTTTGACTAAAGCAGTCAGTCTATTTAATATCTCTAAAGTGGGAACCAGTAATAAGAGCTCACAAGTGACGATATTTTTTGTTTTTGTATGATGGCCCTGGTTCCTTATTTCCACATACCAAATGACATGAACCTGACGTTTTATGCTGTATTTATAACTGCCTCGAGAAAAATTTATATTTGTATAAAAAAAACCTGAGGAAGGTGGGCAAATTAATTCGTGACAAATGTCGTTAGTAATTTATTTCTTCAGTTGTAAAAATATATCGCTTATTTTTCCCAAAACAAATATTGTTTTATGTATTCTTATTAACTTCGTATACGAGTTCGGACTTTTACGGAAAATTGTGTGCCAATTTGAAACTTTGTCAGCAAGTTTTTTTATGCGGTGATGATTATAGTAGAATTCGGAAAGCGTTATCGAATCACAATAAAACTTACAAAAATGAGACTTACAAGAGCTTGTGACTTGTGATGCCTCACAACAGCAGAAAAGGGGTGTTAGATATTTTTGGACCATCTTGCACTAACACATTACAGAATATTTCCATTAATAACAATTATAGGTACTAACTAATTTTAATATTTTCCATTGCAGAACGTCGCTGGCCGAAAAAGTTAAAGATGTTGTTACTCGTACCAACAGTCAAACAATTTCACTGTGTATTGGTGAAACGTGATATGAATTACAGTGCCAAAGTAAATCCGAATTTTATAATAGAAAGTTTGTGAGTAGTCCTGTCTAGTTAACCTGTTTTTTGTCTATACGTTGTCAACTGATTTATACATCGTAGCTTCAGCAAGCAGCACTTGTCTATACTGGACTACTTAGCGATCTCAGGTCGAACCCACTAGAAAACACACAGTTTACACCTCATTGGTTTTACCACTGCGCCGTTTGTTGTAAGCGCTCTACAAACTGCCGAGAGTAAAGCTGTCCTGCATTAGTTTTTAGTTAAATAATTCATTTATGTTTGCTTGGAAAATAAAAACTCACATTTTTTCTCTATACTTAACCATATCTGCATAGTTATTTTATTTTGCTGAATTTCGAAAACGCAGATGGCTGTTGACGTTATTATTCAAACTTTTTCTATACCTCTTTCGACAATACATACCTACCTAAATGCAAAATTCCACTGACAGTAAGATTCTCCACTTAATAGTAGATCTTACACGCGTCAGAAATATATTTCCCGATCACCGAGACCAAAGGCTTTTCGTAAGTCTACATCATTAGCACCCCTTTGTCCTTTTACATGTCCTACAACACCGTACGAGTTCTGTTCTTCAATGGACCTACTAAATTACGTTTATGCATTTCATTTCATTTCATTTCATTTATATCATCTTCAGCAAAGTTTACAGATTACAAAAAAAGAAAAAAGATTAAATACATAATTAAAATACAAAATCTAAATATTTATACGTATGCAATAATTCATTTCTTTATGAGAAAATGAGAAACAAGATACAGAGCTTAGTTACTTAAGGATGGTTCAAAGTTCCAACGCATTTTAAAGAATATAAATTTGGTAAAACGCCTCTGGATCCTCTCAATACGATCTGAATGACTTTCATAAATGGGATTCCATATAATATCGGCATATTCAAGGATCGATCTTACCAGGGATATGAGTAAAGATAACAGAGTATGTGGATCAGTAAAATCGTTGGAATTCCTTTTAATAAAGCCAACAAGTTAGTTAGGCTTAGCGATTATGTATTCAACATGAAGAACGTAGGTTAGCTTAAATTGCCTAGCCATACCCTTTTGTTTGTTTAACTTTAAGCAATTTAGTGTGCATCAGTTTTGTAGATTATTAAGGTCAGACTGAATCATCTGTGCATTTTATCTTTAGGAATAATTTTAGATCATCTACATACAATAAGCATTGGCTGAATTGTATGCACTGAAGAATATCGTCAATTCAAATTATGAAAAGCATAGGGCCAAAATGACTACCTTGTGGGACTCGAGAGATGCAAGAGTTTGATCTGGAATAACAGCCGGTTAATTTCTTGGATCCAGATTTGAAAATAGGAATAAGATATGACGTTTTCTAAAATAGATGCATTAAAAATCATGCAGAGGCTTAGACAATGATTCACAACTTTTTAATACAATTGCGGGAATACCATCCACTCCAGGTTTAGAATTCGGCTTGATGCTCCGCGCTGCCAACAGAATATCATTGATGCCTAGAACTAGGAAAACAAAATCAATTTTCGATCTGGAATTAAAATTGAAACTCGTTGGCGCATTACAATTTGAATAAATGGTTTCAAAAAATTTCGCAAATAGCTCAACTGATCCTTGAGCATCAATGGAAATAGCATCCTCATAAGTAATTTTTTGTTTATGCTTTATAAATGACCAATATTTAGAGTCACTTTTTAACTTATTTCCTACACTACATATATAAAGGGTTTTCCAATAAGAGGTGTTATTTTAAATGACCCGCTATTTCGGTAGCTGTTACTTTTGAAGCTTTTATTCTTTGACATTTGATAAGTAGAAACTGCGCTATTACTAAAAATGGAACGATACACGCTTCAACAACGCATTGAAATTATTAATACACTACAAAAATGGTGAAAATCTTGCAGTCACAGTTCGCAAAATTAAAGCATTTTTGGTCGTCGTGAAGCACTGAGAATATTTCTGCTGTAGCCCAAAGTATTGAAGAAAACCCAGGTTTGTCCATTCCTCGTCGTTCTTTGGAATCGGGCATTCCACAAACGTCATTACACCGGAGTGGGATGGTATTGATCTGGAAAACGTTTAGACGGCGCTACGTGCCGCACAAGCAACGAAAGCATTGATCTTTTACGGGAAAAGTTTCCAGACCATGTTATCTCTCGAAGAGGTGATCACAATTGGCCACCGAGATCTTGTGATTTAACGCCTTGCGACTTCTTCCTTTGGGGCCACGTGAAAGATAAGGTCTACGCCAACAGCCCAGCGTCGATTCAAGACCTCAAAGATAAAATTCGTGAGGCTATCGAGGACAAGGGCAGCCACTTTGCGATTTGGTTATGGAAAATTTCATGAAAAGGATATGGTCCTGTATGCGTGCTCGTGGTTGCCATTTGGCTGATGTTGTTTTTCATTATTAACGGCATACCTTCCTCTTTATTATGAAATAAACATCAGATCATTTATCTCAAAAAATGGCATTTGTCTTTGAATACCAAAATAACACCTCATATTGGAAAATCCTTTAGTTATTATAAAGAAATTTACTCAAAACATTAAACTGACTACGTAGCTTATAAAACACTTCTTTATCAATTTCGTTTCCTGAAATTTTAAAGGTTTTGTGAGCCTTGTTTCTCAAATTCTTCAAATGTAGAAGGCGCCCATTATACCATGGGCTTTCGAAGTGATTTTCCTCAGCGAACATGGAACAAACATAGAGAAACTAGACTATAAGATCAAAGCGAAGCCACTATACATTTCACTTTGACATGACTTAGATTTTCAAACTCACGATCCCAACTAAACGAATTCAATTGCAAATTCATACCCGTAAAATTACATTTAATAAAGTTTAATGGCCTGTCTGTTCCTTTTATTATAATTATACATTTCAATTTCAATACAAATTTGCTCATAATAAGTAGAATTATTTAAAATAGAAAATGGTGCCTCACAAACATTACATTAAAAGTCATTAATATTAACAAATACAAGATAAAGAGCTCTATTTTGGGAATTATTATTCAAACTTTGGAAAGTAGCTGAGCAAATGTTTTCTGTCTTTCTCTGTGTAAAGCGATCACTTTAATTTTTTGGGTTCCATTTCGGTCAGCTGTTGGTTGGTTTCGTTTATGAAAATTGCTTGCATTGGCAATTGTTTGTCCCAAGTTTTGTTTAACCTGTAAGGAATGTACGTTTATGGAGAAGTAATGAAATATTTTTACAATTATTAAAATTAATGTTTTCTTAAAGTGCGGTCACACACAACAAAAGAACAAATTAACAAGCTCCAGAACATTTGCTTTATTATCTTAAGTGAATTCTGAGCAATCTGACTTCTTTTTAATTATTTTCTTAATTTGTCGCTGCAGCATAGAATAATTTCATTGAAGTAAGCATAGCGCTCCAATTTTTTTTTTATTTTTATAACTTTGAAAACCGTTTTTACCAAAAGTTTTATTTTTTGGTGGAGTTGAAGCCGAGCCAACCTACATTGCTCACCAAAACGACACAAAATGAATGAAAACGACTCCTAAATAGCTGTCACAAGCAAGTGGTGGTAAAAATGCAATAGGCAATGTGATAATCACCTTACGTGGAACCAAAGCATGAATTTTGATTATCAACTATCAACTATCGCCTAAGCCGATTCCACCCCAGGGGCCCTACTCTGTATCTCATTTCGAAAGTAACATTTTTCGAAAATGAACGTTTTGTACTCTCTATTTCGAAAGCAGAATGCAATGTACTACTACTCCGATTAAGAATTCCGAAAATATTACAGACTACCAACTTAAAAGCATTTTCGAATAGGATTGACTTTCGGAACGAAATAGAGAGTAGGGCCCCAGTATTGCTTCCAGCTTTTCGAATTCAAGTGCGTGGTATTTTACATACTACCTACAATTTTGGAATTAAAGTAACCTTAGCTAACATACTCGTATATAGCGTTTTAAATGTTTTTGTTTGCACATTTACCGAATTTCGATGCTTAAATTCCATAAAAGTTCTCCAGGTAAAACCAAGGAACAAAAATAAGTTAAACTTTAAACACACTTTACCCACTTTTTTCCGAATCGAGTGAGAGGTTCTCATGGTTGATTTGAAAGCTGTGAGTAATTATTCAAACAGTTATCGATAAGAACTGTTTTTAATACATAATAAATGTACAACCTGCCAGACGACGATTTATGTGTTCTCAATTGACAATTATATTTAAATGATTTTCACTAGTTGATGTTCTATTAAAACTGAACTAAAATATGTAGTTCATTTTTATTCTGAAGCTAAATGAGTCAAACAAATCGTATTTCTCGCAGATTTATTTTTTTGACTGCGGGTAAATGTTGTAGATATATAATAAATAAATTAGCGGATGCTGCACAACAAAAACCCACTGTCTATATTTTTAACAAATTGGAGGACTAATTGGAAGCTAAATCTATAACAGTTCTAACGTACCGTTGCAAGTGAAACTAGATTTATTGATTTTTAATATTTTTTTTTATTTTTTTGCATTTCTCACTACACGCACTCTCATTTCAACTATGTATATAAATCAGCAGCAACAATATTGATCGACAAAGTACCGATTAAGGTATTCGCTCAAAATCATTTGCAAAACAAAACAAACAAATTAAATAATAATAAAAAAATAATTAAATATTATTTACAAACAAATATAGAAAAAAGACGTTACAGTTACACAAGCGTTAATAATGTCGGTCACATTGTTTCCAATCACAACGCTCATTAAACTGTTCACTGAATTTTGGGATTTTCGTTGTTCGTTTCCAGATGGTATTCTTCTTTTTAACTGAGTATTTTCGTATCAAACGCGTGTTGCACTTAATGATGACCGTAACCATGACCGTATGAGATGCTGGACAAACCTCCCAGACCATGTCCGTAGCCATAACCACCACCATATCCAACGCTAATGGATGGAGCGGCAGCATAAGACACAGCTGGAGCAGCAGCATAAGACACGGCTGGAGCAGCGGCATAGGATACAGCTGGAGCGGCGTGGTATGCTACAGATGGAGCTGCGTATGAGACAGCTGGGGCGGCATATGAAACAGCTGGGGCAGAGTATGAGACAGCTGGAGCAGCGTAAGAAATAGCTGGTGCAGCAGCGACGGCCTTTACAACTGGTGCGGCATAGGAAATGGCTGGAGCAGCGATAGCCTTAACAACTGGAGCAGCCGATAGCGACACTTTGTAGGTGTTGGCGTATGATGTGGCGTAGGCTGGGGCGGCAATAGTCTTAACTACTGGGGCAGAGTATGAGACAGCTGGAGCTGCATATGAAACAGCTGGGGCAGCATAAGACACTGCTGGGGCAGCATAAGACACTGCTGGAGCTGCGGCATAGCTGACACCGATTCCACTACCGTATCCATGGCCGAGTCCATATCCTCCGTATCCACTGCCCAATGCTATTCCACCATGACCCAATCCGTATCCGCCTCCTAGTCCGCCGATATATCCGGCTGAGGAAGCGGCAACGAGGGCTGACAAGACAACGAACTGAAACAAGAGTTGCGAAAATTATCCTCGTGAGTATATCCTTTTTTATAGTATCCAAAAGCGCGATCAACTTACCAATTTGAACATATTGCTAAGAGTTCTTTTGTTAGGTAACTGTAACTAGTAGAGATCTAGAGCTGAAGTTGGAATGATATCGATTCGGTAACCGATGCGCGTATTTATACAACTGAATGTTTGTGACTTCATTGCGGTGATTGCGCTGAGCACGCACAAGCGGGAGGATGAGGAGGTTGAGGAGGTCTGCACAGCCAACAAACAAACCCTCACTCCATCATAGTCTCTCACAAATTCCCACAAGCAGAAAGGAAAGAAACGTCCAAAATGGCGCACAGCGGCGAACGTATACATATATACCAAAAGTCACAATTACAATCACAAGTTGTTGAAAGCAAAAAATTTGCAGCAGTTAAACTGTCTGGCGCCCCTTACCTATAGCTGAGTCACATCAAACGTGATTATTTGTGGTGGCACAGTGGAAGCTTGGTGCTTCGACCGGAAGGTAGGTAGAAAAAGCTTCGACGAAGTCGTTTTTGGTGGTAGGGTAGGGGAGCAACAGCCGCAGCTGGTGGTGGTGGTGATTCTGTCGATCAATTGTCTTCGTGTGGCGGTTGTGGTACTTCCATAGTTGTTAGTATTTCTGTTTGCTGATTGCTTTCGCTTTATACTTTGTTGGACGCGCCGAGATAGAATCAAAGATCTGCGAAGGTACTTAAGACAAATAGTTACCATCCGACGACGCCTGATAAGATGCCGATATATACGTGTTGGTTGGACTTACGGCGCAGGAGATTTCATTTGATCCGGGAATGTTTGTAATTGTATATCTATTGAAATGTTTTTTAAAAATTGGTTGATGAATTGTTGTACTAAATATGGTGGGAACTGAGAAGTTCTATTGCTATCACTATTAGCAGTCCAACGGTAGAGGGATTGTAACGTAGAACGCTGTTAAATCTCCAGTAATGGATGAAGCCCACTCTCTCGTGTCACTAAATTGGACTGGGAACGTGACCAAAAACCACGCAGTTGGCAAATTGAGGCGGAGTAATGCATTTTACTGTCCTTTTATCATAGGGGTAGTACATCACTTCTTCCCGAATACGGATCAATTTTTTTCCTAGTTTAAAATCCGCTTATTTTGTTGCTCCCATGCAATTGCCAAGAAAGATGAATCTGCGCACATGGGACAAATCGTATGTATAAAAGAGTTTCTCCAAAACCCACTTAACTTTTTTAAATAACATGGAAAATAATTATGAGGCACTTAACGCTATAGCCTTTGAGCCTTATTAAAAAATAACCCAAATAATGATATAACCAAAAATAGTTCACTTCGATAAAGGCGGTCTTGACATATAAGTATCAAAAACAAACTTTTTTTTTTGGGTTTTGATTCCGTTGTTGAAAGCCCATCACAATGCGCTGTGATGGTGATACTTATACCTAACTATTTTGGTACATCACTCTTTAATTACCCTCCGAAAAATTGTTATTCAAGTCAAGTAATTTACATATCCCAATCGAGTACAACTTTCCAGTAATTCACCATAATGAACAAAGAGTGATTCAGTTTTTAGTCATTTCGATCAAAATACCTATCATCTGCCACTCAACGCCGCACCGCCTTGGTGTAACAAGTTAAGTGGATCGCTGCTTTTCAAATTCGCATTACATCAGCCATCGCTCATAGAGTAGAGTCAGACTTAGAAGAGTGCAGCCTTCCGTTGAACGATTAAAATTGGATACTCTATAGATGAATTTTCGCACGCTATACCTGAAACTGCCCAAGACAGATGTTGGGCTATTTCAAGTTATTGTAGAGATATTTCTGTGTCAGTACGTGTGCTACCCAAATCCATATCAAAATTGGACAATTTTGTATGTATACCCGACCACATGTAAAGGCGGTCACTAGACCTTCAATAGAACATTAGGCTCTTCAAGAAAATTGGTTGACTCAAGTCCGGGTTGGACGGACTCGAATTGGAATTGGTATGAATTTTTTTTGTGAAAGGTATCTGCATATGCGCTGGAAAATAACTCACCTTGCGAGTAGCTTGTATATAAAATTCGGTTAACGGTTAGTAGTCGCCATGATCTGCACTGACAGATTGCGATGTTGTGGAGGTAGGCAAATCAAATTTTATTAATATACGGGCTTGCCCATTGGAGTGTTTTGCCAATTATATTATTGCACTGACAAATCGTTTGCATATGAAATTATTATTTTTTATTTCATTTTAATTTATCATTGCTAGAGTTCGCTCAGTGGTAGAAATTATATTATTAAAGTAATCGGGCTTATACGCAAAATATTGAAAAACAAATTACAAACTTCATTGCATCTCTTTACAATCTACCCAATCTTCGTTCAATTTGGGCCAAAAGAAATCGGTTAGCAACGTTCTGTACTGCTCAGCTTAAATTAAGGTCCTCTTGAAAGCGCACAGAAGCCCAGTCAGCGAAAAAAAAAAGGAGTTTTTTTATGGTTATTCCTGGGTCTTTTGGATCTTGTACGCGTGTAGCTCAATGCAAGAGTTGAAGTGTGCGAAAGGGTGAATGTTTGTGCACGGCGAGGAATTGACTCCCTCGGGTGCTCCTGCTCACTCTCACGAACCGCGCCATTGTTCTCGGCTGATCTATAGCGTTTCTTTAACCCACGGGTCTTACTTGTTAGCTGTTTCCTTACCGGTTGTTTCAAATTTGGCCACCAACTGTAGAAAATTTGACTTTGAAGGACCACCGCGAGTGCCGCAAAGTGGGCGTAGCGTTTAATACATTTATAAATATTGATCTACAACAACTTTTCAGTGCAGGTTAATTTCGTGGTGGAAAACTGAAAATCGGAGAGGAGCAGAAAATTGAAAAGCTATGTCTTTAGCAAAGAGGATCTAAACCAGAGGTCCAACTGAGAGAAGGAACGGTACATTTGCCTACAAGCTGCTTTTCCTGCATAGGAATTCCTAAGTATTAGTGCCTGTACAAATCAAAGGAGCGCCATTGCTGCCGCACCCATACTTAGGAAATCCTATGCAGGCAATTAATGTCAATCACGAGGCCATTTTGTAAGTGGGGGCGAATGTGTTCAACATTTTTGGTACCCTTTAGCTACATGGCGTTCACATCGCAGTTCAGTTTAAAAGTTCTTATAGTTTATGAAATTGTTGGAAAAATGAATTCCTGATATAATTTGTTGACAATGCCAAACACCTTAATATAATCATAGTTTTTTTTTTTTCAGATTTCGTGTGTCTAATCAAATATAAAAACGCTCTTGCTCTTTTTTGTGTTGATATTCGTGCGACATTACTGGTTAAATTTAATATAAAAACATTCGAAATTTCCGTCCCGATTGATTTCTTAATATTTGCACACATATAATTTACGAAAATAGATCCACCCGATACAATGCCTTTCTTTGCTGTAGAAAAAAATCACGCAAATGTAAACAAACTCCACCAGTTGTCAAACTCAAATGCACTTTTATTGGTAAATCTGAAGCAAATCTGAGAAAATATCTAGATTCGCAAAAGTGCTCTGAAATCTGAAAAAGATTGTTTTTTTTTGGTACCAAACGAACATAAAAATTGCTCTGAGGGCAAAAAAAAAGTGCTCTGAAATATCACTTCTTGCACTTGTTTTTGTTGTTATAAAAATATCAGCGAACATTTCAAAATGAAAAAGCACTCTTATTAAACACAGTACAAATATGGTGCTAAAAAACCAAGTTGAAAACACCCACCAAGCGTAATAGAAATTTATGCAATGTCTGCGAATATTTTAAGGAATTCACTTTGGCCCTAGTGAAAACTTGGGCTTAAATTGCATAGAACTAACCTATTTTTGGAACAACTCCCAAAGGTAGCTTCATGAATTTTGCTGTAAAAAATATTTTTTAGAGAACAAGTAAAGCTATCTAAAAAACCGTACTCAACATTTATTCCTTTTACATTTATTGTTATAAATTCATTTACAAATTGTTTGTTATTGGAAAAGTTCCACTCGGCGGCGATTAATAACATGTATTCACAGACAGGAAAAAAAAAGAGCGCGCGAGAGAGGACTGTCATTCAAAATTTGCGGGAAAAATCGGGTAGGTGCACGGGAGTTGGCCCTCTAGTTTAGATTCTCTTTGGTCTTTAGCACACTAGCTTAAGTTGTAAAATTTTTAACATTGATTTGAATTGTTTGTACAGGACAGATTTTTAATATTTCAAATTGTTTGCTGTAAACGTAGGTATTTTTTATATATTATAAGAAATGCCAGATGAAGGACAACGCGTATATATTTTTTTTTTAATTTCCTCAATGTTTTCTGTAGCGAAACTAGGTTTAAGATCTTGCTACATACCTTCCTTCTATCCTGAATTCGAAATTCTATTTCCACCGTAGCATTTATACTCTTCCTTAAATGTGATTGTCAAAAGACATTCGTTTGCGGCCTATACCTATTGTGTTAACTGTTTGGTTATAAACTGTTCCATTTCTGACGAATCCGGAAATTTCTTGCTGTTATTTTGCTGACAAAAATTGTGTTAATTATACGCATTCAAATCGCGTTTCTATATTCATAAACGGTAGTTGGTTTTCAGACACGAAATGATCTCCACATCAGGATCGTAGTCATATACATCGGAATAAATTATTTAATTTAATTTAATAAAAATATACACCTAACAATTTCGTTTGCGTTTCTATTTTTATTACTTCATATCAATAAAATACTAATTTCTTGTTTTCCTTTCTATTTGTAAACTAGCTGACCCGTGCTCGTCTTGCTTCGCCAGAGTTCCACTTCTCAAACTTTAAACAAAATAACTTGCGCTATACAAATCCACTCCGCGCAATTTTCTGATAGAAACATTAATATCGGTTTAGTTTCTAGAACTATAAGTGAAGTGTAGCCAGAAACAAAGGAAACAATGACTTAGTTTTATAATAGTAGGGATTTATAAAAGATGTAGGTATTATTATTTTTATATGAAAATCTGTAAAAGAATGGAAACGAGGTATAGAAATTAGAATCCCTATAGCGCATTTTAAATCACAATTGAGTGGGACTCCCACTCAATCTCAATTGCATTTCATACAATTCAATATCTCTCTCAATCCCATGCGTCACACCGCATTCGCTTTACTACTCAATTGAATTGAATTGAATTGTAAGCAAATCTTATCTCCCATTGTATTTGTTTGAGCTCAATTGTATTTCTTACTTGTTCGTACACGTAGTAGGCAGGAAAAAATATATCGTACGAAATTTCGAATGATTCCGAAATGTTCATCCATTCTCACATCAGGCAATTCTGTCCGTCTGTATGTATGTTAATTTTATCCGAAATTCGTAAACAATTTATATTTCATTTAAAAGATTCCGTGTTTCTTTTTCCACGCGAATTTAACAATAACAATAGCTGCTGGTATTTTGAACACCACATTTTCGATTTTGATAAAAATGTTTTCATTCTCAACAATACGCTGTATACTAGCTCAATTTCGACAGTTGAAGAAAAGTACTTTTTGAAACATAAATTGGAATATAAATGTCAAGCCATTTAAGACCTCCCACTTTACCTGCGATCATAAACCTTCATTTTTAAAGAAATCAAATAAATAAACTGGTTTATCCGCATAATAATGCACTTTCAGAATCACCAATCAATTTCAATTATACAAAAAACATTTTCGAAAGGAATATTTCACTCCAAAATCTTGTAAGATGCAAAAGTTACAAAAACATTTATGTCGTTATCTAATCATTATATATATTTACATAGAACGTGTAAGATATTCTTACTGAAATTTCCGAAAATTTCGAAAATTGAATAAAAGCCCTAATTATGAATAAGAAAAAATTGTGTATTACATAAATAATATGCTTTGGTCCCTAGAGAAAGAAAAAAAAAATCGACTCTAAAGTCCTCTTTTGTTAGTGAACTCTAAATCCCACTTACCATTTCATAGAAAAGAACCAAATTTATTGTGACTCAATTTTATTGTTTCACCAGAGGCAAGCTTCAAGTTGAAATTTGAAAAAGTGAAATCGTTTGTATATGTGTTGCTTTTAGTTGTTAATACATGAACGCCCCACAATGTAGGCATTCAGAAAAAACCATACTCCCAAACTAATTATTACTTTACTTACTTATGTAGTTAACAATATTCAGGTCGGAACTCAGGCCCCCAGTGGGAACTTCAACTAATCAGATTTGACAGATGCCACTTTAGATTATTTGACTTAGTCAGTGGCGACCCCAAATAACTTTTTTTTTTTTTTTGAAAATGCTACAAAAAAAAAACTACTGAATATTTTCTCAAATTTCTGGCCATGCAGTAGCCTACACGATCGGTCCAATTTTTAAGCACATTATCGATAAAAAAATCTAAAATAATCATCTTTTCAGATGAAGCTCATTTTCATCTTGGCGGGTATGTAAACAAGCAAAATTGTCGCATTTGGGACACCCGCACGAATACATTGAAAAGGCGATATACCCAAAACGAGTCACTGTTTGGTGCGGAATTTGGTCCAGAGGCATAATTGGGCCATTTTTCTTCGAAAATGAGCAAGGAGTGGCCGTTACAGTCAATGGCGATCGTTATCATGCCATGTTGAACGAATTTTTGTTCACAAAAATTGAAGAGGAGGATATTGGCAACATTTGGTTTCAACAGGACGGCGCTACGTGCAACACAGCCGAAGCTACACTCGATGTTTTGCGCCCTGTTTTTGAAGATCGCATTATCAGCCGCAGAGCTGATGTCGTTTGGCCACCTCGGAGCTGCGATTTGACACCGTTGGACTATTATTTGTGGGGTGCCGTAAAAGATAAGTGTTACGCCGACAAGCCAGAGACAATTGACGCTTCAAAGGACAATATTCGTGAAGCCATTGGTGAAATACAGCTGCACACAATCGATAATGTGCTTAAAAATTGGACCGATCGTGTAGGCTACTGCATGGCCAGCCGAGGCAGCCATTTAAATGAAATTATTTTCCATTATTAAACGGAAGGATTGTACTTTCGAATAAAAAAAGAAATTTGAGAAAATATTCAGTAGTTTTTTTTTTATAGCATTTTCAAAAAAAAAAAGTTATTTGGCGGACCCTGTATTTGCTAACTTAAAGTCAAATTAAATGCTTTAATTTATAAATTAGACTAAGATATAGTTTTATGCCAAAAAAAAAAATACTCTTTGAGGGGAACAATTTCGGGTCGGCTGTAATTTGTAATTTTTCAAGGTCCATTGTAACTTAAAAGTTACGATTGTAACACGTTTTTCAACCCTGATCCAGTCCAGTTCAATTTAAAAAAGAGAGCAAAAAACAAAGCACAAAATTTGCATAAAAAGGAGAAAAAAAAGCACACAGCTCAAGAGGTATAAAGAGAGAAACCCATTTTGCCGCACACATATACAAAATTTCCTCTGCTTTGAAAATCCAAAGATCTAGCTTCAATCTTACATTTTCCTTTTTGGAATTGTGTAAAATTTATAGTTTCATGCTTATAGTTCAACTTCAGAATAACGTACAAAGAACACTTATTTTTAAAATCATTGAACATATTTTATCTTTATTTAAAAAAAAAGTCATTCCGAAGTTAGGAGCTAGAAGGCATTCGAGAATTACAGATATCAGCTTAGATCTTCGATTCGGGACAGCGGATAATGGAAATACATATCCTATAAGCTAATCTCCACAATACTCAATGCAACTGTGAAAACCGGAATCAATTTCGTGCAGTACTTTTTTGATCTATTCGGAACAAACACATTACAGCCGAAAAACAGTTAAAGTTTTACCATAGTAAGCACATTACATCCTTTTCTGATAATATCAATACTAACTTCTTGTTTCATACTAATTTTATGTACGTTACGAACTTTTTTAAGTAAAAAATTAGAACTTAATAAAATAAGTACAGCATTTGAACGCTTTTCTTTTAATGTTTCCAAATATAATGTAGGCAAACGTGGTGCGTATTTCTTTTTTATGTACATTCACTATTCTGTACAAAGAACGTGGTACTCAATTTGCTCGGTTGTATTAACTTAAGGCGCATAACACTTCAACTACAACAAACACAACATTGGGACCGACGAGAAAACTTAATTTCCATACCAAAAAACACTACACGTAGAGTAAATGCTCCTTACGACATTTGGGCCACCGGCATCATTGGACCATATTTCTTTCAGAGTGCTAGAGCCAATGCCGTAGCAGTTATTGGGGACCATTATCGGGCATGGACTTTTTGGAGTGATTTTCATTCAAAGTAGTACAGAGCTCGATCACGTCAAGTATGCCTTGCACCGAGTATTTTTAGACCTGAGGGTAATCTAATTTATTTAAAAGGTACATCTCAATACTAGCATACATTAAGTATTAAATAGACTGACAGCTTCACACAAAAAAGAAGGATTTGAATTCTGAATGAATTTGACCTTGAGTGTTACCTAGCAGGAGTTCGTATATTTGTGCTCATGTTAATTAAAGGGGCCTCACGTAAACTTGAACAAAAAAACAGCCTACACTTTTGGTTTCAGTCGGATGTAAGCTAGCCTGAGGTGAATTCTCATTTCATTATCGAGTGTGAGGCTGCGTTGTAAATAATAGTTTTTCTTAGTTCCAAGTTGAAATTTCGCTACTTTTGTTAGATTTTCTTATTTCTTGGTACCTATCAAGTGGAACTATAATTAGCTTTTTAGCTAGACATAGACACCATGTAATAAAAATTAGTTCTAAACACCGCAAATTCATTAATCAAGAAATTATCAATAGCAATCTATTTTTCTTTTCACTTACCTACCTCTTTTTCGATATCCGTCAGTGGTGTCTCTTTCGATTGTGTTTGAATAAGTGTTAGAAAAATAAAAAAAAAAAATAGTTTCCTAGAGTAAATTGTGGGAAGAAACAATAAGAATTGTGCAGTCATCATTTCGTCGGCTTGTTCAATGTCCATTTTCAAAAATGTTGGGAAATCAATTTTTAAAGTTGAGATTGAAAATTTTTGTTTATATCAGAAAATTTTTGATTGGTATTGATTTTTTTCTGAAATCCTTAACAATTTTGTCCATAAAATAAGTCGGAGAAATTGTTTTTCTTTTATTTTGAATTAGTTATAAATTAAAATCAACGAGGAAGTCATTTTGGATATTGAACAAAGTTGTATGGAGTGACAACAAGTTCGTAAGATTTTGAATGATATTGAACCGAAAAAATCAATATTGAACAACATAGAAATAACACATAAAAAGAGAGGAAACATAAAGTTTATTATGTTATATAGAACAAAATGACATGGTTAAAGTCCCATACTGAACAAAACAGTTCTCTGTAACTTGAAAAGTAAAAGAAATAGAACGAAATGGTTTGCGCCCAACGAAAGATCGTTATTATGAAGACTGCATACCTAACTCAAGTTCGTAAAAAAATTGCCTTTAGAATAAGATAGCAGCCAGCCGACAATTTTGGAAGTGATCAATTTTTAGTTTGGTTTGGCATTCCAATATGAATAGATCGCGCACTAGTCCATTTTACGGCCAACAATCGTCCACCAGAGCAATTAATTCGATTAACTATGGAAGGTTTTCGCACCACGTTTACTCTAAATGATAATACGCATCCACAGAGACGTCGTACAGTGCGTACAGAAGAAGTCATTGCTGCTGTAGAGCGTTCTTTAAAAACCATGATGGCCAGAACGTTACTGTGAATGGTGACCGCTATAGGGCCATGATTACTGACTTTTTCGTTCATCATTGAACAACCATGACGTGCAGGAGCTGTGGTTTCAACAAGACGGCGCAACATGTTACACAGCTGGTGCCACAATTGATTTGTTGAAGGAAACGTTTGGTTAGCGTAGTTTCACGTGAATTGGCCTCCAAGATAGTGCGATTTAACGCCGCTTGACTATTTTCTGTGGGGATATGTGAAGTCGCTAGTCTACGCCGATAAGCCCGAAACGATTGACCACTTGGAGGACAACATTCGCCGCGTAATTGCTGGTATGCGGCCACAAATGTTGGACTACGTCCGATCCAGTCGTGGCGGTTAAATGCCAGAAATCATATTTAAATTATTATACCAGAAGATCATTTTTCGAATAAAGTAAATTTCATGCCAATTTAAAAAAAGCATCTTTGTTTTATTTCATTTCAAAGTTCTATACCTCCAAAAAAACACCCTTTACATTTTGAGTTTCGTTCTTTCCCATACATTGTACAGAAAATAAATTCATTTTCGTTGATTGTTTTTTTTATACAAAATAAGCAATAATTTGTCAATTATTTAAAGTTTTCCATTGAATTTAATTTTATAAATCAAATATCATTTTTAAAAATTAATATTCGTGAACGATTATTCTCTTATATTTCTACAATAATTGTAGGAAAAAAAGAATCTTATTTTAGTTCCGTGAATTTAAAGAAAGCAAATATTGCTACTAATCCTATATCCCTTCATTAACAGAAAGTCACTACTCTCGAAGGAAAACAAAATCATTATTTATAAAGTTGTCTTCCAATCTATTTCCCTGTATGGTTGTCAAGTTTGGGGTAATTGTCCTAAATGTCATATCAAAAAATTCCAAATTTCGCAAAATAAATTGCTTAAAATAATGCTTAATCTTTCCTGGCATCATTCCACGTCAGACCTACATATTAGGTCAAATGTTGAATTTATCTTCGACAGAATACGCAAATTCACTGATACATTCAAAATAAGATGTGATCTTCCGGATAATGATCTGATAAACGAGCGAAATGCGGTAATGTGCTTAAGTAATTCAACGTCATTTATTTTTGAGTATCTATGTATATTTATTAATTAATTTATTTATTTGTTATTAATTAATTTATTTATTTGTTATTTTATTTATTTTTAATTGATTTATTTATTAATTTGTTAATTTTTTTATCTGTTTATTTATTTATTTTCTTAGTATATTTATTTTTTAATTTACTAACGTGTTTATTTATTGATTTGTTAATAAGTCGTGTATTTGTGCATATCAACTGCTTCTTCGATTCGTTTATCTATTAGTTTACCTATTTATTATTTTCTTATTTTATTTTTGAATCTATTCTAAGAGGCTTTTTAACTTTCATGTAGATATATATTATATTGTTTGTTTTTTTTTTTGTGAATTTTAATGTTTCAATATACGTTTAAATTAATTGCTTAGTAGTACCTCTATCTATTTTTCCACCGATGGGTGGTCTTCCCTTTTCGTCGAACTCAAATCCCCTTTATTTTTTTATGAAAAAAATGTTACTCTTAAAAGTAAAATTTGTATTTTTCGGAAAGGAAATCACATGAAATTAACCTTCAGTAAAAAATCGCCGTTGGTTATTATTATATTGGTTCTAGACATTTTTGATAAAAGAGGATTTAAATTAAAAATTTTTTATTGACATAGTGAAACGTAGTTTGAATGTTTTACGAATCCCACAACTTTGAAATTTTCTTCCTTTTGCGCACGGGAATCGGGAATCGAAATTCCCACAAATGACCACGATGTGTCAGTATTTTATTATACCTCTCGCCATTTAGAATTAAATTTTTGTTTGCTGCTCCAAACATCACACGTATTCACATTTTCACAGATAGTAAAATTGAGAGCGGTAGGTAAGGAGAGGGCATTTTTAAAAAATTTGTGGGGGTAATCGGGGAGACGTGTTAAAGCCGTGTCTATAAAAATATGTTGCATTTTACCAGGCTTCAACACTTAATCTAATTAAAATGATTTTTAATTTTGCAGATTTGTAGAAAATCTTTGAAATCTGTGGATTTTGCTTCAGATTAAATTAATTTGCATGTACATAACCGTCACAAGAATATTTTAAAACATTCTTAAAACTTTTCTTTAGAAAGTAATCACGGAAAAATGTATTTCACTGCAATTATTTTTAAAGGTTTTTATGATTTTGACTTCTTTCAGTCTCGGAGTAATAAATAAAGGCACACTGCATACTGCTGGCTAATTCATATCCCGCAATCATGTGGCCACCTTTCGTAATCTGATCCGTATCAAATTTATGCTGCCAAACACCATTGGCCAAAGGCTAATCACCAAGTGAGTGCACGGAATTCAGAATTAATCAGGTTACTCGCACTCACGCCACTCAAAAACGCACCACATGCATGACGCATGACCCCAGCCAAGCAATGAAAGTTGTCATATCCCAGCATAACACCATACGGTACGTGCAAATCTACATCCATTCATCGCGAATCCAATCAATTAATGTACTGTAGCAATTAATGCATTTAAGAGTCGGTCGACCGACTTCGTTCGCTTTGAAAGTCCTGATCGATGACTATCATTGATCTTCGCGTTGGTGTGGTCAACCGTTTTATGCAAACTGCTGCGCAATTATTTGCACAATTGCGATTTTGGATTGATTATGTCGTTTAATGGCACAGCATCAGGAATTAGCATATTGCATATACAAACAAAATGCCGATTTGAATAAAGTCGAGACGCACTGGATCCGTAACTTGATGTCCGCAAGTCGGAATAATCTTTAACCAGAGAGGTGTCTATTTAACGAAATGTATCATGGCCAGGCCATGTAAGATGAATACAAACGTGTCAGTTGCATGCCATCGCCTGAGATGGCGGCAATACACTTCTTGTAATACACTGTTGACAGTCGGATATGGGTGTGCGGCTAGGAGTACTCGTAAGTCGTAATCATCATCGCTTTATGGAGCTTTTAACTGGGTTGGCATGAAAATTGAATTTAAGTGCAGGTTCCCAGGTTCGTACTATACTTTGTTGCTTTAGCTAATTAGAGTGATGTTCAATTAAATGTTGCAAAATTGGGACAACGTACATTTGAAGGTGTGCGCACAGATTGCAATCTTCCTAATATGAATCATATACGCGAGAAAGCTAGAAGCAGGAGACAAAACTTCAGTTGGGATACTGTCTATTAGGTTCGAATTAGTTGCATAACAGTTTTTATTATGGATGAGCAGAAAGACGAACAATTTCTCAAAATACTTAGAGAAAACTTGCCTAAAAACTTTTTCTAACTTTCTTGTTGTCGCCAACAACTTGAGAATCTAGGTGTTACTGCAAAATTATATATTTAATTCTCCTCCGGCGTTGCCAGTGCCTTTAGTATTAAATTTCGCGTTTTTAATCTTAATTTTTTTTTTTATTTTTTTTTTGTAGCAAGCCAAACTTACCAAATTTCAAGGCTAGTGCTGGATTAGGATTAACCACATCACACATTCCTAATACGGAAGATTAAATTGATACTAAATAGCCGTCTGACTGAAAGGGACAGCACTGCCTAACAAGCAAAAATACGTGAAACGTAATTTGATCGGCGGTTTTGTTTACGTGGTGGGAATAATGGGAAAGTTCTGCGTGTAGATATTTTTATAGCAATGGCTTTCCTACAAAACAAAATGGCTTCCGGAAGTGATGAACGGGTAATTTTTGTTTTTTATTTCGTTTAATTGATTGAGCCAAGTAATGCTTACATCCCGAATAGTAACTAATGCTCAGTTTTCGGCTAATTTGTTAAGTGCCTATTTTTCAATTTAAACAATGCAATATTTGGTACTGTTTTGTGTGCATAATTTTACAGAAACTTCTCTTATGATTTTGATCAAAATGCTTAGTAAAGATAAAATAAGTATTCTAAATGAGATCACACACTTAGTTTTTCTCCAAAAAATCGAATAAATCAGTTTTTGAATTATTTCTTAAAAATTGCTACAAATGTAATAAAAGCTACGCAAAACTTCCTTGGAGCGCATATAACCTACTTCTTCTTCTTTCAAAAATGTTAAATATGTATATTAAATAAAATGGTTTTATTTTCTTTTGTATCTTTATCGCTTCTCAGATTTTTAACTACCTATCTAATAAAATAAGAAAACAACCAACCAAACTTTTGATGAACGAGAAAGTTTCGTTCGACCCATTTAAATTAGCAATGGAAACGTTTTCAAGTGATTTCATCAATGCTGGTCGCCGGAACTTTTATTTCCGTCTTACATAATATGTATAATTTATTATAGGCATTTGATTTGTGATCTCATTCTTACGACCTTATGAGCTTTGACTGTTGTTGATCTCTCTTTCCCATCTCGTACATAAAGCTGTAAATATCGAATATATTAAATTTGCCATTTTTTTTCTAATTTTTTTGCCGTTTTTTTATAACGCCCATTTTTCAAAGTGTTTGGCCAAGCTTTACAGGAAATTTGCCATGCAATAATGAAAAACGCTTGCAAATTTGAGCTCAATCGGTTTGCCGGTTTTTTCTTCATGTTTTTGGATATTTTGACTTAGGAACATTTAATAAAAAAAAAAAACAATTAAACGGAAAACTATACTTGCGGTAGAGGGACACATACGCATTTAGCCACTAAGTTGTATTATCAATATGGATTTTCTTACATTAAACTTTACCATTGTTGTAGAATCCTTGGAAGTGAACGGACCTTAACTCTTATGTTTTTAGTTCCCAGCAATCTGGGCTCTCAAGAAATGTTCCCACTCAAGCCGTTACGTCAATAAACAAAATCTTCGTTTCTGTGGTACTGAAAATCCGCGAGAGATGAACGAAGAGCCATTACATCCACTCAAAGCTACTGTGTGATGCGGCGTTCACGCGGAAGTAGGGATATTTTTTTGAGGACGCCATCGGCAATACGGTCACTGTTACTGGCGAACATTTGGTTTCAACAAGACGGTACAGCCTCTCAACGGATATTATCTTCTCTACTTTACAGACAAAATAAAGATTTCCATCACTCAAAATGTTTTTTTTTTTTTATTTAGTAAAAAAGTAATACAAGAACAAAATTGTATGATTAATTTTGCGTCACCCTGTATTTTGACAAACCTATTATTCCAGTTTTTTTGAACAGAAAGGCCCTAGAAGATACATTTTGTGTGCCACCCGCATCATTGGAGTTTTAACTGACTGCGTATGACTTTTTCAGTTCAAATTAAAATCAATAAGCACCCCCAGACATTTATATTGATTGGCAAATTCTATTTTAAAGCATCTAAAACAACACATTGAAATCGGCAAGAACATTCCCCGACAATTAAAAGGTCATTAATTTTTTTTTTTCTTTTTTTTTTCAGATTGTGAAATGCAAACCATTGCCTTAGTTTTTGTAGATCTTCCTCGATTTTTATAATGCAATCGAACTGTGATAATCCTTGATATGAGAAAGCTATGTCATCAGCGAACGCAGTAGGTTCAAATTCTGACTGAAGAGAGAGTCAATATAGATTAAAAACAAAAGTGGACCCAGAACAGAGCCCTGGGGAACACCATTCTTAATTGTAATCCCCTCGAGGACAGCATTATATGTACAGTAATTTATCTGCGATATGTCGAACGCTTTGGTGATGTCAATGAAAAGAGCCATTGTATGTACATTTGGAACTATTAATTCCATCATACAATTGGGTACATAATTTAAGAATTGCGTCTTTTGTGGGTTTACCTGACCTAAAACCAAACTGGTTATTGGAAAATAAATGTTGATCATCCAGGGAGGAGACCGTGCGCAATTTTAGTAGCTTCTCAAAAAGATTAGAAAAAGTTGGAAGCCGAGACATAGTCACGCCTATCCTTCCTATGCAATTTCTGCATATTATATACTAGCTGTGCCCGCAACTTCGTACGCGGCGTGAGACTGTGTAATTTCTGAGCAGCATAGTCCTTTCGACTCCCTTGTCCATTTAAGAGCTTGGCAATGATCACAGGCCTGAGTCATACCACCGATACCAGAAAATTCGGCATAATTAATTTCTTTGGTGTAATAAAATCCACTTCGGATTTTATTTACCCACGGATTATATGTGTTTCTGTGTAACGATGCGATCTGATATTTTTCATCCCTTTTCTGTAATCTAACTCGTCTCATTTTTCTAGATCTTGTTGAGCTTTGAGAAAGATTTGACCGTTTCCTCAACGGCATATTTGTTTAAAATCAACAGTCTAGCTAAAAAATAAATCAAACAAATCTATTTACCTAAAACACCAATTTAAGAAAATTAAATTCAACAGCATAAGTACTAAAGTTTCACTTCCTTAATCCTTACTGTAGGTACAACGTAGGCAATATCAAAACAACCACTAAAACAAAAGCGTGAACGGAAATTTGTATCTACACCAACAATACGTAAATCAAACAACATAATTCACCTACATATACCGTCTTTACTTCTTGAATTCTTCAATTCTTTACTGTAGGTATCAACGTAGATACTATAACAACCACTAAAACAAAAACCATGAACTCAATTTCTATATGCACCACCTCCACCATACGTCCATCACCACCAATGTTGCCATAAAAATGTTTTCTATAGAAAAATCGTCCGTCAAAACAAATTTTTTTTATGTATGTAAGAATAACAAAAAAGCTGAATACGAAAATAACAGCATACAGCGAAATCAAGTGTTAAAATTTGTTAAAAAGAACAAAATATATTATTGCGGATGCAGAAAAAATCTGAAGCGCAGATTTCTGGTTTTTAAAAACATGCAGCAAGGTTGAAAATCTGCAAAATGCAGACAAATCTGCACTTATGGCAACGCTGATCACCACACGTCAATCGTCATCAGCCATCTGCGCATTTCCTCAGAAACACATTGTTGCTGTTGATTCAATATACATATGTATATTCTCGTCCCATACTTCTCTTTTGTTTCACTTAATTTAGAGAAAACACCACGCAGTTTTTTTTTCATATGAATATGCCTGTGCGATGTGCGCCACCAAACCACCCCAAAGCAGAACAACGATCAAGAACCGCGGCTGCTGATAATATTCGATTTGAGAAAATAAATTTATTTTTTTCAGGTTAGATTTTGGGTTGTAGCTCAGCTTCTAAAGGACATAGAAAGCTGATTGATGGCTTGAAATAACAATAAAAGTGTTGGCTCTCCTAAGTATTTTGTTTTGTTTACATTGATTAAGAATTATCTGAGAAATGGCGAGTTAAAGGCAGTAAAGTCAGAAAAAAAACACATTTTGGTCAAAAACGCTCCAAAAAATAGGCATGGCAATGAAAGGAATAGCCTATATGTTGCACAGAATCTTAAGGAACATTTCAAAAAAAGTTTCATCGAAATCTGTGCAGTAGTTTTCACGCCATTAGGTAACAAAAAAATTGTCTACAGTTTTATTATAAGTATAGAAGATGTATAATATGTGAGTAATTTTAATTATTTCAGAGAACTATTAAGTTCTAAGTTTTAATTTAATCCAGTAAAAATGCTACCACCTTAACGGTATTGGCCCTCTATACGGGCTGGTGGCTTATACAAAATCTTTAATACACGTGCCGAGTCAATTTCGCATCATACTGGAAAGGAAGTTAATTATATCTATTCCTTTTGGAATATTTGACCCCCATACAATTTGGGAAACGGCTGTCTTATATTTTTGGTTAATACGAGTCGTGAAAAAGTCGTCTTAAAGAAATGTCGTATCGTTATTTTCAGATGATTGCGTCATAGCATCTATACAGTTATTGGACTTGCTTTACGATTTCTGGTTTGGCCATAGTGTTTTCTGTGAGGTGTGGATGCAGACATATTATATCTTTACCTCGTCAAAGAAGGCACCGATCCATTCTCTATTATTCACTTGGTTTTAAAGAGTAATTTTTATTCAAGCCACCCACCACAATCCTGATCACATTAATATCCGGGACGTGTGTGAATTGTCTTAGCATTTTCAAATTCCACTAACTACAGCACACTGCGCATTTGATTACGGTGTGTAAATTCAATCATCCTGCTATATCTGCAGTTTTCTGTACAAGTGCTAGCTACTACATTTTGAGAGATACGCCAAGTGACCATAGTCAACCCGAACGTGTAGATTTCGCCGCGTGACTTTCAAACCTACCCCTCCTGACCTATTTTAAAAATATTTATTAAAAACTGAAATGCAGATAAGCCCTGTGAGGTAATGTTTTCGAGCAATATGCACAAATGCACATGCACTGCATAGTCATCAGATTTTGGTTCACCTAGTTGTTTATTTTAGACCCGAAGCTGATAGTGCCTCCACTGCACACAGATGTAAACCGAATGCCATTCACCACCGAATGACAGCAGTCACAATTACATTCCATCTTCTGTTCTAATTCGTAGCTGTTGCTTTTTGATTTGCTGGAGCGTAGAATAAACCTTTCAGTGGCTAAGGGCTGAAATGTCCAAAAAATGATAAAGGCAACCGAATCCTTATAGTGATTCTTCTCACGCGTTTATTCTCTGTGGATTAGAATTGTGCATCGGTACATGCAAAGTAAATGAAATACATTTAGGAACACAATAGAATTATATACAAATATGCAATTTGCCCCTTACTTCATTCGGCGCTCGTTTAAAACAAAAAGAACGAAAATGGAAAGTTTACAGGTATTTATAAGTTACGTTACAAAGTTAATAAGAGGGAAAGTATGACATTTTGACATAAAAATAAAAACAAAACATAGTGATGAGTCTCAGTGTTAACCGGATTCAACAGGGTGATCCGAGTTTTCCGCGACAGTAGCTTTGCTTATTTTACGAGTCAATTGTTTACTTTAACGGCAACATAATGATCAACAAGAAAAATGCTCCACTCGAGGCTGTGCATTTAATCCCAGACGCCAAACTCATAAAAGAGCAACCTCTCTGCTAAGCACTTTGCAGATTTGCATAAATCAGATGCCTATCGTGGTAGATCTCGTGAAATGTTATCGTAGGTTGGCATCAGTCGTAAGTGTTTGGCGTTAGCAGCTGACGCAACAGGCACCAAGAATTCCACTCCAAAGTCGTGCGACTATCTCCCAGTCCAGTCAAAAGTAATTTCCATCACTGTAAGTCAATAGTTTGACTGGATATCTGTCAAAACTCACAGCTTTAGATCAAAGATTTGGCAGAGCAGCATTCTTTGTCGATCTATGTATATGCAATAGCTATAGCTTCTCATTAATAGTGCTCCCTTAGATAGTTCGATTCGTATCATACTCAATAATGGATTAAATAACTTCACACCATTTAGTGGTCAGCCTCTAAGGTGCTCAGCGTTAAGACTTGTTTTCTTGCAATATAGATCTCATGATGGGAGGAGGAAAAAAATACTTGCATCTATGTGGGATTTGGCAACATGAACAGACCTAATTATCTAAAAATCGTTGTAATTGCTATTTCAGTGACTGCATCGTTGGAACATGCTGTTACAATATAATCAGTCGGTAAAGCGTGTGACAGGGAGCCGTGCGTGATCTAGGCTGTGCTTACTCTATATAGCTTAACTGTAACCTACTTCAGTTTGTCGCCCAATAGGATGCAGAGGAACTGCTTGTTTAACGTAGCCTTCATGGCAGTATGGTGGCTGGTGAAATGTGCGGATAGAGAGAACAATCTATTTTTGTATCCCCTCGGTGTGTATTTATAAATCACTCTTCGAGTAAAAAGGTGCTCGCGTACAATGATCGCCTGTACTTACATAAATTGTGCGATACTAAAGTGAGCTGATTGAATTAGAGTGGGTGCGGATAAATAATGGTTTGACGGGTATTGAAGTGTGTATCTGGGCGTGAGATATAGTGTTTTATTGGATGTCTTGTGGGGTAATTTCGAGTCGAGCATTATGTGGAATAAGATGGAATTATTATGCAGACTTGGCTGTACTGGGAAATTTACGAGTATGGTTTTTCCGCAGGTCAGTACTGAAGTGATTTCGGTGTAGTCTCCTCGCATTGAGATACAGGTTAACATATTTATGTTAAGTAATGCTTTGGATTGAGTTTCTTATATGCACAACGCTTGGCATATTCTTACAATATTAATTATTTCCTGCGACTATATACGGAAGTGCCTTGCTTCACGCGTTCAATAATTTAAGTCTTATACCAATTCAGTTTGCTGTCCTTCAATAGGACTGAAATATTGCATGTCTAGGAAAAAGTGCAATTGTAAGGCAGTAAAGTTTTCTATTTACCTCGGTAATTCTGCTTCGAATCCACTATTAGTAGCCCATTTTGGTAATGGAAGCCTTTTGGTACAATATTAATAGTGGGGTTTGATAACACTCCGCTTTAAAACCAGTTTTTGGTACTAAGAATCCACATGTTTCTTTAGTTAGTGCAGTACATTGGGATTCGGTTCAGCGACCTACAGTGAACGACTCTAGTAAGACTTTGTTGGAACTTGAGAGCTATCTCTTTATTTATGGTGTACCTTTCAAAGCTGTTGACTGTGAATCGAACGGCCCCATGTTCGATGCCCGGAAAAACACAAACTATCATCTGCACCACTTCTCGCGAACGTCTGACAAACATCCGAGAGTACATCTGTCATGAAAGATCTTCTCAATCGGACATTTGGACGCCGCATAAAATTGAAGATCGCTTCCATTCATCCGATAAATGAAAAACTTACACAGAACGAATGGTTGTGAGAAAATATACCTACCGTTATCACGGAAAATATTTTATTTTCAACTTTCTCGATTACGTAGTAAGAGAATGATATTGTATTCGTAAAAAATTTCAAACACGAGATGTTAATCAATTCGGACATTACGATGATAGAGGAACTCAAAAAAGTGGGTCGCAAAATTCTATCCGTATGTTCGTCTTTCTGTCTGTCTGTCAGTAAGCTCCTGAGTTCCACAGCGATACTACGGATTTGTAGATTTTTGCAAGGTAACCACAATATTAATAGCACTTCCCATACAAAATTTTGATACCAGTTTTATTTGTTTGAAAACGGCTCTAACTTACGTCGGTGCGATGAACATGACTACATACTAAATTCTTCGCTGAAAAATCGAGTAACAGTACTTTTGAAATTTGGACATATCTCGAAAACGGTCCATGCGATTCATTTCTAAGGTAATATGGTCATTTCGAACTTAACAGCGAACTCAGTTTTTCTCTTGTACGATACAATGCATTTTAGAAAAAAGAGATTTTTTCATTCAGTTTTTAGTTAAACTGAAAACGGCATCAAAGATCTTAAGCAAAATGCATGCTTAAAGTAAAATTGATGTTTTCAAAATTATTGCGTACTTTAATCTTTCAGAACTCGTAAGTAATGCTTACATTCTGATTTAATATCGACTTAAATTAAGTCAAAGAATTGTTTACGATTTAGGTAATGATTGTTAAAACCAAATTTGAAGTCATGAATAGAGCTTTCGTGTATCGGGAACAGTTTTCTATCTGGTTCACATATGCAATCACAATACAAATACAAAAAGTCTCGAAAATACTATTACTGATATAGGGTCATAACTATTTTGTTGCGGTCAGGCTTGCGTAGCTTTGTCTAGATTAAAAACTCTTAATTGTGTGCACTTAATTCATTTGGACCCAAGTCAAATAAAAGCCCAAGAATTGAAGAGTTATTTGCGCAACAACAAAAAAGAAGATATACCAAAAGAAATAGGAATGTATAAACTCTGTTGATTTTAGTTGAGTCCACACTTCTTTCTTTCAGTTTCTTTCGAGATTTGTACATGACAAATATTAAAATCTTTGAAAAAAAAAAAAGAGTGAGATCCGACCAAAAACATAAAACTAAGAAAGGATCCAAGTTCTTCAATATAAAAACCTCTATGTAACAAGCCGTGAAAAGTAGTGAGATCTAAAAGTACTCACATTCAAAATGCTACAAATTTTATTAGTTAATCATTACTGACTAAGTTCGAAATTTTAAAGCAAATCAAGGTTGGGTGTACAAATTTAAACAAATGCATGGTGTAAAAACATTAAAAATATGCGGTGAAAAATTGTCATGTAAGAAAATCCCAGATAATCCATTTTTGAAAAAATTGCATGCAACAATCCGAGAAATGACTCTTACACCACAACAAATCAATAACACTGACGAAACCGGGCTACATTGGAAGTTTCCTCCTAGTAAGACACTCGTCTTGTCTACAGAACGTACAAAACCAGGAAGAAAAACCAAGCAATGAAAGGATACAATTTTTGGTCTGCACGAATGCAACTGGAGCGCATAAGCTTACTCCATTAGTTTTCGGAAAGTCTAAATGTTAAGGTGCTTTAACTGCCTAAAGAAAACAACTGGGAAAATGATGATTTTATTCCACGTATCCAATTACGAAGGACACCACCCGAAACCCAGCTTCAAGGAGAGTTACAAGAAATTAATGATCTCCTTGGAATTATAGATACCGAACACAACATGTCTATACAAGAAGTGAGAGACTGGCTCATCAAAGAAGGCATTTATGAATCTGAACAAATTGAGGACACTTCGGGGAATGAAAGCGACAAGGTCACTACAGCTGCTTCCAAAACTCCCAAGGCTATCTCGCAAGTTACCCAGTATACCAATACGCTTCTTGAGTACACCGATCAAATTGAATTGGACGTAGAAACGATTTCCAGTTTGCTTAAGTTAAGTGCAGGAGCAGTGGAAAGATCGAGTCAAGCTCTGATATTTTATCTGATGAACGGCAGTTCAGCATTATCCAGTGTTCAGACATAAAACAGATTTTAGCCCCCGGCCGCAGGAATGTCGTAAACTGTGATCATTCTTCACCTCAGCCTTCTTGTAATATTTTGTAAGCTATATAGTAGAAATTGCAGAGGGCGTTTCGCAGGAAATATTAATATTATTATAACTACATTTTCAGTCTTTTTAATTTTCTTCTACTTTAAAAGCTGTCTGTCAGAGAAAAGTATAATACAATATTTTAACTCATGTTTTTTTCCAATTTCGATAGCCGGCACATATCTTAAAACATATCTGAATTAAGTGTCATTTCAGATGCGGGACAAGATTGGCGTAGAGAAATTTTCTGAATCTTTAATCTCACCTCTTTCAAATTTTTTTTTAAAGTACAGGGTGAGGAAAAAAATATTTCCCAACTCGTTTAAACCTTTTGTGTATTCTGTTCACACTTTTTTGTTTTCTTTTGAATTCTTAGCCTACACAACAGAACTGCGAACAAAAATATTAGGCAGCGTGTATCTGTATATTGGCAATACAACTGTCTATATCAATTTGCGGATCTGAGTACCCAAGACAACAATACAACATCTGGCTGGACGTTTTCGCTTATAGTATAGGAAACCTTTCTGTAACCGCCGGAAGAATATCTTCAACACGCGTTGATTGGTACCCCGCAAAAACATTTACAAGATCCGTTCAGCTTCAATCAGGCTATCGCGGATGCCCATTGAGACGATTTTGCCCCTTTCGTTACGCCAAAGTCCAGAGCAAAGGTCTCGATTTTATTTAGAATTTAATAAAAATAAATTAAATTCGTTGCCATCAATTGAATATTGCTTCATAAATAAAAAATTGGCGATATTATAGGAACATGAAAATGATTTACGGAGCTACTGAAGTTAAAAAACAAAATATATTGCAACTGCAGTGTTTTCTTACCCGTAAAAGCACCTATCAACCAGCTAATGCTCAGCCCAAGTTTCATTAATCTCAAATGGTTGCCACTTTCCACACCGATTATTTATCTCGTTATAGTGCGGTGATAAATTAAAGTTCCTTCAACTCCCATGTTACGTAAATCTTCACTCCGTCTTTATATGCTCAACCTTACCATGCCCGAGCCCGATGCCGCCGCTTAACGACCTTCAAAAGGTTGTTTTCCATTTTTCCACTGCGATTTCGATTTCGACGCCTCGCCGCAATTGATGCGAATCTTTTACCCAGTAAACCGTGGAGGCATGCAAACGACGTCACGTTTTCTGTCTTTCTTGTGTTCGACTTCGAGTTCGAGATAGTCGATTGCATGTGGGACAAAAATACGGGAAGGTAAGTATAAATTGTCGTGGCATGCGAATTGAGTAACAGTTGTTTTTTTTATGGGCTCAACGTTTTTATGCTCTTTCATTCAAGCAGTGGTCTGTCTTCCGTCCCAGTGACTTGAGGAAATAATTTATAATGTACTCAACAGCCGACTGGCGGGAAGGGGCTGGTCGCTTTTGGTTTGTTGCTGAAAACAAACTGGAAACATTGTTTTTATCTGTCTCATGTTCTTGGTGGGAAAAAGCGGTTTTCCCGTTGAATAATAATCTGCATGTTTGGTTTGCCGCACTCTTAATTAGATTAATTAATAAATGGCAACTGTGGCTGTGGTAATGGTAGTAATGCGCATGCCTTGACCTACAGTCTTTGGCGGGCTGGTTGCAGGCTTGACTGGGTTCTTGGATCGTAATAATTGCGCGAAAGTAATTTTGTTTGCTTTTGTCTTGAGTTTGCGTGCAGTAGGTAAGGCACGAATGTAAGTCAGTTGGTAAGAAGGGTATAATAACCATTATTCAGTCGCGAAATATAAGTGATTGTTGTAAATCAAAATTACGAAATGACGGTGTTAAGTTTTTTGACTTTATTCTATGAACAAGCTGTTTATTGAAGGAAAGCGCCTTTTTGTCTGCTTATCCTAGTTTGGTCTGAAGTGGTTTTTATTGGATACCTATAACGACTTGTTTACGCCCTACACATTGAAATATACCTATACTTCCATGTGAGCAAAGGGATGGTCGTGTTATTGGTTCCTTGTTATTTTAAACAGCTTAAATTGGAGCCTAGATTCCCCAATGCTGATGTCTATTTCTGAACAAAGTTAGGAAAAATTAGTGTTCAGGTTTTAGCTTCAAAATGTAGGTTCGAGGCCCTTTGAAAACTAAATACAAACTGAAGAAAAAGGTAACTTAAACTAGCATTATTTCTACCAAAACAGGGAAATGATGGATAGATGCTGAGATGAGGCGAAAATCCATTGATACATATAAATTTCCTATAATGGTGGTGAATAATGTTAAAGAAAAGCGAGACCGGCCTAAGGTTAGGGAGTTAGATTAGAATGAAGTAATTTTAACCAAAGCCTGCCATTTAATCGTAGCAGTCCTTTGCCAGCCGCCTTCGTGACGTTTCTTCACTGTTTGTAAATCCGTGAGTACAAGCCGATCACCTTTGGGGCTGATTTTCAACAACAGAATTTCTACAAAAATTAAAATGACTAGACATTTAGTGACATTGTGCTCTAACAAGTTTTTTAACTTTTAACTTTAAAATTCGTTTTTATTTACTTTTTTCTTTAAACTTACATACTAGACAAAAACGATTAAATCTAATTTAAAATTAACATTATTCTTATTCTAGCTTACTGGCTCTAAACGAGCGCTCTAAACTTATCAATATCCTTAAAATTATTGCCTTTCGGCCTTAAATCTATCTATATCTATGATTCGTTTTGTTTTTTAATTTTCAAGAAAGTTTAGAAAGCTTGAATTCTTTATTATTGTTTTGTTTATAACTACTTAAAACTACCTAAGCTACTTAACCTAAATTACCTATAAACAGGGTGGTGAGCAATCTCATCAATTGGTCACCATCCTGATCGCGTCCATGGTTGCCTAACAGCCGCCAACAAGGGTTCACCCGTGCCGTCGAGCCTCGAGCGAGGCAATAAGCGTCGGTCGAGTCTCGGAGATTACTTTATCAGATACTGTAGCACTTATAGTTATCACAATGATAAGTGGACCAAGATGACTGCTTTGTATTCCGTGACGACGAATCTCTATAAATGATTTCATCCATGACATATGACGCAGTCACTGTTTCAATACTAAGAAAGGCTCGAGTTTTCGCATCGGTGGATTTTACGGACAGAGACGGCGTTTCGGAATGTATGCATTTTGAGAATGTTGGGCGCGTGCCTGAATTTTATGTGTGAGTCTCATTAAAATCGACGAATAAATTGAAGTGACGTCTTAAATCACCTTTTATCTTCTCCGGCGTCCCTTGTTGGGGCTTTCGTAACCTAATCATTCCTGCAACCGTATTGGATTTGATCTGGTGTTATTTTGAGGCGGCAGTGATTCCTGACCTACCCACCGAAGATCCAACTTTATAGAATTGAGGTCCCCCGGAACAACTTTGACATCGTATACACGAGATATTGTCCCCATCAAGGTTCTTCAAGCCCTTTCACAGTATGTAAATAGTTAGGCAGTCTGCTCATCGCTATTCGTCATTTGAATGTGTGAAAATCAACATTTGCAAAAGCAACGTTTGATCAATCCGACGGCTTACGCTGAGTAAGCCAGCTATATCTACTCCTGTGCCTATATTTAGTGTTTTATTGGAAATTATTATTCAGATAGTCAGATACCTAAGCTGACGGTTTTTGCTATGATAACTGGTTGAGCTTTTGCCAAAATGTTTCCGAGATGGTGCACTAGATAAAAATGTATAGTTGGTGCAATAGGTAACCTTAGTTAGTTCTTTTAGGAAGCTTTTTAATTTATGCTCTCGGATGTTTTTCAGATGTTGGCAAGAGGCTGGAAAAAACCTTAAGATGTAGTTTGTGCTACTCCGATAAACGAACATGAAACCCCTCGCTGAGTAGTCCAGCACATAAGCACTGATCCACTGCGACGGCGGACTACTCTTTGAAGTAAAGTGGGCAGGGATCTCAAGAGGGCTAGTGGAGGATTGTCTAACCTTCCTGCAGTTTCTACACAAATCAGTGCAAGGAGGGTTTAAGCTTTTGACACTGGCAAAAAAGGCTGAGTTATGGTACCACTGTCGCTGCAAATGTGCAATCTATGTATTGAGCAAATGTAAAATAATTAACCTCATGGACTGTGCAAAATATGCAACAAGAATTTTCGGGTAAGCCAAACGTATATTTCCGATGTTTCTTTTATAGTTATTATTATTATTTTATTACAGGTATATGAAATATACAAAATAATATAATACAGCGCTAGCTACCACGGCTTTAGCCTGTTTTCCGATGGTCCTTTTAATCAATATAGTATGTATACGAATTTCAAGGATAAAAGTAACTTTCCATTAAACTGAAGATACGACATAGATACTCAAACTCATTTCTGTTTAACTAGTTCATAACCTCAAAGCTGAGAAAAAAAAATACTCCGATAAGCTGCACGTTCTGCTAGTAAAAAAAGAAACAACGTTCGCGTTATAAGTACATACTCAATTTAATTACGTATAAATCATTTAGGTTGAGAGTTCAAAGTAATTGGTCGGATGACATTTCGAAATAATTGTGTACACTTCGCCATGCTTGCTCACAGCGTCAACCACGGAACACGGAACGGAAGGCATACTAAATGGCGATTTGTGTTGCTCGTTGTTGATAAAAATTCCGAGTGAATACTTTGACGCAATGGAGGAGTCATTTGCGGTATTGGAAATAGAAGCACTAGTGGTTATTACCAGAGACAATACTGAGAGCCCCAACTCGCAATCCCCTTGCCGCTAGCCCCTTGATTTTTTTTTCACATTTGCCATTTTTTTTCCTACCGGTGTTATGTCAATTTAGAATCCTTACAAAAAATATAAAATAAATGCTACCAACCGTGAGGGAATGCGATCAGCTTTGCCGTTGACCTTCCGAAAAAATGTATCGATTTTTGTTGTTGGAAAATGTATCAAAAGTATCTAAATTTGAGCCTCTAAATTTTTTACAAACGAAAGAAACAAAAAATATAAACACAAAATAAGAAAATCCTTGTAACAAACATCACCAAAGAGGGTCTAAACTAGAGGGCCAACTCCCGTGCACCTACCCGATTTTCTCCGCAAATTTTGTATGACAGCCCTCTCTCGCGCGCTCTGTTTTTTCTTGTCTGTGAAAATATGTTATTAATGGCCGCCGAGTGAAACTCTTCAATTAAGTTCCTGCATAGGATTTCCTAAGTATGCGTGCGGCATTTGTACAGGCACTAATACTTAGGAATACCTATGCAGGAAAAGCAGCTTGTAGGCAAATGTACCGTTTCTGCTCTCAGTTGGACCTCTATTTTAGATCCTCTTTGAACATCACTTTGAAATAAGATTATAAATATTACTTACACGAACATCGTGATAATTTTCACTTTCAAAACTATCGCTCTCTTGTTGGTTTGAGGATATATTTATATTTTCCGGGTCGTCAAGTGATTGTTCTTGTTTCGTTCTTATTACAAATTTACAAATTAATACAGATAAATGCAGAGATTATTGACATTTGACAACTGTAGAGAGAAGAGGCTTGGAGGAATTTGAAATGAATAACTCGCACACTCATTAACTGGGAGAAATTTACGAATGCTAATGCGCTCGAGTCGTACCATACATGTACAGTACAGTATCAGTATGGGACGGAACATCAGTTCCGAAATTTAAAATATATGAAATCTCCTTGATTGCGCAGAGTTTTAATTGAAATTGAAAAATGCATCTAATTGAAACAAAATAAAAAAAAAAGTATCTACAGAAGCAAAAATGTAGCTACTTTGATACAATTTATTATATCTTTGTGGCAACGCTGATACGTGATAGAGTTCGGGAATACCACATTTTAACATTACAGAATGCTATTGGTTAGTTTTTATTATATTTTTAAAAGGCAAATAATATAATTTGTTTGGTTAATAAAACTATCTAAAGAGATGTTATATATACTAGAAAAATATTAGAACAAATGTGGTTGCGTATTTTCCGCTTAGGATATCATTGATTTGAAAGTTTGCTCAAAATGTTATTTTCCTACAATCATTCTGCATTGATCTTTTTTTATAAATTTTTCAAGCAAATGCAGACTTATTACATACTAAAAATACTATCCACACGTAACGAATTTGCCCACAGCGGAAGAGGTTCATATTTTTTGAGAGTGTGTTGGTGAGCCGGAATTTTTAAAGCTTCTTGACATTTATCAATAGGAATTTCTATGTATCAATACTAGCGAACCAAATCGTGGCCACTCCGTAAAAATATAGCTCGTAGGCAAAGTATCTCTCTTTATTACCATAGGAGATTAATCTTTCATTGGCTAAACTTAATACACCGAGTAATCTTTACTATCAGCTAGGTATACTGATGGGATCCCGGTCGGCCGGGTGGTAGCGCCATAACAGTTTGTTCTGTCCTGGTCTTACAATATGATTTGCAACCTACCAGTGATTCGAAACACCTTCAAGATCATGAGATCACCTGATATACAGGGTAGCTGATGAAAGCCACTACCAAAAAAAAAAATAATAACTTTTTTCTATTTAATGAATCTGGTTAATTTTTATTTTTTTTATTTTGCAGATTGATTTTTAGATTAAAAAAAATGGATAACTGGGACACTGAAACAAAAATTTGGATTGTCCGCCGCTATCACGCACTGGAGTCAGTAGTTTCGGTTCAAAGAGAGTAAAGGCGCTGTTATGACAGAATGGCAACGAAAATTTCTCAATAAGCTGATATCCAGAAACTCCACATTCCGTTGGCCCCCCAGGTCGCCTGACCTAACTGCACCTGACTTTTTCTTGCGAGGTTTTTGCAAACGGGAAGTCTACCAAACAAAACCATCAAATTTGAATAAACAAAAGCAATCTATTCGACAAACAATTGCGGCTATTCCTTGCTCAACTCTCCAAGCAGTAATGAACAACTTTTTGGCAAGATATCGCACATGAATCAACGAGCAGGGGGGGCATTTAAATTCCATTATTTTTAAAACTAATTAAGCTATATTTAATAAAATTGAATGAGCTGTAGATAACATGAAAAGAAAAATGAATTCCATACACTGAAAAAAAAGGTATTTGAGTTTCTTAATGTAGCAATATTCATCAGCCACCCTGTACATCAAGGTAGTTGTGCCTTCTGCAACGTAAGCTATTCTGCTTGCTTCATAAGAAAATCGTACCACGGATTGTTCTGATGCAAGTTAAGGACCCTTAACCATATAGTCTAAGGACCATCTATTAAGATTTATCTAAAATAAACGTTAGATAACGTGTACCTACCTAGATAAGGGTAGAAAGTAATAATAATAACTATGAGATAAGAAATGAAAGGAGATTGTATTGTAACCTAAAATGTAATAAGAACTATGAGATAAGAAATGAAAAGAGATTGTATTTGGACACACAGTAGATAAGAAAAGATAGATTAAGAATAAAGAAAAGGTTTTATTTGAACCAAATGCATAGATTACTAAGTAGGATATAAATAATGTCTCAGGGCCTGTCTAGGGTTGTTTAGAACTCCTGAATCTCAGTACATAAAATACTATCCCAACAGGACCCTATACAATGGGGCTCGACTGAATAGGATTGACAATTTCCTTATTAAGGTGATTCGGAGGCACGTCGCAAGGGCGATGGCCAGCGATAATAACCTGATCTCAGGGGCTTACTACCCCAATTTAATGTACCACGAGAGTACGCTTCGGTCTGGCTTTATCCCGCCTGAGGCATTTCTTCATGTGGACATGAAAGGGTTAGTCCAGACAAAAGATGGTGTGCCGGTATTGTACCACAGCCACCGCGGCGCGAGGGATAAGCGGCTCATCCACGACGGGTACGCCGCCAATGCTCATGAGCTCCTCCGTTTTAGCACCGCAATTGCGGATCGGGATAGGGTCGATACGGTAAAGCAGTTCACCGAATTTTGGTGGCTTAAAGAAGAGGTGAGGGTTGATACGCTCTCCCGGGCCGGTGCGCTACTATCGTAGCATCCTCCCTAGTTTTAAGCTAGATTAAGTTTGTAGGTTAAGGCTTAGAGTAGGGGGTCTTTGAGAGGTGCCGGGCTAGCCAGCATGATAGTGCCACCGAGACTCGAACGAAGCCTATAGCCTCGCTCGAGTCTCGGTGGTAATGATGAACCCTTGTGGGCGGCTGTCAGGCGACCATGGACGCGATCAGGATGGTGACCAATCGATGAGATTGCTCACCACCCTGATTATAAGTAATTTAGCTTAAGTAGCTTAGGTAGTTTTAAGTAGTTGTAAGTAAAAAAATAATAAAAGAATTCAAGTTTTACAAAGTTTCTTGGAAATAAAAAACAAACAAAAATAAAAATTGATAGATTTAAGGCCGAAAGGCAATAATTTTAAGGATATAGTTAAGTTTAGAGTGCTCGCTAAGAGCCAGTAAGCTAGAATTAAGACAAATGTTAGCTTTAATTTAGATTTAATCGTTTTTGTCTAGGATATAAGTTTAATGAAAGTAAAAATAAAAATGAATTTAAAATGTAAATGTAAAAAGGATATAAATATAAGAAACGAACACGCAAGGGTCAGTCTAGAAATAACATCGACTTAGACCACAGTTCGATGATAATAAACTTGAACTAATAATTAAAATAAATATAAATAAACAGGACTATAAAATCCTAAAAAATATAATTTGTTTTAATTACGAAATATACGCGAGTGTATTTAATTGGCGATCCTGCCAGGAGGTAAATAAATTGTTTATCTTCACGGAGCGGACCAAGGGAAAATCGGGAATCAGATCCACATAGTGGCACCCATCAAACGTTCCTTCAAACGAAGCAACCTGAGCAAAGATACATACGTATCCAACGTAAAAGTTTTTATGAATAGATTTAAGAAAAAGAAAAATTTACACGACAATCGTCGCGAGATAATAAGTGAAAGTGAAAGTGAAAGTGAAAATAAAGAAGTGGTCATCAAGATGGCAGAACCAGTTGATCTAGCAACCTTAGCAGCAAGATTCTCACAAATGGAGATGTACTGCACACAGTTAAACAATAAACTGCAAGAAGCAAGTAGACAAACAGAACAATTGTCTAACATAATAAAACAACATGGAGTCGACAACAAAAATCTGAAGGAAGAAAACATAGTGCTAAGAAATCAAATCGAGCAAATAAGAATAAACCCTATAGGAAGTACGCAACCACTACAAAAACTAGAACCGGCCGTTGCAATCTACCAAGACGCTAACGACATACATTTGGATGTATTTAAGGCATTGCCAGTGTTCGAAGGAGATTTAACAAAATACAGAGTATGGCGAGAAGATACCACTAGATTGATGGATAGCATCAAGGATTTCAGAAATACAGCAAGATACGTGGAAGCATTATCGATAATAAAATCTAAAATACAAGGAGCCGCAGCTAACGTACTCACAAATAATAATACCATATTTAACTTTGAAGCAATCAGAAGCAGATTGGACTACACGTACTCCGATATGAGACCACTGTACGTTTTACAAGATGAAATGAGGAGACTAACTCAAGGAAATAGTTCATTATCCGAATTCCACGACAAAGTGAATCAAGCATTAAATCTAATTAATTCAAAATTATCTATGTCAGGTGAACCACAAAGTGTAATACAAGCACTAATTAATAATCAAAATGAAGAAGCTGTGAGAATATTTATTTCGGGTATAAATAATAATTTCATAAGATCCACATTATACGGAAGTGTTCTTAAAGACCTGGAACACGCTTTCGCAGTGTCACGTACAATAGACCATGATAATCGTCATCAAAATCTGCACCTATCATATAATCAAAGAAGCGACTATAAACCACATATAAAAAATAAAAGCGAAAAACACCAAAATACTAATTATCAAGAACATCAACGCCGACCAAATTACGAAACAGTACCAAATACGAATTATCAGAGGAGCATAAATCAACAACCTAAGTATAACCAACCAATTGGTACAGAAATACAAATGCCTATGGAAATAAATTCGAGACAAATAGTTCAAGCACAGAGGAAAGCAGAACATCAACCTCAGCGAAACAACTATAACCCATCTAATAATAACCAGCATTGGAAGAGAGGAAGAGAGGATAGCGGGCAGTATAGGCAGCCGCAGCACTATCAGAACAGCAATCAACACGTCAACAAACAACAAAGGGTGAACCAGTCATCACAACTACAAGAAGAAGACGGAGACAGCATGTATGCAGAACCGGAAGAACAAAGGGTAAATAACTTAAGATTTGACCTTTTAAACTAGTTGACGGGTTGCCTTGTTTAAAATTAACATCTAGCATTTCTAACAAAACTTATAAAATATTAATAGATACGGGAGCAACCCACAATTATATAGATAAAAAATGCAATTCAGCGGAAAGAATAAAAATTAAGGAAATAAAAATTAAAACTATAAACGGGTATTCCATAGTAAATACAAAGAAAATAATTAATTTAATGAATACTAAAATAACATTTTTCGAATTAAATAATATAGATTCATTCGATATGATATTAGGATTAGAAGGTTTAAAAGAATTAAACGCAGAAATAAACTTGAAGGATATGACCTTAATCACCATGTGCAGTGACAATCAATCCGAAAGTAAACTAAACTATATTATAGGAGAAACGTTATATAAAAAAGAAATAGATAGTTTGATGAAGGAAAATACTGGCATAGGACCACTGCCCTTTACTACTACAATAGAAGCTACAATCAGAACTATAAATAATGAACCCATATGGACCAAGCAATATCCATATCCGATAGCCGACAATGAATTTGTCAATAAAGAAATAGCTAAATTATTAAAAGAAGGTATTATTCAAAGGAGTAATAGTCCATACAATAGTCCGATTTGGACAGTACCAAAAAAGGGTCTTAGTGAAGACGGAAAACCAAAGAAAAGAATGGTAATAGATTTCCAAAAATTAAACAATAAAACAATAACTGATAGATATGTGATCCCAGATGTAAACATGACAATACAAAATCTAGGAAAAGCCAGATATTTTACAACATTAGACTTGGAATCAGGATTCCATCAAATTAAAATTAAAAAAGAAGATAGGGAAAAAACAGCATTTTGCGTAAATGGAGGTAAATATGAGTTCGTAAGAATGCCTTTTGGACTCAAAAACGCGCCCTCTATATTCCAAAGATGTGTAGACGACATATCAAGAGAATATATCGGGAAATTCGCGTATGTTTATATAGATGATGTGTTAATATATTCCTCATCAGCCGAAGAACATATGAAACACATCAATATAATTTTCAACGCTCTTAACAAAGCAACATTGAAGGTTTCGGATGATAAATCCAAATTTTTCCAATCAGAAGTCGAATACCTCGGACACATTATTAAATATAATAGGATAGGGACCAATCCGGAAAAGGTAGAAGCAATTAATAATTATGCAATTCCCCGAACGTTGAAAGATCTGAGAGGTTTTTTAGGAATGACCGGTTACTATAGGAAATTTATCAAAGGATATGCAAGCATAGCTAAGCCCCTAACGATACACCTAAGAGGAGAAAATGGTCAGGTAGGAAAAAATAAGAGTAAAAATACTTGTATAAATCTAGACGATGCAGCAATTAAAGCCATTAGTAGCTTGAAAGCACATTTGAGAGAACAAGTAGAGCTATTCCAACCAGATTATAGTAAACCCTTTGAACTAACGACAGACGCATCTAACATAGCTATTGGAGCCGTCCTTAGTCAAAACAAAAAACCTATATTTTTTTTAAGTAGAACTCTGACAAAGACAGAAGAAAGTTATGGAACGAACGAGAAGGAATTATTAGCCATCATATGGGCACTGCAGAAGCTAAGAAATTATGTATACGGAGTAGCGGATTTAACTATATACACAGATCATCAATCGTTAGTATATTCAATATCGGAAAAAAATCCGAACACTAAATTGAAGAGATGGAAAAGCATAATAGAGGATTTCGGTGCAAGGTTAGTATACAAACCGGGACACCTGAATGTAGTTGCAGACGCTCTTTCGCGGCAACAAATAAATACTTCAACAATAAGTACAGTTCACTCAGAAGAGAGCTCATCTGAAGATGTAATCAAAGTAGTAAGCCAACCATTTAACACATATAGCCTACAGGTAGAATTAATACCGAACAACGAAATAAATGAAATAAAAACACAAACCGTTTTTGAAAAAAAGATAAGGCACACTATTTATTTCACAACTGAAGATGAACTGTTAGGAAATTTAAAAAAAATTCTTCAACCTAACAAGATAATAGCAATACATGCAAAACCAGAAGACATGTATAAGATAAAAGAAGTCTTTATACGAAATAGGTTTATACACACACCCATAAAATTGGAAGATATTACCAACCTAGAAGAACAAATAAAGATAGTGAAAGAGACCCATGAGAGAGCTCATAGAGGATTCAAAAATAACATTCAAGAGATAAATCAAACATATTACTGGCCAGGTATGAGGAAACAGGCAAAATGTTTTAATAAAAGATGTGTAGCATGCTTATTCGGTAAATACGAGAGAAATCCAGTTAGAGAACCATTGAACGACTCAGAAATTCCAACACAAGTAGGAACACACATCCACATGGATCTATACTTCAACGACAAACATTCATTTCTAGTATCAAAAGATAAATATTCAAAGTATCTGGTCATACGAGAACTAGAAACAAAGGAGAGACTTTATGATAAAATGGAGGAAGTCTTATCAAACTATTTCCCAAATTGCGAGAGACTCATGACTGATAACGAAAGTTGTTTTAACACCCAGATGGTAAAGCAAATGTGTATAAAATATGGAATCAAGAAAGTACAGACGCCAGTCTATAGATCGACAGCAAACGGGCAAGTCGAAAGTGCACATAAAACAATATCAGAACTCTCAAGGATATTTATGGTACAAAACGATACCAATCTAATCGAAGAAGTATTTAGAACAGTGCGTGAATTAAATTACACAATTCATTCCGTCACAGGCTACAAACCTCAAGAAGTGTTTTTTAATCAAGAAAAATTCAAAGATTCAAATATACACACAAAACTTATTAAAGCATCAGAAAAAGTCCTCGAAAGACTTAATAAAGGAACAAAACATAGAACCTACCAACAAGGAGAACAAATAATGGTAAGAATTTCAGGGATTAGAAAGAAAAGTAATACTAGATATATTAAAAGAATAGTAAAGGAAGACCGTGAGGACACGATCTTAACAACGAAGGGGATAGTTGTACACAAAGACAATATTAAAAATTATTCTTTCCCTGTAGATGACGAAATTAGCATTCCTCATATTACTCGTGAATGCACTAAAGCATACTCAAGGAACAACAAAAATAGAAGACGTCACGGAAAAGAAATACATACTAACTCAAACCGATGATGTTTATATATTTAATGATCAGACACATTTATTTCATGTAACAAATCTAACAACATTACTAAATTCATTCGTAGAGATAATAAGTAGCAATTACATACCTACTCAGGAAGAAGAAATTTGGATAAAAAAGGCACATAATTTAGCTAATCAAATAGAAGAACATACTAGAAGTAAGAGATCTATAAATTTCTTAGGCTCTGCTATTAAATTTATATTTGGTAACCCAGATCATGATGATCTTATTGAAATACAAACCAAAATAAATAATTTAATAGAAAATAACAACAAACAGAGGAAGGTAAACTCTAGATTCGAACAAATCTTAAAGAATTTCGAGGGACACAATTTAAAAGAACATATAATCTTAGAACAGGTATATGAAGAGTTACTCTTACTAACTAGAACGATAAACGCAGCAAATAATAATGAATATCTTTCAGAAGCATTAGATATAACGGACATAAAAGAAATAATAAAACATGAGTTAGAGGAAGTTCCAATAATAAATATTTTAGAATATGCAACCATATCAATTGCTAGAACAGAAGAACTTTTTATAATAATATATAAATACCCAATATTAAAAATACAATGTAAATGCTATAAGGTAACCCCGATAAGTTTCAAACATGGGAAAATACAAACAGACGAATTAATAGCATTTTGTGAAGATTACATTAGAATAAAAAAATGTCAAAACTATTTAGGAAAAAATATTTGCGAAGAAAATATTGAAAAAGAAGAATGTATAATTCCATTATTAAAAAATAAAAAATCTAAATGTAATATTAAACAAGAATATAATTTTGATATATTAGAAATAGTACCAGGAGTAATATTAACTCATGGAAATCATAAAATAAATAACGAGACCATATACAATGTGAAATTAATCACATACGAAGATACTGTAAACATAGATGGAAAAAATTATAAAAATATGGATGGAACCATTAAAGAAATAATAGCAAGAAAACATAATAATGATTTTTTTATAAATACTGTTATAAAAACAGAAGGGCTATATGCATTCAATAATATTGATAGCCTAAACAAAATAATGATTCCATTTGAGGAACATCCTATATTATCAATTATAAATTCAATCATAATCATTGTGATAATTATTGTTATAACTTATGTAATAACGAAAATCGTGAATTTTATAATCGAATACAGAAAACTAAAAACTGAGCAAAAATTCATTGAGTCATATGAAAAAGAAATGGCAAAAATTAAAATGAAACAATTAGAAAATCGGGACGATTTTATTAAAGAAGGGGGGGAGTTAAGGACCCTTAACCATATAGTCTAAGGACCATCTATTAAGATTTATCTAAAATAAACGTTAGATAACGTGTACCTACCTAGATAAGGGTAGAAAGTAATAATAATAACTATGAGATAAGAAATGAAAGGAGATTGTATTGTAACCTAAAATGTAATAAGAACTATGAGATAAGAAATGAAAAGAAACACGCAAGGGTCAGTCTAGAAATAACATCGACTTAGACCACAGTTCGGTGATAATAAACTTGAACTAATAATTAAAATAAATATAAATAAACAGGACTATAAAATCCTAAAAAATATAATTTGTTTTAATTACGAAATATACGCGAGTGTATTTAATTTGCACCGATGAATAGCCTGCTGACAGGCCGTATGCAGACGCCATCTACATTTGCACATATTTTCAATCGATCATGCTGCTAATTGTTATCAAAGGAAAACAAGCAACCCTATCGAAAGGGTGTTTGACTCATGTGCAGGAAGTTGGTCAGCCAAAATTCAATAAGCAGAAACATATATTTACCACCGATAATTCTACAAAACTACAATACCGCACCGGACGTCGCAAATCATTGTCCTCCTTGTATATTGCTGCAAAAAAGGTGTATTTAATCATACACATTCAAGCATAATTTTTTCGTAATCGTGTCGTGAAAGATTAAAGCATTGCATAACGTGATTGACGTATAGATACTTTTACCACGGCATTTCCCGCGGAATCTGCACTAATGAAGCGTATCGAGCAAATCGCTAAGTGTGACAAATTCCCCTGTTGTAGTCCATACATATTCAAGGTTAGAAGCTCATGTCTAATAATTGTAGTTTATAGTCTGTGAACAAGTAAATAAAATGTCGAATGACCAAGGAAACGAGATCAACTAGCAGATAATGTGATTTTAATTAAGCCAAAGCCGCACTGCCTGATCGTTGGTCTGATTCATTCGAGCAACACCTGTTCAGCGGTTTTATTGTACATGGTGTAGACCGATTGTAATGTTAAAAACTTGCCTTGATAACACACGCAAAGTGTGGAACTTGCAGACTTATAATTTTGCTTATTACTCGTATGCTGTTTATATGGACGAGTACGTGTATCATGTCTTTCATTGGCTTGGCTTAGCGTTGTTATTAAGTTAATCATCGATAGAATTAGCTATAGCCGTAGATTCGCACATAGTCCATAATTGTTGGAACGCGGTAATTTGAACTGAAAGCCTATAATTAACGGAAAATAATTGTTTTTCCATAATATTTTATTGTTTTGATTTGCCGCCGCTGTGGATAGATTAGTCTTAACGAGTCATGTTTCGAGGGACTGATATCAAATTGAACGCAGTAATGAGTCTTGTATTTTCGCCAACCGACGTAAGAGTGTAACTTTGAGCTGAACTGTGATGACTGGGGTCCCCTACTAACCGCAACACGTTCGCATTTTGATAAGTAAAGATATGTGCAGACGATTATCAGATCCGACAGTACGTATTTCCAGATCTATCAGTTAAAAAAATTATCCCAAATGTCTTATGACATCTAGGAAATCTTAAAACCCTTTCATTGTTTAAGGATAGATACTTGTAAAATGATCTGCAAATATTAAAGATAATTATTCATTTCTTTTTGTCTTATGTATTTTGATCTAGAAAGTTTTTGCTAGAAGATCATCGAATTGTTTGGAATCGATTCGCAAAAAATTGGGACACAGTTCTCAATTCCACAAGCAAATTCTACATAAATTAAAAGTCCCTTCTGCTGTCGGTCGGCGGACTACCCAATATTTGTGTGGCAAGTTATAATCCTCACTGATTTCCTATTTGTCACAATCGCAAGTTCCTTTTTTGCGTTTCTAATATTTTTTTTATTATTTCGCGTTTCTTAACAAATACCACCGAATGAAGAAAAAACAATTTTCAATTTCTGACAATGACTATCAAGTGTCAACAGATCGGGCAATATTTTATAAACAAACATCTGCCAACCCAATTCTAAAGCTGACAACGATGACAGACAAATTATTGCCGAGCCACCCATCTGAGAATGTAATTTTCAGAGTTTGCGACAAAACCTGGCAACAGTGGTGAACTGACCTTTTCATTGTCAGAACATTGGTAGACCTGTCAGGTCAGACCTGGCAATCGTCTGGTCTGAAATAGCTTAGGGGTGTTCGGTTATTTGGCGAGTCCCAGGCTAAACTTGTTTAATAAGGTCTTTCGCGATACAGCGAGTAGGTATTGTGTTTTGTTGAACTTAGATTTCTTTTGTTAGTGGCGGATTTTTAAAAATATTTCAACACTCGAATAGACCAATTTTGGTACTCGGTCGTAGTAATGAGTTAGCTGTAAAACCATTTACCTCACCTGGGCGCTGCAGATCCCTGGAATCGAACTTCGTATGCAGCATTATTTATACAACTATTGTAAAATTTTGTAAGAACGTAAATTTAATACAGTCGCCCTACACCATTTTTCATTTTCATTTTAAATTCATTTTATTTTTTATCATTATTTAAACTTATATTCTATACAAAAACGATTAAATCTAATTTAAAACTAACATTTATCTTAATCTAGCTTACTGGCTCTTCGCGAGCGCTCTAAACTAAACAATATACTTAAAATTATTGCCTTTCTGCCTTAGATCTATCTATATTTAATTTTGTTTGTTTTTTATTCTTCGAACTTTGAAACACTTGAATTCTTTATTTTTTTTTTACCTACACCATTGTGGGTATGTTTTGTAGGTGACGTGAAATAAAACCAAACGAAATGAGGCCAAATTCCCAAAATTTGGCTTTGTTTCGTTTCCAAAGTGAAATTAAACCAAATTTTTAGTTTGGCTTTATTTCGTTACTGAAAACGAAACAACACAAATTTGGCATTATTTCGTTTACATTATTTAACAAAAATGTGACCCCAAATTCGGAAAGTATTGAACACTTTCTTTACGAATTTTTAGTGTTCATGAGAAAATAAAATGAAATCATAGTCCGAGAACAAAATAAATTATTTATTGGAAAAAGTATTAAAACAAAAACACGCGCGAATTTTTAACTTTTATTTTCTCCAATTCCCAGCATAGCTTCTCAAAAAAAAATTATTTTAGCTTAAGAGAATTTGAGAAAAAAAAGGCTAATGGTTTTACCGTTAAGTCTGATAACATAATTGTAAGCAAACGACAATAGTTGCACATTTGTGCATAACGGAGTGGTTTGGTCTTATTTCCATTAGTTTTTTGGTATTATTTCGTTTTGCATGACGAAATAAAGCCAAATTGGCTCTATTTCGCTTTCGAAAGCGAAATGATGCCAAATTTGGAATTTGGCCTTATTTCGTTTGGCTTTATTTCACGTCACCTGTTTTGTAACATACACCACCACACCATAGACAATTCATACTGAGACCCCTCAACATTTTTTCAAATTCCGCCATTTTATTTGATCCGTGTGTGTATAAACAAAATAATAGTGTTAACCGTGGGGGAATAATCTGATAAGACTTCGGGAATACCACATTTTAAACATTACTGAATGCTAATGCGAGTGTATTGGTGAGACAAAATTTTTGAAGTTGCGTCACATTTGTCAATACGAATGTAACAATTCTTGGGCACCTAGACCTAGCATTTAGCATCTCGTACAAATATAGCTTGTAGGCAAGTATCGGAAAATCGGCCGTAATGGGTGGTCCCGCAGTATGGTTTGTCTATGGGCTATGCATATACCACAACTACCGCGGCTTCCATTGTGTTAAGGCAGGAGTATGAGAAAGAAAAAAGTCGCTATAAGTTCTTATAATTTTGAAGTTCACGACTACTGCGGCTACGTCTTTACTTTGTGTTGGATAATGTAGGTCTTTTAATTTTTGTATCGTAGTCTGGGAGCAACATAATTACGCATTATCCCAAGTTTTGGATCGGTTTGGGATTGGGTCCATTGTTCACTCATATGATTCTCTATAAGTCAGACTTACGTCAATCGTATAAATGTAACGTGCGCTACGCATCTTAAATTCAATAGATTCACCTTCATGTACGACGCTCTCAATTCTGAACGACCTGCCCATTGTATATAGGTTCGAACTGGATTGCTCAACAAAAGGGTAGTGTTGCTCCTAGGTTAGAGTTTTTCAACTCAAATTATCCTTATCAGTCATCACTTTGCAGACATCATTATAACGAATTAGCAACTATAACGACACAGGGAAATCAACTTATTTCAGCCACGTCAGTGTCGAAATCGCAGCTCAACATTAAAGGTTAAGCATGTACCCTGTACAATAAGCCACCGCCTAACATCGCCATAAACGATACGAATTCATGTGAAAATCACTTCAACTTTCACTTCTCTGAGCGGTAGAGAACACAACATTCACTTTTTCAGCGCAAAGTGGTCAAGCATTGCTGACAAAAAATTAATTTTAATTACGATAGATTAAAACAAATCAAACGCATTTAACAAACTTGTTCTGACTGCGCCGCGAACGCATTGTCTTACCCTTCGGTGGTATGCTGGTCTCTTATGCAACCGCACTTTCGAAAACGAATTGTTGTAATATAAGATACGCACTGACAGTGCCACTGCGGCTGCACTGATTTGCCGCAGGTTCCACAATCTAGATAATCTCTTCCAGTTTAATATTCTGATTAATTCGCATAACTGCGTCAGAGATGACAAGTCCGCTTGCACGACATGACAGTCAATAAGTTGCTGGCACCGGTACGATAAAAACAAACCTGCACCGTTGTCCTGGGGCATTGCGTACGTACATGTGCAATGCATTGCATGTTGGTGTGGTATTAGGCAAAGAAACGCACATTCATGCGGCCTCTATTCCTCGGTACGCGGTAGTGTTTTAGTGGTGGCGTTGTCACTTTTGTTTTGAATTACATTAATTTCCATTTGACACAGTAGCCAACACCTGCCGCAGATGTAGTAGGAGGCGTGACCGACTAATCTATTGAGCAAGTCGACTTACAGTGGACACTGTTTAAAGTGTTTCGGACACCGAAAACACTCCACATACCTACCACTTTTTTTTTTTTTTTTTTTTTTTTTTAATATTCGCAGATTTGTAGATAATGTACACAAGTTAATCGAACCGTTTTAGGGTATGAATTACTCGCAGATCTGTTGCACTTAATTGACATCGATGTAATTTGATTCCGAGAACATTTACCCAATGATCGATTGATTGGAGGACTAGATTGAGACGCTTCAAGGTTGCGAGCAAATTAAGACATCTATGGAAAGGCCTCGGAGGTATTTGATCTCAAAATCGGGCACATAGTGAAGCCGGTAATTTAAATAATTTTTAGGAATAAGACTGAACGAATAAGAGCGATTAAACTGCTAATGAACGAGGCTATGAAATAAGTTACTTTAGGGGAATCGAATCAAATCTCGTGACATGACACAGAATGAGTATAGTTTGCAATTAATGCCAGCGCATGTCGAGCTGGATTTTTTTTGTGTTAACCACAAGGTGAGTAGATCATTACCCCTGGCACCATGGGTGATTGACTGGTACTCAAAGCAAAGCAGCAACACATGCTTAGTATGAAGTTAGATACAGGTTGTTAGAAAATGTCCTTGGTTTACAAAGTCCGCAAAACAAATCTTAGTTCCAGAGAGAGGGGGATGGGTCCCCACAGATGTCTCACACCCAGTCTTGAGTTGAGTTCGCAAAGCATGGACTGTGCAATTAAAGGGTATAGTGTTGCGCACATATAGACGCCTAGTGAGTAGTGCATCAAGCTTATATACACAAGTGAGCGCTCTACCATCAGGCTGGCCTACTGACCTGTTTATTCTGTTTAGCCAATCCCAAACTGCTCCAGAAAATTGGATTTGTGAACGATCGCCCTTATAAAATTTGTACTTGGCATAATAATCAATGCATATGGATATATGCGGCACATTCTAGGCAGCGTGTGAAAAGTCCTTAAACAATTTTGAGACGATACCGTACTCGTTTTATGGATCGCTATGGTGGCTGGTCTTTTGCGACCAACAACCGCACTCAACCTAACCTAACCTAACCTTACCTATGCGACAGAGTCAGTAACAATTCGACCACTCAGATGGGTGTTACTGTAAGAAGCTACTGCGGGCTTCCATCGCTAATGGCATACATGGGCCTTTCAGTTTGTTTTGCTCCGTTTCAACATCGATCTGTTGCCCTTGAACTTGGTTGTGATAATTGGAACATATTGATGATGATGATTGATGACCATGTTAAAAAATACTCCCCAATTGCCATTGTGGAGTCGAAATCTTGACGAAAAATAAAGACACAATTTTCAATAGCGACCGTGTTTTATTGTGCTTCAATTATAAAGTGTCTTGCTAACAACACGAACTGGTACAGGGTGATTATACATTTTTCGTTTTAAGTTAAAAGTTAATTCACAAATGAAAATGGAAGTTCCAAAGCCAAATTAAAGACAAAATTCAAAATCATTATGGGTCCACATGGACCTAAGTGGGGTGCGGCAGGACTCGCTTTTGCCGTACCCACCCATAAGTCTAGGTATAGCAATAATATATGGTAAAATGGGATATTTGGGAACTGTCGTCTTTGAAGAAGAAAGTCTATGGAGCCATATCAATACGGCCGGGAAAAAAACACTCCGTCGCCTTTGTAAGTTTCAGTAAGAATTTCCACTTTGACAAAATTCGGGCAGGTACATATTATAATCTTTTGCAATGAACAAAGTACCAAAAGGAAAACTTTGGTTGGCGTTTGGATTCGATATCATCAATTCCATGATTATCGGTATCCCCTCTATATTATTTCTGTATAATTATATAGGACTAGCTTCTCACAACAACTAGATTGTGTATGATTTAATTTTCGGAAAGGATAGCACATTTAGCTGGCATTAAAAACGATCTCAGTAAAATAGTTGAACGAGGATCTGGAAAACTTTAAACTTTAAGCTGGTCTACTTAATTAAGTACGATTCAATTTACAGGTATTGGAGGTCTGGCAGCAATGGAAAATATACTCTTTGAGATATTACAGACGCGACGCAGCAGTCCTCTGTTTAGCTTGACTAAACTATGCAACAGAAAATGAAAAAAATTTCAATTGCTTCTCTTGCTCTGAACTCTGGTAGGTATCTGAAATACTCATTCCAGATCATACTTTCGCAACCATCCCGCCATTTTTCATGGCTATAAGCTTGGATATACCAATTTTGTAGCGAGTATGCTTGAAGGCGTCGAAATCATAAGCCCATATGTATGCAATGCAATATGTTTTTTGTCCGCCCAGTACTACCGCCGTTTTTTATTCGTAGATTATTCATTTAATACTTACACGATGCAAGTGTCCTACTATTAGTATCAAAATTGCGTATTGACATGTTAAGTGGACTTATAATAAAGCTTTCGCAGACTATTTTTAGAACAAAAATATTTCCACTTTCCAACTTTCTTGGTTTTTGTTTGTAGCAGGTAGCATTTGTAAGCTGTTTTACATCTGGCAAAAAAAAAATTTGTTTTTAATAACGCGCTCCAGACTTTGGAGTTAAATTCTAACTTGTGAGCAGGTCTGGTAGAGACGGAGGTTTGATGGTTTTTGAAATATAGGTAAACGTATTTCTTAAAACAATTAAAATGCCAATAGATCTTGGATTTCGTGGAAAAGATGAGAATGTTTATTGCTCAGGATGGAGTTGCAAGAAAAAAAAATTAAAACAAATAAATGAGACTCAAGTGCAATAACCGTTCTTTTTTTGCAAAGAAAACACGAATTAGATCGAGTAGCCTCCAAAGAAAACACAAGTGTGTGTCTTCCTTCAAATATTTTTTTAAACTTCTCTCAAACCTAATTCAAACTGAAAAAATGCACCAAAAACGATGAAACGACTGCAAAATAGCCATCGAATCGTATTTGACGTTTGAATAAGTAACGTGAAGCAACAAAAAACGATGATCGTCCAACGATTGTCGTTTCTTGGTTGTTACTTGTTACAAGACGTTGAAAGCATCGTCGAGACGATGTCGATCGATCGTTTTGTGCAAAGAGGATCTAAACTAGAGGGTCAACTCCCGTGCACCTACCCGAGTATTTAAATGTTGAGTATGGTTTTTTAGATAGCTTTACTTGTTCTCTATCCATCTTAGGCGCCAAAAAATGTTCACCCATTCACATTTCAAGTTTTTTAATTGTTTTTTACATGAAAAATATTTTTGACAGCAAAATTCATGCAGCTACCTTGGGGAGTTGTTTCAAAAATAGGTTAATAAAAGCCCAAGTTTTCACTAGGGCAAAGATGAATTTCTTAAAATATTCCCATATATTGCATTTATTTCTATTATACGCTTGGTGGGTGTTTTCAACTTGATTTTTAGCACCGTATTTGTACAAAATCAAAATATGATTGGGAATTCTGTGGTTTAATAATAGTAAACAGTGTTCATGTTACTTAGGAACAGCAAAAATGGAAATTTTATTCATATTTAAAAAAAAAATATTATTCTCCGAAAGTAAATTCGTAAAAACGAGTACATATGATATAACTCCTAACAAAAAGACGATATAATGTGGGGTTTATTTTGATTCGAGTTCAATCGAACGTAAGAATCTTAATTGTTTTGTTTATTTAAAGTTCCCGCATTTCTATAGATAATGTGCTTTTGCAAATTTTAGAACATTGTATTTTGAATTGTTCACTGATATTTGTATAAGCCTATCTAAATTATTAATTAACAGTGTGTAGCCATTTAGAAAGAGAAAGAGATGTGTTAAAGGGGAAGTCGGTGGGAAAGGGTAATATTCGGCATTTTGGTGTGCGATCTGGAAGGAAGTAGTCGTGTAAGAATTAAAGTATGCGCTGTATTGACAATACTTTCTAAGAAACTATACGGGATTTTACTATGGGAAAAAAAACATCGAATTTAACATTAACAAATGCATACTTGCATACGTTATTGTGCAAGTATATATTTTACGTACCATTTACAGATAAAAAATAATGCTAAAACTAAAATATCTTTCTCCCCACTATAAAAAAAAAACGCTTTCCCCAAACTCTGTTAACATACCCATTTTGTTTCAATATGACTTCGAAATCAAAAGCATTGAAATAGACGAAAATTATTTTTTTTCCTTTAAAATATATTTACAATAAAAGCTTGAAGTTACAAAATCTCTTTTATTAAATAATGTGCAAAACTGTTTAAGTTGATTTGTCTGATTAATATCATGACTTCATGAGATGGATTTCTGCTAGATATTGACAAATGATGTTATATTAAGGTTTTTGGTATTGTGATGAAATTTTATCAGGAATTCAATTTTTTCCAACAATTTCATAAACTTTAAAAACGGTTAAACTGAACTGCGATGTGAAAGCCGTGTAACTAAAGGGTACCAAAATTGTCGAACACAGTCGACCCAACTCCCGATTGACATTAAGTCCCTGCATAGGATTTCCTAAGTATGGGTGCGGCAGCAATGGCGCTCCTTTGATTTGTACAGGCACTAATACTTAGGAATTCCTATGCAGGAAAAGCAGCTTGTAGGCAAATGTATAGTTTCTGCTCTCAGTTGACCCTCTAGTTTAGATCCTCTTTGGTTTCGTGCTTACGTGATTAGAGCCCAGGATTTAAAATATTCAATTTCATTTCGAAGCTAGGTACTTTAATTTTTCCAGGGTCAATTTTTTTTTTTTTTTTTGTTTTATTTTTGATAAAGGATCCCAATTGGAATCAGAAAACGGCCATTTGCCTGCCATATATGTTTGTCAAAATACAGAAACTGGTCGAGCCAGATGCCAAGATACCTCACCACGTTTTCACCGCCAATGTCGCCCCTGCGTTTTTTTTTTTTTTTGTTTCCCAGGAGGCTAGAGTTCTGAATAGGATTGTTTCCCGATTTTTGGAAATTGATTTTCAACTTCCAACCATCGCAATACCTCTTAATTTTGACCGCATCCGTGAAAGAGTACTACGTGACTGAATTCGTTATTGTTTTGCATTTTAAATCCACAAAATACAGTGACGTAATGCAGCTTCCGCAGCCTACGGCTTAAAGCTACTTCACATTGGACTAGCAAAACAACTGGTCACACCGCTATAATGAACGATTTTCAGAACCTTCCAGGAACAGTTCGATAAGAACTTCCGGGTCCCCCACGAGATAATTCTGGGAGGAGGAAGCATTCCTGGGTGATGAATCGATCTTCTCTTTCACTGATGGTTCGAAAACTGAGGACGGTGTTGGTGGTGGTGTCTTCTCCGACAAATTTAATCTCAGTCTCTCCTTCCGTCTTCCTTTATTTTATTTATTTATTTCATCTTATAAGTTAAACTTAGTTTAGATTACTTTACATTATAGAAAATTATTAACAATGTTATTATATTAAATTGCAATATTCACAATTCATTTAAGATTACAGATTTGACATGTTCTCTATTCATATTAAAATCAATCAAATTACAATATGCATTATAATTCACGCAAGCCATAGTAATAGGATCATTTTGACCATAATTTGTCCTGTGCCGCGTTGGTTTAAAGAAATAATTTTCCCTAGGTCGAAGAATTCGAGAAGGAGCATACATATTAAATAAGGACAGCAAAGATGAACAATCTATGTGGGCTGTTAGTATATCATGAGCAAATATTACAGAATAATAGGTTCTTCTTTTAAAAAGAGGCTTCAAATTTATCAAAGAACATCTGTTTTCGTAGGGTGGCAAATTATTATTCCAATCGAATTTACGTAGTGCATATTTGGTAAACCTTCTTTGTATTTTTTCAATGCGTAATTCGGCATTGCGGTAAAAAGGATTCCATACTACACAACAGTATTCTAATATATAACGAATCAAGGCGTTGAAGAGAGTTATAAGGGTATACGGATCATTGAAGTCTTTAGAGTTACGAAATAAGAAACCCAACATTTGATTAGCTTTGCCGACTATATAGTCGATATGCAATGAAAAATTAAGCTCGGTATCAAAGATGACTCCTAAGTCCTTTTGGTCGGATACCCTTTTTAATACTGTATTTTGAATTTTATAGTTAAAAAATATAGGGAATTTTTTTCTACTGAATGTAAGAACTGAACATTTCATAAGGTTAAAATACAGTCCATTGAGAGAACACCAGTCATTTATTTGGTCTAAATCACTCTGTAACGCCAGGACATCTCACATGCAATTAATAGTTTTGTAAATCTTTAAGTCATCTGCATATAAAGGGTGATTTTTTAGCTGGTTTGGTTTTGGCAACACTGGTTTTGACAGCTGACGTGTGTTTAGTACCTTGTGTCACTGTCAAACAGCTTCAGTTTGGTTTGCAATTTAACCATGGATCGTCTTACAAATGAACAACGCTTGCAAATTATTGAATTTTACTATCAAAATTCGTGCTCGGTTCGAAATGTTCATCGCGCGCTGCTTCCATTTTATGATCGGCATTCTCGACCTTCTGAGCAGTCTATTCGGAAGATTGTGACCAAATTTCGCACCAAATTTACTTTGTTGGACATTAAACCACCAACACGTTTACGTACTGTGCGTAGTGAAGAAAATATTGCGGCCGTATCAGCTAGTGTGACAGAAGACCGCGAAATGTCGATTCGGCGCTGTTCCCAGCAGTTAGGCCTTTGTTACAGCACTACGTGGAAAATTTTGCGGAAGGATTTGGGCGTAAAGCCTTTTAAGATACAGCTGGTGCAAGAACTAAAGCCAGCCGACCTACCACAACGCCGAATTTTTGGTGAATGGGCTCTTTGAAAGCTGGCCGAGGATCCACTTTTTTATCGAAAAATTGTGTTCAGCGATGAGGCTCATTTTTGGTTGAATGGGTACGTAAATAAGCAAAATTGCCGCATTTGGAGTGAATATCAGCCAGAAGCATTGCAACAGCTACCAATGCATCCCGAAAAAGCCACTGTTTGGTGCAGCGTTACTGTCAATGGTGAACGCTACCGAGCGATGATAACAAACTTTTTTTTGCCCGAAATGGAAGTTATTGACTTGCATGATATGTGGTTTCAACAAGACGGTGCCACATGCCACACAGCACGCGAAACAATGGCGCAATTGCGAGGCGAGTTTGGTGAACAGTTAATTTCACGTTTCGGGCCGGTCAATTGGCCGCCTAGATCGTGCGATTTGACACCATTAGATTATTTCTTGTGGGGGTATGCCAAGGCTAATGTGTATAGGGAAAAGCCCGCTTCGATTGACGCACTGGAAGCCAACATCCATGCATTCATTCGTGAGATACCGGCCGATATGTGTGAAAGAGTATGCCAAAATTGGACTCAGCGGATGGGCTACCTGAGACGCAGCCGCGGTCAACATTTGCATGAAATTATCTTTAAATTAATTATCATTTAAACATTAAAGGTTCAAACTATCGATTCAAATAAATATTTCATTCATTTTTTCGAATTTTTTGTGTTTTTTTTTTAAAAAAAAGTTCTAAGCCTCTTAAAAAATCACCCGTTACTAAATGATCTGAACGATCTAAAAAACACAGACATTCGTAATCTCCTACGCTTCATCAAAAGCTCCAATTGGTTCAACGAGTGGAAAGAATTAAATTTTAGGTTCAAGGGACCTTATAATGGTGTAAGTGTGTCTAACCTAACCTAGTCAAGTCAAACAATTGCTGGCATTATGCTAGTGACCTTTGAAAGCACATTTACGATTGATTTTTCCAGCATACAACATTTGATCTTATTATACCATTTAGCACAGCGTTGTGTCGTGGTCAGTACAGGTAGTCGCGAACATGTCTTGTATGTCGTTTGATCGAACTTATAATGCATGCTAAACAAGAAGAAAAATCCAACAAACTCCATTGTTTGCTAAAGGTCGCTAATTGTCGCGATTTGAACGCAGTTAAGCGTGAGCTAATGGCTTTCGACTGCTATGCCGGTTATGGTTTTTATTATATGCTAATTTGGAGTTACCGTGAAACGATTATCTATTGTTTGAGTTTCATTTCTAATTTACTGCGGCGGGAAACACAATTTGCAAGTGAATGTCGATAATATTATATAAAAATAATAAGCGTGGTAAGTATATACGAGTATATCAGCGAAGACCAGCCAAAAGATTGTATAAAAGCTATGCACAAAGATAAAAATATAGGTACAAAAATGATACTCGTATTTATCAAAAACATTGCGATCAATTTTGGGACAGCAATCTGCTATCGGAAGGATTATACTTGACTTGGTGTGAAAGCAACATAAGTTATCGCTCATTAGTTCGGTGAAATCCTAGACTTATGATTTATGTGCTACAGTGTTAAGGTGGGAAGCAGAAGTTGTGTGAGGAGCTCTTGACTATCCGAGGCACTCAATATCATGTAGCAAACTATTCAAATGGATGGATCTATGTTTCTACGGGTTGGTTATGTCCTTAACAGCGCCGACAAGCTGAGCCCTGGAATCCGTGCCATGAACAACCCTGTGGTAGCTCAGAATGAAATGGTTTCCTCAAGAACGACACATTCCGTAAGCATATATTGAGATTGTAGCTGATTGTTTGGACTTAGTCGCAAAAGGTTGGGAGAACTGGCAGTCTGCTTGGTCATTTTACCATCAAAACCCTTTTGAACTTTTGAAAAGCTCGTTAAGTCGGTTGTTTTCCAGCTGTGATTTCTGCGTGCCTGGTAATTCACGTAAGATTTGGCACCGAGTTTCCTCGAGATGTCCGTCACAGGGATGAAATGTGAGACCATCATATATGAAAAACATGCTTTGAAATTAATATGCCCCAGCTCATAAATGTATGCAATGATAAAAACGTATGCAATGATAAAATGTATGCAATGATAAAACACCGTGACGCATTTCCGTTCCCGCAAGTTAAATGTGTGGAATTACTCCACCAGAATCCAACAACGCGCGCTTAGATGTTTAAACATCAACAAGCTGTGAAATTCTTTTTTATTTGAAAGGACCCTTTCAGCGCTCAAATTGCAACTGAACATGAATGCTTATGAAACATGCAAAACATTTCTAAGGATTCACCCATGGGAATTTTTGTTGCACAAATGAAGGATTATCGTGTGGGATGAATCCACGATCGATGGCTCACAAAAAGTCTTTGGAAGCTTTAGATAGAACGTTGCAAGATTTACGATGGATTCAACGGATTTTCGGTGGTGCCTTGATATTGGTATAGCAGGTAATTTTCGCCAAACATTGCCTGTTGTTCCAGTATCTACAGCTGCTGATGAATCGCATGCATGTTTAAAATTATCCTTTTTGTGGAGGCATGTAATAAACTTACACTAACCACAAATGTGCATGTTCAATTGAAAAACGATACAATAGCAGTCGAATTTTCTAATCAGTTATTGGATATTGTAAATGGCAAATTACAAGTTGATAACTCAACTGGCTAAGTAACACTACCAACTAATATTTTAGCTATGCATATATGAAATAAAACATCGTCCAATTGACCGCCACAGCTTCTCATATTGTCACGGATCCGAGTGGTTTGTTCTTTACCTAACGCGTTTTCTCGAATTTGGACAGCAAGCGTTGTAGAGTCGATTTTGAATGCTTCAACCCTCGCAATATTTTCCCTGCCAAACACTTATTTTGGTAATAAAGTTTAATGATTTTGTGATTTGGCATCAGTTACTGAACAATAGACACAAGAATAGACAGACTTACTTAGGTGGCGCTAGTCCGGGATGGACCTGCGCCTAGATGGATAAGACAGACTGATGCCAGCTTCGACCCGCCCAAATTCAAAAACGCTTATCTAAAAATAAATTTCTCAATTTTGTTTGTTCTGTATACTCCTCAAAAAAGTTCTATTATACGAAATCGTCAACGAAATTATGAAAGTGCAGCCCTACCTAAAACTGTCAAAAATCCCGATCGCTTGGCTATAGACCGCATAAAAGCAGCGTTTCAGAGTGTACGACTTACGAAATACCTAAACGCGATTTCAAGCTTCTTAAACTAAGTTTTAGAGCACATCCATGGCGTGATGAAAAATCTTTATATGCGACTGTATAAGATGTTTCAATTTTGTAGCTCGATCAACCAAAAGGTCGCATCCAACATAACGATTTTATGCGCGCATTGCAAGGATGAACACCCGTGTCTTAACAATTCCAAAAGAAGGAAACTCCCCACAATCAACAAACGCCAACATTTCCAGATCCAGTATCCATCCAGTAACTTTACTGGCTGTTATTAAAACAGTTTCCAACTTGTTTGTCAAAAACCAGAATCAAACCGCGTTAACTCCCCCTACGGGACTAGAACTTAATTACCAAACAGGTACATGCATGGAATCTCTGTTTTGTTTCATTATAAAATGCACCTCAGCAGTTCAAATGTCATCAGTCAATCATCAGCGTTTCACACTTGAACAATTTTGCACAAAAAATCATGAGGACTTTCGAAACATTCCTACTTGTCGCTGCTCTGGCGAGTAGCGCACATGTTAGTATTGCTGGACCTGGTTACCCTGTAGAAGAAGCTTTCCAATCAATCGACGCATCGGGTGGTTACCACTTTGGCTACAACGATGGACGTCTGGCCCGCCACGAGGAACGATCACCCGAAGGTGTTGTGCGAGGCGCTTACACCTACGTCGATGCTGATGGACAGGTTCAAATTGTCACCTACACCGCTGACAAGCACAATGGGTTCTTGGTATCCGGTACAAATATCCCCAAAGACGAACATACGCCAGATGTGTATGAGAATGAAAACGTCATTGAAATAACTCCTTCCGCTGGAATCGATGACACACCTGAAGTAGCAGCTGCTAAGGCCGCACACTTGGAAGCTGTCAGAAGAGCCCGATTAGAACAGGCTGCAGGTAGCGAACTTCCCCCACCAGTGCAGTACACTCCAGAAGTGGCCGCCGCTCGTACCGAACACTTTAACCTTCGTAACGCTGAAATCCTTCGTACCGGTGGTGCTGTACCAGTGGTGTATGTCAGCCAACCAGCTGTGCAGTACGTCGATCCAGGTACACACTACCATCCGGATTACCTTCCCTATGTCGGCCTGTAAAGAGCCGAATTGAGTTGAATAAAAATATTTTATTTTGAGTGTACTAACCTTTGGTTTTGACCTTCCTATTGCAGGAAACCGTAATTGAGCTGTTTCCTCTGATGCCTGTAGCCGTAACCACTGGTCTATCTAATTAGGTGCGAAGTGTTGTCGAAGTTGATAATCAAGTTGGGGCATCGTTATGTCTTAGCCACGGGCACTTACTCAAGTATAAACGCGCATCGACCGGTACAGTGAAAAAAAAAAAAGCTAAAACCTGCAGCTAACTTATTGGAGTGAATTAAGTCGTCAAACTTGAGGTAGGTCTGGATAAACATACTTAATGAGTGCTTTGCTGTGCAAAGTGTGATGATTAGGTAATTGAGCGTAGATTTTCCCAATGGGGCTACTGCCGATGGTTGTCTGATTTTTAGCGACTTTGCTGTCTAACTGACTGAACTCGACTGTAGTCATCGATGGATACAGGTGCTAAGTACAAAGAGTCGGTTTAAATAGGCCAAGATCAACCCCTTAACCCCAATGTTCAAACTCAAAGTGCATATTTTCTGAATGGTTGGTGCAACCCCTTCCGGTTGCTGCGTTTAGTTGTGGATGTATAGTATGTCAGAAGAATTCCTCTACCGACTTCCAAACAAAACGGATTCACGACACGAACACTTCCTGGCATTGGCATTCTGTCTAATTCTCATCTGAATCGGATCAGTTTCTGTCAGCATCAACTTCTCTTGCCTACAACCATGAGTGGGATATCTGAATAATTTATCGCTCTCATAGAACACTCTCATAGACTATCTAGGGTGCTTTCGTTATGTTGATCCATGCATTCAATGGCAGACTAAGGCGGAACTAAATGAAAAGCCGGCAAGACACACAAATAAACATGTGTACCATTGTGTTTACAGAAAAATCAACTCGATCACATCATTGCGATGCTATAGGCTCAACATACGTCGTGTGATGTAATCCATTCCTTGTCTGGGGAGTTCGCGCCACGGTCCACCGCCACAATCGAAGAAACACGCATTTATGCTAATTTCAGTTAGTAAAACTGATTTGGAAGCGTTTAGGTCGATAGAGCCCGCCATCGCATTCGGGGGAAGTGGAGATTTGCGATCACTTGGTATAGCGAGAACAACGCAAGGCTGCGGGAAACTTGCAACTGTATCTTGCGAATTCTTGGTGTTTTTTGGCATCATTTGGCTTATACGTACCGTTGAGTTATTGTCCAATTGTTTGAAAAGAATTCATGAGGAAAAACCAAAAACTGCCATGGCAGCTGAATGCGGTGGTCTTATAAAAGAGGTTAGCGGTGCGCAGTTTGGACACAGTTTCGATTTGTGGACTACCCGAGAAACAGTAGAAATGTACAAAAACGTAGGTAGAAGGTTTTATTCATTCCGTGCGAAAGGGAGCTGCAATTAAATTTGAATTCTTTTAGATTCTTATTCTCGCTTTGGTGTCGATGGCACGGGGACGTCCAGGTTACCTGCACACATCCGTGGTACCGTATGGTTATGAACTAGAGCCAACCATTGTGGGACACACATTGCATTCCATTCCAACAGCAGTGTCACATCAGAGTCAGACGATTGTGCACGAGAAGCGACCATACCTGCGGCCGATTATTGAGCACACTCCTGTTTTGAAAGCGTACCCAGCTCCGGAAATTGCATCGGCCTACTACGATGGATGGGATGGTGGTTACGCTGGTCATGCATCGCTCTACGGTGGTTGGCATCAATGGTAGAAGATTCCAAAGAGAATTGGTGTGAAAATAAAGTGAATCTGGTTGTATATGGCTTTTGCGAAAATTGTGTTTCTTTTTACGAAACCAGGCTTATATGCGATGGATGGGTTTTGAGCTCATGAAGGGTAAACAAATTATTTGGAAGTCCGTTGATAGTCCACCGCTTTGCTGCAGACTCGAGAAGGTTATGTACAAGTTCAGGCTGCAAACCTCTCGGCTTTCGCTGTGTCATACTCTCATCGAGAAAACCCTTCACCATCTTTTCTTCAGGCGATCAATCTCCGGATTCCAAAGATTTGGTTTGTTGTTTCCTTGTTTTACAGGTAGTTAAAAATCCGAAAAGCGATGCTACAGATACTGCAGAAAATAAAATCAACTTTTGGGTTATTCATAAAGGGTGATTTTTTAGCTGGTTTGGTTTTGGCAACACTGGTTTTGACAGCTGACGTGTGTTTAGTACCTTGTGTCACTGTCAAACAGCTTCAGTTTGGTTTGCAATTTAACCATGGATCGTCTTACAAATGAACAACGCTTGCAAATTATTGAATTTTACTATCAAAATTCGTGCTCGGTTCGAAATGTTCATCGCGCGCTGCTTCCATTTTATGACCGGCATTCTCGACCTTCTGAGCAGTCTATTCGGAAGATTGTGACCAAATTTCGCACCAAATTTACTTTGTTGGACATTAAACCACCAACACTTTTACGTACTGTGCGTAGTGAAGAAAATATTGCGGCCGTATCAGCTAGTGTGACAGAAGACCGCGAAATGTCGATTCGGCGCCGTTCCCAGCAGTTAGGGCTTTGTTACAGCACTACGTGGAAAATTTTGCGGAAGGATTTGGGCGTAAAGCCTTTTAAGATACAGCTGGTGCAAGAACTAAAGCCAGCCGACCTACCACAACGCCGAATTTTTGGTGAATGGGCTCTTGGAAAGCTGGCCGAGGATCCGCTTTTTTATCGAAAAATTGTGTTCAGCGATGAGGCTCATTTTTGGTTGAATGGGTACGTAAATAAGCAAAATTGCCGCATTTGGAGTGAAGATCAGCCAGAAGCATTGCAACAGCTACCAATGCATCCCGAAAAAGCTACTGTTTGGTGCGGTTTATGGGCCGGCGGCATTATTGGGCCATATTTCTTCAAAGATGATGCGAATCGCAGCGTTACTGTCAATGGTGAACGCTACCGAGCGATGATAACAAACTTTTTTTTGCCCGAAATGGAAGTTCTTGACTTGCATGATATGTGGTTTCAACAAGACGGTGCCACATGCCACACAGCACGCGAAACAATGGCGCAATTGCGAGGCGAGTTTGGTGAACAGTTAATTTCACGTTTCGGGCCGGTCAATTGGCCGCCTAGATCGTGCGATTTGACACCATTAGATTATTTTTTGTGGGGGTATGCCAAGGCTAATGTGTATAGGGACAAGCCCGCTTCGATTGACGCACTGGAAGCCAACATCCATGCATTCATTCGTGAGATACCGGCCGATATGTGTGAAAGAGTATGCCAAAATTGGACTCAGCGGATGGGCTACCTGAGACGCAGCCGCGGTCAACATTTGCATGAAATTATCTTTAAACATTAAATTGCAAGGTTCAAACTATCGATTCAAATAAATATTTCATTAATTTTTTCGAATTTTTTGTGTTTTTTTTTTTAAAAAAAGTTCTAAGCCTCTTAAAAAATCACCCTTTACTATCTTTATTTAGCATTTTGATCAAAACCGTTAGAGAGGTTTCTGTAAAATTATGGAGACAAAACAGCACACAATATTGAAATGTTTAAATTGAAATATACTATTACTTATCTAATTAGCTGAAAACTGAGCATTAGCTATAATTCGAGATGTAGGCATTACTTCGGTTTTTAAAGTTTTGTCGAAATCGAAAATGGGGTTTTCGAGACATGAGCAGTTTTTAAAATTAGAGGTTTCGGTGAATCGAATTGAAAGTTAAGGAAGCAAACATTTTTAAAACATCAATTTTACTGTAAGCCTTCATTGGCCAATATCGTTTTTGCCGTTTACCGGTAAACTAAAGAAAATCTAAGTTTTAATAAATTTCGTTTTTTTTAAATCCATTGTACGGTAATAAATATAAAGAAAAACTGAGTTTGCTATTAAGTTTTAAATGACCACATTACCTTGGAAATGAGTTTTTGTTACTATCGTATGGATCGTTTTCATGTTATGTTGAAATTTCAAAGTACCGTTATTCGAATTTTTGGCCAAAAACTGCGGGTATATAGTCATGGTAAGCTCACCTACTTAAGCTTAAATATACATTTTGGTTGAAATCGTTAGAGCCGTTTTCGATCAAATCAAACTGGTACGAACATTTTGTATGGGAAGTACCATTAATATTGAGGTTACCTTGCAAAAAAATAAAACGGCCCCGAACTGTAAGCCCATAAACTCCAAATCCGCAGTTTAAACGAAATCCGTTCAGCCGTTTAGGCTGTAGGCCTGTGGAAGGACGGACAAACAGACAGACAGACATGACGGACAGAATTTTGCGACCCACTTTCTCGATTTGCGCTATCATCGTAATGTCAGTATTGATTAACATCTCGAGCTCGATATTTATTGCGAAAACAGTATCTTTTTCCTACTACGTAATGCAGAAAGTTAAAAATGGTCATTAATGACTTTTTTTTTTAATATTTTAATAATGAGAATCAGGAAAACTATTTTTTGTGGTTGAAAATAGTTGTTTGTGGCTTTTTTATTTGTCATTTAAACACTTTATAATAGTGAATATATAGTAGGTACTAGTTAACATAGTCAACTTTTGCTTTAAGCAGTTACAATAGCTACTTTTACAAAAGTCGAATTAAGCTATGCACGTTGTTAGATTCAACTGTACTATAAAGTTTTTGAATAACTTAGGAATGCCAGACGTCCCGCTCAGTGCGGAACTGTCCCGCTATAAGGCTTTTGTCCCGCGAGTGTCCCGCAATGAAAAGTGTCCCGCAATGAAAACTTGTCCCGTAAAATGTCCCGCCTTTCAACTTGTCGCCCTATTATTACTTCATTATTAAATATATACATAGAAATTATAGCGCTAGCCCTAGCTAACTATAATCATGAACTTATAAAGTGTGATAGTTCAGTGGTCTGGGTGGAAAGTTGGGTTAGTTTTTTCAGAAAGGCTGAGGCACCAAATTCTTCAATTCCTTGCAGTTTTGTATTTTCGTTGCCTAATTCGAATGCAAGCTCTGAATGGATATTCAGTTTCATGAAGAACTCATGGAGAGATGATCGAAATCAGCTTTCTATGGAAGTTTTGGAAGCAGAGCTTCTTGTAAAGCAAAATTGTTCGATGAGTTGCAGGGAATCTAACGATTATTGCGAAACTGAAAGTGGAAAAAAAGGAAATAGTTTCAAAAATAACTTCATGCGATAGAGTTTGGCTTTTTTTTTATATAAAAAACTTCGATGTTTATAACTTAAATTACCTATAAATTGCAATTAAAACGAAGACTGTTAATATAAATTAGAAGTAACATAATTTTAAGTGAGATAGTTCCTCGTTAATTTTAACTTGTTGGTTTCGTGACATGCGTCCTTAGTTTCTACTGATCCTTTTGTAGAATTAATAATTTTTTTGTTTATATATTTATATAAAAATTACTTAGAAAGACAGGTAAAATATTAACTTAATCTTAATTATTTAAATTAAGTTATTTTCCTTCTTTAATTTTTACTTTTTAAACATATACCTCATCGGGAAAATCCGAAAACTCAATACGTTGTGAGCATTTGCTTTGACAAAATTAGGTAAAATGTACAAATATGAATTAAAATTCTTCTACTTAAACCAAATATTCTTATTACGAAAAGTAAAATATAAAATAAAATAAAACCTTTTGCAAAATGCAAAAATGAAAAAATGTCCCGCTAGCTTATTATTATTTACACTTTATTCACATATAAAGACTTATGAAGAAAATTACAAATTCTTTCAAAGAGGATTTAGAAATATTCTAGTGCGGCTGATGTGCTTGTCCGGGAACCGAACTTTAACTGGCTGCATCATCGTCAAGCATATCCATCTAAATTCAGAAATTTACTTAAAAAATTAGTATCCTCCTTATTTTAATATTTTTCTTAACACTTGCATAAAAACCTTTTCCAAGGAAAACTGTGATCTGCGACTGTTTATGTCATGACTAACAGCCACTGCAAAATGGTTGAATTTCAATTGCGAGATTAGCACGCACACGTTGCTAATACTACTTAATGGTCATTTGCAACTTTTTCGTTGTGGTTTACGATAACTATATTAGTTACGTAGTACTACGTCATTATCACTTTCAACTATTTTGTAGTCGTTTCTAACAAGTATATTTGTAGGTACTTAACGACGTTACTAATGTAATCAAAGCCCATTTTCGTTGTAACAAAGCTGAAAATCTTAATGTCTGCTATAATCAGAATTTACTTCTCGATTGTTATTTTGCAAAAACTGTATAAAAAATATCAAATTAGTCAAAGTGGACTATTTTGCATAGTCATTTGATTTTTACCTATTTGATTACCATTTGCAAATAATTTGTATCTATTTTCAATATATTTTATTGCAAAAACCGTCATTCGATAAATTTCAGGGGATTTTATAAAACTACTACGAGATTAGTTACAAAAAAATATATATATTTTATTCGCTGAGAATATCTAACGTATAGGGAAGTCTACATCCGCTAGGATATTAGAGTCATTGATCTAAAGCATGAACCCTTTTTAAAGCCGAATGCTTCCTTGGCACCTCTGAAAGCTCTTGACTCATCTGTCATAAAATCGAAGCTAGCCTTAGATGTCATATAGTCATTCTCCACTGATGGATTCCAGCCCACTTTGCTTTGCTAGCAACAAAAGAGTTTTTTCTCACTACCTTAAGTCTTCGCAATATTCCATTCTCCGCCAGAAAATAATATAGGTACCTAATGATTAACCTGGACAAAAATAACCTGAGAATCCTAACAGGAATAATTGTGGAAATAAAATCATGGAAATGCCGGAGGACTTGAGCAACAATGTCTAAGTAACACCACTCAAAAAGGATTTTTTTCTGAGACACCTGTTGTTTTATATTTTTTCTTAGTAAGACGTTCGTACGTCCTTTAAATGTTTATATATTCCACTTCGATGGGCGGTTGTCTCATAGATGAAACCTTTCCACTAAAAGTTAAAGGTTTCCTATAAAATAAAAATTCTTTATTATTCAACTTTCACACTCTTATTCTACTAAAAGAGAAAAAAACTGAAGGAAACACATTGAGAACTTTTCGTTTTGTGGGTCCAATATAGTGAAATGTATTGGCTTATTGGAAGATATTCATCCCTGTCCAACTACGATCAATTATTGATATACAGGGTCCACCAAATATTTTTTTTTTTTTTTTTAAAAAAAACTACTGAATATTTTCTCAAATTTATTTTTTTATTTGAAAGTACAATCCTTCCGGTTAATAATGGAAAATAATTTCATTTCAAATGGCTGCCTCGGCTGGCCATGCAGTAGCCTACACGATCGGTCCAATTTTTAAGCACATTATCGATTGTGTGCAGCTGTATTTCACCAATGGCTTCACGAATATTGTCCTTTAAAGCGTCAATTGTCTCTGGCTTGTCGGCGTAACACTTATCTTTTACGGCACCCCACAAGTAATAGTCCAACGGTGTCAAATCGACATCAGCTCTGCGGCTGATAATGCGATCTTCAAAAACAGGGCGCAAAACATCGAGTGTAGCTTCGGCTGTGTTGCACGTAGCGCCGTCCTGTTGAAACCAAATGTTGCCAATATCCTCCTCTTCAATTTTTGTATGGCGTCATACCAAGGTCTTTATGCAAAATTCGTCTCAATGATGTCTCCGAAATGTTCAATTGTTGAGAACGACGTCGAATTGATGTTGATGGCGCTTCAGGCACACTTTCTGCCACAGCAGCAATTTTCTCGGGTGTACGCACTGTTTTTGGCTTTTCACGCTTTGGTTTATCGATGAGGATGTCAGTTTCTTTCACTTTTTTTCACAAGATAACGAACATACGGAGCTGACGTTGCTTCTCTTCTTCCAAATTCCGTACGCAATTTTCGCACACATCCTGCAACATTACCATGATTTTCAAAGTAATGTCGCAATATTTCCCAGCGTTGTTCAAGCGTATACACAACCATATTCGTTCAGCGGAAGGATAAAACTAATTATCCGTCAAATCAGACATGAGCTAAGTGTTACCATTCGCGAAATAAGCACTAGTTGAAAAAAAAAAGTTAGATGGCGGACCCTTTAGAACCAAGTTCTGAAGCCAGTATGGACCTATACGGGCACCAGCTGATGGGCATGACCACAATTAACAGTGCATGGAAATTTTACATATTTTGAAAGATCCGTGCATTCATCTGCAGGCTTTTGGCTTTTTTGAGCAAAAGCTGGGTAGAAAAATATTCTTGAGGCACCCTGCTTATGGAAAACCTCATCTATTCCACCAAATTGTTATACACCTAACATTATCGCACTATATTCAATGAAAAAACTATTTTACAAGTGCGAAATTCCAATAAATTTCTTAACCGCATTCTACAAGTCATTTTTCACGCTGAAATGTCAAAAAATTAATGCGACGGACAATAAAATCAAGTGAAATAGCTGTGGAGAGATTTTGGTATCGCCACCAACAACGAAGTTTTGGAAGCGATATTTATCACTCGAACTGCGCATGAAATTTTCATGTGGAAAGTTAATTTTGCCATTTCGCAGTGAAAAATTGTATGAAAAATTGGATTTCACGTGAACTGCGTATCAGCCTATAATTCAAAAATTAAGAAACCACAAACCGAAGTTTCGATCGATTATTCATTCACTTTATTCCGATTATGTCCGTCCAACAGTCCATCCGTATTTACCACAAGCCCGTTGCGGTGTAAGTCAGAGGAGAAGAAACAGCATGGTTTATTGGCAAAGCAGCGTAAGTCAAATGCTGTGCCGCATATGTCAATGGAGCGGCATACGACTGTAGAACGGGGGCAGAATGATAGGTCTTCACAATTGGAGCAACAATTGGTTCCACAACATGAGCCGAGTTATGGACAACAGTGGAGCTCTGGTGTGAGACAGCAGTTGGGACACTCTTGACAATAGTTCCAACGCTGGCCAGACTATGCTCCTGCACAATGGGGGATGAGTACACCAGTGGGGATGATTCGTAAAGGCCTGGACGGGCAGCAGCTACGGCGAGGAGAGCTGACAATACCACCTGACAGTTCAAACACAAAAAATATTAGCAGAGATAATTTATTGAGCCTCTTGAGCTGGAGAGCTTGACGTAATCCTTACCAACTTGAACATTTTAATTGGGTTTTTGGTTTGTTGTTAAGAAGGTCTGTACTGACTGAGGAACTAATGAACTGCGAATGCCTTACTCAGTGGGTACAAATTCTTTTATAGAAAATATGTTTCGCGTCAAAGGTAATGCAACCATTGTGCAATCGGTGGCATTCTCTTGTGTGCTATCGGAACAATCTGCGGTCAGTGGCGATCCGCATGAGTAGCACGCCTCTCACTCCGTCTGCCATCGATTGAAACTGTAATTACCTGCGGAGTTGCTGTCAGTTCAATATCATTGACGCTCAGGTGTGACCTTGAATATGCGTGTTTCTTCGGCTGGTACGGTAGTGTAAGCTGTAAGCCATAGCTTAACTCATGACGATAGCATAAGCACCCGGTTTCGGGCACAGCTGTGGGAGACAAAGACTTAACCAAGCAATTGGACACACATTCAAATGTGGCGTGTACTGGGGAGGAATTAATTTGTTTTTTGTGTGTGCTGGCCTCGGGCGTTAATGATCTGGATTGTGCTTATTCTTAGAAGTGATCCAAATCATATCCGTGGAATGTGTATACGTTTTTGTTAGCTGTGTAAACTGGCTACCGCCCAATATTGTCACCAGTATGGTTTTCTTTCCGGTTGGCGATTGTCTCGCCGATAGTTTGGCGTTATAAAAGCGGTGTCACATGCTGTCAACCACATCACAATCAATTCAGTCTTCAGTCTTAGTGAAGTGAAGAGCTCAAAACCAAACTCAAAATGTTCAAATTTGTAAGTATGGTCCTTCAGATCATCCTGATCGATCTTAATATAATAAATTTCCCCCAGGTCATCCTTGCTGCTGTCTGTGCCATTGCTGCTGCCCGTCCAGGCCTGATTGGAACCAGTCCAGTTGTATACTCGTCTCCAATTGTCCAAGAATCTAGCCTCGCTCATGTCGGAGCTGTGGTGAAGAGTGTACCAACAGCTGTATCACATCAAAGCCAAACCATTGTTCATGGTCATGGTCATGTTGTGCAACCGATCGTTGCTCCAGTGGTTAAGACTTATGCTGCCGCACCTGTAGTCAGCACCTACTCTGCTGCTCCAGTTGTTGCTCACTCTGTCCCACTGACTTATGCCGCACCTCTGACGTATGCGGCTGCTGCGCCAGTTCATGTGGCTGCTTCGTCGCCATTGACCTACACTGCTACAACTGCTTGGTAAGAAGGGGCCTGCTCTAAGATTGAAGATATTTGGACATTCTTTTGGATTTAAGCTTAGCCGGTTGTTTTTTGAAAATAAAATTACATTCATAAAATATATAGACAACTTTTTTAATTGGATATGTATTGCGGCTAGAAATGTGATCCACACAAGTTCGTAAATTTGTACATAAGATCTTTAAGATTTAAGATTGTTAAGAAGAGTATCGTTTTCTTTTACTTGGTGCATATGAGCTGTTAAGTTCCGCTTCAGGAGCTGGGGACGTCAGAGTTCACTCGGTATCACAATATTGAGGGATGGGTGTTGTTGACATTTGATTGCGCCATTGAAACAGTTTTTTCATCGTGGCTTCCACTCATGCCATTTCTTGCGGAGGCAGGCAGATTTGCTTTGCTTCAGGTAGGTATTGGTACCTATCTTTTTATTCATGAAGGTATGCTTCGTGTGCCAAGAAATAATGGTCTGTTTAATTTGGGTGGCTTTCATATTTCTGGCTCTACGACTACGAGATCCGTACATTTTTGGCTGCCGCACCGGTATTTACCTGGAAGTTCTAAATCTTAGGACTTAGGAGCCAGTTTTTACTCAATAATTGGATGTCAATTCCGATTGACTAGACATAGCATTCTTATTCAAAGAAGACTACCGGTAGAACGTTCTATCAGTGTCAATCTTCAGTGAGGTTTATAGCCTTTCGTAGCATTGCGATGTTCTTCGTTCTTCGATGTTCTTCGATGCTACACGTGTTTTTAAATTCGTTGAAAAATATGTCCCGCATATTTAATGAGTTAGTTCGGGAAATTCTGGAAGAATCTGGTTCAGATTTGTCAGGTACTGACAGTTTCGCAGATCCAGAGTATCATCCTGAACCCGTGGACTTCAACTACGACTCTGATGAGGACAACGACCCACTAAATGTTTTAATGTCCACTTTGAAAAGTGATGCTAAACGAAAAACATTCGTAGAAACTCCAATAAACCATAGTCTTTGCAGCAGCAAAGGCAAGAAAAAAAAAATTAATACGAATATCGAAACGAACTTTAATTATCTTTGTATGTTTGGAAATGTCTTCTGAACTAGAACCGTCGATCGACATAGAAGTGAAGAAGATCCAAGGCTTGCAGTATGCCTTGAAATTAGCCTCCACCGCAGGAGATTCTGTTAAAGCGCGACAACCCTCCGCAAAAGATTTCATTATACGAAAGATAAGGCACTTTGCCAAATCGTATTCGAGCAACTTTTGATCGTCAGAGTGTACTTCAGATTCCGTGTTCTGACGTTTCACGGTTTTATTACCTACTCCAGGAAAATTTGTGTCTACAATCTTAAGATCTACGACGGGGAAAGTGGAAATGAGTTCTGCTTCATGTGGAATGAGATGAATGGTAAGCTATGGGGTGCTCCGAAATTGGCACAGTTCTTCTGGAATGGCTAAATTCCCTAGCCGATTAAAACAGTAACGACTTTTTCGGATACATTTGCTGTTTGCAATTCATCTCATGTAGATGTAATGGAACAACAATTTCTTGAATCCGGGTATTATTTTATTGAGCGCGACAGTATGCATTCTGCCGTAGAAATGAGCGGCTGGAGAAGTACTATGGAAAGCGCCAAGTCTATGAAAGGCAAGACTATTAACAAAGATCCATATCGTGTCAAAGAGATCCGCTACAACACCTTTTATGACCTACAGGCTCTCTCAGATGAGTTTATACAAAATTGGTTGAAAAAATTGCAAGGCGATAACCTAAGCTGGCTCAAAATAAAATCATTGCGGTTTGAGAAAAAATCTCCAGACATAATGTTTTATCGATAATGATCATCAAAGTGCTTACACTAAACTACATGTTGCAGCTAGACGCAGTACAAGGGATACACAGATTGTTCAAAGGCTTAAATGCTCCCTAAGAGCAAAGAGAAGCAGAACGATTTTTGAAAGCTGTGCCGTTTGGGAGTTATTCCATTGCTGGTATGATAAACTGCCCGTTGAAGATAGAGTAGAGTCTATTGAATTGCCATTTTTCGGAGGAAGAAAAAAATTTAGAAACTTAGTTTTAAAAGCAAAATAAAATGTTGAAAATGTCCCCTACTGTAACTAACTTGCCTATTATCTTACCTATACTTATACTTTACTCACATTTTGAAGAAAATAAAAAAATATACTGAAACAATCTGTTAAAAATCGAAACTCATTTACGCCAATTTTCAGATTTTTTCTGACCCGCCAAAATCATTAAATACTAAAAGCCTTCCAGCTAGTATGATTAACAATAAAAAAAATACTGAAACAATCTGTTAAAAATCGAAACTCATTTACTCCAATTTTCAGATTTTTTTTGACCCGCCAAAAATCATTAAATACTAAAAGCCTTCCAGCTAGTATGACTAACAATAAAATGTAGCCTTAGATAGTTTTCCACAAACTTCCTATGCTGTACTACAAAAAAAACTACTATTTTGAACAAGAACTTCAAAACCAGACCAGTAGAGCAGAAAATGAATTTTTATTTTGCCGGTTAATGAGTTTTGGTCGAACATGGACGATATGTTCCTTTGTTAAGTTTTTCTATTGATTGACTGAGCTCGAAATTTCACCACCTCATTTTGTACTTTCCAAAATTAATTTCACAACGGTGTAGCAATTAATTTACTTAATTAAAAACCCAACTAGTTGCTACAAAAAATTAAGCAAATGATTTATTTAATTTGAAAAGGTTTTTTGAATCATCCTTATATATTTATAATGCAACTGTATCTTTTTTCCCGGCTGTAAGGCGTTTGTTCGGAATTGATTAAACAAGTACTGCACGATTAGCACGAGATTGGCTTGTAGGATATGTTTTACCATTATCCGCTGTCCGGAAGCGGAGAACTAAGCTGATATCTAAGAACAGTTGTTATTCTCGAATGCCTTCTAGCACCTAGCTTTGGAATGGCTCATGCAAATAAAATAGTATATTTTTTAATATAAAGCTCAATTATGTACATAGATTTTAAGATATAAATCTATCCTGAAGTTGAACAATAAGCATTAAACTACAAATTTTATACCATCCAAAAATGTAAAATGTTCGATCGTATCTAGATCGTTGGATTGTCTCAGCGTTCAGTGGAGGAAATTTTGTGTGTGTGTGCAACAAAATCTTCACCTATGTGACGCATGAAATTCAGAGAGATAGGGTATGAAATGTAATTGAGATTGATTGAGAGGGAGTCACACTCAATTATGATTTAAAATGCGCTATTTGCTATGGTGAATAGTGATTAATGTGCTATGTGCATTGTGCATGCCACAAAACCTGTTTGTGTTCGGTATGTTTTTTTTTTTTTGGCTCTCTTTTAAAATTTTCATTTAAAAATACTACATACCTTCATAATTAATAAATCCCTAGTAAGCTAAGCCGTTATTAATGGTTCTTTTTCCATCAGAAAATTTCACAGAGTGGGTTTGTGTAACGCTAATTATTTTGTTTTAAATTTGAGAAGTGGCCAGACTCGAAGCAAGGCGAGTCAACTAGTAAAAAATATTTTCTATCTTTAATGTACGATATGTGCTCGAGTTACTCTAACTCTCATTCGCTGACTTAAATAAGAAATTTAACTGTAATTTTCATCCTCAGCAATACCCGGTTCAAAGTTAAATAATTGAACAACAGAACCAATCATTACAAGCATTTTGTTTGTACAATTTTTCAAAAATTATTTTGATTTAAACGCAAAAATGATAGAATAGAATGAGAACTACAAGTCTTTCCCAAATTCCCATGCGATTACTACAAATAAATTTTCTGGAAACATATTTCAGTTCAGAGACTAGGGGGACAATAAGTCTACCAACTTTGTTTGGAGATTTCACTAAATGCTACAAATTTCAGCAACAAATCTAATCTCATGGTTACTTGTTATTTAACTACTGTCATTTAAGGCGCATATGTTTTTGACAAACGTGAACCTTATTTCACACTATTCTTACCTACACATATTTTATGTTTGTATACTTTATTTTAGTGGGCTTTTAGATTCCTACCTACCTACCTACTCAATAATATAAAAAATAAGCAACGCAAACTGGCAATGAACGTAGATCATGGGTCACTGTAAAGAATATTTGTTTGTATGACGAAATTATCGAGTGAAAAATATGCAACAGTCGTTCAGACAAGTTAGCATATGGTGGCGGATTTGTAATCGATGGAACGATATAGGTAGGTAGGTAGGTAACTTTTACGGAATATTGAACTAGAAACACACTACTGGCCACCCCGAAGCGCAGGCTTAATGTTATGAATATGTATGAGTTTGCATTCAACTATTTCTCTGACACGGAACAGATGCTCTGGGATGACGTTTCTGTAGAAATGGTTCAAGATCTCCCCGAAATGGTCCCAAGAAAATTAGAGAACGTTTTTAAGGCCAGAGCGGGTATATGTTTTTATTAAATAATTTTATTTTGTTCCTTTTTGAATTTCAAATAATTATATAGGTTTATATTTTTTAAGTAAAACTTATTTATTTATTTATTTTCAGAAACAAAATCGGCTCACGCATAACAGAGAACGCCAATTTCTAACACAATACTACTTATTTTTATATATATGGACAAATCTATATACATATGTAAAACAAAGTCGGGTTGGTTACACCATTTATAACTCAAAAACGACTGGACCGATTTTGATGATCTCTGTTTTGTTGTATTCGTCTGCTCTGAATAGCAGAATAACTATTAAAATATCGGAAAATTCGCGAAGAAAAAAAAAACATTATGAAAGTTTTTATGGGGAATCGCACTTTGGAAAAAAATAAACTGGAGAGAAAAACGGTAAGTGTCACTTCAAATATACAAAACTAAACTCAATATTTAAAAATCCGGTGGATAATGGAAAAACATTCACGATGAAGGTGACAGGAGTAAATAGTTGGATTGTGTCATATTGCCCTTTTTGGTAGATTCATGTTGAGGTATGTTGGTCAGTCAAATATGGGTAAAAATACGTGACTAAAGGCAGTGATATGGCGGTGTTCGAGATTCAGGCTACTGATAAGTATAATCTGGTGACTCACTATCAATTTGGCCGGTACTTTATTTCGAAATACAACGCTCATCATGAATATTTTCCCAAATGTCGCTCAGAATCATGTTGACTATGATTGGCTGGCTATTTATATCTTGAATTCCCATTTTTCTTCCATGGTCAATCGCAAGTGGTGCACGCGAGTAAAGTGTACCGCGCCGAGTGAGATAAAAAAAAAAACAATTTATTTTTTGTTATTTTCCGCTTTATTGGCTTGGTCTCTGTGGACTTTGCTTATCTTATAGCAACTACACAAATTAACTTAATTTACATTAGAGACAACCCGCCGTCCTCTGCGTCGCTGCAGTTGTCTATAATGGAATACGTATTACTGGTCGCCGGTTTCCGCATTGGCTTTCCCTTTTATATTGGTTTTCTGATGGCGCTGCGTAGTCGACTTGACCCATATTCTTAGGGTTGTCATCGATTGGGGAAGTAATCGCTGATCGGATTGTTTGGCTTGCATTCTGTGGTTGATTGCTGAAATTCGCTGAGTTAGCATCTTGTATTGTTGCTCTGTTTGGTTTTGGCCAAAGAGAATCTAAACTAGAGGGCCAACTCCCCTGCACCTACCCGATTTTTCCCGCAAATTTTGAATGACAGTCCTCTCTCGCGCGCTCTTTTTTTTTCCTGTCTGTGAATACATGTTATTAATCGCTGCCGAGTGGAACTTTTAGGTTAATTCCATGCAATTTAAGCCCAAGTTTTCACTAGGGCCAAAGTGAATTCCTTAAAATATTCGCAGACATTGCATAAATTTCTATTACGCTTGGTGGGTGTTTTCAACTTGGTTTTTTAGCACCGTATTTGTACTGTGTTTAATAAGAGTGAACAGTGTTCATGTCACTAAGGAACAGCAAAAATTGAAATTTTATTCATATTTAAGAAAAATAAATATTATTCTCGGAAAGTAAATTCGTAAAAACGAGTACATATGATTGAACTCCTAACAAAAAGACGATATAATGTGGTGTTTATTTTGATCCGATTTCAGATTTTGCGTATTCAATCGAACGTAAGAATCTAAATTGTTTTGTTAATTTTCAGATCCCGTTTTTCTATAGGTAATGTGCTTTTGCATTTTGAAATGTTCGCTGATATTTTTATAAGCCTCTCTAAATTATTAATTAACAAAAACAAGTGCAAGAAGTGATATTTCAGAGCACTTTTTTTGCCCTCAGAGCAATTTTTATGTTCGTTTGGTACCAAAAAAAAACAATCTTTTTCAGATTTCAGAGCACTTTTGCGAATCTAGATATTTTCTCAGATTTGCTTCAGATTTACCAATAAAAGTGCATTTGAGTTTGACAACTGGTGGAGTTTGCTTACATTTGCGTGATTTTTTTCTACAGCAAAGAAAGGCATTGTATCGGGTGGATCTATTTTCGTAAATTATATGTGTGCAAATATTAAGAAATCAATCGGGACGGAAATTTCGAATGTTTTAATATTAAATTCAACCAGTGAATGTCGCACGAATATCAACACAGACACACGAAATCTGAAATCTGAGGGCAAATCTGAAGATGCCCAAACGAATACCACATAAGAAAGTCCCTAAGGAATTGAATTGAAGTGTGTGTTGTATTATCAATACTTTCTAAAGATTACCAGAAAACGGAAAAAAAAAATCGAATTTTACAAATATACTTGATTACGTTATTGTGCAAGTATGCATTTTACGTACCATTTACAGATTAAAAATTATGCTAAAACTAAAATATCTTTTTTCCCACAGTAAAAAAAAAAACGCTTTCCCCAAACTCTGAAAAAATATCTATTTTGTTTCAATATGACTTCGAAATGAAAAGCATTAAAATCGACGAAAAACATTTTTTTTTTCTTTAAAGTATACCTGCAATAAAAACTTGAAGTTAAAAAATCTCTTTTAAGAAAAGTGGAAGAACCGTTTAAGTTGATTTTTCTCTGATTAATATCGTGAGATAGATTTCTGCTAGATACTGAAAAAAAAAAAACTATGATTATATTAAGGTATTTGGCATTGTTAACAAATTATATCAGGAATTCATTTTTCCAACAAATTCATAAACTAAATATAAGAACTTTAAAACTGAACTGCGATGTGAAAGCCGTGTAACTAAGGGGAACCAAAATTGTCGAATACAGTCGCCCCAACCCCCGATTGACATTAAGTCCCTGCATAGGATTTCCTAAGTATGCGTGCGGCAGCAATGGCGCTCCTTTGATTTGTACAGGCACTAATACTTAGGAATTCCTATGCAGGAAAAACAGCTTGTAGGCAAATGTACCGTTTCTGCTCTCAGTTGGACCTCTACTTTAGATCCTCTTTGGGTTTTGGGGGAACGACCGTTGTGTTTGGGTATTTTACTCGCGCTATATAATAGAACGAAAAATGTTGTGTACCATAAAACACTGCGGTGAAAAAGCGGAAGGTTGGCCGACACGCGAATCATTGCCATTTTAATTGAAAAACGTCCATTATGTTATTATACTATTGTATTTAATATATATTATAACTTTTGAATATGATTGGCATGAATTGGAACCAATGAAGCAAAAAACGCGTTTTGTGATTAGAATACTGATGATCAATGTGGTTCACGCTACGATACTCAAAGGAAGATTCAAAGGAGGGAAAGTTATCATGCCGAGGATTCCGATGATTCCAACCGATATGCCCTTTGAGTTTAAACGAATTCAATTTCCCATTCATCTTGCATTCACCATGACGATTAACAAATCGCAAGGTCAATAATTGAGTGTTTGGTCTGAATTTATTTATTTATTTTCTCCCGGTCAACGTTCTGCGCCCTGATAACAAAACGAAAAATAAATACATAGCTTTGCTTCATCAAAGCAAATGTTTTGCTGACAGGCCATTTTCAAAACAAAACTATTGAATATAATTAAAATAATAAATTAAGTTTAGCTAAAGGTATCATTAAATTTATTGACCGTTAGGCCGTACGAAGTTCGCCTGGTCAGCTAGCAACTTATAAATGTGACCCAATGTTTTTTTTCCAGTTTAATTTCAAATGGCGTTTAATAGCTATGAACTAAGCGGATACCAACAGCAACTGTAAAGAAAGTAGGTACGTACATTCACAACGCCTTTGTTTGTTATTAGCAAAAGCGAACATATGGACAAGGTCACCAGGTACGAGTTGTCACTACCAGAATAACAGAAACCAGCTTGAATTTAAGAAAAGTGAAAGAAAAACACTTTTTTATGGAGATTATAATAGTGTAATCATTGGAGCTCTTTTCTATGTATGTACATTTGAGTTTTGTCTAGGAAAGGTAATTTAAAGTCATCGGAGACATTTTCAAAATCTGTTCAACCACCCGATGAGGACTGGTTTATTTACCAAGCACTACCGTGAACAACTGGAGCAGCGTGATGAGCATAGCTGATGTGAGCTGGAGCGGCATGAGCATAGCTGATATGGGCTGGAGCATAGGCTTGAGCCAGTGGAGCATGTACTGTATTGAGGACTGGAGCAGCAGCATAAGTTTGAACCAATGGAGCGTGAACAGCTTGAACAACGGGAGCAGCAGCATAGGTCTTCACAACTGGAGCAACAATTGGCTCGACAACATGGGCTGAGCTATGGACAACAGTTGAGCTTTGGTGAGAAACAGCAGTCGGTACACTCTTGACGACAGCGCCAACTTTGGCAAGAACTTGTTCCTGTACAATTGGAGCAGAGTATACCGCTGGCGAGTGCAAGAGTCCTGGACGAGCAGCAGCTACAGCGAGAAGAGCAGACAACACCACCTAGGGAGGAGGGGAAATATAATATTCCTTAAATAAATCGGTCCTCAAATCAATTTGTCTTGCAAGGACTATACTTACCAACTTGAACATGTTGTTTGATTTTTGTGTTTAGGAGGTCTGTGTTGACTGGAAGGTTAAAAGATTGAACTGATACTTTTTACAAATGCTGGTGGCTTTTTATATCGTAAGTCTGTTAGTGCGACACTCACAAAGTGAATGTTGCGCCAATTTACTCACAAAAGTACTAAGCGGGGTTTAGGGTACAATGATTGTTACAATTGGAATCAAGATTTTTTTTTATTTGTCGGTCTGGGCGTGAATTTGTAAATATAATATATCGCTTGACCATGATTTAACTATTTCGTGTTGAAGTGTACTCTTTGCGTGTATAGTTGTGAAGTTCGCTGGCCTCAGGTGATGTTGTGACGTATTGCGAGCAATGCTGTTGTCGTTTTGATTTGCTTTGTATACATTCATTCATAAAGTGATTAATTAACGGTGCTTACGTGATTAAATCTTGTTAATGCGATTGATATTGGAAAATAAATGCGTCGGTCTGTTTTTTTTTATGGAGTTAAAACTGTTGTGATGAAGAGATAAGTAGGTGTGCGGTTAAGTGTTTTACCTACTAAACTGGATTCATTACTGAGGCGGAAGTTTTTAAAAATATGTGCAGCTATTTGATGACGTGACTTATGCAAATTTGGGCCTATTTTAACTATTATACAAACTTAAGAACGAATCAAGTTCGCACAAATCTAGGGGTAGGCCTCATTGATCTATGTTTAATGCACTCAAAATACATACGTAATAAAAATAAATAAATAGCTTCTGTGAGTTTTTCAATTTCGGGACGAACGCAAGTGGCCAATTAGGTTTTTCATGACATAGTTCGTAGTTTACCTAGGTAAACAAAAATTAAGATTAAGGTATCGCTTTGAAAATGTAGTGGAGACGGCGGCACCTAAGAACACTTTTTCGTTTAGAGTCTCTTAGTACTGATGTACATATTTTAATTGTTTGGGGTGTAAACTATACACTCTATTATAACTATAACTAGCTGACCCGGCGAACTTCGTTCCGCCCAAATTAGTCCATTTAATGCAAATAATAACTCCGAGCATGCACAATAATTCTACCTAGCATTTCATAGAAATGATACAAATTTAACAAAAGTCAACTTCTGCTAGCTACTTTGACTCAATTTTGTTGTTTCACCAGAGGCCAGCTTCAAGTTTTCGTTAATAGGGTTCAATTTTTGACAAAAGTCGAATCTAAAATGTCAATAGACACTATTGTTTTACGGTACACGACGTAAAAGCGGAGAATTTGATCAAGCGTGAGCATGAGAGAAACATGGGAATTCAAGAATATGATTAATGCCACAAATATTCAGCGATTATTCTTCATAGTGAAAACGAGACGCATGGGAAGTTGAAAGCACTTAAAAACCAATGGAAAATCATTCTGAATAAGCGGAATCCGGGGAATTATAATGTTTGTCTTGAATTTTCAAGTCAAAATCGTCGCTTCTTCACAATCAAATCAAACGCGATCCGTTGAAAAGTTTCGGTGGATTGGGGTTGCTCAACAAAATTATAACTGAGCCAACTTTAGATTTCAAATCATGTAGCGGTAAGCCCGGAACATCCAAAGAATTCAAAAATTAAAAATTTTAAGCAATTTTTGTTGTATTGGAAGTGACAGTACGGTTCTTCTATGCAGTCTATTTTTTCAGAGTGCGGTTCTATTATCAGGTTTGAAGATAAATCTGCGATCGTCGGAGTTCATTTTCTCCATCGCCATTTTAAACATCGTAATCAAAGTGTTGTTTGCCCTCTATACTCTATCGAATTGATCATTCTCCGACGGAATTAAGTACACCAGCAGATATTGAATTGTGTCTTTATGTATTGGCAAGAATGCACCCATCCGAAAGTAAATTTGTCCTTGAATCTGTTAATCCGAATTGTTCACTGTAATCATACGGAAACAGTTTTTGTACTGGTCGAATGCTTTTTAGAAAATCATCCGATTCAAAAAGCGATTTAAGTGGCTCCGGAGATGCATCTAATGGAACCAATTTCACTTTGGCACTCGCACAGCAAAGGCCGGCCGTTTCGCCTTTAAATGCACACAATAGTCATCGCTCCAATGTCGAAAATCGCATCACCAATACACACCATATTTTTCTGCTGGTTCATACCGAAATGCTAGTCGTGCGTATGTCGGCAACGATGCGCGTCTTGCCACTCTTTAATTTGAACTTGGTTGCTCTCTCACAGTACGATTTGACGCAGTTCTCATCACATGCACTCTCAAATTGCTGGGTTGTTGATCTGGTCCAGTGATGCCAACCTAGGCACAATTATGCCTTTTGGGCATAGTTCCGATGCTTGAGGCTTTGAGGAAAAATTTTGAGAAAAAGCATAGGTACATTTTTGTGAAATGCTCTTACAATAAATTCATACAAATAGATTGTGTATTTTGTAAATCTGGTACTTTGATCAAAGTTGCATCAGTCATCTTCATTCGTAACTGTGCGTCGCGTTTCATTTACTTATCCGACGTCAAACAAAATTATGTAGAAAAAGGTGGAAAGAAAATCCTCTGTTAGCTTCTTGAATGTTTTTTTTTTTTTAGGTGGCGCTACTGTTCGGAGTGAACCTGGGCATCTGGGCTTCTTGAATTGCAAAGAAGAAAATCATGAAAATCGTCCCAGGAGTTATCGAGTTATAACATCATCGAATTTTACCCCGAAAGAATTATATGTATAAAATAAATAGAAGGTTTTATTTTTATATTTCAAGCCAGCTTAAGTTTGGCGAAAGCTAAGGAATACAAGCAACCCTCTTAATAGCGAAACCCTTTTAATGGCAACAAATAAGTCAGTGTTGGGATTCAAAAACGCCATCCTATGCGTTAAAATGCTCCCCGCTTAATAGGAATTTAATTGAAAACCCGGCTTTTATCCGGGAAGTACTGTATATAGTTTTATCATCATCTGCTGAATTTTTTTGACATAAGCATGATCAAAAAGTGTCAGGTAAAATAACACAAAATTTCGCAAATTGCGAATTGTGGGTAACTTATTCATTAAGAAACTAAAACTTATGTCATTCAAAATTATCTGCTTCCACCAACAAAGCTCTGATAAACAGAGTTCCTTACCAATAAAAACCTAAGTCCACACACCCGGCTACTATCAGACGACGACTGAGGGTATCGCCTCTAGTTGTCCATGGCAAAAGGGCCAAGACCCAAGAGGTATTGCCACTTAAACGTTTGCCTTAGGCTTTAAAGTGTTTATGCATTACAGTTTTATTAGAAAAGTTCAAAGCTATGCCGCGTTCAAATGTGCCCCTCTCTCTCGTATAAATGAATCGAGAAGAAAGATAGAATAAAGTGCACGACCGGGTCGCATGAAGCGATGCCAGTTTTTGTGTCGAAGTTCTCCACTAACAAGCAATTTTCGTAAATTCTGGTTAAAGAGTAGGCACATATCTGTTACGGAATGTTTTTATTTTAGATAAGTAACCCTGGTTTAATGGTATCTATGGTTGGAAGTAGGGTTCGTACGTTTCCATGAATCGCAATAATTTTATTTATAGATCAACAATAAAGTTCGGCCCATTCTATGAGCTCTATCAGCTTGATCCCAAATGCTAAGTGCTTTCGATGGCCTGCATGGCTATCTAGCCTCTGTCATCTGCGAACTTCCATTAAACGGTGAAGCAATTAAAAATCCATCGATGGCAGATAATATAACCTCGGCTAAGATCGCATAACGAAAATGACTACCTGAGCGGGATCATTTAAACGAATCGAAGCAGTGGAGCACATAATGTTGTTCACCAACAAATTGGCGCTCATCATTACCATTTGTTCGTGTACTGAATTCACATGTGGCAGGAGGAATACGTTCCTTTGGCCGTGGAACATTGTCCAATCTAAAGTCAACCGATACGACAAAGGTGTTGAAAGCAAGGCCAAGCTGACAACGGTATATCAATTGTTTGGCATCTCCCCATAAATCGGTTAAATTTTTTTAGGTTGAGTGGATAACGAAGATGAACTTTCCGTGTGACACCCACGAAGTAATAACGGACGATGGGTACATTCTCGCTCTGCACAGAATTCCAAAGCCAGGAGGTCAACCCGTTCTATTGGTGCATGGCTTGCTGACATCTTCGCTGAGCTTTGTAATGATGGGTGTAGCGAATAGTTTAGGTAAGAAGTGGGATGTGATGCCTGTTTACTGTTTGAAACGTTGCTAAAGCTTTTCAGTTCTCGTCCAGTGAGTTTGATGTGTGGCTTGCCAATACTCGAGGTTCTACGTACAGTCGTAACCACACCTCGCTTTCAACTGACGACCCACTCTTTTGGAAGTTCAGTTTTCATGAGGTCGGGATGTTTGACATCCCCGCGATGGTGGATCACATTCGCAATGTGACAGCCTTTCACCAAATCATTTATATCGGTCACTCGCAGGGCGCCACGGCGCTCTTCGCTCTTTGTGCGATGCGGCCTGAGTACAACGATCGAATCTTACTGATGCAGGCACTGGCTCCGATTGTCTTCCTTAGGAACGCGACGACAATATCAGCGGACGCGCTTAAGACTGTCAAGCGGTTCATCAAGGTGAGTCTAAGTTTAGATGAGCAGTATCTGAATTTTACACCACCGCTTCTCAGGACAGAAGTAAGTCCAAGTCATTCGAGATTTTTCGCCAGGGAGACCTTCTACGTAAATGTTCCATTAAGTCACCAGAAAGCGCCGACTGCCTAGTTCTAATGGAGGGCGTTCTAGGACGAAGTCAATACAATCAGGTGAGACATGGTACCACGTCCTTAAATGCGACTACTAAATATATTGATATTCCAGTCGCTGGATCCTATCGTTCTTGGCACAGCTCTGGCAGGAGGCTCCATCCAAGAGGTCGCACACTTTCTGCAGATCCACAAGTCAGGAGACTTTGCGGCCTTCGACTACGGCTTGGAAGGAAATCGCCAAGTGTACAACCAAGCCGAGCCCACCACGTATAATCTGTCGAAGGTAACAATGCCCATTATTCTGCATTTTGGTGGCACAGATACCATAGCAACGCCAGCCGCAGTGCATGACCTGCATAAAAAGTTTTCGGGTACTCTGGGCGTCTATGCAGTAGGTGCTGCTAGGTTCAACCACTTCGACTTCATGTGGGCGCCGTCGTTAGGCAATGTATTCAACGAAAATGTTATCAGGTCCTGCGATCAGTTTTTGAAGGGAAATCTAAAATATCGCATCGAATAATGTTTCACTTCAATAAAAGTCACAAAGTTTCTGTTTCTTTTTTTTTCTAGGATTTTATTAGGTCATTACAGATTCGCATCAGGAAATAAACGTTGCAGCTGTCCACCTTCCCGTACCGAAGAATATCATTACCAAGCAGTTGCATATGTCAATGGAGCTGAATGGTATGCTATCGTTGAAGCAGCAGCAAAGGTGTAGTGAGCTGGTGCAGCAACAGCGCAAGGTAAAGGACCGTGGACTGTCTTGAGGATTGGAGCGGCAGCTGTGTTGGTATGGACCAATGGAGCATGAACACCGGGAGCAGCAGCATAGGTCTTCACGACTGGAGCCATACAATGGGCTGGGCAACATGAGCTCAGTCATGGACAACAGTGGAACTCTGGTGAGACACAGCAGTTGGTACACTATTGACCACTTCACCGACCTTGGCAAGAACTTTTTCCTGGACAATGGGATCGGAGTATACCACTGCGGGCGACTCGTACAGTCCAGGACGAGCAGCAGCTACAGCGAGGAGAGCAGACAACACCACCTGCACAAAAAGAAATAACATTTAGTATTCTTCAAATGGAATTCGATGTCCCGCATTTTCTAACTTACCAACTTGAACATTTTGATTTGATTTTCGTGTTTGGGGGGTCTGTGTTGACTGACTGGCGAAACGTTTGTTGATAACTTGGCTTTGAAATGCCCCTGGTGTGACAAAAGTTAAAATAAGGTCGTTTTTCAAGTCCACCATACAAAGTCAACGTAATTGCGTGTGTAAAAAGAAGCCAGAAGAAACATACCGCTCTCAAAAGCATGACCGTGAAAATGGTTCGCATTCATGCTGACTAATGGACACTTATCGAAGTTGCATTTATAATTTGCTGATAATTGGCTTATCACAATGTTTTGATGGCTCCATATGGTATATATCCTTTTGTTTGGCGGTGGTGATTCATAAATATCAACATGAAATGTATGTGTTTACATTTCAAGTGCGAATATTGAAAGGCGCACTTATCAAGGTTGATGCCCAACTGGTTGTGTTTACCAAAAATTCAATTTTAAATCAATTAGTGTCGCAATGTGCTTCTGTTTTTTTTTTTTTTTTGTTTGCTTGATGTCTTGAACTTGTTCTTCGAGTGAATGGGAAGTTAATTACCTACTTAAAGGGGCGCGTAATGAACCGGTAGTTATTACATTGCTTTTAAATCCGTTGAAAGGAGTATTGCTTTGATTATCAGCATAAGACAGGGTTCACATGCTTATTTTATTATTTTTTTCAATTTATAATATAAATACATAGCTCGATCCCAAAGCAACGCATTTTATTGTGACTCGCAAATCACCTCATAGAATTCCTCCCCAGTTCTTGGCATATAATCAAGAAGTTGAAGAAAAATGAAACAGTTTACGGAAAGGTATTAACAGCTATCCAGAAAATGCAGAAAAAATGTGAACGACTGAGTCGGACAGGCATTTCTCGTTCCTTGCTAGTTTGGTTGTTTTTGTTTACGTTTTTTTAACTTTATATATATTAATTATTATATAGCAGTATGAAGGCACTACCTCTACCGTTTACCCGGTTGACACTGCTATCCGCGCAGTTGCTAAGAAACAAAAAATTAGGTACAAGGCTCATAATAATGAATGGACAAAATCCTGCCGGATCGCTCTTAACGAAGCGAAATCTGTGCACGTGAGTTCTACAAAAGGAAATAAATAAATAAAATGCTTGCCTGTATTTATAAACATGGTGCAAGTTCCGTTTTGCAAATGAGGTTAAATATTTGTGAATGACTTTCGAACCAAAGTTGAAATGAAAGTCCCATTTTAAACAGAATCAAAGATCATACAAACTAGATGGCCAACTGAGAGCAGGAACGGTACATTTGCCTACAAATCAAAGGAGCGCCATTGCTACCGCACGCATATTTAGAGAATTCTATGCAGGGACTTCATATTTTTTGGTGGGATTTTAAGTGGGGCGACTGTGTTTGGAATTTTTGATGGCCACTAGTTACATCGCAGTTCAGTTTAAAAGTTTTTATAGTTTATGAAATTGTTGGAAAATGGAGTTCCTCACAATTCAAAATACCTTAGTATAGGTAATCATGGTTTTTTTTTTTCATATCTAGCAGAAATCCATCTCATGACATTAATCTGAGAGAAATTAACTAACATGATTTTTGCACTTTTCTTAATTTTGTAACTTCAAGCTTTTATTGTGGGTATATTTTAAAGAATATATATTTTTTTCTCGTAGATGTTAATGCTTTAAATTTCATAGTCATATTGCGCCGTACTAATAACAAAGTTTAGTCTCGACTTTTTATTTACGGAAGCTCATGATTAAGAAATTGGAATCGAAAATATGGCCACAGTTAACTACTAACATTTGAGGTCGAAACTAAAAATGTTTTGTCGGCATCTTTGTAAGGCATCTTAACACAGTTTGGGGAGATGTTTTTTAACTTTTACTGGTAAATTCCATAGCCAAAAAATCTTATGTAGATCGTCCTTTATTTATGTGAAATACTCGGAACAGTTTCAAAACAAATAGAGTGCACTTGATTTGGTTATAATAATTTAGAGTGGCTTATAGAAAAATCAATGGACATTTCAAAATAAAATGGTATAAAATTTGCAAAAGAATGTATCTACAGAAAACGAAATAGAACATGCGAACACTAAAAATAATTTACAAAACAATTTGGAAACTTTTTGTTAGCAGTTCTTACGAATTTACTTCCCGATAGATAATAATAGGTTTTTTTTTTTGAAATATGAGTAGCATTTTACTGTTCCTAAATATCATCAACACTGTTAACTGACAGAATTTACAATCATATTTTGATGTTGTAAAAATAAGATGCTAAATGAACGAAATTGAAAACACCCCCAGGCGTTATATAAATTTATAAAATATTCCGGAATATTTTTAAAAATTCACTTGGGCGCCCTTGTGAAAACTTTGGATTACCTTGCATGGTATTATTTTCAAAACAACTGCCAAAGGTAGCTGCATGATTTCTGCTGTCAAAAATATTTTTCATGCAAAGAAAATTAAAAAAACCTGAAATGTGAAATGATGAAAAATTTTTAGCGCCCAAGATGGATAGAGAACTAGTTTCAACAACATTTATTCTTTTTACATTTATTGTTATGAATTCATTAACATATTGTTTGTTATTGAAAAAGTGTCACCCAGCTGCCATCAATAACACGTATTGACAGACAGGAAAAGAAAGAGCGCACGAGAGATTCAAAATTTGCGGGGGAAATCTGGTAGGTGCACGGAAGTTGACCGTCTAGGTTGGATAGTTTTGAACAGAATTGCGAAGAACTTAATAACAAATATACTTACTTACTTAAGGTGGCGCTACAGTCCGGGTTGGACCTGGGCCTCAACCAACAAGCGTCTCCAGCCAGCACGGTCTTTGGCCAGCTGTCTCCAGTTTTGCACGCTTAGTTGGTTAATTGCGTGCGCCACCTGAGTCGCGGTCTTCCTCTACTGCGCCGTCCCTCGGGTGTGGATTCGAAGATCTCCCGGGCCAGAGCATTCACGTCCATTCGCCGTTGTATCTCCTCCTCCACGCACCGTCTATGCAGAAGGGACCGTAAATTACACGAAGAATTTTCCGCTCCAAGCAACCAAGAGTGACCTCATCCGCTTTTGATAGAGTCCATGCCTCTGCACCATAAAGTACTGGGATGATTAAGGTCTTATAAAGGGTCACTTTAGTTGTTCGAGAGAGGGCTTTGCTACTCAATTGCTTTCTTAGCCCAAAGAAACAGCGAATAGCAAGAGCAATTCTTCGTTTAATCTCAGCGCTGGTGTCATTGGCTGCGTTCATAGCGTAGCCTTGGTAGACAATGTCCTTTACCACCTCAAAGTTATATCTGTCTATGGTGACATTCTGTCCAAGACGTCGGTGTTGGGTGTCCTTTCTTGATGACAGCATATACTTTGTCTTGCCCTCATTGACCGCCAAAACCATCTTTGCCGCTTCCGTCTCAATGCTCACGAACGTTCCAGTGACATCACGCTGCGTTCTGCCGATTATATCGATGTCGTCGGCGTAGGCGTCCGACGTCAAACTTCCTCATAGTATTTACTTTTCTTGGCGGTGTTCGGGATATCCGAAGGCGTACCTTGGCTACAAGTCAGTGGTCCGAGTCAATTTTGGCCCCTCGGAACGTTCGGAAATTCATAATACTGGAGGAGTGCCTTGCGTCGATCGCAATGTGGTCAATCTGGTTGATCTGATTGATCGGGAGATCTCCATGTGCCTTTATGAATGTCGAGACGCGGGAACCGCGTACTTGCTATGACACCATTTCGCCCCGCTGCGTAGTCGATCAGCCTAAATCCGTTATCGGAGGTGGTGAGGTGTAGGCTGTACTTTCCGAAAGTACTACCAAAGATGCCCTCTCTTCCTATCTTTGCATTAAAATCACCTAAGACAATTTTAATGTCATAGCTAGGGCACTGCTCGTATGTCTTGTCTAAGAGCTCGTAGAACCTCTCCTTGGTGTCGTCGTCGTTCTCCTCCATGGGGGCATGGGCGCATATTAGTCTAATGTTGGCAAATTTAGCCTTGATGCGGATTGTCGTGAGGCGCTCGTTCACACAGCTGAAACTTAAGACTTTTTGGCTAAGTCTGCCGCCAACGACGAATCCACATCCAAATAAGCGCTGTTTTTGTTGCCGATAGCAGTCGCCATAATAGATATCACAGTTTTCCATCCTCTTCTTGCGTGGTCAATCCCATCGCACTTCTTGTATGGCGGTCAGGTCTGCTTTATAGCAGTTCAGGGCCTCCGCTAGTTGTTCGGCTGCACGCGGTCTGTTAAGGGACCTAACATTCCACGTGCAGATCAGAAGTTCGTTGTCCTTTATTCGTTTTCATCCGTATCCGAGGCTTGTGGTTGTTTCAGAACTTTTATTTTTTTCCGCAGTCGGGCAGTTACCCCGGCGTACAACCCCCCAACCTGGAAGGCCAGGTCCTTTGTTGGACCCCTTGGACGAAAGGGGCCGGATTCCTCCGGTGTCAGTAACCCATTTCGGGGATGTGAGAGCTGCCGTTGGCCTATAAAGGGTTCATCCGCCACCATCTCTGTTTCAGGACCCTGACTAGTCCTGAAAAATCCTCACTGACCTCAGCATCAAATATGTTGAAGTAGCTCACGTAAGGTAACTGTCATCCTGACTGTTGACGACACCGTTGATTCAGTCTAATGAATTCATCCGCCGTACGTCCTCTTTCTGAGGAGCTCATGTAAGACTTCTGAGGCTCGTTCAATCAGTCTTTCCGACCGAGCATTATAGTGATGCTATTTTCTTCGTGTTCAACACTCGCGCTTATAAGTTTAGTAAGTCACGGCCGGATGGGCAGACCAGTACCCGGTGGTTACAACTGGACGATAAAATAAGCACAATTGATATGTTTGAAAAGTTACAACAGCTAGGCACCGCCAGGTTGATGCCAATCAGCGCCTACCCGATTCATACACACCCAACCAACAAATATAGGCAACTTTATTGGTTACTCGGAAAGTATTGCACATTTGACCTCGAGAACAAGCTCTTAAAGCCAAGTGGTAACGCCTGTTTGAACAAGTCACACGTTGAGAGCAATAATGTGTATAATTAAAAAAAAAGTGTTTCAGGAGAAGCAAAGTAAGAAATCAAAAAACTAAGGCCACTGGCCTTTGGGTGCTCATGCAGCCAAGCTTGTCATGCATAAAGTATACCACATAACACCTACTTTCGTAGCTGCGCTATTACAAAGGAGAGTGAAATAGTGTTCCATATTTTTCGCAATAAGTAGGGAAATCATTTAACGATGACCTCTTGGCCATTTTGAAAATATCATCAAATTTCTCAATTCTAAAGGCTCATTTTGAGCTTTTATAAAAAAGCTCTCCCTCTTTATCTACAGGTCATGGTTAGTTGCGGGTTGTGCTTTCTGGTGTCTGTCAGGCAACAGGGAAAACTTAAACTTAACTTAAACCTTACGCAAGTGGGACGATCCAAAAAGAAAGAGACGGTTAGGTAGGTACTTACAGCTTAGCAAAAGTGTAGTAGAGGTAGGATGTTTTTCAAAGTACGTTTTTGCATTGCTAAAGCACGGTTTGTGAATTTGTGATACACATATTTACAGATATATGAACGAATGGAATGAATTTTGTAGGCTTTAGCGAATTGTTCAGCAAGATTTGGTAGCAATTTGCGCACGTTTAGTCGTCCTTCATCACTGCAAGGTGTTTGGTCGGAATAGATTAAAAACTACCGCACGAGTTATATAGCAACAAAACCTGGCAACAAGCATCATCAACATCATTATCATCAGAACGAGATTGGCTTGTCAACAAAGCAACAAAAGCTCATGTCCAATTCGGCTTGTAAACAAACGATCGGACCATGCTAAAATGCAAGCAGATAAGCCCATACGAACTGCAGGTAGCAGAATATCATCCGCTAATCTGTTTTTTTACATTTTAAATTCATTTTTATTAATTTCTTCTTTAACTTACATACTAGACAAAAACGATTAAATCTAATTTAAAACTAACATTTATCTTAATCTAGCTTACTGGCTCTTAGCGAGCACTCTAAACTTAACTATATCCTTAAAATTATTGCCTTTCGGCCTTAAATCTATCAATATTTATTTTTGCTTGTTTTTTTATTTCCAAGAAACTTTCTAAAACTTGAATTCTTTTATTATTTTTTTATTTACAACTACTTAAAACTACCTAAGCTACTTAATCTAATCTACCTATAATCAGGGTGGTGAGCAATCTCATCGATTGGTCACCATCCTGATCGCGTCCATGGGCGCCTGACAGCCGCCCACAAGGGTTCATCAGTGCCTCCGAGACTCGAGCGAGGCTATAAGCGCCGCTCGAGTCTCGGCAGCACTATCATGCTGGCTAGCCCGGCCCCTCCCAAAGACCCCCTACTCTAAGCCTAAACCTACAAACTAATAACTACCTTAAAACTAGGGAGGATGCTACGTTACCGCTAATCTGTATCGTGCAAATAATGGCTTGTAAACAACGCATCCAAGGACAAGCAACAGTTCATATTGGACGATACAAAAATATGAAGAGCAGGTAGCAGCATTTTCGCCTCATCACCGTCCAGCGTTTGAACGAAAATGGAAAAACAACAAGAAACCACCGTTTAGATGATATGTGCACTTTTGGCGCAAATTTGGTCCACAAGCAAGTGCTTGCTTGTTCAGCTGCGTTTTGTCTTCGGGCCATTAACTTCTCAATTAAAAATGTTAATTAAAACCTAGAATGAGAATTCAATTTTGCTAAATTTGTAAGCAAAGAAAAGATTAAAATAAAATAAAATAAAAAAATACATGAAAATAAGGACTCGAAGTGTTTATATTATTAAAATAAAAAGTTGAACTCAAGTGATATAAGTGGCGCAGTCGATTAAAGAAGAATTATCTAGTGAATTTCAAGTAGTGGTGCACCCCAACTGTTTATCGGCGTGGGATTCCATCCTTTATCAATCAAGCAGAACCTGAACATTATCATCGTGTCAGGGTGAGTCCAAGTTTGTTGTTTAAATCTACTGTTGGTTTCCTAAATCCAAAACTCAAAAAGTAAAGCTCAAAAATTGTATTTTGTCTCCAAGTGGGAGAAAAAAAGAATGTAGTCGAGGAAAGAAAGTGTTTAGTTTTGAAGTGGGTCCTTCAATTGTTAATTCCGAAATTATCGCGGCTACCTAAAAAGAATTTATAACGGAAAAAATGTTCCCAAGCACAAGCATTGCAGTAGATGCAATTGAAGACATTCTAACTTATGATGGCAACCCGAGATTGCTTTTTGATTTTACTCGTATAAGTAATGTCGAGAAGATTTTAAGTCTCATCCCTCAAATCAATAACAATGTCATTTATAAAAAAGTAATAATAAGAGCAATTAGAAACAAAATAACAGGACTGGCAAACAAGGCCCTTAATATGTATGGGAACTTCAGTTATCACAGTTGCATCAGGATTAAAAGGTAGGTACCTATGATGTATTTTATGGTCATCTGATATCCACAATCGGTTTTCGAACTGATATTCAAGGAGATATGTAATATGTAACTTCTTGTAAAGCTAATAGATGTTTGGATTTTTTCCAACAATCAATAGAGATAGTTTTAAGTGTGCGCCAAACTCCAGTAGTAGTAGACCAAGCGCTCGCTTGAGCAAATTGAGCGTAAAACTAAAATCCATATCCAATTTTTACAGTCGCTCTTTCGGATGTAATTATTTAAAAATAAATAGGTAAGTTTCGAAAAAGAGTTCACTTCTTTCGAAACCGAGCTCCGTTTAATTGGTTCAAAATATTCCTTCAAGCGATTATTCTCAGGTTACATAAGAAGGAAAGCCAATAAAAGTATTACACAAATTTCGATCTACATTATGTATTTCTTAAACTTTATAACAAAAATAAAAAAAAAAGTCAAAACAATCGGTCCAAGGACCTGTCCGGAATTTACCACGCAGAAGCATAGGCAACTGGTGCAGCAGCAGCAGCGTAGGTGTAGTGTGCTGGAGCAGCAGCATAATGAGCTGGAGCAGCAACATATGTGTTGTACGATGGAGTCTCGATGGTCTTCAAAATGGGAGTGGAGTGGTAGGTCTGCACCACAGGAGACGCATAGGTTTTAACTACTGGTGCAACAATTGGCTCTACGTAATGAGCATGATCATGTACTACAGTTGAGCTTTGATGTGACACAGCAGTTGGTACACTCTTGACAACAGATCCAATCTTGGCGTAACCATGCTCCTGTACAATCGGAGTGGAGTACACCAACGGCGATGATTCGTAGTATCCTGGACGGGCAGCAGCTACCGCGAAGAGAACAGACAACACCACCTGTAACGATAAGAAATGTGAGCCCAAATGTAACCATATGGCGGAATTTTCACTACACTTACCAACTTAAACATTTTTGGGTTTTATTTGATTTGCTTAGGAGGTCTGTGTTGAATGAGTGAACAATTCAATTGATACCATTCCCCAGCTGCATGGGCTCTTATATACCCATGCAACAAGCATTCGAAACAAATTTACTTCAACTGACTGCGTATGAGTCACGAAAATCACGGCTGCTTGTGTCCAACCAAGAAATACCCAGGCGAACAGTTATCCGGCATGCGTTGCGTTACAGCATTTCTGACAGTGAAAACTATTCACGGGCAATATAGCAGTACGCACGATGAAAGAGACCATGAGTCGATATCGGGATAATTGCGAACGGAATGTTGTGTTTCTGCGTTAATAAGTATTTTGACCATGGATGTGGGGCAATTTCTGTTTCTTGATGCGAACGTGCTGCGATCGATCTTCTCTAATTGACCTGCCCTGTTTGAAAATAATTTTCTGCTTGACCCTTTTTAGCTTAATTTAAATGCACCATCACTATAACATAAGTAGGTTTATTTTATGGCCCTGGAACCGGATGAGTAAAAGTTCCTTAGGGCCATAAATCTGACAACGAAATCCTCAGGTTTATACAGTATACACTGCTGATTTTGTTTTAGGACTTTCTACCTTCACAAAACAAAACGAGATGGTCGTGTTAGTTTCTAAAGTCCGGTACCAGTTATCAATATCATCCAACAGCTTCTGACTGACTCGATATTTATGATACAATTCCTTTACTCGATCGAGGTCTTCCAGAATTCTACGAAGATATAAGATAAAACCACAGTTTATAGGTAGCTGATGAAGTCTACGCAAATATAAACGGAAAGCACGCATAATGCCATTTGAGTATTGAGCTGTAGCTTCCACTAGTTTTAGAAAAATACAGCTCGAGTTATCACAGTTTTTACTACCTATATACTTTTGACAATATTTTCATCTATTTCCTGGGGTTGGTTTTATTCAATAAGTGACATGCATTAAAATATAATAGGGAAGATCGGCGCTAGTTGACTTAAAATTTTCATTTTTTTTTCTTTTTCTCTTGAACTAAGTTTGATAAGATAAATGAGGAAATTTTTTTCTTAATTTTACTACAGCACCGCGATTGTGTCAACTAACCCCGGTCCAGTAAAGAGGTACGGGTAGATTGACTAACGTTATGGCTTATGGGTACGGTGACCATTTTTGCATAGATGCAAAAAGGAGGACAATCTTTAATTAACGTAAACAAGTTTTGAAACAAACTTTATTTATTCAAAATATTTGTGCTTCAGATTACATCAAACAGTTCAGTTTTTAAAACAAAACAAATAATATTAAATACATACATAATAAGTACTTAATTTAAAAGCTTAACTCAAAGGAACTGTTACAAAAACTGGACAAATTACTGTCCTCTTTTTTTTTAAAAAAAAAAGTACACGATATCGAAAAAGAGGACTGTCCTCTAAAAAAGAGGACGCATGGTCACCGTACTTATGGGGTAAGTTGACCCATGTCATGCGAAACTGAATTAAAAAAAAAATATTGAAGATTGTTGGTTGTTTTTAAATATTCAACCAAACACTGCTCTTCTGTGTCGGAAAATATTTGCGAGCTTTTGAATAACCCTCCCTTTCCAAACTTAATTCACTTAATTCACTATATTACTAAGATTTTCTTAATTTTTCTTTTAAAACTTTTGTACACCGAGAGCAAATTGACTGATAATAAGCAAGAACACGCTATTAATCCATTTTGGAGTCATATTCATCGCTATCCGGTCTGTGCTTAAATCAAGCACATCGGTTTGAAACTGGTAATGCGGCATTCTTATTTATAGAATTCGCATTTGAGAACTTTTCAAGTAATTATCCTTGAATTAACACCGATATTTTCTTATTCTTAATTCGAGTTTTATTGAATCATATTTACTTAATTTAAGTATAATCATTTTTGTATAAATGAATGCCTAGTTATTCTTAATTTGATAATGATTTTGGTTATTATTATGACCGACTGCTATTGATTTTAAAACGCTATTTCTTAGTGTAAAAAACAATCGTTGCTTGATTTATGTGACGTTCTCAAGGTAGTAATTATATTTCTTGTTGCTATTACGAAGCATTATTGATTTAAGAAGCACGTTCTTGGTACACACCTTTCATAAATTGACCTGTTATGTAAATTGAAAAAAAAAAAAAACAATTTTACTTTTGAAAAAACACATTTTATAAACAAAACATTTAATATTCATTATTTGTATCGTACATATATCAATTTATCAAATCACTAGACTCTTAAAAAAAATATTATTATCCTTGGGAACGGGGCAAACACTACGCGACACGAACACTTTATTAACAAAGACAGATTGAGCTGTAAGAGATCGAATGCATTTAAAATTGAACTATATCAGCACGTTCCATCCTTAGTTACTGAAATGTGAGTTTTCTAAAGTTAATCTTAAAAGTACTTTAATTCGGGTCGTGAACGGTCGGAAAGAGGAAAATAAGAGAAAAAAAAAGTTATTTACGGTGGCAAAAAATCGTTTGTCCCTAATTTTTTTTGAGTGGCATGCACTCGCGACTGGATACAAAAGGAGACTAAACATGTATCTGTATTGAATGTAAAAACAGGAATGGACATGCAATTCATCTCTTCTCTTTAAGATAAGTGGCAGTGAGTCACTTGCCTTGTGGCCAACTAATCCCGGTCTCCCCTACTTGACATTTGGGCAAAATCTTCGATCGGGATATCAGTACGCCATCAGTTTACGGTTGCCAACATGGTACATTTGGGAAAAAGTCCTTGTCTTTTCAAATGTTTGTTTGCCCTTTGTCCTGGCGTCGATTGGTAAGTACCAAACTTAATTTATAAAAAGAAAATTAGGTAATTCAAGAACTAAAAAAGATGATTTAGAAAACCAAAAAACCCGACTGACTGTAAAACATATTTAAAAAGGTTAAAACAAGACGCTTTCAAGTATAACTAATTGACAATCGGAGGCTACCTACACAATCTGAAAAAAAAGTGGCTCAGCCTCCGACTGCCAATTAGTTATATTTGGAAGTGTCTTGTTTCGCATACTAATTTCGCAATTGTGAGCTTGAGTTAATTTAAAGTTGAGACTAAAATTTGTTATTAGTACAGTGCATTGTTTTAACTTCAGACAATTAAAAGACAAATTTTGCAAAGACTCTATCACAAAATGGTTTCCAAAAAAAATATTAAGCACCCCAACTTCGAACACAAAATGTCTTGTAATATGGAAACACTTATTTCCTACATAAGATACCATAGACTACAACTCGAACGATAAGGATAGTGAGAAGGTAAGTGTCAAGTTGCAGAATTTAGATGTAGATGCCTAGGTGCTGGGGATTAGTTGTCCGGGAATGAGATGCGATGACTCCTGAAAGAGTATTACAGTCACAGTGAAAAAATGTCATGGATTAAAGAGACGTTTTCACTCAGCCTCATTGCACGATTTAGGCTATTTCGAATTTCAATACAAATTAATATTCTTGTGAATACTACTCAGCAGCATATCATTAGTGACCATAAATAATAATAACTTAATCTTATACACACAGTTAGGTTTATAGTAAACGTCAATTATAAACTTTTAATTGAAATGTTCAATAACATGATGTGCCGACTAGCGCCATCTGTTAGAACGAGTGCAAACTACTATTTGTGATGAGAAATGTAAATGAGTATTTTACCACCCTATAGCTGAATATTTTTTATTTTAAATTCTACTAGTTAAGCTCTAAATATTTCTAGTAAAGACTTATAAACTTCGGTGGTCACGCTAACGTCATATTGGCGATGGCACGCCGGGGAAGAATACAAATCTTATGACACCTCACTCTTCAAAATTTAAAGTCGAGTCTAAATTTTTTTATAAGTAAGTACGGGGCAAACTACAATTTTATCAAATGTGTACAAAGTTAAATTTCCAAAAAAAAATTCAAAATTGCATGGAATGTAAAATATGTGTAGATTTACAAAAACCTATTTATTTATAAGAATAAAAGAAACCGTTTCTTTTGTGAATGGTGTGGATTATATTTATTTGTCAGCGTTTTAGGAGTGTAGCTAGAGCTTTTTATTAAAATCTTTAAAGCACTTCTATTTCATGTCGGTCGCAAATAGAGTGTTCGATATGCTTTGTAATAGAAATAATAATATTTCAACTAAAATAAATGAATCCAATTAAATACGGACACTCCACAAGACCGCTATTGTGAATATATCAGAAAGTAATTTATTTCACAGTGTATTCCAGATCTCTGACATTTGTGTGCCAATTTTCTACTTGTTTTTTTTTTTTTTTATTTATAGTTTTATATATATTTGTTTAGCCTATGCCACCTCACTCTGCAAAATCGGTCAATCCGTTTGGGCTACAGGGCGTCACGTTGGAACGTACATAGGATACGCGAAAACACATAACCGTCCCTGTGTCCAGTCGGGTAAGAAACTAAATAATAGGCTAACCTATACATTGCAAATGTTCAGGTACTAGGTCTTAACCTTGGTCATGCGAGAAAATAATTTTTAGGCTATTTGGAGCCCTGGAGGTATAACGTTTTGAGGTGTACGAAAATACTGATAGGGTTTATAATTTAATTAATTTTTTCTTCATAAAAAAATAAGTTTTTAACCGAATAATCTTTAAATTAAATCTTTGTCCAAATGTGGATTTCTCCGTAACATTCTTGCGGTATATTTGTCCGAAGTTGTGTTTAAAGTTGGCAACCGCGCATCAGTTCCAACAGCTGATTGACCACCGCACAATGGTTGGAGTTCCCTTATCAACACCGCTGCCTTCTCCTTACAGGAGTTATCAGTACGCAGAACATACAAATTTTACTTCAATCACATACTCACACAATTATCCTGTCTCCACCTTTCGCGTCTGTCTTGGCCTTGGTTTTAACTTTTAGTCCACAAGTGTAGTGAAAGCGCATTCGTCTTAGACGTTTAAAGATTGCTGATGCTGTACACCAATCCCTTCGAAATGCGTGTAAAGTCTTTTAAGTTCCGATAAGTCAAACTACAAACTGAAATTGAAAATGTGGATGTGGTTGAAGAATGCTCGCTTTTTGAGATGGCCCATGAAGCTTATCCTCAAGAGTCCTGAAATAATGAAAAAAATAAAGGAATAACCCGGTGCGACCTATTGCAGGTGGCAAAGCCAGAAATCACACGAAAGGCACACTGTTATTGCCCCATATTTTAAAGTGCTTAAGTTTGGAATGCTATTGTGATATTTAGAGTATGGCTGCATGGGGTATCACATTAACGTGGTACCTGTCGTATTCAGTTTGAATGTAACACTGATACATTTTGCTAAGCGTTTAACTGTTTCCACTCTCTTGTGCAATTCAGTCATTCACTTCTTTATCATCGCATACTTCAAAACTAAAATTACCTCATATCTACAGTGAAGTCTGACGTGTTAGAGTAAAACAACGCCGGACCCTAACCTTTCATACGCAGCATCAAGCGCGCAACATTTTATCCCGAGATCATGATTTTTACTTGCATCGTGCGTGCGTTGCCCGCGAATGCTTTACCTGAAATATTTTTCACGGTCAACAGAAGTAACCGACAGAAAAGTGCGGCTACCCAACACACCATTATGAGACACCTGATAGACCGAAAAAGAGTATTTCTTGTTTGACCAACAGCAGTGGCGATGACGATTTTTGTGATTAAGCCAAGAGCCATGTGGATTTGCGTTTTAACATTTGTATGGGCCATCTAGTCCAAATGGGTATATAAGTGCCCATGTAGCTGGGGAATGGTATCAATTGAATTGTTCACTCATTCAACACAGACCTCCTAAGCAAATCGAATAAAAACCAAAAATGTTTAAGTTGGTAAGTGTAGTGAAAATTCCGCCATATGGTTACATTTGGGCTCACATTTCTTATCGTTACAGGTGGTGTTGTCTGTTCTCTTCGCTGTAGCTGCTGCCCGTCCAGGACACTACGAATCATCGCCGGTGGTGTACTCCACTCCGATTGTACAGGAGCATGGTTACGCCAAGATTGGATCTGTTGTCAAGAGTGTACCAACCGCTGTGTCACATCAAAGCTCAACTGTAGTACATGATCATGCTCATTACGTGGAGCCAATTGTTGCACCAGTAGTTAAAACCTATGCGGCTCCTGTGGTGCAGACCTACCACTCCACTCCCATTTTGAAGACCATCGCGTCTCCATTGTACAACACATATGTTGCTGCTCCAGCACATTATGCTGCTGCTCCAGCACACTACACCTACGCTGCTGCTGCTGCACCAGTTGCCTACGCTTCCGCGTGGTAAATTCCGGACGGATCGTTGGACCGAATAATATTGTTTTGACTGTCTCTTTTTAATTTGTGATAAAATACAAACGAGTAAACCGAATTTAAAGAATGCATTTCAATTATTTTAAATTTCAGGCATGCTTTTATAAGATAGGCATGAGTCTATTATGCGTTACTGACTCCAGTGTAAGTCAGTAGTGGGAGCTGCCAATGAAATGGAGATGCAGCAGAGTCAATTACATTAGATAGAAATTATCTACTAACTAATTTAACTGTCGTCAAAATTTACGTTAGGGTTTGTTATATCGTGGGATTTACCATTTTTTATGGGAATTTCGATGTCCGAAAAGCCTTTCGTGGGAAAAGGGAAAATTAAATTTCAGCCTCGATTATCAAATGAGCTCTTGTAAATTGTGTTTCATCAACATTTTCTGCTACCAAAAAAATATTCAAAGTAATCTTTTCTTTCCGTGCAATGCCATTTTCACCTTACAAAAATTGTTCCCAATACATATCGAATGATTTGAAAGGGAAATTGAGTAGGTAGGTACGGTGAAGATGGAAAAAAAAAAAGAAAAAACTACTACGCTTCATGAAGAGAGTGCTAACAACAATCTTCTCTGTATACATTCTTCTTGTTATAAGAGATATACGAGGTTGTATGCAGCATTGATGAATGTTATGTCTTCAGCTAGGTGGAGGTAGTGACATCCGGCCAATATAAGGGTTCGAAAGGTGTAGTCACACATCCTTTTGGTCTATGCATTTGATTTAATCAACTAATTTGCTTGGGTGTTGCCGAGTTATTTAAAATGTCATTTTTATAGCTCTAGATTTCCTAGACAAAATTGTATAAAGCCTTGCTGTATTTTGCTAATAGACGAAAAATCTTTTGCCTTTCAACGAGGATCGCATTAAAACTCTAGGTCGTGAGTTAGATGTTTGCAGTTTTTGTAAAAAAAATGTTTGTCCATATTAGCTATCTAGGAAATTCCATGTGCATTTGGGAAGCTTTTGACAATCGGATTACAAAATACCAATATCAGCCTGTAACCCAAAGAAACCGTTACAGCGAAAGACAAGTCACCGTTTATGTTTCAGGAGGGGTAGAGTGAAAATAATGTATATGGTGGTCAGATGGCAAACACGGCAACTAATCTCAAGGCAATGACAAACAAACAGGGACAATAAGTGCAAATGGAGCGACATATATAGGTGGACTAGAGGCCCATATCGACTTTCTACCTCTAGACATATAAATGCAAGTGTTGGCCGCTTAAAGAGAATGGGTATAAAATAACATTCAGGTAGACAAATTACTAAGTTGTGGGATATCAAAATCATGGAAGTTTTTCAGAGCTTGGAAGACTCTAATAGGTCATAACTTCTTAACCATAAAATTAAATTGAATCAAAGGGATGACGATTGCTGCAGAGGCCGCGAAGACGAGGAGGCTTAGGATATAGGAAACTAAGCCAACAGCTCACTTTGCAAATCAACCAAAAACGATGCTTTTCTTATTCAACCCAGAAATTTATTGCTTTCGGTTGGTATTTTTTAAGTCAAAGTCTCTGCACAAACTCTAAATTTCGACAAAAAAAATAAAATAAAAATTGGCCCAGTTTTAATTGGAAGAGGAACAAACTTTCTTTAAGCAACCTTTCAGTATAAAAAATGGTAGACGAAAACGGCGATAAAAATGTGTTAACCCAAAGTTCCTAATTTTCTATATCCGAAAGAAGAAGAATGTCAACGGATAAAGCATTGAAATCGCAATCTATACCGGCGGCACAGCATCCAATCCGTAGATCCAAACCTATAGGTCTGTGGCATCTGAATTCAGCCATTAACCATTAATGAGGTCCACATACTACGTTCCACAGAAGAGAAGAATTTCTTGGAGATAGTCGGTCTCTGCGTGGCATACCTTTCGGTCGACTTATACAAATTGAGCTTTAATAATATTATACTTTAAGAAAAAAAACAAGATAGTAGTAGTGCAGAAGTGTCTTTTGTTCTATCCTTCTCGCACTACAGGTCTTTTAAAGACTTCCGGATACCAGCATTGTCTCCCAATCAGAAGCTCTGCCCTAAGGATGCAGATGAGATCTATCATAACGGGAAATCGACATCTCCACTGATAACCGAGCTATTCTCAGCTATGGAATCTCCATATATCAATTATTTAATACTTATGAGCTGCTACAGTTTCCCTGGGAATAGGTCGCTTTCGGTGCCTAGTACCATATGCTACCATATACCTGTCCCATACAAAATTTCCAACGCAACCTAACCTATATAGGTTTTTTCTGTCATAGGTTTTTTCTATCATAATTTCAAACAGAGGGCCATAACTAATTTAGAGCAAAGCCAGTTTATAACTCTTCTTAGCAATTTTGGGTGACAATAAAATACCAAAGTAGTGAGGTACTTATACTTCAACCTATGAAAAGAAATTGCCTCGCATTCGCAAGTGCGTCACATTTCACCAAGCCATCCTAATTAGCGTCTATTTGCAAACAAAATTCATCGCTTTGTTGCGGTGAGTCGGTTCGTTGCTTTAATTAACAAATATTTCGCATTGAGCGTACAACAATTTTCAACAGTACAAAAATGGTGGGTTCCATGAACCGTGTCTGCGCCACAGCCAAACACTAATACTGCCTCGCAAAGAAGAGAAAACAAAACGAAAAACCCGAAAAAGTAATCGAATTCACGGTCAAACCCAACTACAAGAAATAGAGAGTATCCGTGTGCGAAGTCTAAAACTGAAATTGGAAAAGTATCTGTTTACCTACAAGTGCTTTTCTAAGTTTGTATAAAAGCGCTGCACTGCCCCACAAAAGGCATCAATTAAAGTTTCGCTTCAGTCAACACAGACCTCTTAACAAACCAAAAAATAAAACTCAAAATGTTCAAGTTGGTAAGTTGAAAGGTTTCAAGAAAATGATCAGTTACTAACGAATTCTAACTTTAAGGTGGTGTTGTCTGCTTTGCTTGCTGTAGCTGCTGCCCGTCCAGGACTCTACGAGTCATCGCCACTGTTGTACTCTGCACCAATTGTGCAAGAACAAGTTCTCGCCAAGGTGGGTTCCGTTGTCAAGAGTGTACCAACTGCGGTGTCTCACCAGAGCTCCACCGTTGTCCATAACTCAGCTCATGTGGTCGAGCCAATTGTTGCTCCCGTCGTGAAGACCTATGCCGCTTCTCCAGTCCACACGTATGCTGCAGCTGCTCCAGTTCTGAAGACATATGCTGCTGCCCCCGTGTTGCAGACCTATGCCGCTCCAGTTCACTACTCAGCTCCAGCATACTACTCATATGCCGCTGCCGCTCCAGCACATTACACTTATGCCGCTCCAGCTCATTACTCATACGCACAGGCTGCTCCTGTAGCTTATGCTTCCCAATGGTAGACTTCTGACGGGTAGTTGGACAGACTTTAATTTGACTGATAGTTGTACGAAGTAAATAAAAGTTGTAAACGAAACGAACAAATCAACCTGAAGGCGAAATTGTTCCTTCACAATGATACGGTCTTAAATCAGATTGATTAAGCGCGCACAAATTGTCACGCTTCACTCAACTAGAAAGGTTATTCTTCGGGGATTGGTATTCATCATGGTAGTTTTTATTTCATAGTGATATGGACACGTACGTAAAATTCGCAGGCTGGTGGATGAGCACGTCAGGGTCGGTATTGCGTCTTTCAAAAGCTTGCAAAAAAATGGGATGATCGCTGTCAAAGAAAACTTCTCAATCAATGTGTATGAGGTATTGATGGAAGTCTCGAATCTCGATAGTGTCGTTTTAAATATTGTACTAACAGGAAAAAATGTCACAAAGACAGGGAAAGGAAATATTAGGTTCAGTTATTGGGCTAACGAGGAGAAATACTCCGTGTCATACTCAGCTCAATACTGGCTCATGGAGAATGAGGTTTGCCCATACCCATTGTAGCCCCATCTCTAAATAATGCGAGCAACTACTTAATTAACATATGTACACTATCGTTAAAAATCTCCTCCTCACCGCTCCTTTTGCCTTTCTGGACCGCTCATTTTCAACATATGGAACAACTGACTTTTATGCCGCATTTGAATTCCCCCGAGGATGAAATGTGATATTTATTTTGTCTTTCTGTATAATTCGTATGGTCCTGGTCAAAGGAAGGCAATAGCTTTCTTGTAGGTAATGATACAAGTGTGCCACTGAGGTGCACGTGCTCATGGTGTTGCATTGCCGACAGTTGCCTTTTCTCCTTGTATCACTGTAAATTATATTGGGAATACTCACAGAAGGATCAGCAGCGTCTGCAAAAACGCATTCTTTCTAGTTTTTTCCATTTTATGTATTTACGAGTATGTCCAGGGTCCCAGGCACCGGCGATAACTTGTCCCATATTTCAAGGACCTTAAGCTCTTTACGACATCACTTAACAAGCTTCGACTTTCAATAACAACGTGACTACGATCGTCAAATGCGAATGTCCTGCTTCGCTATATGTATTTTGGGTGCGAAATATTACCGAAAAAAGGTTGATGAGTTGAAGGATGATGTAAGTCCGATGCTATAAACCAAAGTCTTCCACTTAATAAATAGTAGTAGCTCTATTGAGTAATACTATGTAGAAACCTTATGTTTTTTTTCCAAAACTGAGATAATTGATACAACGAGTCTATGTTAGTTTTATTATGTGGAGTATATTGGGGATACTCATCGCAAATATGTAGGTCCAAGACGTTTGAAGCGCGGCAAGACTTGTGACAGACTATTTCAAAATCGTGAACCAAATAATATTTACTTTAAGAGCTGGAAAATCCATCTCTGATAAGAATAATGAAGGTGCATGACGTTTTTGAAAGTTAATTAGAAACACTGTTTCGTTTGGTCAAATCCCTTTTGTTCTAGATATTTCTTTCATTTTCCAAGTTATGGAGTTAAGTTTTGTTCAATAAACCAATTTTCTGTGAACTCTTTTTTTTAAATAACCATTAAAACTCATTTCTGTAATAGCTTTATTTGACAAAATGCGGGTAATGTCTAAAGTATAACGTTAGGGAGAAACTTTTGTTTCTATTTTGATCAATATGCTTTTGGATTGCCAAAATAATAAGATTATGCAATTTATTGTGCAAAGGTGCCACGAATCGTTTTGTGTGACGACACCTTAACGTTATTTTGAAAAACCCGATAACTGACTTATTATTTTGTGTGCGCATGCATGTGTTCCATCAAGTAAAAATGTTACGATTTCCTTGACATTGCTTAAGTTAATGGAAAGACTGTTATGAAACTATTAAATAAGTCAAGTATATCTTTATCTTTATCTTTAATTCTATACCCTCCACTTCTATACTGTTAGATACAAGCTGACCCGGCGAACTTCGCCCAAATTCGTTATAATGAAAATAATAATTCCGAACATGCACAATTGCACAATGCACATGCTACGTTATGTAAATCAGTCAATTCAAGTTCTTTATTGAAAAGTTATATGAAATTCAATAGAAATAACTGAAGTATAGCAACCGATGTTGATGTGTTGCAATCAAACCTTAATGATTGATGTGTCGGTCAACCTTCCGCTTCCTCACTAAATTGTTTTTTCTCACACTTGAGCCGTGAACACGCCCCATACAATTGCCCATGTGGGAAACATGGGAATTCAAGATTGATGCCATTAATATCCAGCGACTATCCCTGCGACTTATTATTTGTCATAGTGAAAGCGAGACACACGGGAAATTGAAGACGCTTGAACACCAATGGCAAATCGTTCTACATAATCTGAATCCGGGAAATGAGAATGTTTGCCTATAAAGTTTCCACTCAAAATCGTCGCTTGCAAGACATTTGAGATTCTTCCCAATCAAATCAAACGCGATCCGTTTCAAAGTTTCGGTGCATTGAAGCAATAGTCATCTTTCCAATATCCACCATAGTTTTCTGTTGGTTCATACCGAAATGCCAGTCGTTCGTATGTCGGCAAAAGATGCACGTCTTGCCGCCACTCTTGGATTTGAACTTGTTCTGTTCTCTCTCAGCAGCAGTTCGATTTGACGCAGTGCTCATTACATCGTCGGCTGAATGCTATCTTGTTCTAAGGGCCATTTTTTACGAAATTGAGTTTCTTCATAATTTTGGGACCCTCTTTCGTTTGGCTCAAACCATTTTGTTCTATCTCTTTTAGTTTTCGAATTACAGAGAACTGTTTTGTTCAATATGAGACTTTTGCCATGCCATTTTGTTCTATATAACATAATATATTTTATATTTTCCTTCTTTTTGTGTTTTTTTTTCTATGTTGTTCAATATTGAGTTTTTCTGTTCAATATCCACCAAAATTTTACAAACTTTTTGTCACTCCATACAACTTTGTTCAGTATTCAAAATGACTTCCTCGTTGATTCAAAATAAAAGAAAAACAATTTCTGTGCCTTGTTATATAAACAAAATTGTCAAGGCTTTCAGAAAAAAATCAATACCAATCAAAAATTTTGTGGTATAAACAAAACTTTTCAATCTGAACTTTAAAAATCGATTTCCCAGGATTTTTAAAAATGGACACTGAACACTGATAGCATTCAGCCGACGACATGCAATCTCAAATTGCTTACCTGTTGATCTGGTCTCATGCGATGTTCCATTCTGTCGACTTCTCTATGTGCTTCGCGTTCTTCTTCAGTTTGGCTTCGTTGATTTATTTATTATTGACTTGGCTGCCTTGTTCGTCGGTCAATATTTGTGCGTAGTTTTCTAATTAATTTTTAACATAGGAAATTCATAATAATAATTTAATAGGGAGAATAATTGGATGTCAAATCAGGACCTCACGGCGATTTTCCGGAATTTTCGTATTATTTTCTGTCTTAACCTGAAATACAGCAATACGAACAAAACCAAAAAAGAATCATGAAAATCGTCCTAGGGGTTATCGAGTTATAACGTCATTGAATTTGTCCCCGAAAGAATTATATATATAAATATGTGTATGTATATAAAGGTACCTACTCGTATAGAATACATAAAGACGTAATTGGTAAAATTATGTGCGCAGTGTTCTCAGAAACCTTCACTTAAATATTCTTTAAGGTTCTCTGCGTGCAGTAGGCTATAATAGTTAATTTCGTTTTATCTTATATATAAATAGGCGAAGGCAAATAGTTAAGAACCACTTTCTCTGCCTTAAACACAACATTTGCATGAAATTTATTTTTTTTTTATTGGGAAGATTGTCTAGAGGAAGAGATGCAATGCATTTCCAATATGTTGTGTATAACCAAACTTTAGTGTTTTTGACTTTGTAGAAAAATGAAAAATTTCCTTTTGTACGGTGAACACATTCCTAAATTTTGTTCCTACATTTTGACTTTACTTCATTCAACTTACCATTACATTCATAAATCTCAGTCAATAGATAAAAGCGCTGAGCTGTTATTATCTTTCTGCTCCATCCAGATGCTGATAAACAATATATTAACAATCAAATCCTAATTGATCAAATGCGAAATCAACGCTAAAGGGTGGTGGGTGTAAATTGCAATCATTGTTATGTGGTCTATGTGCAAGTAGGCGCACAAATGTTGTTAGAAAGAAAAGGAGATACAAAATGTGTATGAATAAGGCTCAAGGGCAATCGTTAATCGAATTGGGGGAAGACCTTCGGGAAACTGTTTTCTCCCACAGGCAACTAGCTACATTTTATGTGTGGTACTATTGCACGTGGACTCAAAAACTTTATCTTCCGGATAATAAAAAAGACTGTAGTATTGTTTATCCTGAAGCAGCTTTAACGTGAGCTCTTCGAAAATAAACAACAAAAATAAAAATAACAAACTATCTTGACTTAGGGCCATAAACTAAGTATTAAATAGACCGTCAGCTCTATGTGTGCCATGTTAAAGTGAATTAACCGAAATAATTTTTCCTCAAAAATAACAAACGCCACAATGACTGTAGGAACAAAAATATCTCATTTTATTTCCACGAATGAATATTTCCCAGTTTAGTCCTTTTGATTACATTAGATATTAACCATTTTGTCGCATACATGTTGTCGTGGTAAAATAAAAAATTAAAGCTGAACTCTGGGAACGCGTCAGTTTTTTTAGCACTCTTTCTTTATTTTTCCCACGAAGCGTAGTAATTTTTCCTCGATTTGTTCATGAAAAAATAAATAAAAGTTGACAAGTGAATTTTTAATATAGGTTATACCTTTGGAAAAACAAAATACAAATACAGAAATAATATAACATTTTCGATTCCGACTTTGAAAGTGACTATGATATGGAGAAGAGTGAACAACGGCATAAGTTTAAAATTTTTAATGCAGTGATTATCTGTATATTGAAAAAATCACTGAAAGCACCAAAAAAGGATATCTTTTTCCCATCTTACTTTCTTTTTTTTTTTATCCGCCGTTATTTTTGCCATCTTCACATGTTAAACACTTGTCGAAGAATGCCGACAAGTCAAGGAAATTTAATTCTTTTGACAAGTGCAGTGGCTTACGTTCTGTTACAGAATTAATTTGTACTTGTCGGGCAAGCATAGTTGGACAAGTGAATTTAGACCTGTCGATTTGTCATGTTGTGTTACAGGCCCATGATATTTTTCGGACATCGAAACTTTCACAAATAGGTGTTGCTTATTGTCAGTATTTTATTTTACCTTCTGCCATTTAGAACTTTTTTTACAAACTTCACACGTATTCACAGTTAAGTATCACACCGCTGTGACGAATTATTGTAAAAACTAAAAAAAAACAGACACTTGCAAAACCTATAGAATGAAAGAATACTCCAAGCACTTCAGGTACGTATATATCGTCACTAAAATTGCAATCTAAAATAAATGTACCAGATTTAAGTTTGTTTGTTTACTGCACGCCAGAGGCGCAAGGCAAGCGAATTTTTTTTGTGGTTTTTAAGCTTGACATCATCAAAAATAATAATAACAATGACTTGTTTTATTTTTTCAATTCAAATTTATCAAATTCTGGTAATAAAACAGAAGGAATAGAATCAATTTTTACATTGGTAATTTTTTTTACAAATTTTTAGCGATATGGTTCAAAATGTATACAACAAATTTTGACTCAGTTGAATAGCACCTCCTCATAAAAAAATTTATTAAAATTTTTGTTCACATTCTTAGGTTAAAAAATGTATTAGGAACACAGTTAACGTATATTTTTCGAGTCATAAACAAAAAAATTGTAACTTGTGCTTCCGCCTTTGTTATAAATAACCTCATACAACCTTTTAGGTAGGCAATCATATAATTTGTTGATGTAGTCCAGCGAGACGGATGCCCAGCTACATTTATTTGCTGCAATTAGTTCCTCCTTATTTGAGTACTGCTTTCCTGACTCGTACACTTTCCGAACAAGCCATCCCCAAGAATTTTCGATAATGTTTAGGTCTGGCTCAATAAATTGTTTCACCACTCTGGCATTGTGAATGGGTGCGTTATCCTAATGCAATTTCCACGGCAATTCCCCAAGCATTTCAGTAATGGAAGGGGAAAACCTTCTCGAGTACGCCAATGTGGGACTATGCATTCATACAAGGAGTAAGGAACTGAAACTCTAAAGTCCCATAGTAAGTTATAGCTCCCCAAACCATAAAACCATAAAAATGTGGACATAACTTTGCGTCTTCGTAGTGTTTTTTTTTAGCTATTTGGGGTCTATTCAGGCCACACTCGCTGTAAGCCTTGATTTTAGCTTTCTTGTCCTCTGTCAATGATTTACCACGGCCCATTTTTAACTAAAATTATCTTAAAATTACTAAAAGATATTAGAGAATATTTTTGCATAACCACCTGTATTGGCTTCCACACGAAAACGCAGAATAAAGAGGGGTGCCATTCAAGTGAACCAAAATAAAACTATGTTTTTCCAGGTATAATTTTAAACAACATAACAAAAACTAGTTAACGAGACATTTCCGATGCATGAACTCCCTCACAGAGACAGTTTTTAAGCAGATAAACAAAATATAAACATATTTTACCATTGCATATTCAGAGACTCGAACTATTTTCAGTTTCAGTATGGACAACGATGGGCTCTATTCAAGTGAGTGGCCCTGTAAATAAAAAATAAAAAATCATTTAGACTTTTGTTATTAATTGAACAGTTTAGACTAAAGAAACAAAAAAAACATAAATTTTTATTTCAAAGCAGTAAAATAAACAAACAAAAAATTGACAGTTGACATGCAAGAGCATTGCAGAACTGGACTATTTTTCTTTGATTTTAGCGAATGGAGGTTTTCATAGTTCACTATTTTGTTGTATTTGAAATTTGTTTTAATAAATCATTGTACCTAAAAAAAGGAATGTTTGAAGTTTTTGTATTTCTTGTATAAAAATAACAATAAATGAAAATAAATAACTTTTATTAAAGTTCATAATACACTTCTTAATTATATCTTTTCCAAATTGGATAAGTCAAACTTTTTGTTCAATATTACCTAGTTACATTGCCTTCATACAAAGCTATTTCTTTGTTTTCTATCTTTTTGGATGCAACTTTTTTTGGTTTAGTGTCCAACATTTTACCTAACTTTTACTCATCCCATACAAATCATTTTCCAATATCCAAAATGGCTGGATGATATTCATTTAATTTGTGGAAACTATAAATACAAGTATATTTTAGTGTTCAAATATAAAATTGTTTGAGCTTTCTCAAAAAAAAAAAAAAAATGTTTTACAAAACAAAATCTGATCAATTGAATTAACCTGAAATTTTCAAAATTTAAAGAAAAAATCGCATTGGACAAGATAGAACTTCTCGAACTAGTAACGTTCAAATGACTGCAGACAATTGTATAGCATTGCCAACATTTTGCCAATAATATTGACGAGACGGATGGATCGTCCGCACAAGAATAAGAATACCGAATGCACAACTGTACAGGATCGGGTTGCTCACATCTAAGACTAATTTAGTATTGCATGACAAGTGGCCATAAAGTGCACATTTCTACAGTTCTGCTGTCCAAACAAGGCATGCAATGTACCAGGCATACCTCCAATGATCTAATGACCTAATTGCCACACATGGCCATGCTTGTGTTGACAGATAAATATGACCCAATAACAAGTAGTGTATTCGGACAACAAGCACAGGTGCATGAAAAGAGCCTTTAAGGAACTGCTGTCATACATATTTATGTAGGTACCTACGCAATCCCTTTTCGTCGTTGAATCAATTACATATATGTAGACCTTACTTTGCACTTATATATGTCATAATGTGTTATTTAATTATTTTTTTCTGTATTGAAGAAAACATTCAAAAGAGGAAATCCAACGAATCAATTATCACACCTGGCGCCTCAACCACAAATTACCGGTACACGCCCTACATCTCACATACGAATCTCGATCACACAATCTCCAAGAAAACAAAAGAAGCGAAGAAAAAAAAAGATTATTACACATTCAAGGTCAGCACGAAGAGAACCACCACAAAAGCGACATCCATACACATAGGAAACCAACTTACCAAACAGCGTTCGGTCGCCCAATAAACTTACTTTATTGTTATTACAAATAACCATAATGGAAAGTTCACTTCAATTCACATTGGGACGCAAAAAAAAAGTTGGACAGTGTATGTGCACTTTGTCATGTACGTACTGGTATCTACATCCGAGTATGCTCCCCTTCCTTAGATTGAGCCGACTTTTTCGGCAATGAAACGCGATGTATAAAAGCTATCCACCGCCGAGGAGTAAGCATTAGCAGTCCATTTGTTCTTCAGTCAACACAGACCTCTTAACAAACAAAAAAAATAAACCAAAATGTTCAAATTGGTAAGTGGTGCAAAACGAAGGGGCATTTGTGAATGAATCGTAATTGTAATCCTCTTCGCTTAATAGGTGGTGTTGTCTGCTCTCCTCGCTGTAGCTGCTGCTCGTCCAGGACTCTACCATGAATCATCTCCAGTGGTGTACTCATCCCCTATTGTGCAGGAGCATAGCCTAGCCAGTGTTGGAGCTATTGTGAAGAGTGTACCAACCGCTGTCTCACATCAGAGCTCCACTGTTGTCCATAACTCGGCTCATGTGGTCGAGCCAATTGTTGCTCCCGTCGTGAAGACCTATGCTGCTGCTCCTTTGGTTCATCAAACTTATGCTTCTGCTCCATTGGCTCTTGCTGCTCCAGCTCACATCAGTTACGCTGCTGCAGCTCCACTCGCTTACCACTCGGCACCAATTGCTTACTCAGCTCCAGTGGCCTATGGTCATGGTTGGTAATTTCCGCGATACGAGTAGTTGGACTTTTTGTTGAGCAAATGACTGTTGTTAAGAAAATTAATAAAACGAATAAACAAACACGAAAATGTAATAAATGTTGACTTTTTGGCCTAGTTTTCTTGCAGCGCATTCACCAATTGCAAACGGGTGATATTTTAATACATGTAGCAGCTTTAGCTATCTATAATACTCGCATAGCCTGTTAAATTTATTTAAAAAAAAAAATTGAGGATTGTTCTCGGTGTAGCAATGTTTCATACAACCAGACCCGTGCTCCCATTGCTTCGCGAAGTTCTTGGAAAGCAATAACAAATATGTAAGTATAAATGTATAAATATTACCAAGCATATCACAAAATGTTGGCGAGATTGGAAATGGGCCTAATAACCGTTTCTAGGAATTTGGTTCTCTACAGAATTCAAAAAATAGGTGAGGTTTATCCATACTTTCATATGGCATAGACGCCACTTTACTGGAAGAGGGAAAAACAGTGCACTTGCTCTTTTGATGCTTCTGTCTTCAATATTTATCAGAGCACAGTTGTTTAATTTGTGTTGTTTATTTCATTGTGATATTTTGAGAGTGTGCTCGTATAGAACACACCAGAAGTGAAACTTCTCTCGCTGAAAGTGCATAATGAAGTAATATTAAATTGAATTGTGTTTCAATTGAAGGACATTTAAAAATTTAATTTAAAGAGCAAATCTGTATGTTATAATATAATCGAAAGCGCAGTGGAAGTATGTTCATCCATAACGCAATCTATTCTATATTTCTATTTGTCACGAGTGTGTGGGAGTGTGTCCACAAAAGCATTTACTTCCAAAACTAAGTTGAAAGAATTGAAAAACAAAAAATATGTGTGTCACACATCTACAAAATTTAATTAAATCGGTTTAGTGGGTATCGACAACAGCGCCTCTTATCGGACCCAAAACTATGATTTACCTGCTGCAGGGACATAAGTCCCGAATCCACTTAAGTGGATTATAAGTCCCGAATTTTTATCATTGAAAATGGGACACAAGTCCCGAATGAAACAAACAGTTGGAAATATTTTAAATTTTATTAACGTTCATAAATTGATAGGTAAGAAATATTTAACGAGAAAAAAAAATAGCCAAACAAATTAAACAAACATTTTCAATAAACTGTTAAATCTTGGTCGTTTTACAAATAAATAAAACAACTTTGTTTTTATTATTTGTCGACAGAAAGGACACAAAAATTCATTTTTATTTGCAATATCCTCTTCCTTTAGCTTCGTGGAACAGCAACTACACATCTTACAGTGATTACAAGGCTGTAAGGTAATGTTCGAAGATTTTCGAAATCTATTTAATGCCTTTTCTCAGCACTTATGTCCTTTTCTGAATATTTTGAGAATTTGATCAAATAAAAATAAAAAAAAAACACAAATTTGACGATTTTCACTTTCCATTTTATTTATTTTTTTTAATTGCTTGGCTATACAATAATTACATGATTTTTGATGAATTCGGGACTTATGGCCCTGCGCCGATTTTCCTTGTCCTTCCATGTGCCAATACTAATTCATCAAGCTCAGAACCGTGAGAATCGAACGATCCTTTCTCGAGTTATGAGTGCACATACGGACGGCAGTTTTTTTTTCTATATTCGTCCCGCTTAAAATTGTTTAAGTTGTTAATATTCTTTTCGGAAATCAAGCCCCTCTACCTATTGAAAGAATGAATACTGCATGGTTGCAACTTCATATATATTTCCGGCTTCTTAATTTCAGCGATAATTGTTGAATCGACTTTGTGTGGTCAGATTTTCTCGATCAAGCAAAGCAGAATGTGGGCATGCGTCAACCCTCGCTTCTGCCATTCGATCGATCACACCCGCACTAACGCGGTTGCATAAAACATTGCGCTTAACGATGAAGTTCATGGTCGTTTTTATTTTTTTTCCTGGGAAATGTCTTGTCGGTTACTCGAAGTTTGCCCACGAACTAAGAACTGCGTAATCTTTACCCATTCCGGATTGGAGGTGAATTAGTCGGGCCATCCGTAATGCCGCACATGCCATTGAGCCCTGCGATCTCCTGTACGATGGGTGATTTATTCTTGGCTATGAATAGTGGAAGGGGGAATGCAACAATTGGTCCACATATGACGTTATTTGTATGATGTATGTCTGTGTAGGAGAGGAAATACCGTGATTGCGGTTTGACTTCATCCAGAAGCAATCGCAATTGCTGCGGTGGGGGTGCCAAAATGTGTAATTTGACTTTTTCTCATGCACAGAACAACCCAAGCGTTTCCATTGCGAACTTCAATGCATACAATAGACCAATATGAACACACCGCGAAGCGCACTGCGATTTAAAATTAATGGTGGTGCACGTGTCCTTCGGTCTTGACGTCGAATAAGGTTCCGTTGATTTAAATCATCATTTTCACGACGGGTGACTCGCACTACACGATTTGCCTCCTCTTTCTTTTTTCGAAAACGCGATTTTGACGAGGGCAAAATTATACGATTGCCAATTCCGAAGTGTTTGTCATTCCTTTGAATCGATATTTTCTCCTTTCCATACAATTTCGGGTTTTTCACGATTTTCCGGTCAAAATTTCCAATGTTCCGCCATAGAGCCAATACGAATATTTTTATATTTAATAGAAATTTGAAATTTTTTGTAAAAAGGAAAAAATTTTAGGCCCGGTTAAGTTGGGGAAGGAGGCCCTAAGATCCATTGTGATTCCCTTCTAATCACAGGTAACTAAGCAAATCCGAAAACCTTGACAGTGAAAATTGAATTCATGTTTATGATCATGAAATAAAGTAATAGTAAACAAATTAGCCGCGATCCAATATTCGTGATGGACAAAACTAGTCCATTGTCATAAATCTATGACTATTTCCTCCATTCGAAATAAAATGTGATCCCTACCATCCACCTCTGAAATTAGGTAAGCAATTTCTGGTCGAAATTTCGGATTTCGGTTTTCGGGATTTTGGGCTTTCGGGATTACGTTTTTCGGAAATCTATCCGACTCCCAAAATTCACGCGTACCCGTAGTTTATAAGACATAGTAACGTTCAAAGTTGCAATCAGTCTATAGGAGTAATTTGTACACTAATAAATATGCTTAGATAAATAAATAAATAAAGTAAACAATAACAAAAACCAAAATTTTATTCTATGAACATGTTTCATAAAACAATGTCTCTAAATTTACTGCGACATTGATCACATATTTCAGATGACAAATGATAAATACAGTACTTAAAGCACTTCTTACTGAAATTTTGCATGTTACTTCACCAGTAGTATTTGTAAATTTTGTATATTTATAATTTTGCAAAAGTCCTGCAAAAATCCCCAAGAGCGCTTCGAAAAACGTCCAGAAAATACTAAACAAGTCATAAAAATGTTCCAAGAAGGTTAAGAAAATGTCTTGAAAACGACCTGTAAAATAGACTTAAAAATGTTCTAAGAACACCCCGAAAAAAGGTTCCGAAATCGCCTTAAAAAACGACCCAAAAAATGCCCTAAGTACGCTCTGTAGTAACCAAGCCGAAAATGACAAAAAAAAACAGCAAAAGAAAATGTCTCGAAAACGCCATTCAAAACGAAAAACGCTGCAAAAACTCCCCAAAAATGTTCACAAAAAATTCCCAATAAACGCTCTGCAGCACCCTAAAAACTGCCTTAAACTTCCGCTTACTCAGAATGTGTGTGTGCTATAGTTCCAAATCCTTCAAACGACAAAGTAAATCAATAACCAATTTGTCGATACTCTTCGTAACGACTTATTTGTTCCAGAAAGATAACTCGATCTCTCTAGTTCACCTCTTCAGTTGTCCCGTGATATATTATCCTTTCCCTGCTTCTGTAATGCCATGTTAATTGCTATACCTTTCACTCCAGCCTGTCATTTACTTCTTCAGATTTTTATTTGATTAAGGTAGGTCCACAGAAACCAAATACGAAATTTGATCATAAGCTTATGCTCACCTATAAGCCATGGCATGAATGGTCTTTGATGCGTTTAAATATAGACCTACGATTTATACGAGTATCGACCCATGACATGCGAGTATGATGCAAGAGTCACGCCTGCTCAATGAGTTTTTAAAATGCTTATTAAATCACAGAACGAGTGGAAGCGTTAATAGAAATGAGAAGAGGTATGTAAATACTTGTTAACAATCGTTTTTAACAATTATCGTTGGTTTCAATGAGACGGCCTTACCTATATTTTACAGTAGTTTACAAAAGTTAAGGGTAAACTCACGCGCATTCGTTTTGAAGGCATATTGACTTTGACCCAAGTTTTTCAATTTGGTCGATTCCCATGGATAATGACTGAGTTTTCAGGTTTAATGATGAAAGGCAGCATTCTGTTTTGAAGGCATAAACCTGCACTTTCTTTTATTGGATCTTATTTTGAAATGCTCTCAGCGTCGTAACGTTTGAGTTCAATGGCCGAAGAGCAATGACGTGAATCAGGAAGCGATTGAATGAAACTGAGGGTGCTGTCATCATCTAAACAGTGTAATGGATAAGGAGAGGTAGGCAAGAGATTATTAATAAAAATTAAAAAGGTGCCGGAGACAAAAGAAGCTTTGTGGAAACGTCCCTGGAAAATGGCCTGGATATACTGATGTTCAGGTGGTGAATCGCAGGCCTAAAGACGCCTAAAACAACTCGAAGTTAACGGCTATACAGGCAATAAACAAAATGGCACAAAGATCAGTCGAAAATATAATGAAGTGGTCGACCAAAATATACGCCGCCACAAATTTATTGATGTTCAATACAAAAAAAATATCACTTTTTTCCCATGAGTCTTGAACGGACCAGATACACATAGATCTGTATCCAACTCCCGCCAGCACATACCAAAGACAACATCCTCTTTGTAAAAACCCCGCCCTGAGTTTGCCATCCTGTTTGTGTGGTTATTTTTGAAAACAACAAACAAAACAAAGTTCCGCAAGATCAGACATTCTACTAACAATCGCCCACCACCATCGCGAGTCATTTCCATCGAAATCCAAACAAAACTATAGTCGACCGAAAAAAATACGTATCTCCACCTCTAATCCGATTAAATAACTATCCGTATATGAACCGCCGCCAACCAGAAATAAACGCACGAGACGGTACAATGGATTAACTGGTTTAGGGATCAAGTTCAAAAACCCGGTCGCTAATTAAAATTGAATACGTTGCCAAAGTCGAGTGTTAGCTGCAGGCACACACGCCAATAGAACGCCCCTAGCTATAAACCAGCTCTATGACTAACCAAGAATCAATTAGTTTTACTCTAGATAGGTACGTAGAATATATGTATGTGGTAGGCTCAGGCAAGGCACGTATCGCACTAGCGCGCGACTATAATAGGCCTCTGTGGTGTTGGACAAGTTTTTCTCGCTGTTTTTGTTTTGTCGTCATCAGCCACGCGAATGACGACCACGGCGATACTGCAAGTGAATGAAGGTCGTAGCCACTTAACTGTAGGTAGTGAATTTGTTTCGGTTCACGACATTCTTAACCACAAACAGACACCATGACGGCGTGGAGAGGAGAGCGGTACAACAACGGTGTGCAGGTGGGCACACACATAACACATTTTGTCCACCCTAGAGGCTACTCCAATTTTTTTTTCTTGTGACTAACAATTGTTTTGTTGCTTTGCTATAAAACAGATGAAGCTTCTCGTATCCAAGTCATACGCTCAAAGTTCCCTGTTCAAGAAACACAGACTCACCGAGACATACAAATCAAATCAACATGTTCAAGTTTGTGAGTACAAAACGGGCATATCCTTTCTACACTGAAGACTAACGAAATAATTTTTCTCTTTCCTAGGTGGTGTTATTTGCTCTAATTGCCATTGCTGCTGCCGGACACTTGGGCTTAGGTGCGGGACTAGTCTATTCAGCAGGTCTACCCTCAAGTGGATACGAATATACTCACACCGTTCAGGCCCCCGACTATGTGAACCATGTTTCCGTCAGTGCTCCTTTGAATGGACTCGCCAGGACATATGCTTCACCCTTGGTCCAGACCTTGTACAGTGCTCCAGTTGTTCACCAAGCTTGGTAATACCAGGCGGCTAGAGATTGGATCGAGACGGATAGGGATACTTTCGCGTGATAATGAGTTCAGAATCGAATTAACGGAAATAAAAAAAAAGAAAATTATATCAAAGGCGTGTATTTTCATTTAGTTTTAGTTTCGATTGAGTTAAGTAGAAAACTCGGCATTGTGTACGGAGGTGACCATCATGACTATGAGGCTTTGAGGTTGTGCTCGAAAGCACGCACAAATTGTGCCAATTTTTGATGAAGATGCAGAAAAGTTGAATTCAAAAATTAATATGAATTTAGACCTAAATTCTATAAAACCATGTACAATTTTTGGAGAAGAAAATTGTAAACTCCGAACCATTCGAATGTTTGAAGTGAAACATATGCATTCGGTGAAGTGACTGGACTTGCACTATTTTTAGGGGGCGATGGGGAAATACTTTTGCTGCTCACTAGATTATATGAAGGTGATCGAAAAACGTTGTGAGGCGCACAACAAACGTTATTGAGGTTTTTCACTCAAGCGCTGTCCCTGAAGAGTGAAAGGCTCGTTGGATTGTTGCATAGTTTTCCAATAAATAAACGTGTTTTTGCCATTTCGTTCTTATTATATTATTATTGTATAATATTTTAAGGTGTTGATCAAGTTCATTCTTCTGTTCGATATGGCTATGACGGTGAAGGGTTTATGTAAAAACTTATTGGGTCCGAAAAATAAGGGGATTTACTATTAAGATTACTTCCCAGATTAAAGAAGTTGGGATTGGCGCCGATATTTACGTCGAAGTCAATCTGCGAGGCTTGGTAGACAAAGCCATTAATTGAAAAAGGTTAAGATGTAATTTAACCATACCACTGAGTCACTGCACCAGCAATCAGCGTACAGTCTAAAACTTTAATGGGGTTTTGAAAAATTCCATGTTTGATGGTGGGTTTTCAATTTCTAACAAGTGCATGTATTTTTGTATCTTAATCCGAAACTTGTTAAACCTGGTTAATACTGTATAGTTAAAAAAAAAGTAAACAAATCCCGTCAGAAAGGAAAAAGGCATTCTGTGAAGCGGGAAAGGGTTAGTTATTTTTTCGATAATGTCGTCTACCGCTGAGCGATTGATATCAGAGAGTATAAATCTCTTAAGGAAGTTTCCCTTTTCAGCAGTATTCGGAAGTAGGTCCCTTCCTTAAATACCCATACAAATGTGTCGCCCATTTCATTTTAAATTCATTTTTATTGGTATTTTTAAATAAACTTACATACTTACAAAAACGATTAAATCTAATTTAAAACTAGCACTTATCTTATTCTAGCTCACGGTCTCTCAGCGAGCGCTGTAAATATATCAATATCAATGTGTGAACCATCTTCGGTACCAGAAGCGAAAACAAATTGGTTTTAAATTTGTCTCCATTTGATCATAAAAAATCCGCTTGGAATTGATTATGGCTCAGGCTTTGGACGAAGCACTAAGCTGAATGCTAGATTTAACTATTTAATATATGTTTATTTTAGATTTATAAATAAAATGTCAGGTAGTAGTAAATATTTTAAAGCTTGCCAGAGTATTTGAGTATTTTGAGTATACTTAATCGGTATGGATGGTCTCTCAAGGCAAAACCGTCTGTTTCTCCTTCTGTTCGTCGTTTTTTCGAAGCAGATTTTTGTTTTGCATCTAAGCCCCAGCGGTACTTCAAATATAACAGTTTTAAACAAGTTTTATTTTACTGGAAAAGTGCTCCAACGATTTCCACCAGAATTTATTTAACAAAAAAGAATGTTTATGAAATGTTTCGCAGTTCTTTAATAAATTGTTTTAGAGGTGTGTTTTTGTTCTTTTAACATAAAATACAAATGTCCAGAAAATCTTGGAGTAATAAAAAATCCAAACTAGCTACCTGCATAAATTTAAATTGTTTTCGAACCTAGTTATTGGGAGACACGTTTCTTTTTTATCACAGAAAAATCTAATTCTAACTTCATTTTGTTCTTCTGGAATTTCGTGCCTAAGCCGCTGTCATTTACTTTGTCTAAGAATTCCAATCTGAGCGGACCAGAGGTGCAAACTGCATTAAGATTTCTATTACATTTTGAACTGATTGTAGGTAAACTCATTTCCTTTTAGAAAAAAAAAACACATCATATTACGGAAGCCGTGTTGTTGTTTCCGAGCCTCTGGTCGTGAATTTCCGACAGTAAAAAATATTTCCTAAACGTTTAATAAATACTTAATCGGCGTACACACCGGCAAAAACAGAAATGTTTGACAAATGTTTATGAAATGTTTCTGAAGCAAATCGAGAACATTTGATAAATGTTTAGAAAATCATTCGCTCGCATGAATACACCGAAATACTGAAATACAGCAACTGTTGCCACAACTCCAAAATGAAATTTTTCTATGATCCGTATTGTTTTATTTTCGTGATCTGCTTCGGATCAGATTACGCTGATAATAAAATACGGCTAAGGTAGGCTTAAAATCCAAACAGTTTTAGATCTTGGGTGTGCCATGGATGACGAAATCTGCTCTCTTTCGGACTATTTCTTCCTGAGATATCGATTCGCATTGGGTGAGCACCTTTCAAAGCCATGCGTATTCAAATCCACATATAAACAGATAAACTTTACATTTTTTTTTTTTGTGTATATCATTAGATTTGTTTCTCACTCAACTGAGATATTCCTGAATAAAGTACTTCAATGTTAATTATTCCATTTAATTTTAGAGTTAATTTGTAAATGAAATCCATTTAGGCAGTTTGACATTTAATAAAGCTGTTCTGATGCAACCACTTCAGTTCCGTAATACAAATCAGATTACCATTCACTAAACCTTTTTAGAATAGTTCATTCTACCCGCATGTGTTGCTGGATTAATTGTGGTCAGCTTAAATCCGTTCCAATTGATATAAATACAATTGTTGCGCAATGTACGTTGATGCCGCCAAAGGTATAATAATTGTGTTCATTTTCTGCGGTGAATAGAATTAGTATGTGCAACAAAATTACGTATAGATATTAGCAAGATGAGGCAACTTGTTATTTTTTGATATTGATTTTCATTCTTCTATAATTCAGAGTTCTTTCTTTAAGTTGAATTTTGTCAAGCGAAAGCAATCAAAGAGGAACTGCAGCACAATATACATAACATAAGTTGACCAAGGTGAAAGTACCAGACCACCTACTTCTTCTGCATACTACTTATACATGACGTCCTCACAAAAATTTTAAATTTCAAGATTTGCCTAGTCAAAGTTCCACAAAGTAAAAAGATTGAATTTAATACATTATATATAGTACCAAAACACATTTATTTGTGCACTGTGGACATCATGCTCTCCAATGAACAACAAACTAAAAGCAATTGTCATGGTGTTCACTTTAAAAACACCCATTAAACTATCAATGAAAAACCGTCCACAGTTCAGCACGATCACATGCCCCCTGCGGCACCATACAACGAATTGGTAATCTGAAACAGGAAGCGTAAAATCTAAAATCGTTCCCAAGCCATTAACCTAAAAACCGAGAGATACAACCTACTTTCAGGCACTGACAATGCATGTCGTACAGCAAACAATCCATCGTACAAATTGCCACACACTGCATATACCAATCACTCCCTTTTAAGCCATGCACCACGCCACCGTCATCAACAATCACCAGCTATGCTGTACCAAACTATAGATAAAAAAAAAATAAAAAAAAAAATAAACAATCCACACTACCATTCAAATTAGAGAACAATTTTGCATGCTGCGTCCAAACACCATATCAATATTAGCCGAAATGAATTGCTCTTTTTCTGCAGATCTAATGATACAGTCGGAAAGAAATAGGGGGCGGCAGTTGACCTCTTCCCCGCGCGCCTAATTACTCTCTTACCTGGAAAAGTGAACTAAGAAACTTCGAGTTGCTGCCTCGCCAGTGTATTCTGTATGTTGATATATAGTTAGACTGCTCTCCATGCCAACATTGCGCAGAGTGGGCCTGGTTAAGTTTCTGCAGCATGGGCTTTCAGCCGCGTGTGGTGCGTGTTCGTTGCTGCATAATCGGATTATGAAATCCCATCAACGACAATGACCAGATGCTCGCAACAGGAGGTGACGGTGTAACATGGAATCTGAATTAGTTTCTGGCATGACCTTTACCCAGCCGATGGGATGAAGGCAACACGCCTTTCCAGCATTTTGTAATGTGTCAGTGTCGCATTTGTGGGTTCTGCACGTATTGTGTGCTTTTATGGGCACATCGTTTTGTTGATTAATTGACACGCTCCTTGATTGCACACCGCCCTGGCATTTTCACAACGAGGTTGTTAACCTGACGTTTGTAGACTCTAGCATTTTATGGAAATCCCGCCCGGCTATGTGCAGCCTAGGACGTGGCCTAAATTCGAAAGAGGAAAATTCCTCCTGGCCACAGATGTGGAACCGCTGACAATAAAATTTATTTGTCTGTTACATGTGCGGCGATTTAATCGCCCCAAAAACACAGTGGTCTAATGGCGGTGGCGGCCTGGGCGGCATCACAACCCACACAACCCACGATGCAATCGCGTTTTTATTTCTTTCGCAAAGTGGTAGTAATAACGACACTATCGGCCACCTATCTGAATGGCGGTGGACGCGATCCAAAGAAAAGGGTCGATATCGTAAATCTCATTAGCGTCAGTGGTGGAGGCAGGAAATCTCCCAAGAAAATATGTTGTAGTTGTGCAATATCGGTGAGCAGTGGCTGAAATCAAAACCAAAAAAAATTTAAACAAGCTGTTCGATGGCGAGTGTATTGGAATGTAATTGCACGTCTCATTACAGATATAATCGATTTATGGTTTGAATTGTAGGTAAACTCTATAGTCAAATGGGTCAACTCAGACGTACACTTAATTCTGTGCCTTCTCAGGTATTGTGTTGGGGCAAACAATTAAGTTTCAGCTCGCCAGTCGAAGGCCCCTGTATTAATATTGCAAATTAATTTTACTTATTAATAAAGTTGTATTAATAATAATTATAAGTTTCAGCTTTCAACTGAATAACCGGTTCTAAAGTCCTTTGATTCAGAAAAAGTGTCATTCGAGGAAATGTGCGATTGTTTCCTTTGTTGAACTTAGACCCAAGATACTGCCGGGACATTTGCTTCGTTTTATAACAGATTGTGATTCATAAATACATTTTGTTAATTTTAAATAAAACACATAAAATAAATTTGAATGGTGGAAGCTTGATTATGGCCTAAAAGAGCAGAGTCTGACATTTTCTTTTTGAATATTTCTCCGTGAGAATATTGCACGCAACCACACCGTACATGGTCCATTTTAAAGGTCCAATTTTGGATTAATTTTCCTAGCGATGCGACCAATTAGCGATTAATGTTGGCTAACAAATCATGGATCGTAGCTGCTAGAACTTTTCACTTCACATAACCCCAAAAAAAAGTCTAAGATTGTAATACTGTATCACACGATCTATGATCTGTCAAAAAAGAGCTTATTGGAAAACAAGTTTTACTAATTAGTCTATACATACTTGTCGGAGCATGGATCAGTGTATATGTAGTGGATAGTACAGCAATGTACGCTATACGCTTATAAATTTAGAACATAAGGCTTACTGTAAAATCAGTAATGTAAATAGGATCAAAGCAAGCGTCTCGATTGTCGAAAACCAAAAAGTGAAAACAAGAGAAAATAACCGGCCAAGTGCGAGTGTCACGCGCGCAAACGTTCCGCACTTCTTTAGGGTTGGAAATTGCGAACAAACAACAAACAACAATATTGTGTGCATGAGAATGAGTATCCATTGAAAAAGATCCAATGAGAATGAGTAGAGTTGAGTATTCATTGAAAATTCCAATTGGAATCGATTTAGAACATAAGGAATCGATTAAGAGAACACACCAATAACAAATGCAAAATGGTTAAAAGGAGCGAACTTTATATTGTTTTTTGTGAATATTTTTTAAAATATTAACTTTTCCACAAAACAATCTTTGGCACATATTATATAGCTACGAGCATGATTGATTCTTCTGTAAATCAAGAAATAAATAGGTTTTTGTGGGAATGAAAATATTTTGTTCACCAAATCACTTATTAGTCTAAAACTAGTCGATGTATCGCTACCATTGTCGTTTGTCATTTGCCTAGAGGTTATATCGGATGTCATGTGGAAATTTCAGCCTTCTACGTCAATTAGTTCCATGCACAAAATTGGTCAACTGGTCGGATAGACGGACAAAGGCGAAACTAATGAGGTTCCGTTTTTTCCCTCTGGGTACGGATCCTTTAAAACGGATTGATGAATAGAGCCAATGAGAACTTAACCGGAATTTCTACAACATTATATTAATACGTGAACATCCAGTCGATTTTCTACCACAATTGATACTAGATGTGTCGGTTCATTAACGAAAATTCATTCGAACACATTAGTCAAATTTTGCCAAACTTCGTTCCCTTAAGCTAAGTTAAACTGTATGCCAACTAAGCATATGAATGCCAAAAGGCAAATAACCAGAATAGCTGTCAAATGAACAAAATGTCAGGATTATCAAAACTGTATATTAGACTAAATGACCAAAATTACCAATATGGTCATATTTGACTTGGTGGTCATTTGAGGAATTTGGTATTTACTACCAAAAATTGTACGAAAATGAAAATGAATCACAATTCTACGAACTCAAACACCGATGACAACAAAATAATTCCTGTTCCATCAAAAATGCCATTAATGCCATAACGAAATTTCAATTAAAAGCATATGGGCATATAAGGCTATAAGGCTGGCATTCGTACCTATTGTCATCATATGCTATTTGGGCATTTTTATCTGTCAAAATCAGCCAGGTCATATGTGGCATTCAGGTCATCAGAGCATATGAGATATGCCCATTACATTGTATGACCATAATTTGACAGGAGAACTGTCAGAAATTGGCATTTTATGACCACTTGGCATACCGTCTAATCTTACCTTAAGGCAAAGTTGGGCAAAAGCGAGCCAAAAAGAGAGAACAAAGCCTTTCCTCTCCATAAAAAACCTGCAAATATTAGCCCAGTTATATAGCTGACAGGTTGTCAAATCGTTCAAATGCTAATTTCTAACTGACTTTTTTTTTATTGCATTTATATTTGGTTTTTTTGCTTGTATAGCATTATAGCATTAAAAAGATGGAAGAAGCAAAAGAATCGAACTTTTTAAATTCTTCCACAAAACCAATTCAACTCTTGTTCTTGCTAAATATAAATTTGTACTTGGTCAACTGATATTTGAATATTCCCTCCAAAAAGTTTCACAATTTTTGTTTCAACGCGTTCCTTTTCTTTTTGGTTGCTTTTAATTTCGGTGAGCGAATTCTCTCGCAATGAGTGAGATGTGACATATGGCCAATATTGAAGCAGAAAGTAAGGGAACAGACTTACCATTTTCGACCGCGTGCATTAGGCTAAACTTTAAAGAGCCAAACTCATTTAATTTTACTAAACAAAAATTCTGTTGAAGTTGAAGGCTAAAATAAAAAGACTTTGTATTTTAACCTTAGGTACTTCAAATTAATATAAAATAGCTGAAAACCGGTTTAAGGAAACTCTTATTCGAGTAGGTACTAATTCGTCTGTCTGCTCTATCCAGGGGCTGCGGTTGCGGTACCAAAACAGATTTCATACTGTGTGCTTCATTGGTCGCATGGGTGCATAATGCCGTATTGCAATGAAAATGTCTGTCTAACTTGCCTTGAGGTTAGGTAGAGTTGAAAGAAATTAATGTCATTTCTATTCAAACAATTTAGTCAATTTGACCGAGGTGTATGACGTATTTTATTGGGATGGGTTATTTAGACCAGGATTTTTTTGTTTTCTTTTTTGACTTTTCGCGCGAAGCGGGCTTTTAACAAAAGTTTTTTAATGAATATTGTACGAAGTCGATCGTATGGTTTCATGGTTTCTTATTCAATGGGATCAAGTTGAATGCAGAGATAGAGGCACTCCAAAGAAATGTAGTTCACATCAGTTAACTATTTTTCTATTTTCATTGGTGTGGTAGAGGAGAAACAGTCATCGGACCTAGAGTTAGAGTATAATGTTCGACTACCCTTCTTTATTATTTTTTTTCTTTCAAATAGGGATCGGGCTCAATAGCCAGCTATAACTATGAGTCTTGCTCTAGAAAAATAAAGCTTCACTCGAGCCAAGTTGGGCTTATCTGCAAACAAAAGTAATAAAAAGGTCTGTCTGAGTTACCCAAAAAAGAACAGAAAAAAACATCTTTTAGCGTCCCATAAGAGGAATCTTGTCCGAAACTGAGGTACGCAGACTTGTGAAAAAATTTAAACGTCAGCTGTTTTGTTTTGTCAGTCAGAAAATTACCAAATGTGAACTTTTTTGTATATAACCGCTTTGGGAAAATGAGTTTAATAACCGCTCGTCGGACTATCAGGCTAAGTTCTTATATATTTTCCGTTGCTGCTACTCGAAGACCTAATATGTATATTAAACTTTTGAGATACTCACTCAATACCTCGAGGAAATTTATGTACGTCGAAATCGCGGGATTTTTTTTTTAAATATACATAATGCTTTAGACCAGAAGCTCTCTTGAAGTTGTTCAGAACTGTTTCCATGAACACAACACTAGTTTCGGAACACTCTTGTCAATAATCTGACGATCTGAACCTCATTCGCATAAGTCATGACTTTATATAGACCTCCTAAGCGACTCTATAGACTTCAAAGCCCTATTCCGCAAATGAAAAACATGTGACAATGTCGCATAATTCCACTTTAAGCGGATCTACTGGTGCGGCACATAGTTCAGCTCATTAAATCGACGCTTCTAGGAAGAGATCTCGATTGAAGCTGCACTCTCCCCGCGACCGCAGCCCAGCCTAAGTTTTGTTCGTGGTGCACGACTTTTATGCTCTGACATACTGGAGTCGATTCCAGACAGCAGGCCCACCACCAGCTGCCAACATTGCTGGCAAGAGTTCACACAATTAGCTGGTCTACCGCGCGATGCATTCCCATGTGCCGGTCATGTCAATCCTACAATATGCATATGCATGTGCGGCTGTGATCTTGTTTGGGAAAAGTGCACGGCGGCGCATGGAAATTGTGTTAAATTGTTCTCGATGTTTGTGTTTTCCCTGAAGGTCGCGCCAAGAAGTCACCTACACCATGTGGCGGCGCTATCCACACCATGGCATGCCATATGTCATGCAACAAAGGAGCACTACTGGTGCGCTGGTGTCTGTCGGTGCACACTCTTAATGGCCCAGCCATATCGGCATTTGCATTGTGCAACATTGAATCCAAGTCAGCGGGTCTGAGGACAAAAACAAACTCAGCTGCTGTTGCTGCCGCTGCCAATGTTGGTGCAATTCTGGTGGAAGCTGTAGATATGCAACTTGCATCTAAATGTGGAGTAATGATTAATGAGTGGCGTTGCAGCGGAGTAATTTGTGCGAACCTGGAATAATATAAAAGAGCTGCACTCGTTAGGCCAGGGCATCAGTTCACTTTTGTCTTAGCCAGAGTCACATAGAACCACTTTGAGGAAAAAATGTTCAAATTGGTAAGGGTCGCAAGTTGGGCTCACTTGGGCAAAGATTGCTAACATTTATCGAAAATCTCTTTTCAGTTTGTCGTTGTTGTTTTAACATTGTGCGCGCTAGCCGCTGCACGTCCTGGATACTTGCACGCGCCTCTTCATGCTCCACTTTTGAGCTATGCTCCACTGGTGCATGCACCTGTTGGAGCCGTGGTGCATAGCCTACCATCAGCTGTTTCACACCAGAGTTCAACCGTAGTGCACAGCCATGGACATATTGTGACACCAATCCTTGCGCCAGCTGTGAAAACAATCATTGCTCCAGCCTACCATCCCAGTCCACTATTGAGTCCGTATCATGGTCTGCATTTGGGTCCACATTACCATTAAATCGGTTTTCAGCGATTGACTATGAGGAGAGGGCTGAGCAAAGGAGTTAAGACAAACTTAACAGCGACGGGAGGAAGGAGGCAATCATTTTCTTGTACAGTTTCATTTTTAGTTCATTTTGTTGCGCCAATAAATTGTGTTTTTCCATTGTGAATGAGTGACCTTTGATGTATAGGTATCGGCACATAAAAATGCGAAAACAAATTTACTGCCTGCCTACGAAAGGAATTCAATCCGCGCCTTATTGTGTTGGCATGTTTCCTCGAGAATTTGTAAAACAGTCTTGTACTCAGTGTGGGGCTAAAAGTTGTCCCTATACAAATTCAATACAACATCCAGTCTGCTACTATGCCTGTAAGTGCCCACATGATATAAAGGAAAATTCGTTTGGAGTTATTGTAGTTAGGAACTCATTCTTCTGTTGCGAACCAGGCAAGATTATGAACAATTATCTAGTTCTTGTTAAATTTCTTAAGGTCGTGAGCATGTACACTTTTGCGAGACTATGTTTGGTGACGCTTTACACTTGGCTCCCGCAGATGGAAGGAACATTTTCCAATCTATATAACTTTGAAGGAAAGTTCCTGCAATTCAAAAAGAAAATTTAAAAAAAGGAAAACTTAAAATCGCCTCAAAAATTTAGCATGGAAATTTACTGAACAAAAATTTACTGGTGCTGTTTTTTTGATTTACTGAGAGATCCATGGCTTAATGAATTATGGATGAGTTTAAAAAAATTCTTTTGTCAAATCCAAGAAGCTCATGTGAAATTAGAGCAAATTAGAGTTAAAATCCCTTTTTTGTCAGTCAGACCTCTAGTAATCTGGGTGCAGATTAAGTCATTTAAAGTTGGGTTGCAGGAATCCCGCACAGCACAGCAGTACTGATACTGACTGCTGACGGAGCGTTTACTGCTCTTACAAAAAAATATTCAAACTACATTTCACCTCGAATATCAAGGCACTAAATGTCCATAAAAAGGATATTCGCCTTTAGCAAAAATTTCCAGTACCAACAAATAATCATTATAATGCTAACAAACTGCGATTTTCTTTCCGCCAAATACGAATCGAGGCGATTTGATTTATGTGAAAAGACAAAAACTACCACGCTTCGTGGGAAAATAGTGATAAGAACACTGACGGAGATTATCAGCTAATGGATGCGTTCTTTAAATTCGTTGTTTTATTTCACCACGAAAACATGTACTCTACAAAATGGTTTATAGCTAATGTAATCAACATAAATAAATAAAGGAATTAACAGTCAAAATAAAATAATTTAAGTTCCTACAATTGTTGTGTCTGGTTTGGTTTGTTGTTTTTTTGCAAAAAATTATTTCGCCGGGAATGTCCACAAAAAAACACGGCAGGGAATTTAAAGATTTGAATTATGATTGTAGTTATACCTTTTCATGCAGATTTCGTTTAGTAATGAAAAAAAAACACATTAGTTATCAGACATTTAAGAAATAAAGATACCACCGTGAGTGTAGAAAATAAACATCCAAAGATTTCTTGCAAAATGCACATTTATTATTGTTTCTTCCAAGAATTTATTCTAGGAAACTGTTTTTTTTTTTGTAATTTTTCTTACACTTTTTAAAACGACAGTAAGTTTGTCAGTTTTGTTTAATGCTGGAGTTAGTTGTTTAACAAATCGGTAATTTTTAAAAAACAGTCGAAAGTAAAACAGCTTGCGAATACCGAAAAAAATGGGGATATAAAAGGTGAAATAGGTTGCGAAACTTAAAGGAAATTCTATGGCAAACATGCGAATAATTTTTTGATATCGATATCATAAAAATGATAGATATCTATGTGTCCAAAATTCATTATGGAATGATTTAAAAGAACTCCTTTTCTTTATATTGTACAGTTTGAACATTCATTGCACTTCAATTACATAATTAGTTTCACTTGATACCAAGAAATAGGAAAATTGAACAACTATTTCTATGGAAATGTAAAGAGTAATATCAAGGAACTCAGAAAAACGTTTATTTGTCCAACACAGCCCCACACTTTATATTGAAATGAGAATCCACCACAGGCTACCTCTCATCTGGAAGTGTAGGCTGGTTTTTTTTTTTTTTTTTCAAATATGTATGTGCCCCCTTTGAATAACATGGCACTAATAGTAAATACAGACGGACGGAAGAACTTTGTGAATCTCATCAAATAAAAGAACTTACTTTTGGAACACAAATAAAATTGCAGCAATCTGCAAAAGTCCCTAAAGAAATAGCTCATTCTGAACGTGAAAAAATATGTGAAATTCTAACAACGAGTGATAGGAAACTGTTTCCGAGTTGAGAGCTAAAAGTGATTACTATCCTGGTCCTGGTTACGGAAACTCTGGCTGAGGTAAACTTGCAGAGCTTGCTAGACCATACCATAAAGCTCTTACTGATGTATTCGGATATTCGACAAACTTTAACTGAGGACGAAATGAAATCTTTTGAGCTTATTTCGGAATGGGTTGCCTGTGCCTCAGATCGCAGCAAACCAAATACATACAAAAGTTCGAAAACCATTCCGGTTCAGATGCAAACATATTTCAAAGTTCTCTTGTGTCTTTGCGATTGTTCTACACTTTAAACGGGAAAATCGTTTGGCAAAATCTCTCTCAGAAAAATAAAACGTTATTTTAATTCAAAAGATATGTTTTATTACTTAATACAAAAAATATCAAATGCATTTTAAATGTCGTCATAAAATATAGTTTCAGATAGAGGCAAAAAATAGTTATATCTCGTTTTTTCATGCATTTACTTCATAGTGTACCGTAAGGTAAAGGGAGGCCAAACAAACCATCCACTATTTGTAAACTTGACACGATTTGCAACAGGCTGAAGAAATTGGAACAGTAGGAACGCATTTCAATACACCAATAAGGTTTTCCTAAAGCAAGATCTACCATAGGCGCAATCAACGGCGATGTAAACGGGACACCAAATAATACTATGCTGCTAAAACTCTTAACATTAAGAACGCGTTTCATGAGTTGTCTGGAAGGAACATCCACCAACATCCATTGCCATCCTTCAGGGACAGTTAATTACGCTAGTGCGAACTAAAGACTCTAATTTAGAAATGCTAAGTTTGGTGTAATTTTTTTATGTAACGCAAGTTTGTTCAAATGATTTTCGCTAGACTTATACAGCTTGTGTATGTGTACGCGAAGGACGGAATGCGGTGCACCTCACAAGTCACAACCCTTGGGCAAAGGATGTAAATTCGGTAGCCGTGTTTCCTTTGACGGGATTATTCTGTACTGTATTTCAGACAAAAAAAGCAAATCAGAATTCATTTGGAAAAAAAAATCCTCACAACTTTGTACTCTAATAATTCGTCTTGATGGTTCCAGACTCGATGACTAATTGAACAAAGGAATGTACATAAACTCGGAAAATGTTCTGGCTGGGCGAATGGGTTAATGCAGCTGTCATATTCACAATTCAATGTATCTATATGTTGTGCATTTAACAAGTTGTACGTACTTTATACAGCATTTTGTATGTACATTTTGCATTTTGGTTGTAGATTTGACCAATTCATGCATGTACATTAAACAAAAAAAATTGACAACGCACTGTCAAGTTTACAACAAAAAATTACGATCAATTTCAAAAATAAACGCTGTAAAAGTTACAATTAATTGTTAATACCAATTACTAACAAATATGCAACTTATTGTAAATTTGACTGCCACATGTTGTAAAATTTACAGTGGACATTTTCTTGCGTGTTGACAATTTATTTTAGTATTTTATGTATATAAATTTTAGGTTATTATTTTTGTAAAAAAAGACCTTGTATGAATTTTTGTGAAAATCAATAAGTTCTCTGGGAATTATACTTGACAGCAAACTATCATGGAACCAGCAGATTGAACGAACCGTAAGCAGGCCACCGGATCATTATGGATTTGTCGTCGAGTCTGCGGTAAGAACTGGGGCCTTAGACCTCGGATGATATACTGGCCTTATTCGCTGCCGTGTTTTGGTGGACAAAGGCTAACGACGTCACCATAGACAAAAAGCTAGAAAAAGGTCAAAATATATAGCTGTAAGCTATAAACTCCGACTATAAACCTCAATGTCATCCTAGGTCTAACTCCTCTTCAACCACATACTCAAATGGAGGCTGGACTAAGTATTCACCGTTCCATTCGAACAACCTTGACCCTTATTCCATCAGGGAGGTCATCTGTCCTTACTAGACATTAGGGGCCTTCAAGCCCATTCAGCATGCCTCTTGATGACATGTTATCGGAATCTGGTTTCCATAAAAACTTCTCCATAATCATCCCCCCTAGGGAAGACTGGGAAAAATATATACCCAATCCATCACCACTTGATATCATCTGGTACACAGACGGTTCTAAGATGGAGTCAGGGACAGGCTCTGGAATCTACGGTGAGTCGCCCCAGGTGAATTTGTCAGTCAACCTTGGGAAAAACTTATCCATATTTCAGGCTGAAGTCCTTGCAATCTACCATTGCGCTAGAATAAATCTAAGTTCTAACACACGTGGAAAAAACATATTCATCTTTTCAGATAGCCAAGCAGCTCTCAAAGCTCTTGACTTAGCTGTCATAACATCTAAACTTATATTTGAAACATTCACAGCAATCTATGAACTTTCTAATAAGAACCTAGTCATCCTCCACTGGATCCCAGCCCACAGAGGATTTGAGGGTAACGAATCAGCTGACTCACTAGCTAAAATCGGAGTAACTACTCCACTTATCGGACTCCACTTATCGGACCTGAAACCTTCTGAGGTCAGTAAAAACCATTTCAGGAACCGTATTAAGAATCTATTTCGCATCATGTCAAACGAGATCTGGCAAGAACTGCACCAGAAAATGTTTCCCTAAATTCTCCCCCCGAAAATCGATATTTTGGTCCAGATGAATCCTCTCTTCGCATACTCTCAGATCGTCCGGCTCTATGTCGTCCTTGGTAAAACATCCTTTGGGGATGAAATTATCAATTCGGCAACCCTTGCTAACAAACAACGAGAGAAGATCCTTTTCTGCCTCTGGAGTTAAAGATGTTTCAACTTTCAAGGAACTTAACAGGGTAGGCACAATGGGCTCCTTTAAAAAGTTAGTATTGTTCAATCATTTCGATTGCAAACAATATCCATGTACGAAGTAGAAATGTGTTCATTTGCCTTGAAAAGTTATGTCGTATGTGCGGGAATCTTAATCCATGTACTGCATGACAATTTGCTTTTAAATGAACATCGTATACCTATACAATTTTGTGTAAGTTTTCTAATGGAATATTTTATAAACGTTGGAAGGGATGAGTACCAACATTTCTCGCCTGCATTTCAAAGCAGTTCCTGGAATTTTTTTTTTCTTTTTCACATTTTACCGACTTTTTGGTGTATGTCCTGTTTTAAAGGAACGACAACTTGTTAGGAAACTACTATACTAAAGCTACTTCGAACTACAAAACAATATCATCATTAAACTCCTTGAAGTGATTGTTTGTGCAGAACTGCAGATGAAACGATGCAAGGAATGGCCGTTGGTAAACAGACAACCGCGGACTTTATCCACCACTGACTGCACACCTGGGTCGGACCGTAACTGCCAAAATTTGATCGACAGCGCAGATGTTATAAAAAACTCGACCCTTTTCCTTGTTACCTCCCGCTTCTTATGCCACCCTTATGACTCAAGGTCACATGATCCTCGAGTTAGTCCGGGCAGCGAAGACGGCAGGGTGTGCGGAGTATTCAGCAACGTCAGCATGCTTGCGCAAGGCAGTTGAGGAAAGCAAAAGCTGAAAATGTTCTCCTAGAGCTAGCCCACCCCTGTATCATCTCAGATGTTGTTTGGAGACTATGACGTAATTATTTATGTTGTTAATCCAGGGGGGAGGAAGATGTTGTGCACAGCATTGTCTAGCCCGTGTCTTTGGTGTCGATGTTGGAGACTTTATGTAATAATTAGAAATCGAAAAGAGTTAAAGTTGAAGGTGATTCTCGACGATGGTATTGGAATTGTTCGAATGCGAGGAATTTGTGCGCGATTTTGGGGCACAGCGCGCAGGTAGGGATTCGATTAATCGATCGACCCCATGACATGACGATGATGACGTCGCAGACAGGGCGTGGTACGGAATAGATCCTAGGGTGGCGGATGGAAGTTTCGCTTCCTGTAATTTTGCAGTTCTGTTGGCCGATGGGATGGCCGTTGCTAATAAAGAGTTTTTCAAAAGGGACGCTACAAACGTAGAGCGACAGAGACAGCAAACGACGCCGAATTTCTTACCGCTCTTTTGACATTTCTCTTTAGTAAGGTTTGCCATTTCATGATGGAAAGATTTACGAGCCAACAACGAGTCGAACTTATTAAAATTTACTACCGAAATTCGGAGTCAGTGGCCTCAACGTTAAGAGCGCTTTTCATCGAAAAATCATTTTCAGCGATGAGGCTTATTTCTGGCTGAATGGCTTCGTCAATAAACAAAATATGCAGTATTGGTCAGGCAGAAATCCACACGTACTCCATGAGTCATCATTGCAGTCGAAATTATTAAAATTTACTACCGAAATTCGGAGTCAGTGGCCTCAACGTTAAGAGCGCTACGTCCAATTTATGGTCGTCATCATTTCTGGCTGAATGGCTTCGTCAATAAACAAAATATGCAATATTGGTCAGGCAGAAATCCACACGTACTCCATGAGTCACCATTGCATCCCGGAAAAAATTACGGTTTGGTGTGGTTTATGGGCCGGCGCGCGGCGTCATTGGGCCGTATTTCTTCCGTGATGATCAAGACCGGCACGTTACTGTGAATGGGAATCGCTACCGTTCAATGATAACCGAATATTTTTGGCCCCAATTGGATGATATGGACTTGGAGGACATGTGGTTCCAGCAGGACGGCGCCACAAGCCACACAGCGAATGTCACAATCAATTTATTGGAAACCAAGTTTGGAGAACGATTGATGAACTTCGTACGAATATCGAACGTTGCAATTTCACGTATCGGCCGATTTATGCTTGAAAACCGTCGAAAATTGGGTTCAGCGTCTGGACTTCTGCAAGCATGCCCCTTGTGGCCATGCAAAAGAAATCGAGTTCCATACATAATGGCATCGAACGTACTTTCACAGGAATAAAGAATTTCATTGATATACAAAACCGTTTTTGTTTTAGGGTTTTATCCTTTAGTTGTTGTTAAGGCGTTATTCTCTTCACGTATTAGCGCGCACGTGTTGCGTTTCGAGTGGTTGCAAGATGAGTGGTAAGTTGGCATGGGCCACGACGCTTGAGGACGCTAGGCTGCTTGTCCTGACTAGTACTGGGGAGCTTCGGTGACGGTCTGTGAACAATTCCAGAATTCGCGTGATGACGTGGCAATCGAAGGGACTTTTAATAAACTCACCGACTTTCGTTTTATTTGAAGGGATAGGAAATCTTAACATATCCTCAGGACTTCTGGTGGGTACCGTACCAATTTTTGTTCAGGATTCACTTGAGGATTTTATTTTATTTAATGCATTTTACCAAAGACTAATGCACACTCGCGGAATATACTTCGCAGTTCTTTTTTTAATTTTTATTTTAGTATAAGTAATACAAATTTTTTTCTCCAGCGAACTAATTTCTGAGCACACCACTACTAGTCGTAAGTAAAAACGCAAATGTCTTGCAAGTCGATTTAAATAAGCTCGGTAACTTCTTCTAGCGTGCTATCCCAGGCGATATCCCCGTTTTTTTCATTTTTTCTTGGCTATTTACTTGCCCTTCTCCAGTCTGCGTCGGTTAAACAGGTACATGAATTGTGCGTGCTGTACTCGTATGTACCATGCATCCCTTTCCTATAAGAGTACGATATTCCCCGCCGCTCCTGAGCAACTCTGTGGCACGCCTTAATTGATACCACACATAATGGACTAACAAACAAAAATAAACACATTGCTTATCGGATACAGCAACCATAGTATGCAAACAGAAGGTATATGAGAATGCATTTCGACGGTTCCCTACAACTTCTTCATACTCTCTTATTTTCCCTGGCAAAACGGCAATTTGCGATGAAGCAACTTTGAAAGAGTATTTTAATGAGATTATCCCTTAGCTACATTCGGCAAAATATGTCTATTTTATTAGCTGTCTAGAGCCAGCATCCACGTAAATAACTCAAAAGCTAATTGTTCCGCTTAAAGCAAACATAAGGAACAGAGTCACCTTATTGCTGTGATTGCATTTTTCCCACGACTGATCCACGGCTTCCTGAACTGCGCTGAATATTCAAAGCAATCGTAAGTAATTGACGCTGCTCATAATTAGTTTATGCATATCGCTGCATATAGAGGTGAATAAAGAGGTGTGTACTGTAAACCCAGAAGTAGCACAGAAGCTAAGCAATTCTGAAACCAGTTACCTACCATCTATGGAAAGTGAAAGTGGAAAAAAGCAAAACCGTTCATATGACACCGAACGCAAGAGAATAAATTAAAACGCGATGTAGGTGTTCTTTTCAAATTCGTTCAAAATCTATGGCATGGCGCTTTTATTTGCTATTCCCCTGAAGCAAACACTCACAAGAACAAATGGGATCCTTTGTGGCTAACGAAATCTAGTGGAGTTTCAAGCCCAAGCCTAAGCCCAAACCCAAGTCGGAATGCAAAAGTGGTGCTCCGGCGCTCAATATTGGTCCGCCCAAGATCGATGCTGAGCTAAGAATATGACCTGGTCCAGCTGCCAGAATGGGACCATGTCCTGCAGTTAGGATTGGAGCAGCGCTCTGGATGATGGTCGGGGCAGCAAAAGTCTTGATGACTGGTGACACAACTGAAGTGATGATTGGACTGCTATGGACTTGGGTTTGACTAGAGTGCGAAATTGCAGTTGGAATGGTGCGTACAATTGAGCCGACTGGTTCCAGAATTGAGCTGGATGCGAGAAGTCCTGGTGCAGCAGCAGCAGCAGCGAGTACAGCGGACAATACGATCTGTGAAGGTATACAGAGCCTGGAATAAGAAAGTTGGTAATTATTGAAATTCTAGCTCTCTTACCAATTTGAACATGTTTGCGTTGTTGATTGGCTTTGAGGTGTTAATCTGAAAAGACTGAATGTGTTTATGATGCTAACAAGACTGAGACTTGGGTTTTTATAGTAGCTGCGTTTTGCACCCTTGCGTATTTCACAACCGCTGCCGTCTGAGACTGAGTCTTTCTCTTCCGTGGTGGAAATCGAAAACCAGTGAGACACATTAGGCAAGGTCAATGTGTTGCGATGTAATGCAGACGCAGTGTGCTGATTGAGGACGCATGTGTGGTAAGCAATTTAGCTGGATGGTGCAATTTGCTGTCACAATTGCGTACGCCACTTCTCAAGTGTAGTTGGATGGTAAAAGCGTCTTAGGTTTCAATTGAGACAGCGCGTGGATAAAGTGGTTCTCTCGTAACTGCATACACTTGCAAAAAGTTTAGACTAAGGGTGCGTTGGATAAAAAAAAACAACTCTTGGCCTTACAGTATATAATAATTTTTGCTGAGCAACTAAAAAGCTGTTATAAAGGCGGCCTTTAAAAAATACTGAAATCTGGATTCCTTGACAACTTTGTGGCAGTATTAAAAGACTCAATCGATGGTATCAACCCTTAAAAATTAAGCAAAGTTTGAGCCTTATTCTTAGATTTATTTTGAGCGATGATGATTATATGTTGGCTTTAGAGGCATCAATCGTTTGCGACTCATTGACATAAAGCAGCGACTTCAGAAAAGCCAACCAGAAAAGTCTCAAATGATTCATGCAGAAAGTCCATTTGGGCGTCAGCTGTGTGGCACATACCACCGTCCTACTGGAACCACCTGTCTTCGACCTACATATGGTTTAGGCCCAAAGAAATCGGTTAGCATCGATCTGTAGCGCTCGCCGTTGATGGTGATTGTCTCACCATAGTTTTTTTTACGGACTGTTTTATCGTGTTATCGCAATCACAAGAGTGATAGAGGAAATATCGTATTCGGAGAAACCTTCAGATTATCTTGCACCCAAATCTGAGCACTGGTTTTCCATGTTAGGTAGGACCAGGCAGACGCCTTTTGGGAACATCCTTTGATACTATGATGAAAGCGAAAATTCAAAATTCAATTAACATAGTAAACAACTTTAAGTAACAGGCGAATAAATTGCAAGCTCTTAAGCGCTAGAAGTCAGAAGGCATTGGTCGTGCAGAGTTAATCAAATACTTGGATTCGTACTTCATTACTCTAAATATTTTAGACTTACTGGCAAAACTATTTCCAGCGACGGCAAATTCGAAATAGCTAATCTGTGCTCACTTTGCTTTTTGTCATTTCAACATGGCCATAAACTAACGACGATACATGGCTCCAGCTGATCAGTCTAAAATAACATTAACAGATTGTGCATTATTTGACTCAGCCGTATGTCGTCTACATACCTGCAATCATGTTTGAGTCCCACAAGGCATAATGTTATAGTTTCAGTCAAATCCAAAACCCTGACATTAGAATTACTTTTTATGTCTTTGATTTCTTTTTAAAGGCGCATTTAAATTAATTACATATCGATTTCGATTCTATACCTACAACAAATATCAACTCTGCAACTCTTCGCACTTAGAATGCAAATTTTAATTAGATCACAAATTGAATTGGTATTCCCAATGAACGCTCAATTGAAACCAAATACGATAAAGTTTAGTGCTGGTCGAACGAGAAAATGGAAAAACTAATGTTACTAGGGTATGCTTACAGCTTAAAAAAATTACTATCATTAGTTAGACTGCCACGCTAGTGGAAGTACATTTTTCGAATAAGGAATGTTTCACAATTGTGATGTTCGTATGTGTCAAGACAAAATAAACATCCTACGTATCAACTGGGTACAAAGAACAAAGCGCTGATAAGAAACGCACCGGAGTAAGAACATTTTTTTTTTCTATTTTTATAGTTTTCTAATATCCCTCGTGGCTTTTATTACAAAGCAAATGAATATAAGGTTGATTTTCAAAGTAACAGGGACTGTAGCTAGGCATAAAATTATTGTCCCTGCTATTTGGTAAAAAAATAAGAACTTTCACAAACGACTGCTTGTGACTGTTATCCCAATTATTTATTTATTTATTCTCAAACACGATAAAGTGCATAAGAAGTAATTGTTTTAGCGCAAATAGAAATGTTTTATTGGGCTAAGGCATTTAAAATGAAATATTGTAAGCACTTAAAAACTTCATAATGCTTTTTAGGAGTCATAAACCTGATAAATAATAAATCAAATATCGCATTTATTTAAGCTTTATAGGTTAATAATGAATTTAAAATTATGTGTCGCAAATTTACAGTCGGAAAAAGTAATATTTAATACTACTTTACTACGCGAAAAAGCTACAAATAGTGTTTTGTTAGTAATAGTAGATGAAAAGCCTACTTTTTCGTTATCACCTCGTTATACAATTAAAGTCACCCGAACCGTATACTTTACATAAATGAATAACGGTAACGGTATTATAATTTTCAAAATAAGAAATTCAGCAAAATATCGAATAACGCAAAGTTTTTATTGTTTTATAGGAACTGCTTAATTTTAGACGTGTTTTACTAAAATTCTTCAATAAATGTTGGGAAATAAAAATTACCTAGTAGTAGGTTAGAAAATGTATAAATTGAGCGAAAGTTATAGCAAGCCTTTAAAGTTGAGAGTTGTTTCCAACTAATTCAGAGTTGACTATAAATTTGCGGCGACGTATTTCAACTGAATTTAATTTCTTCTTGCTCCATAAACGGAAATCATTCTTAAGAGAGAATTTGTTTCTCCTCTTCCATAACTTTTGGTTTTTTTTTTACATTTTAAATTCGTTTTTATTGACATATTTCATTAAAGTTACATATTAGACAAAAACGATTAAATCTAATTTAAAACTAACAATTATCTTATTCTAGCTTGCTGGCTCTAAGCGAGCGCTCTAAACTTATCAATATCCTTAAAATTATTGCCCTTCGGCCTTACATCTATCTAGGATTTGTTTTGTTTTTTAATTTTCAAGCAAGTTTAGAAAACTTAAATTCTTTATTATTGTTATCTGTAACTTTTGTACTTTTGTATGTGTGCAGCTCCCGCTCCAGCCCAGCTATTTGTATTTAAATTAGTTTTATTTCTTTCTTTGAGTAAAATAATGGGGGGAGTGCACACATCACGGGATTATTTAAAATGATCTCTGGCATGATTAGCAGTGTCTCAGTGCATAGTGTGCTGAGCACATGAACCAGGGCTTCGATTTAGGGAGAAAAACGAATTGCATTTTAAGGTCATTTTTCCCTGCGTCAAGTAATATTTTGCGAACGTCTGTCAAACAAAAAAATTCCATAAATCCGGCATAATTCTAGGGACTTATCATACAAAAGTTAATCTCATGAAAAGGGAGATACTTTCCACAGCTCGAGATGTCAAAAATACCAAGCAAACAGAGCTGTATTTGACATTGTGTCATAAAAAAACACATATCCAAATTTATTTCTGAGGGAATTAAATGTTTGGTCAATTTGGGACGAGACGAAAACATACAACTGCCTACGCTGCATTGCGATTTGTTCACTGTTTGTTATTAACCAAACACTGATGGCAGTTTTTTCGGTAATAGCGACTTCTCCTAGCCAATGCAACCATCAATACTTTTTTTTTTTTTGTGTTTGGTAGGATTAAATAATAAGCGAATAATATTTTAAGATTTCTGGAACTCATGTTTTATCACTTTAATCTTTTTATTATTTTCCTTTTTTTGCTGGAAACACCTCAAGTTTTATTTGTAGATAATCTCTTGCACTAAATCTCGCTATTAATCTCCGGTGGAAACGTAGCATTAGAGTTTTTATAGCCGAAGAGACGATTGCACGTAGGATTTGTTTGCCCTTTTTCAGCAGAAAGAACTTCTTCTCAATCCGACGAGCTTCTGTCTGGCTTTATAAATGCTACAGAGGAATCTCCACATCCCGACCTCTATTAAATATAAAGAAACTAAAGAGCTGATGGCTAATTATCTGACCGTGAACTGTCAAACAAATGAAACAAACAATATTTTATGAGATTCCTTTTAAAATAAAATTTGTATTAATAAAACTACGATTGCAGAGAAACTCAATGAAGTGGGCTTAGCAATTCTATCCGTCCAAACGCTCCTGAGGTCTACATTCTTAGCGATTGGACAGACATTTTTAGATCTTTTCGTTATCCCCAAAATTTGAAAAATCTTGTTTTAGCGACAAACAGCTCTTACGATTCTGGCAAATACATACAGTTAATTAATCATTGCCGTTCTGAACTTCTTATTTATTTCAAATGAACGAGAAAGTAGTTTTGTGCGCCAAGTCGTGCACTTGAAGCCATAATGGCGTTCAAACTATGAGATCGCATGTAACCTATAAGAGGTAATTTGTTGGACTTGAATATTTATACTTTCTCATTGGACCTAACCTAACCTAACAGCCGCATCCAAATAAATCACTACCTATATATTGTTACAGTAAGAAGAAAGAATCAAAAGGAAACAAAAATGTTAAGGTGCTACCGGTGGAATAAGAAGGGCATATATGCATGAATTGAGTTGCATTCAATTCATATAGATGAAGAGTTAGTCGAAGTAAATCAGTGATAGAATGCAGACGTGGAAATAAAATTGTGATCGAAGAGACCTGTGTTTTATTTGCGCGTATGAAGTAAATAAATATTAAAAAGTTAAATTCTTATTCAGAACCGGATCAACCACAAAACTAGTCACCGATTAGTTTCGGATGTACCAGTAGCTAAGGAAAGATGTTCTTATTCCACTCACCAAGCAGCTTTGCAGCATGTTTTTATGTTTGCGGTCTTGGAAGCCACAACTGAATGTATCTATAGCGAAATAAGGCACACAACCCACTTATCAGTATGTATAAATATGCAGTTCTTCTTATACGTGTTGCGTACTAAACTCAAGTGCCTATACAAATTAACGATGGAAAGTGAGCCCTGCTGCTCGGATAGAGTCTTTACAAATCAGAATGACTTGAGTTTTCATTCAATCGGTTTTAGTCTTTTCGATCGAAAATACAGAACATGGATCTCAGCCAGAAGAACATTCTCTACGTTGGGGGGTGCGGTGGTATCGGTTCGGCGACATGTAGACTTCTTCTTGAGAAGAAGATCGCAGTAAGTGGCATTTACCCCAGTTTCAAACGGATTTGAGTTCTTGCGAATTTTCCCCAGACTGTCCGTCTTTATCCAGACAACACTTGAATTCAAATCCGGTTGTTCTTATGTGTGGTTGCATGCAAAAATGTCAATCGAATGTACATCCATTTATCTTTGTAGAAGCTAGTTATTCTGGACCTGATCGAAAATAGCGAGTTAATCAAAGAGCTTGGGACTGTAAATCCGTCAGCGAAGGTGTACTTCCTTAAGGTTGACATTCGAAGCAAGCAAAACGTCAAGAAGGCCATTGATGAAGTTGTCTCCATAGTTAAACGAATCGATATTCTGGTCAATGGAAGCGGACTGTCCAACGAGCTGGATCCTGATCTCACATTTGGAGTTAATTTGGTATGTCTCGATAAGATCTACAAGCCTAACATGTTAATCTCTTTTCTATCTCGCAGTTGGGATTGGTGCACACAACTCTTGCTGTTCTTCCACTGATGGACAAGTCGAAGGGAAATGTTGGTGGCATGATCGTAAATATTGCCTCAGTGGTAGGCTTAGACCCATCGGCCCATTTGCCTGTTTATAATGCCTCCAAAGCTGGTGTGGTGCATTTTTCGCGTTCACTTGCAGTAAGTAAGCAGCTTTCTTCAAAGAGCATTTAGTGACATGGTATATTTCCAGACCGAGCCGAACTTCAGCCAAACTGGGGTGTCAATTATAACAATTTGTCCTGGCTTGACCAGAACTGGCCTATTGGATCAATTCAGGTCAGAGAAGTTGACTGACCGTTCAAAGGCCATGACGCAGGCCATCGATGTGATTAAGAATCAGGGTCCCAACGATCTTGCCGAGATTATGATTCAAGCAATTGAGATAAATAAGAACGGTGCAGTGTATATTTGTGATACCGGTAAAATCTTGGAGGCCACCTTTCCCCGATATTGGCAAATTCAAAAATGAAAACCCCAAGGCATGGATATAGAATGTGTGTGTTTTATTCATCTTAAGGTTAAAATAAAATGGGCGCTTTATTCAGAAAAGAACTGCTTAAGCTCGGTAAGATCATTAGAGGTCACTACAGTGATTTTTATTTCTCAGTAAAATTGCTGAACTTGGGGCTTCAATTTCTGTTGGTCCACTGCACACACAATATATTAGATTACTCCGTTTTATCGAAAGCCTTACAGTTTAAGATGGCCTATCTGTGTTTCTCATTGGAAAATGTTTGAGCATGTACTGATGGTAATAGTTCGTCGCGTTGTTTTTGTTATAAATGTCCGCTGATGGTCACTGCTTCTTTTTTTCTCCGTTAAATATGTAACGGCCACATTTCGATATCCTTCTAAATAGATTCAGATTTTTTTTTTAATCCTAGTGTTTTGAACCTAGGTAGGTCCTTATTTATCACTATATAAATAGTTGGCGGAAAACCGATTAGTCGGAAGCCATTTTTTATGTTGAAGATAAATCTCTTGACCAATTTGATGTTAATACGTTATTTGTAGTAATGTTTTTTCCGACGTCTTTTTTGGTCATAGCCGTTTGAATGAAACTATATTAGCTCATTGCTTTTTCCCGACGTTTCGGCAGGGATTGTTGCCTTCTTTTAACGTTAGACTAAACTTTAATTGAAGTGTTGCACTCAAAGTATGTTAATATTGTTTAAAAGGAGGGTAATGTGTTTCGCGCGTGTGTGTATACATTTTTGTTTATTTGTGTAGGTTGTCTCCATTTGTCAGTTAGTTGGATAGCGTAAAGTCGGGAGATATAGCATTCAAAAAATAAAGGATATTTTAATTTAAAACATTAACATATTTATTTTTTTTTTTTTTATTTATTTCATGCACATCAAATGAGAACATTCACTGCTCTCGCTAGATTACTTAATACAAAATTTAAATACTTAAATAATACCACCAAAGCCTAACGTTAAAATTAATGTATTCTTAAATGCGTCCCTACTGAGTCAAACTCGAACAAACTGCTACAATTATAGGTTCTCTTAGGCATATTGTTATCGCAAGGACAAGAGTAAAAAATAGCGAAACTGAATCCACGCCACAGGTTTCAATAGACAAAGAAAGAAAAGAAATGAAAAACAACAACAATTTGTTTGACATTGATGTATTGTGTTGAAGTAACAATCAATAATGACAAATAATTTTCATTTTTGTCCAGACGAAACCTCGCACTGGATCATCTTTTCGTTTCTCCTGTAAGGGTTCATTGACCCGGGGGTTGCGGATCTTCCGGTCAGCAATTTTTTCCGTTTCGTAGAATTTCTTCGTTGCTACCAGCTGGTCAGCGAGATCAACTTCCACGCATACTTATGCGTATATGCATAGCTGAGCGTGTTGCTGAGTGGGAGGATCCAACTAGTACACTAATGCAATTTTTTGCATGCGTTTCTCTTATGTTTTCGTTGGGCAGTTGGCCATCGATCTGCTACAATTCTTCTGAGCACCCAAAACTGCCTTTGTGTACTCCCTCGCTCGATTTTATTCGGAAACTGTGCTCCCAATCTTCGGTTTTGCCGACGGCGATTATCCTCTGGGGGGGGTGATTGACGATGGTGAGATGTTTCGGTGCGGCTGCCTCTGGAGAGCTGATGCTGTGGCTCGAGTGGAAGGGTTTGTTGCTTTGCAACACACCTGGTCATTGGTTCATTACAACCATAGTTAACTCTATAATAAGGAACATTAAATAAAAAGTAATTTCTAAGCTTCTAGATGGAGCATAGAAACCAATTAATGATAAAAGAAAAGGGCAGTCCATATGGTTGTTTATCAAGTCCCGAATAAACATAAGTGAAAAATATTGCCTACGCTTTAAAAGAGGTAAGATACCAAATAATTTGCATCTTGTCTTATACGAAGGCATTTCGATATTCCAGCGTAATCTACGAACGGCAACTCTAGTAAAACGTTTTTGGATCTTCTCAATTCTACTGGAATGCACTTCGTAAAATGGATTCCATACAATACTCCATTATTCAAGATTAGATCTGACAAAAGCAAAGAATAAGCATTTAAGAGTATGCGAATCAACATAGAACCCTAAGCAACCAAGAAGTCAATGGGGCATATTCATAGATCTTTGATAAGCTATAACTATGTTATAACTAAACTAAACCGGATATTATGTTATTCATAGACAATTTAAACCCGTGTCTAAACGAAAAACTCGAGTCTAACATTAAACACGACAGAACGCATGTTTAAGTTGTTTTTAACCACCTACGTCAAAACCAAGTGAACAAAAAGAAAATTTAAGAATTTCGCAAATAATAAATAATAGTAATAATAAATAATAATATTATGCCGTAAAAGATAAGTGTTACGCCGACAAGCCAGAAACAATTGACGCTTTAAAGGACAATATTCGGGAAGCCATTGGTGCATTGCCATTGCACACAATCGATAATGTGCTTAAAAATTGGACCGATCGTGTAGGCTACTGCATGGCCAGCCGAGGCAGCCATTTGAATGAAACTATTTTCCATTATTAACCGGAAGGATTGTACTTTCAAATAAAAAAAATAAATTTGAGAAAATATTCAGTAGTTTTTTTTTATAGCATTTTCAAAAAAAAAAAAAGTTATTTGGCGGACCCTTTAGTTATAATTTATAGTGTGAAAAATTTTCAAAAAATCATTCAAAACTAGAGGGTATCCGACGGAAACTCACTTCCCAGGATGCACCGATATGTCTGAGAGTTACGATGCAGTAGCACCAGGCTCGAGGGGGGGAATGGAGAAAGAACCAATCGCCGCAATAATAAACGAGAAGAAAATAACCTGGGCAATCAGCACATTTGCCCCGTTCACAGCACGAGGAATAGATAATATTCGACCCATAAACTACAGAAGTCAGAGGAAGCTATTATTCCATGGCTCAAATGCATTTACACGTGCTGTCTGAGGCTGTGCTATGTTCCTAGAGCATGGCGTGAGGTGCGAGTGATTTTCATTCCAAAGGCAGGGGAGGGTATTCACACCACAGCCAAGGAATGCAGACCAATCAGTCTGTCGCCTTTTATGTTAAAAACAATGGAACGACTAATTGATCTGTACATACGGCAGGCGATCCGCGATAACTAACTATACAAATCACAACGTGCGCACACGAAAAGCAGATCTGTAGACACGGCGCTGGAGGAGTCAATTCAACATAAAGAGTACACATTGAGTATGCGTTCCTAGGTATTCTTCTAAAACATCGAAGCTCACGCAATTATACGCAGCTTGCGTGGGGCCCATCTAAATAACAGTCCATGTGACTGGATTGGAGTCATACTAGGCACATGTAGAATCAAGTCACAGCTAGGGGACGTGAGCACTGAACGGAAGGTCAATAGGGGAACACCTCAAGGCGGAGTTCTTTCACCGCTCATATGACTCCTCGTAGTCAATGAACTACAAGTACTGGACAAAGATGGTTTCATTTTAAGCCCCATACGCAGACGATGTCGTTGTTCTGGTTCCAGTTAAATTCACTCCAATTCTTAGCGAAAGACTTAGTTACGCACTCCTGCTAGTGAATAACTGGGTAACGTACGAGCGTGGACTTGGATTGAATCCATCGAAGACGGAAATTCTACTGCTTACAAGAAGAAGAGCGATCCCCGCCTTCAATCCGCCAAGCATGGGCTGGGTGGATCTGGAAATTTCAAAGACGGCGAGATATCTGGGCGTAATCTAAGATTCCAAACCTTACTGGAAGGAAAACATAGAAGATCGCGTCAAAAAAACATACGAAGCACTATATTCCGGCAGAAGAGTATTCGGCAACAAATGGGGATTCAGGACGCACGTAGTGCACTGGCTATACTCAGCTGTGGTGCGGCCCATCCTTACATATGGTACAACAGTGTGGTGGAAGGCTATTGAGAAGAAATACTATCCTTCAAGCCTAACTAAAGGGCAGCACGCATCGGGATTACAGGTTCCCAACGGACCACTCACACCGCAGCTATGGAGGTGATGCTAAACCTCACCCCTCTGGACATCTACTGCAGCAGCAATGCGGTTAAAACCGCAATCAGGCTAAGAGAGTCTGGATTATGGTCATCTAAACCCTACGGTCTCGCCTCCATTGAATCCCAATGGAGCGCGGCGAAGGAGAGGGTGACTACCTACCCCCCACTCTCGTTTTTGACAGGAGGTTCACTACTAGAATTCCAAACAGAAGCGAATGGGAGGACAAAAAAGTAACAGACGAAGAGGCCTATATACCGACGGGTCTAAGATGGATATCGGTACAGGCGCGGGCATCTTCAGCGAAGCACTGGACCTGCGGTAATCATTCAGAATCAGCGATGATTGCAGTGGCTTTTAAGCAAAAGTAGCCGCTGTCACCGAAGCCTTAAGAGACGGCACATTGTCGGTAAACAAATCACAATTTACTCAGACAGCCAAGCGGCCATAAAATCCATGGAGTCTGTCGTATTGAAGTCAAGGGCTGTAAGTCGCTGTAAAAAATATCTGGACGAAATTTCACAAGCCAACGCGGTGACCTTATGCTGGGTTCCACGGCATATATGCATATTCCAGGTAATGGACTGGCGGATGAGCTTGTAAGAAAAGGGTCGAAAATACATGCATTTATGTCCCTAAAATCAATAAGAACTCCGCTAAACACGCTTGCAAGGAAGATTGACATTGAATCCTGGAGTAGAACTAACCTACGCTTGAACAATCTCACTACCTTCAGGCACACAAAAGAACTGTAGCCAAGGGTGAGCAAAAAGAGATCTAAATGCATGATCGGACTAAGCCGCAAAGAGATTTCCATACTCACGGGGGTCATTACTGGACACTGTGCGATGGGCGTACATGCGGAACGGTTGGGATACTGCATAATGACTTTTGCAGAAGCTGTAGGGGCGTTGAAGAAATAGAATCTGTTCGCCATCTACTTTGCGAATGCCCAGCCCTTAAAAACAGCAGACAGAGGATTCTCAACAGTTACTTCTTCGATGACCTCGATTATTTGAAGAATAACTTGAAGAATACTTCGGAGATTCATACTCAAATCTGGGTAGTTCTAGTAGATAAACAGACTTCATATCAAGGCTACTCGCAGGACGTACAAGAGGATCAGGTTACAACGGAGCTATGAGAAGCGGTTTAGTTCTTGTCTTTCAACAGGTTGCACTGGATGGTTCCCGTAAACTGGACACACTGGACCCAACTAATGGTCTAAGTGAAGCTGTGGCTTCGCCACAAGAGCACCCTTTTACCCACCCTACCTACCTACCCTATAGAGGGTACCTTAAATTCTCTTGGAGTTTTTCTTTCCACATCTGTAACAAGTATTCAGAAAAGATGTACCTACACGTGCGACCAAAAATGGCATATGTTAGACATTGAATCCATTCATCTGTTTGTGGTTCTGAAATTTAAGTCAATATAAAACTCATAGCGGGAGAAATGGCACCGGTGCCACACATCTCAAACTTTAGAGGTCCCAAGTTATGTTGTATTTGTTTTCACGATAAACATGACCAAAAGCGTACCCGCGGTATGAACTATAAATGGAAACAAGCACACACGATACACTTTTAATTTGTTTGAAACAACGATCCACACTTCTTTCAACCATACACACAAAAAAATTTTGTTCGAATTTACTCACTTTTTTTTTTTTGTTCGTTTGTAACTAGAAAGTTTCGCCTGTAAATCAGGTCGCGACTGCACTCTTCAGGAAGTTATGTACAACTAAATGATATTTTTATGTCCTTCGTTCGTTACCCGACTTAGCCCTACAGAATGTGTCTTGTTCACATCGTTTTAGTTCTTTTTTACTGTCAATGTAGAAGCATAAATGCACCGATAAAGGGTACTGCTTTGAAAAGTGGGTATAGGTCAGGTCGGCAGAAAATCAATATTCTTGTGCTAAGCTGACATAATACAACGGTTCACGCAACCTTTTATCCCAGCCTAATGTTGACTACATTTGCATTATACAGTAGAAGTAGTCCGAACGGCTGAATTGAAAAGCTCTAGGCAGTTTTACCCTCGGATGTTTCAAAGAATATTTACTTCGTGATTTTTAATGTATGCGTTTTCCGTTGGATCATCCGGAAGCCTTCGGTCATTAGTCCATCATACCAAACACTAAGCCCAGTCGCCCACAAAAAAATAAAATCTCCCTTATGAAAGTCAATTAACAGAATGGGGATTGTCGTGGAGTATTTACCTGAGTATTCTACCATTCCCCTTAAACTGGCAACTCCATCAAAACACATCTTATGATGAAATACATTGTTTAATCTTATTTTCGAAACAGATAGTTTTGCAATTTACCAACAAAAATTTGTTTCATGTGCACTTAACTTTTTTCGAGGTAAAAGATGCACGTATCCATATAATTTAATAAAATGCAGTACCACTTCACTTATCAGCGGTAGATAGAATTGTCAGCGTGCCTACACATGCAATTATATGTATTTTGATGCAAATTATCGGTTTAGCCGAGCTCTGCCACTTGAGGTAGATACTTTGCCAATCAGTACGGCCTGAGTTTTCATTGGATAGAGTTTAGCCCTCTCTGTGGAAAATATATAAATACAAAACATGGATCTCAACCAAAAGAACGTTGTCTACGTTGGGGGATGCGGTGGTATCGGTTCGGCGACCTGCAGAATTTTACTCCAGAAGAACATTGCAGTAAGTTTTGATCAGTTTCAAAGGCAATTGATATGGTGCGGATTATTTTCGGTGTAGCTACGTTCATATAAGTTATCGACGCTAACTAATTCGAAATCCCCTCGAACTCAAAATACTCTCGGTAGGGCTAATTGTAAATTCGATACTCTTTACAGAAGCTAGTAATTCTGGACTTGATCGAAAATAATGTACTACTCAAAGAACTTGAGGCTATAAATCCGTCAACAAAGGTGTACTTACTAAAGATCGATATTCGTTGCAAAGCCAACGTCAAAAAGGTCATAGATGAAGTCGTTTCCAAAATTCAACGAATCGACGTTCTTATCAATGGAAGTGGTCTTTCCAACGAGCTGGATGCCGATCTCACCATAGGAGTTAATTTGGTGTGTCTCCCTTGGATGAGCTCACCATCGACAAGTTGATTTACTTTCTGTCTTTCAGGTGGGATTGGTGCACACAACTCTGGCTGTTCTTCCGCTGATGGACAAATCGAAGGGAAATGGTGGTGGCATGGTCGTGAATATTGCCTCAGTGGTAGGACTAGACCCTGCGGCCCTTCTGCCGGTCTACAATGCAGCTAAAGCTGGTGTAGTGCAGTTCTCCCGTTCACTGGCAGTAAGTTTGTAGCTATGCAGATAGTATACTAAGTGATTTAGTATATTTTCAGACTGAACCGAACTTCAGCCACACTGGGGTATCGTTTATTGTGATTTGTCCTGGTTTTACCAGAACAGGGCTGTTGGATCAATTCAAATCGGACAAGTTGACTAATCGTTCAGAGGCCATGACGCAGGCCATTGATGACATTAAGAACCAGGGCCCCGACGATCTTGCCAAATGTATGATTGAAGCAATTGAGATAAATAAGAACGGTGCTGTGTATATCTGTGATACGGGTAAAATCTTGGAGATGACTTTTCCACGACACTGGCAAATTGTAAAGTAGATGTTCTAAGGAGTATTTGTGGCATTCTTTGGATATTAATAAAATGTCCTGCAATTGGTGTATAGTGTGTATACCTATTGATGAATTTTATTTCGTTTACAATGAAGATCGATTTCGGCATGGGAATTTATTTATGAATGTGACTTTCGCAAGGCTTATTTCTTTGAAGTCGCTACAATGTGAATGACTTATCCCTATCCTTAAAAAGTTTCCTATCTGACTGGTTACCCTGGCTACCTGGCATCTTTTTTTCAATATGCTATTATGTACAAATTGTTATTTAATTGCATAAACAAAATAAAACTTTATCTGGAAAATGTAAGATGCGCAATTTAAAAAATGCGAAAAGTAATAAGGCTTAACGCAGTAAATAAAAATTAATTTTAAATTGTTCAATAACTTGCAATATTTTGAGTTATTGCAAAGGCCCAGATGTGTTTCCGTGTCCGTAAAAAACCAGTAAAGTATCAAACCCCCCAAAATCAGGGTTCGCAAAGAAATGATTAAGGGCAACAATGGATGAGTGGCCGCCAACGATAATGACATTCATTGTTTATTTACGCAAATGCCATAAAACAAAAGATTTACCAAGGGTCTTAGGAGTTGATCGCTTTTGGGGGATATGTCCACAAAAAAATTGTCATACCTCCTCCTTACCAGAGGAGTGGGAATGTGCATGCTTTCAAACCATTGGACCGCTGTAGCCCCTGTTATCGGTCGATTGCTTTTATTAAATTAATAGCATTAACAAAATGCCCATGAAAATAATGACAGTGTCATATTTGAAACCAACTTAATTAGGTATAATCTATTTATTAAAAACAGAGAGATAAGATCGAAACCTATAGATCAGATTATACACATTTTTAATAAAAACTTATATAATTATATAAATATGGCCTTTAATAATAATTAAACTAACGTCGACTATTAGTAAGCTGATAGCTCAAACTCAAGTACAAAATACTATACAAAATGTAGGTACCAATAAATATTGCGACAGCCTTATTAGTGTGAAGAATTCAAGTTACATAATTAATTTTCCTTAAAAACGAAAACAATAATTTTTGTTAAAACTTCGACTTAAATTTCACAATTGCGAAATTTGTATGGAAAATATAGCCACTGTGAACTAATAAAATTTAAAGTCGAAACTAAAAATGTTTACTGGTAATGCCCAATATGTTTACACAGATTGTTATTAAACTCCTCCAGCAAGTTCCTAACAACATTTTTTACCTATTAAAAAGGAAAAATAACACACATTGGAAATGTTAAAAATATCAGCAGATTATTTAAATTCATATTTGAAACAATTTTCAGTGCAATTTATAGTTCCTCTTATATAAATTTATTTTTAATATTTTCTTAAGGTGAGTTTGTTTAATAAGAGTAAATTTCATTATGCGTAGGTTGATGATGTTCGATGTCCGAAAAGGATTAAACTGAAGTTGAACCCCACAATTTAATACCAAGTAGTGTATGGTAGAAGACATAGCCGTCGCCAGAAAATTGTTTTGTCCCATACGCTATTTTCATGTTTTTTTAGTTGGAGATTCATTCCAAAAGGTAATCTTTTATGCTATTTTCAAATCAGCAATCCGTGTAATTTATGCTTAATTTATATTTAAGAATTCTTTTGTGCTACCTCCATACTACGTGTGACAAAGTAAATAAAGTAAATAAAGAAATCAGTAGTTGCTCTACAAGAAAAAATTTTATTCGTCATTTCCACACACTGAATTAATTAATTTGCATTGAAAGAACATCATATAGCTCTTTAAAAGTTGTGTGTGATAAACATTAGTGGATCGATCTGTGCCACTCCAACTATGAACGGCACATTCTATGCCTTCAAATCGAACAAGTCTCGAGTTGTCAAACGCGCGTGATAATAGAAAGTAGGTCTACTGGCGTCGCGTTGAACTTTACGATATTTACGATCTAAAGTCGATTCAACGCCTGAAGTTGTATTTTGTGTGGCAGCATATAAACGCTTTGTTTCTAAAGGGTGATTTTTTAGCTGATTTGGTTTTGGCAACATTGGTTTTGACAGCTGACGTGTGTTTAGTACCTTGTGTCACTGTCAAACAGCTTCAGTTTGGTTTGCAATTTAACCATGGATCGTCTTACAAATGAACAACGCTTGCAAATTATTGAATTTTACTATCAAAATTCGTGCTCGGTTCGAAATGTTCATCGCGCGCTGCTTCCATTTTATGATCGGCATTCTCGACCTTCTGAGCAGTCTATTCGGAAGATTGTGACCAAATTTCGCACCAAATTTACTTTGTTGGACATTAAACCACCAACACGTTTACGTACTGTGCGTAGTGAAGAAAATATTGCGGCCGTATCAGCTAGTGTGACAGAAGACCGCGAAATGTCGATTCAGCGCCGTTCCCAGCAGTTAGGCCTTTGTTACAGCACTACGTGGAAAATTTTGCGGAAGGATTTGGGCGTAAAGCCTTTTAAGATACAGCTGGTGCAAGAACTAAAGCCAGCCGACCTACCACAACGCCGAATTTTTGGTGAATGGGCTCTTGGAAAGCTGGCCGAGGATCCGCTTTTTTGTCGAAAAATTGTGTTCAGCGATGAGGCTCATTTTTGGTTGAATGGGTACGTAAATAAGCAAAATTGCCGCATTTGGAGTGAAGATCAGCCAGAAGCATTGCAACAGCTACCAATGCATCCCGAAAAAGCCACTGTTTGGTGCGGTTTATGGGCCGGCGGCATTATTGGGCCATATTTCTTCAAAGATGATGCGAATCGCAGCGTTACTGTCAATGGTGAACGCTACCGAGCGATGATAACAAACTTTTTTTTGCCCGAAATGGAAGTTCTTGACTTGCATGATATGTGATTTCAACAAGACGGTGCCACATGCCACACAGCACTCGAAACAATGGCGCAATTGCGAGGCGAGTTTGGTGAACAGTTAATTTCACGTTTCGGGCCGGTCAATTGGCCGCCTAGATCTTGCGATTTGACACCATTAGATTATTTTTTGTGGGGGTATGCCAAGGCTAATGTGTATAGGGACAAGCCCGCTTCGATTGACGCACTGGAAGCCAACATCCATGCATTCATTCGTGAGATACCGGCCGATATGTGTGAAAGAGTATGCCAAAATTGGACTCAGCGGATGGGCTACCTGAGACGCAGCCGCGGTCAACATTTGCATGAAATTATCTTTAAACATTAAATTGCAAGGTTCAAACTATCGATTCAAATAAATATTTCATTCATTTTTTCGAATTTTTTGTGTTTTTTTTTTAAAAAATGTTCTAAACCTCTTAAAAAATCACCCGTTACATAATTTGTCAACGCACCCACGCGTCAACGCGACATTGTGAATTGGGCATAAGGGCATCCACCTCTATTTCTACAAAATGATACTTTTAAAAACATTTCATGCTTCGAAAACCCCACTTTCGATTTGCGATTGTTGGTCTCATTCTTCTTCTCCTACTTTTTATAGCAGCCTGAACTGCAGTGATAAATGTTTCCTGGTTGAGAAAGTGAATTCAGATACTTGGGTATAACATTAGGTTCAAGATTGAGCTTCTCGAATCATGTAGAGGCTTTGAGAAAATATTTGTGTTGTACGCTTCGGCACTTATTTTATTTGAGCAGTATTTGTTCAACTTCGTTATTAAAAACAATTTACTATGGCATAGAGTCTGTTCTTTCTGACTATTTGATGTAACTTAAGACATAAATTTTTGGTCTTTATGCTTTGAAATTAACTTCATTTTGTCTGATTAATCTTGTTTAATAAAATAAATAGATATGTATTTTTTTTTTGTTTTTTAATGGTCACCCCACCCACATACTATAACTTTTAGAAATAGATTATGTTTAAATTTTAAAGTGTAATGGCATTCAACATTTTTATAATATAAAGTATATTAAGTATAGAATGTCAAATGAATTTCACAAATTAATTTAAATTACTGTTCATATTGAATTATTGTATTATATATATAGATATTTATGAAAATAAATCTAAATATATATCTAGAAATGGTTACGTCGTGAACAATACCTTATTTTATTATATGCTTTATACAGTATTTTTTGTAATTTTTGAAATAATTTTCGCAATATTTGTTATTATGTTGTCTGCACAATTTTAAAGCAACCGTTTTAACAATTTTGACCCAAGTAGTTATCTAAGATAACATAAGTATTCTAAATAAAATCCCGTACTTAGTTTATCTCTAAAACATGGAATAAATTCGTTTTTTAATTATTTAGTTTTAATTATTTCTCAAGAATTACTACCCAAATCCCAATCTGTGTTCGTATATTTTTGTAAATGCCCAACTTTTATCAAAAATGCAATTGCTTCTCCGGAAAACTTCTTTTTAGCAAATATTACCCACAAATTTCTTCTTTTATTTAACACTATTCTTATAAATGTTCCTTTCTCCGTTCTCAGATTCTAACCTACCTCCTACTTAATAAAATAGTTAAACAACCACCCGGAATGTCAACATAATGCAGATATGTTTTCATTTCAAACTGGTTACCCTAGATTTGGTAGAGTGTTTAGTAAAAAGTTAAACAATTAATTTCAATTGATTGAAAGTGTCGAATAAATGTTGTCTCTGCTTTGAGATTGGAATTTACTGAACTTCTCTTTACAACAAAATTAACTGAATAGCTTCTTAGCGATTAGCCATAGTTTATCATGGCTTTCTCGATATTAGGTACTTTCCCATGCAAACGAATTTGTTTGTTGCTGTGGAGAATGAAGAGTTTTTGCGTTATTTACCAGCAGACCAAAGTGTAGGTAATGCTGATAGAAAAAAAAAAAAGTATTGCTGAGTATACCTACGCATATAGAGTCATATTGTATTGTAGCTTGATTCAAGCTACAAGCAAACCCATGTGAATATGCAATAGCAACATTTTTGTCGAAAGGGGATCCTTGATTGAGACAGGAGTGCAGTGAGAAGTCCCAACAAACGATTATTTCCAACATTCAATGGCCATTTAACAGAGAAGTTTACTAAATGGTGACATAAGTAACACTTTTCTAAATTGTGTTATTCGGATCTACTCTGATAAATTTAAATAGCTTGGTTATCGCTAATCAATAACTTCTTACACAGGATGCATAATGAGACCAACATTCTGACGTCATTAAAAAGGCTTGCGACTTGCGAGTCATTCAATCGGCAACACCTAATAGTATGCAATGATTATCAGTGATTACGAATTTATATGTGTAGCGATTTCAATTGGCGTTCGCTTAGCACAGTGAGTCAGAAAAGTTTTCAATCATTAAACAAAAAATACGTGGCTTAGCGATTCTGTTAAAATGGCAGAAAATGAAACAGCGGACGTTCTTGTTCTTGGTTTGACGGTCAGCATTTTTTTCAGTAAGTTTATTATGAAGCAGCATAAGGCTCAATATCATTTTGAAGAACTTCAAAAATTGAACTTAAATAATATCGGGCTCTTAGTGCAAAGCCTATGCTGCCTTGCGAATGCTAATAGTTTCACAATTACTTTGAATCATAATATCCCATATTGTTATCAATTTTAAAAGCTAAGCTATATCCGCAAATGTTTTCAAAATAAATTAAAAGTAACGGGCAGATGGGTTGTGTTGCTCTTGTGCTATAAGCCAGACATTTGTAGCATAAAACAAACAACTCAATCTTTGGCATAGCAATAGAATTCTTAAAGAACGTAAAATACCTCGGCCTTGCTTGGGATAAATATTTTAACTATTCCAAATAAATAAATGTCTGCGCAACAAATCTTTATGAATAACTACTAACTTATGTGAGTGTTAAATTTTTTTTAGCGAATAGAAGGGACTTTCAATTTTATGCCGAACATTAACCTACTGAATTAGGATGTTTTTTCAGGATTTGAAACTTTTATGTGAACTAATTAAAACAATGCGTCTTCGGATTTTAGAGGGATTCACATTACTTGAGCTGTTTTTACTTACTAAACTTACTACACTGATTGAAACGATTTTCAAATTCGTTAAGAACAACGCAGACTTTATTATAAGCCCAGAGTAGAGTCCGCTTATCTTTACGCACCTTCAAAATGCCCTTACGCAGAAAAATGTGATTTATAAAGATTTTTCGAACTTAGCCAACGTTATGTACTTCGCTTGGGTAAATATGTTTTTGCATCAAATGTCATTTGCTCGTGGTCGAATTGTAAACAAAAGCGAAAAGCGAATTTTTTGTTGTGCATTCATTTCGTATGTTGTTTAAAAACAACAACCACTAGATTTGGTGGTGGTTGGTGGAATTGGACGTGGTATATGGATATAGGAAGACACATAGGTAATTTGATTTTTTATTGTGTAAATGATTTTATTTACAAAGCTGATCACAGCTGATGTTGGTTTCAGAGCATAAAGTAATAGATTTCAGTGTTTTCTGTAATATCTTATCGAAATTCTTACCTTTTTAGAAAAAAACCTCGTTTGATATAGTTAAAGTTAAAATTAAAGTTATAAATAACAATAACAGGAAAGCCACGTAGAGGCTGCGGAAATCTCTCTCTTGTTTAACTAAACAAGCCGTAAGGGAATCTAATTAATACGGATGAAAATGAATTCTTGAAGCACAGTTTCAATATTTATTAATTCAGAAGATGAAATATGTAAAAATGCAAAATGAGCAAGAGAAACAAGAGAAATATAAAAACTTTTACAAACAAAATCACATTTTAGAGTTTGACAATTCTGAAAGTTCACATTACAGAGATGACAATGTAAAGTTTTGCCGACTCACATTTTAGAGAGATTAACATTATCGGTAATTCACATTATAGAGGGACTACTGTATTTTGTGATTTTTCAGTAATCGAATTTGTTACCCCTCGGTTGAATGACTGTGAACCGTATTGAGCTGTTGTGTTAAGGTCAAATAAGTGCCAGAAAATTTGTTTTCGCTATTAGCCAAAGTATTGAAACATTAAGTAAACTATTCTGACATATCAAGTTTACTGATATCATCCATCATCATATACATACGACATACTCAGACAACTTTAATGTAGACCCAGCGTCAACCTTCCATTTTCATCGGCATTAAAACTGTACACATCGATATGTATCTTTGAAGTCATTTACAGTGAATATATTTGTATCCCAGAAGCTGCCCTTCAGCAGACCCAGCTTAGACGAACAAGGTGAACGATTTGCCCACGTAAAGGTGCGTTTTTTTTATATGTAAATGCGGATCGGAGATCAATGTTTTTTGTATACCCGAACCTAACCACAAAGGGCCGAGTCTTCAGTTGAGGGTATAAAAGTTACAACACCTCTTTGGATTGGCATCAGTTAGCTACGTACACACCTGTAACTAAGTTTACATCTCAAAGAAAAAAAAAAAGTTATCAACATGTTCAAATTGGTAAGTTGGATTCCGTCCTTATTATTTGAATTTCAAATATTTAGTTGCTTTTCTTTAAAGATTGGTCTTTTTGCTGTCATCGCTGTTGCTTCAGCAGGACATTTGGGGCATCAGTCACTCAGTCAACCTCATCATTTGCACAGTGCTCCAGCAACATCGTACCAGAGCATCCAACAACATCATTCTCCTTCAATTCCAGTTATTACTCATGCCAGTCCAGTACATAGTCCACATTCAGTCCATGCCGCACCAATAATTCACTCAGCTCCAATTGTGAGCCATCATGCTCTTCCAGTACACTCCGCACCACTGCTGCACTCTAGTCATTCGCTTCACTCAGCTCCGTCCGTACACTCAGTTCCATTGGACCTTCATCATGGTCATAGCATTCACGGTCTTCATGGTGGACCTCCCCATCACTAGGTTAGTTCTTCAAATCTCTTCTTTTCACTGACAATAAATAAAAATGATGTGTTTCTCTTTTAAACGAATTCCTTCTTTATTTAGATAAAAATGTTAATTTTATTCATCTAGCTAGTCAGATTTTTATTGCTTAATGATAACTGGTAGTCATTTAAATTTTGACAATTATTTTTTTATTCAGAAGGTTGTATAGATATTGTAAGGTAGGCAATATAACAATAATTAATAATCGATGAGAATAAGCATGATTTTGTGATTTGATATTTTTAACTTTGGTCATTAAAAAGGCCCACCATTTTCGGTATAGTTAGCAATGTCAACAAAGCGCATAAGCAGAGCAAGAATCACTTGTTTAAATGTATGTATGTTTCAAGGTTGTCTAGAAATCGAAAGTGTATAAACTTATTGACATGTTTTTCAGAAGATGTACAACAGAAGGTAGACAACAGACCAGTGCTACCATATTCTTGGAAGTGAGTTATTAGACAATTCATTTTAATCATACGAGCCCTGAAATTATCCTACCTACAGAATTTGTAAAAGCGTTGTGAGGTGTTCATTCCTAGAAAATAAGAATACCTCGATTCAATGTTCGTGGTTTAGCGGGACAGAACCTTAAAATGAAATAGTAAACTACCATCATCGGCACATACCTATATGCGGATTGCCAACTCGGGTAACCACAGGGCTTGACTATATTTTTGAGCACCTTGTGGCTTTGGTTTATGTTCTTAAGTCTCTCAAAACCTCGTAAGTGCCTCCTAACTCGTATGTTACTCAGTTAGAGAAATAACTCATGAATTGAATATTATTAAGCAAAATGAATAACACACACAATATCTGACGCTTTCTCTATTATAGCATCATAGAACTGGGATTACCTAACTGATTTGCACATTGATCTATTTGATTGCAATTTGCAAATAGTCGGAATCACATCGCACAAGAGGATCCTAGTGAGAATGTGAACCATAAACTACGTATGAAATAGACTGATAGCTTCAGCCAAAAAAGAGGGATTGCCTACAAGCTGAATTTGACCTTGAATGTAGCCCAGTTTGAATTCATGTATAAGTGCCATGTTATTCAAAGGGGGCACACGCATACTTGAAAAAAAAAACAGCCTACACTTCCGACTCAAACCAGGTGTCAGGTAGCCTGAGGTGGATTCTCATTTCAATATCGAGTGTGGGGCTGTGTTGGGCAAATAAAAGTTTTTCTGAGTTCCTTGAAATTATTCGCTACATTTTTATAGATATAATTGTTCGATTTTCCTATTTCGTGGTATCAAGTGAAATTAGTTATGTAATTGAAGTGCAATGAATGTTCAAATTGTACAATATAAAGAAAAGGAATTCTTTTAAATCATTCCATTATGAACACATAGATATCTATCATTTTAAGGATATCGATATCAACAAATTGTTCGCCATAGAATTTCCTTTAAGTTTCGCAACCTATTTCACCTTTTACATTTTTTTCGGTATTCGCAAGCTGTTTTTCTTTCGACTGTTTTTTTTTTAACAACTAAGAACAGCATTAAACAAAACTAACAAACTGTACTGTCGTTTGAAAAAGTGTAAGAAAAATTACAAAAAAAAAAAAACAGTTTCCTAGAGCAAATTGTTGGAAGAAACAATAATAAATGTGCAGTCATCAATTTGCAAGAAATTTTTGGATCCTTATTTTCTACACTCACGATGGTATCTTTATTTTATATATCTTTATTTATTAAATGTCTGATAGCTAATGTTTTTTTTTTTTTTTTTTTTTCGTTATTTAACAGGATCTTCATGAAAAGGTTAAGAATAATAATAATAATTAATTGGCGCAGCTGGTCCGAGGGACCCAAGGCCGAGCTTCTCACAACCATTCGTTTTGTGTGAGTTTCATTTTTGGAACGAATGGAAGGGATCTACAATTTTATGCCGAATTCCAAACGGCTAATTGAGAAGCTCTTTCAAGACAGTTTATACTCTCGGATGTTTGTCAGACGCTCGCGAGAGGTGGCGCAGTGGAAAACACCCTAAGTTGAAATTTGGGTTTTTGCGGGACTCGAACCTGGGACCCCTCGCTCAGTATTTTTATTTTGATCATTTTTTAAACCTACATTCTAGACAAAAACGATTAAATCTAATTTAAAACTAACATTTATCTTAATCTAGCTTACTGGCTCTTAGCGAGCGCTCTAAACTTATCAATATCCTTAAAATTATTGCCTTTCGGCCTTAAATCTATCAATCTATAATTTGATTTGTTTTTTAATTTTCAAGAAACGCCGCCCACAAGGGTTCATCAGTGCCATCGAGACTCCAGCGAGGCTATAAGCGTCATTCGAGTCTCAGCAGCATTATCATGCTGGCTAGCCCGGCCCCTCCCAAAGACCCCCTACTCTAAGCCTAAGCCTACAAACTTAATATCTATCTTAAAACAAGGGAGGATGCTACATTAGCAGCGCACCGGCCCGGGAGAGCGTATCAACCCTCACCTCTTCGTTAAGCCACCAAAATTCGGTGAACTGCTTTACCGTATCGACACTGTCCCGATCCGCAATTGCGGTACTAAAACGGAGGAGCTCCTGAGCATAAGCGGCGTACCCGTCGTGGATGAGCCGCTTATCCCTCGCACCGCGGTGGCTGTGGTACAATACCGGCACGCCATCTTTTGTCTGGACTAACCCTTTCATGTCTACATGAAGAAAAGCCTCAGGCGGGATAAGTCCAACACACTAAACACTAAGCCACTGCGCCTACTCATGATGAAGAGGTTATAACTACAAAACCATAATTCAAATCTAAATATTCGTCATCGAACCATCTCTTTAAATTCCATGCCGTTTTTTTGTGGGCATTACCGGCGAAATAATTTTTTGCAAAAAACAAAAAAAGAAAACAGACACAACAATAATTGTAGGAATTTTAGTTTTTTAAGATGAAATTTTCACTGTTAATTCCTTTATTTTATAAACCATTTTTTAGATTACATATTTCCGTGGTGAAGTAAAACAACGAATTTAAACTCTCAGACCGCACCCATCAGCTGATAATCTCCGTCAGTGTTCTTATCACTTTGAATTTATTTTTCCCACGTAGCGTGGTCATTTTTCCCTTTTCACCGAAATCAAATCGTCTCGAATTTTTGATGAGAACAATCTTACTTTTAAAAGTAAAATTCGTATTTTGAGGAAAGAAAATCGCATTAGTATAAAAATCACAGTTTGTTGGCTTATAATGATTATTTGTTGGTACTAGAAATTTTTGCTAAAGGAAAATCTCCTTTTTATGGACATTTAGTGCCTTGATATTCGTGGTGAAATGTAGTTTGAATATATTTTTGTCAGGTTATTTAAATTCCCACAGTATTGAAATTTTTTCCTTTGACGGACGGAAAGTTTTTCGGAAATCGAAATTCCCACAAAAAGGCAAAGATACTACGAATATGGAACACTGCTGATTGTCAGTTGTTCGTTAAACCTCGCGCTAAATCGAATTTTTTTCTTCTGCCTCACAAGTATTCACAGACAGTACAATTGAAAGCGGGAGGGAGGGGCTTACATTGAAAAAAAATTTAGTTTAAATCGGGGAGGCGTAGGAATGCTGTTAGTCTATTTATTATTTAGTTTGTCTAACTATATAGTTTATGAATTGAACTCGTTTTGGTAACTTAATGTTGCCATTAAAATTTTTGGGGCGTTTTTTTTGCATTTGAACATATTATTGGAAATGCAGAATTACGTTTCTTTTGATGGTCCACACAGTTTTGGCAACGTCAATCGACAAAAAAAAAGATTTAAACGCCAGCTCTTAAATAGATAACATTTATAGCCTTAACTTACTTATTTTCATAATTAAATACATAATTTGTCAACGCACCCACGCGTCAACGCGACATTGTGAATTGGGCATAAGGGCATCCACCTCTATTTCTACAAAATGATACTTTTAAAAACATTTCATGCTTCGAAAACCCCACTTTCGATTTGCGATTGTTGGTCTCATTCTTCTTCTCCTACTTTTTATAGCAGCCTGAACTGCAGTGATAAATGTTTCCTGGTTGAGAAAGTGAATTCAGATACTTGGGTATAACATTAGGTTCAAGATTGAGCTTCTCGAATCATGTAGAGGCTTTGAGAAAATATTTGTGTTGTACGCTTCGGCACTTATTTTATTTGAGCAGTATTTGTTCAACTTCGTTATTAAAAACAATTTACTATGGCATAGAGTCTGTTCTTTCTGACTATTTGATGTAACTTAAGACATAAATTTTTGGTCTTTATGCTTTGAAATTAACTTCATTTTGTCTGATTAATCTTGTTTAATAAAATAAATAGATATGTATTTTTTTTTTGTTTTTTAATGGTCACCCCACCCACATACTATAACTTTTAGAAATAGATTATGTTTAAATTTTAAAGTGTAATGGCATTCAACATTTTTATAATATAAAGTATATTAAGTATAGAATGTCAAATGAATTTCACAAATTAATTTAAATTACTGTTCATATTGAATTATTGTATTATATAGGGTGATTTTTTAAGAGGTTTAGAACTTTTAAAAAAAAAAAAACACAAAAAATTCGAAAAAATGAATGAAATATTTATTTGAATCGATAGTTTGAACCTTGCAATTTAATGTTTAAAGATAATTTCATGCAAATGTTGACCGCGGCTGCGACTCAGGTAGCCCATCCGCTGAGTCCAATTTTGGCATACTCTTTCACACATATCGGCCGGTATCTCACGAATGAATGCATGGATGTTGGCTTCCAGTGCGTCAATCGAAGCGGGCTTGTCCCTATACACATTAGCCTTGGCATACCCCCACAAAAAATAATCTAATGGTGTCAAATCGCACGATCTAGGCGGCCAATTGACCGGCCCGAAACGTGAAATTAACTGTTCACCAAACTCGCCTCGCAATTGCGCCATTGTTTCGCGTGCTGTGTGGCATGTGGCACCGTCTTGTTGAAACCACATATCATGCAAGTCAAGAACTTCCATTTCGGGCAAAAAAACGTTTCTTATCATCGCTCGGTAGCGTTCACCATTGACAGTAACGCTGCGATTCGCATCATCTTTGAAGAAATATGGCCCAATAATGCCGCCGGCCCATAAACCGCACCGAACAGTGGCTTTTTCGGGATGCATTGGTAGCTGTTGCAATGCTTCTGGCTGATCTTCACTCCAAATGCGGCAATTTTGCTTATTTACGTACCCATTCAACCAAAAATGAGCCTCATCGCTGAACACAATTTTTCGATAAAAAAGCGGATCCTCGGCCAGCTTTCCAAGAGCCCATTCACCAAAAATTCGGCGTTGTGGTAGGTCGGCTGGCTTTAGTTCTTGCACCAGCTGTATCTTAAAAGGCTTTACGCCCAAATCCTTCTGCAAAATTTTCCACGTAGTGCTGTAACAAAGGCCTAACTGCTGGGAACGGCGCCGAATCGACATTTCGCGGTCTTCTGTCACACTAGCTGATACGGCCGCAATATTTTCTTCACTACGCACAGTACGTAAACGTGTTGGTGGTTTAATGTCCAACAAAGTAAATTTGGTGCGAAATTTGGTCACAATCTTCCGAATAGACTGCTCAGAAGGTCGAGAATGCCGATCATAAAATGGAAGCAGCGCGCGATGAACATTTCGAACCGAGCACGAATTTTGATAGTAAAATTCAATAATTTGCAAGCGTTGTTCATTTGTTAGACGATCCATGGTTAAATTGCAAACCAAACTGAAGCTGTTTGACAGTGACACAAGGTACTAAACACACGTCAGCTGTCAAAACCAGTGTTGCCAAAACCAAACCAGCTAAAAAATCACCCTTTATATATAGATATTTATGAAAATAAATCTAAATATATATCTAGAAATGGTTACGTCGTGAACAATACCTTATTTTATTATATGCTTTATACAGTATTTTTTGTAATTTTTGAAATAATTTTCGCAATATTTGTTATTATGTTGTCTGCACAATTTTAAAGCAACCGTTTTAACAATTTTGACCCAAGTAGTTATCTAAGATAACATAAGTATTCTAAATAAAATCCCGTACTTAGTTTATCTCTAAAACATGGAATAAATTCGTTTTTTAATTATTTAGTTTTAATTATTTCTCAAGAATTACTACCCAAATCCCAATCTGTGTTCGTATATTTTTGTAAATGCCCAACTTTTATCAAAAATGCAATTGCTTCTCCGGAAAACTTCTTTTTAGCAAATATTACCCACAAATTTCTTCTTTTATTTAACACTATTCTTATAAATGTTCCTTTCTCCGTTCTCAGATTCTAACCTACCTCCTACTTAATAAAATAGTTAAACAACCACCCGGAATGTCAACATAATGCAGATATGTTTTCATTTCAAACTGGTTACCCTAGATTTGGTAGAGTGTTTAGTAAAAAGTTAAACAATTAATTTCAATTGATTGAAAGTGTCGAATAAATGTTGTCTCTGCTTTGAGATTGGAATTTACTGAACTTCTCTTTACAACAAAATTAACTGAATAGCTTCTTAGCGATTAGCCATAGTTTATCATGGCTTTCTCGATATTAGGTACTTTCCCATGCAAACGAATTTGTTTGTTGCTGTGGAGAATGAAGAGTTTTTGCGTTATTTACTAGCAGACCAAAGTGTAGGTAATGCTGATAGAAAAAAAAAACAAAAACAAAAGTATTGCTGAGTATACCTAAGCTTATAGAGTCATATTGTATTGTAGCTTGATTCAAGCTACAAGCAAACCCATGTGAATATGCAATAGCAACATTTTTGTCGAAAGGGGATCCATGATTGAGACAGGACTGGAGTGAGAAGTCCCAACAAACGATTATTCCAACATTCAATAGGCATTTAATAGAGAAGTTTACTAAATTGAATAAACCAAGGTGACATAAGTAACACTTTTCTAAATTGTGTTATTCGGATCTACTCTGATAAATTTAAATAGCTTGGTTATCGCTAATCAATAACTTCTTACACAGGATGCATAATGAGACCAACATTCTGACGTCATTAAAAAGGCTTGCGACTTGCGTTCAATCGGCAACACCTAATAGTATGCAATGATTATCAGTGATTACGAATTTATATGTGTAGCGATTTCAATTGGCGTTCGCTTAGCACAGTGAGTCAGAAAAGTTTTCAATCATTAAACAAAAAATACGTGGCTTAGCGATTCTGTTAAAATGGCAGAAAATGAAACAGCGGACGTTCTTGTTCTTGGTTTGACGGTCAGCATTTTTTTCAGTAAGTTTATTATGAAGCAGCATAAGGCTCAATATCATTTTGAAGAACTTCAAAAATTGAACTTAAATAATATCGGGCTCTTAGTGCAAAGCCTATGCTGCCTTGCGAATGCTAATAGTTTCACAATTACTTTGAATCATAATATCCCATATTGTTATCAATTTTAAAAGCTAAGCTATATCCGCAAATGTTTTCAAAATAAATTAAAAGTAACGGGCAGATGGGTTGTGTTGCTCTTGTGCTATAAGCCAGACATTTGTAGCATAAAACAAACAACTCAATCTTTGGCATAGCAATAGAATTCTTAAAGAACGTAAAATACCTCGGCCTTGCTTGGGATAAATATTTTAACTATTCCAAATAAATAAATGTCTGCGCAACAAATCTTTATGAATAACTACTAACTTATGTGAGTGTTAAATTTTTTTTAGCGAATAGAAGGGACTTTCAATTTTATGCCGAACATTAACCTACTGAATTAGGATGTTTTTTCAGGATTTGAAACTTTTATGTGAACTAATTAAAACAATGCGTCTTCGGATTTTAGAGGGATTCACATTACTTGAGCTGTTTTTACTTACTAAACTTACTACACTGATTGAAACGATTTTCAAATTCGTTAAGAACAACGCAGACTTTATTATAAGCCCAGAGTAGAGTCCGCTTATCTTTACGCACCTTCAAAATGCCCTTACGCAGAAAAATGTGATTTATAAAGATTTTTCGAACTTAGCCAACGTTATGTACTTCGCTTGGGTAAATATGTTTTTGCATCAAATGTCATTTGCTCGTGGTCGAATTGTAAACAAAAGCGAAAAGCGAATTTTTTGTTGTGCATTCATTTCGTATGTTGTTTAAAAACAACAACCACTAGATTTGGTGGTGGTTGGTGGAATTGGACGTGGTATATGGATATAGGAAGACACATAGGTAATTTGATTTTTTATTGTGTAAATGATTTTATTTACAAAGCTGATCACAGCTGATGTTGGTTTCAGAGCATAAAGTAATAGATTTCAGTGTTTTCTGTAATATCTTATCGAAATTCTTACCTTTTTAGAAAAAAACCTCGTTTGATATAGTTAAAGTTAAAATTAAAGTTATAAATAACAATAACAGGAAAGCCACGTAGAGGCTGCGGAAATCTCTCTCTTGTTTAACTAAACAAGCCGTAAGGGAATCTAATTAATACGGATGAAAATGAATTCTTGAAGCACAGTTTCAATATTTATTAATTCAGAAGATGAAATATGTAAAAATGCAAAATGAGCAAGAGAAACAAGAGAAATATAAAAACTTTTACAAACAAAATCACATTTTAGAGTTTGACAATTCTGAAAGTTCACATTACAGAGATGACAATGTAAAGTTTTGCCGACTCACATTTTAGAGAGATTAACATTATCGGTAATTCACATTATAGAGGGACTACTGTATTTTGTGATTTTTCAGTAATCGAATTTGTTACCCCTCGGTTGAATGACTGTGAACCGTATTGAGCTGTTGTGTTAAGGTCAAATAAGTGCCAGAAAATTTGTTTTCGCTATTAGCCAAAGTATTGAAACATTAAGTAAACTATTCTGACATATCAAGTTTACTGATATCATCCATCATCATATACATACGACATACTCAGACAACTTTAATGTAGACCCAGCGTCAACCTTCCATTTTCATCGGCATTAAAACTGTACACATCGATATGTATCTTTGAAGTCATTTACAGTGAATATATTTGTATCCCAGAAGCTGCCCTTCAGCAGACCCAGCTTAGACGAACAAGGTGAACGATTTGCCCACGTAAAGGTGCGTTTTTTTTATATGTAAATGCGGATCGGAGATCAATGTTTTTTGTATACCCGAACCTAACCACAAAGGGCCGAGTCTTCAGTTGAGGGTATAAAAGTTACAACACCTCTTTGGATTGGCATCAGTTAGCTACGTACACACCTGTAACTAAGTTTACATCTCAAAGAAAAAAAAAAAAAGTTATCAACATGTTCAAATTGGTAAGTTGGATTCCGTCCTTATTATTTGAATTTCAAATAGTTGCTTTTCTTTAAAGATTGGTCTTTTTGCTGTCATCGCTGTTGCTTCAGCAGGACATTTGGGGCATCAGTCACTCAGTCAACCTCATCATTTGCACAGTGCTCCAGCAACATCGCACCAGAGCATTCAACAACATCATTCTCCTTCAATTCCAGTTATTACTCATGCCAGTCTAGTACATAGTCCACATTCAGTCCATGCCGCACCAATCATTCACTCAGCTCCAATTGTGAGCCATCATGTTCTTCCAGTACACTCCGCACCACTGCTGCACTCTAGTCATTCGCTTCACTCAGCTCCGTCCGTACACTCAGTGCCATTGGACCTTCATCATGGTCATAGCATCCACGGTCTTCATGGTGGACTTCCCCATCACTAGGTTAGTTCTTCAAATCTCTTCTTTTCACTGACAATAAATAAAAATGATGTGTTTCTCTTTTAAATGAATTCCTTCTTTATTTAGATAAAAATGTTAATTTTATTCATCTAGCTAGTCAGATTTTTATTGCTTAGTGATAACTGGTAGTCATTTAAATTTTGACAATTATTTTTTTATTCAGAAGGTTGTGTATAGATATTGTAAGGTAGGCAATATAACAATAATTAATTATCGATGAGAATAAGCATGATTTTGTGATTTGATATTTTTAACTTTGGTCATTAAAAAGGCCCACCATTTTCGGTATAGTTAGCAATGTCAACAAAGCGCATAAGCAGAGCAAGAATCACTTGTTTAAATGTATGTATGTTTCAAGGTTGTATAATCTTATTGACATGTTTTTCAGAAGATGTACAACAGACCAGTGCTACCATATTCTTGGAAGTGAGTTATTAGACAATTCATTTTAATCACACGAGCCCTGAAATTATCATACCTACAGAATTTTTAAAAGCGTTGTGAGGTGGCATTACCTAACTGGTTTTCACATTGATCTATTTGATTGCAATTTGCAAATAGCCGGAATCACATCGCACAAGAGGATCCTAGCGAGAATGTGAACCATAAACTACGTATGAAATAGACTGATAGCTTCAGCCAAAAAAGATGGATTGCCTACAAGCTGAATTTGACCTTGAATGTAGCCCAGTTTGAATTCGCGAGAGGTGGCGCAGTGGAAAACACCCTAAGTTGAAATTTGGGTTTTTGCGGGACTCGAACCTGGGACCCCTCGCTCAGTATTTTTATTTTGATCATTTTTTAAACCTACATTCTAGACAAAAACGATTAAATCTAATTTAAAACTAACATTTATCTTAATCTAGCTTACTGGCTCTTAGCGAGCGCTCTAAACTTATCAATATCCTTAAAATTATTGCCTTTCGGCCTTAAATCTATCAATCTATAATTTGATTTGTTTTTTAATTTTCAAGAAACGCCGCCCACAAGGGTTCATCAGTGCCATCGAGACTCCAGCGAGGCTATAAGCGTCATTCGAGTCTCAGCAGCATTATCATGCTGGCTAGCCCGGCCCCTCCCAAAGACCCCCTACTCTAAGCCTAAGCCTACAAACTTAATATCTATCTTAAAACAAGGGAGGATGCTACATTAGCAGCGCACCGGCCCGGGAGAGCGTCTCCCTCACCTCTTCGTTAAGCCACCAAAATTCGGTGAACTGCTTTACCGTATCGACACTGTCCCGATCCGCAATTGCGGTACTAAAACGGAGGAGCTCCTGAGCATAAGCGGCGTACCCGTCGTGGATGAGCCGCTTATCCCTCGCACCGCGGTGGCTGTGGTACAATACCGGCACGCCATCTTTTGTCTGGACTAACCCTTTCATGTCTACATGAAGAAAAGCCTCAGGCGGGATAAGTCCAACACACTAAACACTAAGCCACTGCGCCTACTCATGATGAAGAGGTTATAACTACAAAACCATAATTCAAATCTAAATATTCGTCATCGAACCATCTCTTTAAATTCCATGCCGTTTTTTTGTGGGCATTACCGGCGAAATAATTTTTTGCAAAAAACAAAAAAAGAAAACAGACACAACAATAATTGTAGGAATTTTAGTTTTTTAAGATGAAATTTTCACTGTTAATTCCTTTATTTTATAAACCATTTTTTAGATTACATATTTCCGTGGTGAAGTAAAACAACGAATTTAAACTCTCAGACCGCACCCATCAGCTGATAATCTCCGTCAGTGTTCTTATCACTTTGAATTTATTTTTCCCACGTAGCGTGGTCATTTTTCCCTTTTCACCGAAATCAAATCGTCTCGAATTTTTGATGAGAACAATCTTACTTTTAAAAGTAAAATTCGTATTTTGAGGAAAGAAAATCGCATTAGTATAAAAATCACAGTTTGTTGGCTTATAATGATTATTTGTTGGTACTAGAAATTTTTGCTAAAGGAAAATCTCCTTTTTATGGACATTTAGTGCCTTGATATTCGTGGTGAAATGTAGTTTGAATATATTTTTGTCAGGTTATTTAAATTCCCACAGTATTGAAATTTTTTCCTTTGACGGACGGAAAGGTTTTCGGAAATCGAAATTCCCACAAAAAGGCAAAGATACTACGAATAAGGAACACTGCTGAGTGTCAGTTGTTTGTTAAACCTCACGCTAAATAGAATTTTTTTCTTCTGTCTCACAAGTATTCACAGACAGTACAATTGAAAGCGGGAGGGAGGGGCTTACATTGAAAAAAAATTTAGTTTAAATCGGGGAGGCGTAGGAATGCTGTTAGTCTATTTATTAGTTAGTTTGTCTAACTATATAGTTTATGAAGTGAACTCGTTTTGGTAATTTAATGTTGCCATTAAAATTTTTGGGGCGTTTTTTTTTGCATTTGAACATATTATTGGAAATGCAGAATTACGTTTCTTTTGATGGTCCACACAGTTTTGGCAACGTCAATCGACAAAAAAAAAAAGATTTCAACGCCAGCTCTTAAATAGATAACAGTTATAGCCTTAACTTACTTATATACATAATTATATATAAAAAAAAAGTGGGAAGAAAACTCCCTGTTAGCTTCTTAGTTTTTTTTATTTAGGCTTCTTGAATTCCCGAGAATAAAAAACTTTAAATTACCTATCGATCAAACAAAATTTCGTTAACAAATTCTAATCACCATGCACGTTCGTTGTACGTACTACCATAGTAAAATAAAAAATTGTTGTCATTTGCACAAAAACGGCATAAATTTTTTGAAAAGGGCATAATTTTTTTTTTTTTTTAAAAAGTTATAATTTTTTTTAGGTTTAAGCACAAACACTTCTATTCATTTTGGCATCACTGATCTGATCTATCTGGTCTTATGCGATGTCCCATTCCTATTCTTTCGACTTCATTATGTGCTTTGCGTTCTTTTTCAGTTTGACTTCGTTGATATATTTGTTGTTGACTTGCTTGCCTTGTTCGTTCGCCAGTATTTGCGGGTCTTGGCATTTTCAAGAAATTACTGAAATTTGCTTTTCAATAACTATATTTTCCGCGTTAAATTTTTTTTTTTTACTTCATTTTTAAATCAATGTTGTTCCAACGTAAAAATGGAGTCGCCGGTCCTAGTGCCAAATATAAATAGTGAATCTGCTGTGGTTCAATGAATGAAACGCCTTAATCCTTACAGCAGTTAAATTACGAATTCAATTTTATGTCTGAACAACTGGCGGTACCGGAACGTGAGTTTGACGTTGCAGGTCCAACAAGAAAATTATAATTCACTAATACGCAAAGATAACTAAATCCAAGAACAATTTAATATTAGGTGATTAAATTCGAAATAAATTTACCTAGTAAATTTAGTTTCGACAATATCAACTGTGGGATAGATAGATAGATTACTTTATTTCGTATTGACAGTTTTTACATGATTTAGTTATCGCACAGCTTAAGATACCGAGATTTCATATATTTATATCTTTCTTCTGAAAAATTATTTCCACAATAGGTGTTGAAGGAAAATAAGATGAAAAACCTTCAATATATTCAATATAAGCAATAAATAAATAAATAAATAAATAAATAAGTAAATAAATAAATAAATAAATAAACAAATAATAAATAAATAAATAAATAAATAAATAAATAAACAAATAAATAAAAAAATAAATAAAAATATATGTATCTTTATATAAAAAATCCAACAACTATATAGATAAATAAATTTATAAATAAATAAATAAAATATAGAAACAAATAAGTGCATAGCTTTAATAGCTTGAGTAGCTGTTTGTGGCACACAAGGCATTGACCAGGCGATTGTCAGCAAATGTGCAGGAATTGATAAACTTATTTGTTTGTTTTAATATTCTTGAAGATATCAGTTCATCACCCGTTTTTTTGTGAAGGTGCAAAGTGGGATAATCGCACGCTAGGTTTAACATTAGTTTTGGAACTTCGTTTTGTGCTACTCGCAGTTTTCTTAAGTGACATTTTGCGGATTTTCCCCATACAGGACAGCCATAAAGAAGTATTGCTTGAAAAATGACTTTCATTATTATTATTTTGTTATGTAAAGATAAAGGAGATTTTCTGTTAATGAATGGATAAAGCATTTTCGATGCGGTTTTTACTTTATTAACAGTCTGTCTGATATGTTCCTGGAATGTTAGTTTACTGTCAACGTAAATACCTAGGTATTTAAAGGAATTTTTAAACTCCAGATTAAATTCATTTACTTGCAAGCTAGAAGAAGGAAGAAAACAAGCTTTTCTTTTTCGTGAGAAAAAGATTGCTTGCGATTTGTCTTCATTTAACTTGATTTTCAACTTAGTGAAGTACTTTTGCAAGATTTGCATCGCATTTTTAACATTAAGAGCAAGCTCATGAGATGAAAATATAGCCGTATCATCAGCAAAATAGGAATTATACAGGTTGTAAAGTATAGGCCCCAACACTGAGCCCTGAGGTACTCCTGACTTGTATTGTATGAAATTAGACACACCATTGTTGACATGCACTTCAAAACATCGATCAGACAGAAAACTTAGAACTATATTGCACAGATAAGGTGGGAAATTGAGGTTGGTATCACAAAAGACCAGACCATTATGCTAAACTGAGTCGAAAGCCTTTTCTATGTCGACTTAAATCATGCCAGTTGATTTTCCTATAAACCGATTACTTCTTACATAGTTGCAAATCCTCATTACTTGATGGGAAGTGCTGTGGAAGCGCCTTAACCCAAATTGTTCATCGGGCCGAATCTGGTTTTCTTCAGTAAACTTAATGATTTTCTCTTTAAGAAGCCTCTCATAAATTTTGCTCATATTACTAAGCAGACTGATTGGTCGGTAATTATTTGGATCGTCTGGGGGCTTTCCCGCTCTTAATATCGGTGTCACTTTTGCAAACTTCCACTTCAGTGGGAAATACTGCAATTTTAGACAAGCGTTCATAACATTTGTCAAAATTTTGACACTGATTTTAGGTAACTCCTTGATGTACACATTTCTTATTAGAACTGCCCTTCAGATTTTCTTGTTACCAAGTTATGTATGAAGAACTCGATATCATCTTCACATACATAGGCTTCTACCGGTAAATCTATTTCTAATGATCTGAGCACGTTTGAACTGTGCTATCTACCAATGAAATTGTATGCATATCACTCAATATGCAATGCTTACGCTCTCAATTTACTTTTTGATGACAAAATAATACCTCACACATAAGTGTGCTAATTAGTTTTTGACATAAAAAGTCAAAATAAATATTTAATAGGAAGATTCATTGGATGTCAAATCAGGACCTAATGGGGATTTTTCGGCACATTCTTCTGCCTAAACCTGAAATACAGCAATACGAACAAAACCAAGAAAGAATCCTGAAAATCGTCCCACTGGTTATCGAGTTATAGCTTCATCGAGTTTCACCCCGAGTTTCACAAACGCAAAATTGTCCAACATATGAGTTCAATCATTTTCCCGTATGATAAATTTGACAGTTTCTTTCGAAAACTAAGTTTACTTAAGAATGTTTCTAGAAATGACTATGCACAGTACGTAGCTGCATACAATGGGCCGTATGTATAAAAACCAACATTTGCTTTGAGTAAATGGTTGTAGTAAAGTAAAATCACTTAGCAACTTAGCTACTGGATTATTGTAGCAATTGCTACCTACGTTATAATCACATTGACTCTGCCGCCAACATAAGAAAAAAAGTGGGGTCAAAGCAAGCGTGTTGACAGTAAAGCGGATTATTTCGAAGGTTAATCACTTAAAGCGACTTAAATTGAAGAACAGCCCACCGCTTACCCCATACCGCAACGCCTTAGTTTCTGCCGTATTAATATGACATGGAATAAGAAATGGTACCGTGTTGTTTTCTCCGATGAAAAAAAAATTTATTTCGAGGGTCCGACGGTTTTAACGGTTTATGGTTTGCGGAAGGAGGAACTTGAATTGGATCGGTTATACAGCCGAGTAGGCGGTGTTATGCTTTGAGGAGCGTACTCATACTTCTCGTATGAATACACAGTCCCACATTGGCTTACTCGAGAAGGTTTTCCCTTCCATTACTAGAATGTTTGGTGACTTGCCATGGAAATTGCAACAGGATAACGCATCCATTCACAACGCCAGAGTGGTGAAACAATTTCTTAAGCGTCAAAACATTTCATTGTTGGATTGGCCACCATACTCACCAGACCCAAACATTATCGAAAATGCTTGGGGATGACTTGCTCGGAAAGTGTACGAGTCAGGGAAGCAGTACTCTAATAAGCAGGAACTAATTGCAGCAATTAAATGTATGACGTTATTTATAACTAGCCGTTACTAATTTTTTGTTTATAACTCAAAACTCACAATGTGAACAACATTTTTAATTCCTTTTTTATGAGGATGTACTATTCAAGTGAGCCAAAAATTGTTGTATATATTCTGAATCATATCGCTTCAAAATTTATAAAAAAAATTACAACTCTAAAAATGGATTCCATTCCTTCTGTTTTATTTACAATTTAACAAACATTGTTATTATTATTTTTCTTTAAAATTTGTTAGTTATTTTTTTCTAAATTTTCATTGCATTATTTATTTTTTTTTTAATCACAAAAATGTCTTTTTTATACAATCAACAAAAATGAATTAATTCTCTTTAAACGGGAAAGAAACGAAACTCAAATGTATAGCTATCAGTAAAATTCCAAATAATTATTTGAAGATACTGATTATTTTTACTTTTGCAGATGATCCATAGAGTTCATCGATTTCCATTGTTAACAACAACATTGAAAACATCCCGATATATAGAGATTATCTAGGTAAAATAAAGGAAATCCTAATAATATATACTAAATTTACCATACCATACCATACCCACCGTCTTCTTAAAACGTCTGTTTGAATTTTTTCCAATGTTACCACACAATGAACGGTCTGGATGGCTTACAAAATAATGCTGTTTGAAAACCAACCAACATTTTCACTACCTATCCTAGAAAAATCGCAATTCCAAGCCCACTCACTTCTCATCAATTAATGCGATTATTGCCGTTTAATTGCCTCTAAGCCAAAGGAAAAAATTCAATGCCGATCATTGATCCTTCATAGTCAAATATAATAAGCATTGGGATAGGCCGTTTGTAGCCGAAACGCAATGTGATCGCGTACAAGTTATTCCCTCAAGCTATATACGACAGCACCTTTCTATAGAAACAAATATATTTTTATAAATATACCGCGCACAGTGTAAACAATTATCAATCGCCTTTTGACTGCGTTGCAGATCACAAGCACATACTCAAAAAACCAAAATGTTCAAATCTGTAAGTTTACACAATATTTATGGAAATAAGAATTTCAGTTTATAATTTTACGCTGTTGCAGGTTACTATACTTGCTGTTATTGCATTAGCCGCCGTTAGTGCTGGAGTCATTGAAACACACACCGTACTTGAGCCCGCAATTGGCAAAGTCGGTACTGTCGTGCACAGTGTTCCCTCTACAGTATCCCATCAAAGCTTCACAAGGGCTCACAACAACGCTGTTGTTTCGGACATCGTTGCCCCAGTTGTGAAGACTGTTCAGGTTCCTCCGCTAATTAAGACTGTTCCACTGCAACACGTTGCTGTTGCACCTGTCGTCAAGTCTGTACATGTGGCTCCATTTAGTCAGGTTCATTATACTGCTCCAGTGGTGAGCGCTTATGCTGCTTCTCCAGTATATCATACAGCTCCAGTTGTTCATGCAGCCCCTGTCCTGAAGACAGTGGTATCGCCAATCGCTTACGCCGTGCACCACTAACTTCGCTCAATATTTATCAGAGATTGAAAACAGGCTCTAAAAAATAAATAAACAAAATAAAAGTATTTTATTTAAATCTTCTATCTTCTATATATATAATTATTTTGAGGTGAAACTCGATTACGTTATAACTCGATAGCCCCTGCGAAGATTTTCATGATTATTTTTTGGTTCTGTTAGAATTGCTGTATTTCAGGCTTGGAAATTTGGCATCCAATGATTCTTCCCATTAAAAATTTATTTTTACTTTTTTGCGGCAAAAATTAATAAGCAAACTACTTATGTGCGGTATTATTTTGTTTTCAAAAAAGTAAATGAGAAAATCGATAATAGGTCTGCTCCCTTACTTTTGTAGTACGAATGGAACAGACTGTCAAAATGGCAGTGGTGGGGATAAATGCTCTCACATAACAACGAAAAGGAACTAGGAAAGTTTTTTAATGATTCTTCTAAATGATCTTGAAATATTTATGATCCTCTGAAATCACTTTTAGTTTTAGATATGCATATTTTGTATTTTCTGTTTTATGATGCTTGCAAAAGTATCTGGAAATGTTTATGATAATTTTTAGTTGCTTTTTGCCTTATCTTTATTTCGTTGTTTATTTTTTCTATTATTAAGATAACAACTTTTTGTTCAGAAATTATTGTTAGTGTAAATATTATTAAATTATAAAATATGCGGCCAGCATTGGGTGGTGCGATCACATGCTTTCCATCCAGAATGCAGTTTGGAAATTGCCACAGCTCGTTAAATTTGGTAGCAACAGAATCCCAGGCCTCATTTCTGTGCATTGTGTACATTGAATAGATAAGGAAATGAATATACCTGAAAATATTTGTCCACGAGCACTTTGTGCATCCAAAACATCTGGAATGATGGACCGACAATTTCCCCCGGTAAAAACTATTTTTAATTTAGTTAAGATTTCAAGGAACAGACCAATTATGTTTCACCTGTCATAAATATCCCAGGGATATTTTACAAACTGCAAGTAGGCCAACTTTTGAATTTCAACAGCGGAGTTAAGAGTTAAAGTAGTGAAACTTGCCACTCAACTCTCTCTTTCAAATCAACTCCGAAGTTGGTCCACCTCGGAGTTATCGGGAAGTTGAATAATATTGAATAAAACGGCCCTAGGTGACAGTGGCAAATTTTTAAAGTCTGTATTTTAATGTAGGGATAAAAGTGCACATCTATTTGGTGAATGTTTGTCTATTGGAACCTTCTGAAGGCATTTAAGTCAAAAATTTATATTACTTACCAAATATCTCAACTGCATCGAAAGTTATAGGGTGGTGGTGTAGATTCAAATAAAACCTACACCAGCACGCGATATCTCGAGATCGGGAAGTGTAATAAAGTTAGAACTAATTGTAATAAATTGTAATAGCTGTGTACAAAAAATTATGTAAAATGTGTGGTCGAAAACTTCACTCAATTATATTTATATTTATATTTATAACAAGACTCTTACTCTTATATTCGGTTTTATATTGGCTTATTGTATCAAGTCGCTTTAAATGTATTGATATTCTTGTACCTACGTATTAAAATGGTTGAAGATGAAGTTAAAAAAGTTGCCCAAAGGCACAAAAGAAGGCTTCTCAACCATGTTAACGTAGAACTTACAGAACTATTAAATACTGACAATGTAATCAGAAGATTGAGGCGGGTGAGACCCCTTGATCTATAAGAGTTAGCCAAGGCCAAGAGATTAGGTAATATCTTCAAACAAAAAAGTTTCGAAATCCGACAACCGGCGGATTCTTCTTTTGAATTTTTCAAATAATTTAGAAATAAATTGCCGATTAGTCGAACGACTAGATGCAATCCCATTCGGGATGACGATAGTCAGTCCCTCCCGGGAGGTTTTTTAGAGGTTGTTCGAGTCCCTCACAACTGCAGAAGCATCCCTCGCGTACTTGCTCTGCAATGTCTTTCGATGATTTTTCCTTACAGCGAACCCCCAAACATTCAACCGCTGAGAGAAAGTTACGTCTTTATCTCCTACAAATGTTTCGTTGCGGTGGGCTGATTTTGCTGGTGCGGGTTCAATGCGTTCAAGTTGCAGGATCGTTATTTATGTGTACCATATCATACCGTACATCGAACGCGTCATAGTCGACGCTGATTCCTCTTATGATAGAAATGACCGCGTAGAAATTGGAAAACTGCACCATGGTCCTAGGGTGTTGTCTGACGAAGGAGAACTTCTTTGCTAATTTCGAGCTATTTTTTTCCTGTGCAGTTCAAAGCTTAAAGTGATACTAAGTGAAACATATGTAGTAATATTGGAAATTATATCAAGATAATTAAGTGCACGGCTGCGTCGCATGAAACTCTTTCAATGGCTAGTGTTGATGAGTTTCGAAATCTTCTGAGATGGCTACGCGTTTTGAAACATTAATAATACCTATTTAAAGAGAAGAAAGCTCTCATAAGAGGCTGTCGTAACCACGGCAAAGCTTTTTACCACCTACTTATGTGAAGGTTAACAAAGTATTTGCTTGTGACTTAAAGTCAGAAAGAAATCCTGAAAACTTCTAGGTCGATTGCTCAAGATAAATTTACATGGAGACTATGGTATCCAAAAATTATTCAAGAAGTTCATTCGTCTGTGGAAAAGTGCTTCTTTTAAAGACCTTGATAAAAAGATCTAAAAGTTCAGTAGAGGCAAACCAATCATACCGGAATCATTCCGAAAATATGACGGTACCGAGACGAAGGCATAAACTTTGCCTCTTCAGCTGTAAAGTAATTTTCCGTGCAGGTTGAGCTTGATATAAGTTACAAAATTCGTATATAGCTGGTGCTGTACTGATGAATAAAACTTTCGTATATTGGATGGAACTGTGAACAAAGGTTTTTCGACCTATTTACGTGTAATTCTCAACAATTTTGTTTGACTTTTCTCAATTTATTTACAAGAAGCGCTTTCTTTTATATCATAAATTTCTTATTCAATCACTTTAATGATGCAGAGCATGGACAGCTGGTGCCGAATGGTAGACTGGAGCAGCATGGACAGCTGGTGCCGCATGGTAGACTGGAGCAGCATGGACAGCTGGTGCCGCATGGTAGACTGGAGCAGCATGGACAACTGGTGCCGATTGGTAGACTGGAGCAGCATGGACATCTGGTGCGGCATGGTATGCTGGGGCAGCATGCACAACCGGAGCAGCAGCATAAGTGCTCACAACTGGGGCGGCATAGTGGGCCTGGCTAACTGGAGCAACATGCACTGACTTGACGACGGGAGCAACTTCAACTGTCTTCACGACGTGTTGCACTGGAACAGCTTGCACTGTCTTCACAACTGGAGCAAGAATGTCCGAAACCACAGCCTTGTTGTGGAATCTTGTAAAACTTTGGTGTGACACCGCAGACGGAACACTGTGTACAACAGCACCCACTTTGGCAGGCTCCACTACAGAGTGTGATTCAATGAAACCAGCATTGACAGCAGCAAATGCGACAACAGCAAGGATGGCAATCTAAAAAAATTAAGAAGATTTTTTTCCATTATGAAATAAATGTATATCCTTTTGATCGTGTTAAAAGGATTTTTGCTATCCAACTTACAGATTTGAACATTTTGATTGGGATTTTGGGTTTAGTTTGTTTGGATGACAAATTGCGTTTGATGCTGGCTTGTACAGTTCGAGGTGTTTTTATATAACTCACGCGCTCCTATAAGCATCCACAAAAACAGGTATCAACCATTTGAAAGAGATTTTGCATTACCTACAGCGTTTGTTACATTATGTCTTGTTGCGTAGTGCTGAAGGTCAGTGGATTTTGGTATGGTTTGTCAATGCCGGCGCCGCACAGTTCATTTACCGTATTTATTCGATCGGGTAAGGTGTGTCGGGTTAGAGGTTTTCTTTGTTAAAAACTTAAATAATTCAATTCAATGCTTTGCAGATACTAGATAGGAACATCGGCACTCAGCTTTGTTTTGAACTAAACACCAATAAGTTCAAGTTCAAGTCCGCACATTTTTGGAGTTGCAGAAACATTTTGTTTTCAGGAAAGACTTTGTTTCCTTAATTTAATTAAATCCATTTTTATGTTGTTTTACAAGATATGTACCAACCTCTCTACAATTTGAAGGAATTACTGTACGGGAATATTTTGTCTCAAGCTGGTTGTGAGTAAATCGTTTAACTAAATATTCCTTCATGACCAAACTCGCTGCATTAGTGGTTTCCCTGCACACCAACACACCCGAATTGCCGAATATTTTTTGGTAAGCATTTTAATAAACAAACAGACTTTTGGCAGTTTGTTTTTTTCAATGGATCAACTGATCACTCATTGATCTTTCATTAGTGAACAATGATTAATGGGAAAACCTTGAGTAGTCAAATAAGACCGCAGGGCAATACCATTGCCAATGAATATAGAAAACATAAAATTACGGCTTTACGGTTTGCATTTATCTACATTCTGGCCAGTAAGACCGAAATATGCATATGCTACTAAACTAGTGTTTAATCATAGCACTATAATTAGTAGAGATTATTTTCTCACACCGAATACACCACACATACAACAGTTCTGTCACCATAGTTTTCTCAGTCAATTTGGTTTATCACCTCTCAAAACCAAGTAATTGAAAAGTGCTCCTCAAGTGTCGAAAGACAATAATAACTTTCGTAGGTATGAAAATGTAAAGAAACACCGGAGCGGCATCTTTAAGCAACATGATGATCCGGCTAGCTTTTTAGCCGTATATACATAAATGCTGTCTGCGTTGGATTCTATGCTAGTAGCGCAAGTGCAAATCTTCGTATATTTTGGTAGCAAACACAGCTATTTGGGTGCGACCGATGTTGATGGGTAAAAACAGGTTCACTTCCTGAAAGGAGAAAACATTATGCACGTCGAAAAAAGCGCAACCTGACAGTCTATTTTTCGACTATTTTAATTGAAGATAAAGTGTTAAACTAAAATAATCACAGTCAGCTATGATTGGTAAAAGTTATTGCTGGAAAACAGGAAGTGGAAAACAACCCTCTAGCAAACATATAGAGATGGTTATTATTTGCGCAAATCTTTTGGATGATGCTCAGTATTCGACAATTCTGAAGTCATATATAACAGATCGATTCTTCAGAATTAAACAAGAGACAGAGTACTCAACATTAAGAGCAATTAAAGCTGGTAGTGTGCTAGGTCCAGTGCTATACCTTCTATTTACTTGCGATCTACCTGAAAGTCATGAAACTACTATAACAACTTTTGCAGATGACACTGCTGTGCTTGCTGTTGGAGCAACCGTCGAAATAGCAACAACAAAAAAAACAAATGGCAATAAACGGTATTTCAGAATGGACTATTAGATTCAGATTAGATTGAATGACTTAAAGTCAGTCCATATTAATTTTACGTATAAAAACGTACCACACATTCCAGTATACATTAATAACAATGTAGTGGAATACTCAACTATGGAACACTAAATATTGAAATGCTTGAAGATGAAGTTAAAAAAGTTGCCCAAAGGCACAGAAGTAGGCTTCTCAACCATGTTAACGTAGAACCTACCCGATTTTCCTAGAACATTTTAAACAAAAATCCTCTCCGGCGAGCTCTTATTTTTTCTGTCTGTGAATAATACGTGTAACTAATTGCCGCCACGTGGAACTGTTTCAATAACAATCAATTTTTAATATTATTAGGGCAACAAAAGAAAAGATGCGCTCTAATACAAGGCTATGAGATCCGGAACATAAAAAACCTTCCAATGTGCCAAAGGAAATTTGAAAATACAATGTGATTTAACACCTAACAATAACGCAGCATTATGTGGAATTAGGTTGATTTGGGATTTCGCGTGTTCAATCGATCGTCATACCCTATTCATAATGAGCCGAAAAGCTTATATTTCTGTATTTTCTATTGAGAACTAAAAAGTCTTTCTTATAAATGCAATTTCTTTGTAATTAAAACAAACACAAAGGAAAAAATTTTAATTTATGAAAAAAAAATTGGTGCATCTAAACAAGTGAACCGCACTGTATTTCAGTATTTCACGGAAACACCACGAAAACGACACACAATCGTTGGGTTGTTGAAACAAACAAACCTATTGCAATGTTCAGTAAACTCAACAGAACAGCTGACCGAAAAAATTTCACAACTCACAACTTAAAATCACTTTCCACGCTTAATTGATTAATTTTATTTGTTAATTAATGCGATTGAAATTTGTAATTTTTGATAGATAGATATATATACACAGAAGTTTCACGAATAGTGTCGCACAACTTATTGAAACGTTAAACGAAAACTAGTTGGTGGTCGGTGTGAATGCATCGACGAGATCTCGACGAAAACATGGTTTTCGGTGCGGTGTGAATAATTTATAAGACTCCAAATTGTTGTGTTTATTGTTGGTATTCGCATGTTCGGGATATCTGCATCTGTGGATATTTCGTTTTATATATTCTTTTGCAAATTTTACTATCATATGCTTTGAAAATATCGACTGATTTTTCCTATAATTTTTTCTAAATTTGTAATGTCTGTCTATGCGTTTGAAATACTAAAAGTGATCAAAACATTTTTCTTACTACACACATAGCATAAAAAAATAAAGTGATCCAAATAAGATTTTTGTATTATGGTCTTTACCAAAAAAAAATAATCAAAAACCAAGTACATAGGTAAATTTGAAAGCAATAGTATAAATAAGCCGAAGAAATCAAATAAATATTCTATAGGTACAAATAAAAATAAATTGCATTTTACGCACCAACTTCAGATAGTAAATTTTGCTGAAACTAAAATATATTTTTTCTTCACAACATTAAAAAAAAAGTTGTTTCAGTATGATTTCTAAATTAAAAAAATCATAATATTCTTTAAAATAAAAGCTGAAGTTACGTTCAAAATGTCTTTTAACAAAATGCAAAAAAAAACCTTTGGATCATTTGTTTCTGATTTGTATCATGACTTGAATTTCTGTTAGATATTGGCAATTGATTATTATACCAAGGTATTTGGCATTGTGACTAAACTTTATCAAGATTTTCATATATTATGATAGGTATCCAAAATTTCATAAACTTTAAAAACTCGTAAAATAGAGTGCGACGTGAACCGCGTTTACCAGTGAACGCAAAATCTGCCGAACACAGCCACCACACCTAAGATCCCACCATAAAATAACTCCAGATGGATCCAGCACAGAATTTTTTAAGTATGCGTGCTGCAGAACGGCCATCCTTTGATTTATACAGGCGCGAATACTTAGGAAATCCTGTGTCATACAGGCAGCTTGTTGGCAAATGTAGGTACCGTTTCTGCTATCAGTTCACCATCTATTTTGCATCATCTTTGGTCACAATTCAGAATTCAATACACAATATAGCAACTTCTGAGTTTTTGTGCGTTTTGATATGTTTCAGTAAAGGACATTAATTGTATCATTGAGACTCGTAATGGTAACAAAAATGTCAAATAGGTACCATCTTATTGGAATGCTTCTATCGACACAAAAACGAGTCAAATATACTTTTTGGTGACTATAATTTAACGTAAATGTCATAAATGGAACACTCTCTTACGCTTGCTTGTCAAATCCGAACAGACATTTCCATCAAAGCACGCCGATTGGTGAAGAGACATTGTGAATTATAGGTTTGTTTGACGTGGGCCCACTAGTGCGCACTGGTTTAACCCTAATGTGTTCGATGTAGCACTGAACTCGCCCTGGTACTGAAAACCTGTGTTTGACATGACTTCTTAGGCGCCCTAGTTGTGCCCTGTACTGACCCCAGTTAATTTGTCGGGACATGAATTCAGTGCTGAGTTGCGCTGTCATTTCACTTGCTGGCATTCACTTGTCTATAGTGATAAAGGTAAATACAAATAAATTTTGTATTCCAAAGAATTAAGTTCACTCATTTTTAACAATAAAAAAAAAAAAAAAAACAGTGTTACATCTTCACACTTCGTTCACCAAAAGATAAATATTTTTCAATTTCAAATACTGACTGACTCCCGAAGGGTTTGTAAATGTCATATTGTTAAGCAGTGGTAAGAAGCAAGCTTAACGCATTGGAACTAGGCGGCATTACAAGGCGCAGCTATGACGTTCGTTACATTTACGGCAAAGCCAACCATATATTTACATAGCTAAAGTCGTTTTCATGTATGAAATCATCGCTATTTATGTCGTTGGTAACGTTTATTTCGAATATGTTACTCAGTCTAGTCACACCCTTCTATTATTGCGCCTGAACTTCTAACTGCGCCAAGGATAAGTCACGTTTCTACCACCACGTGCTATTACCGTCATTTCCCTTTCCCAAAATCTCTTCCTGCTTTGCATTCTGACTAAACGCTTCTTCAAATTCGTGCAGTTGCCTTAGAGGTGAGAACAGACTCAGCAACTTTTAAGCGTTGGCATATCGGAAAGGACTTCTGCAAACGTTGAGAAAGCCCAAAAAAACTGAGGCGCTCAAGACCTGCGCCGCAAATTTCACTCTCATTCATTCGCCGGTATATGCGCATTGGTCAATTTTGGAGCGGCTTCGAGTCTGTTCTTGGAATCGACATTATAAAACTGTACAATGTTGTCTTATTTTCCAAAGCCGTCTTATTTTTAAAAACGATGGTATTTTTAGCACGCAAATGCGAGCGCTTTTAATTAGATGAAGAGCATCAAAGATAAAAATAATTTTTGCATTCTTAACGAAGGAATAAGGCATGGCTGAAGTATTTTTTGTTTTTAATTTTCTCAAAATGTTAATACGAAATTCATAATAAATATTTTAGAACCGAAAGAATCAAAAAATTTTAGAAATAGGTATAATTCTGTAGCTTGAGTCACTTAAGGGGAATGATCGATTATAATAATAACATAGTTTGTGTTTTGTGGGGTAGTTAGAATACTAAAAAAAGCACAAATTTAATGGAAAACAAATTTAAAGAACATTTCCAAAATAAGTAGATTACGAAATTTAAGCTAAGTTCAACAATATTTTGACCATAGGAATATCCATAGTGAAAAGCCATTTTTAAGATTCCGTACCCAGAGGGAAAAACCGGAACCTTATTAGTTTCGCTTTTGTCCGTCTGTCCGATCACTAGACTAATTTTGTACCTAGGTCTATCCCAAAACCTAATTGACGTACAAGGTTGAAATTTGCATACGTGCCGAAGACTGTTTTGTGAAAAAGGTAATTTTAAAAGATATTTACAAAAAAACTGTCGATCACTATATAAAGTACGAACCTTTTAACCATTTTTCATTCGTTATTGGTGTGTTCTCTTAATCGATTCCAATTGGAATTTTCAATGAATACTCAACTCTACTCATTCTCACTGGAACTTTTCCAATGGATACTCATTCTCATCCACACACATTCTTGTTGTTTGTTCGCAACAGAGATGAATGATTAAAAGAGATGGATATCTTTCGTACGTCTATCCCTCCAAAACCCATTTGTTTACATTGTTGTTTTTGTAATTTCAACCCCCGTCTGTGAATGAATACGTGTGATCAACAAAAAAGCATGTTGCTAATGGCCGACCGCGAATCATCTTGCTTTTATGAGCATCGCGGAGTTTAGTTGTTCTGTGTTTTGTATTAAATTTGTTTGGTTTTTGTGAGCGTTTAGATTAAAATGAAAAAAATTGTGAAATACACATTAGAGAATACATAACTCTTGCATTAAAGTCCAATTCATGAACTAACATATACTAGAATAGAAATAAGCAAGTGTGAGTGACTTCATGAATTTTTCTGGAAAACAGCTTGTAGGAAGCCGCCTTTCCACTGGAAAGTTATATATCTCTGTATTCCATTATCTTTGGTTCGCAATTTCCAACTCTAAAGAAGTGCGGAACCTTCGGTGCGCGAGTGACACTCGAACTTGGCCGGTTTTTTTAATTTTACTAAAAAATATCGCGCGTTGTGCTATTATGCTATTATTCCTATTACGTACCGGTATTTGTTAAAGAGCCTAGTTGCCGCAGCAGTGTAAAATTTCAAAAAGTGTGTTTTCCTAGCTGAAATGATGTTTAAAACTGCCATGTTATTTACTCTTAAAATCACGGGCTAAGCCGCTTAAGTTAACTCCTTAGTTGCTAACGAAATGTACGGGCATCAATTTACTTCTTTCTAGTTCGCTGATTGCTTTCACAACTAATTTCTTTAGCAACGCATGCTTGCAAAAGCTATGAACAAAATAATACCTAATAGGACGTTTCCATCTCTTCGCCATGCCTTGAGTACGAGTATACTGCTCGTAGGGCGGTGTGATCTGTGTTCGTCATCACCGTAGTCTTCACCACCAACAACTGCATAGCTTCTCCTGCTATAGTCTACAATCTACATGTCATTTAAGGGACATTTGATCCGAGGAAATGGAGCAATACTTAAACTTGTCGGGAACCTGAAGTGTTTTAAGCTCTATAATCTTCACATTAAATTCAATTTCGCCGGGCGAATTCGGCTATGGAGCTTTAAAGGCCCTGAAAGTGCTCACAGAAGGAAGACTTAACATTCCCCTTAACTCCCTAAAACCTGACGGGGATATAAAATACATCGGAAGGGCCAGCAATTTATTTGCATTGCGGTGTGTTTAGCTTTGGAAACTATGGGTAGAGTTGTGTTAGCGTTGTCAACGATTGCTTTAGGCGAATCTAGCAATAGCTTATGTTCAGACTTAGCAATGTCTAACTCTTTTTTAAGGCTAATCCAGCTCTGTGCGCGTTGCTGAGAGCCCAATGTGGAACTGCACGCTTTTAAAGCCTTCTCTTCGATGGAGAAGTGATGTTTACATACCTACTCTTTGACATCTTGCTAAAGAATTAAGTCCTAGATCTCCCCGCCAGGCGCTAACTGTCCCTACTGCATCTGACTTGTTGCACGCAATAACACGAACTCAGAGACACCAAATTCGGTAGAGTTGTATGGATTTCAAACTACAACACGAAACTTCGTAAGATCTATACCGTCTTGCATTTGAATTAAATTAATTTGGCTCCAGTCTCCAGAAGAAACTTAAATTTTGGATATTTTTGCCATTTTTTCAAACGCCAACTCTCTTTGCAATCCGCATATCGCGCACTCCCACTCGGTATCTACTATTTATTTTCGATATTTCTTGTTATTGTTTCTTGAATAGATATTCCGTTTCCGATGCACAATCGCTTTTGAATAAACCCTTATGTCTTGAACAAACGCTTTGATTCACCTTCACATCGATTTACACACTATGCACCACTGCAATGGATAAAAGTCAGTCCAGTTTCAGCATCTCTTTAACAACTTCAAAGTATATTTGTACATAAATATGTAAAGTATAAAAAGAAAACCTATCCTTAAAGCCATTCAAAGAAAGTATGGTTATAAATAAATAAAACAACTGACCTAATTTCATCCTCCGGCACCTGAAATGTGCTTGGAAATTTGTGCAGCCCATTTCACATTTTCGTTAGATTTTGAATCTTTGAGCTTTTGTCTGGAGTTTCCCTTCTCACGGCCATTATCGATTCAATCTGTAAAGGAATTTATACAAAAAGGTTTAGAAAAATAAATAACTAAAAACTTTACCTGTTGTTTGTCCATCTTAGGCGCCAAAAAATATTACTATATATTGCTCGTCTTTTTAATTTTCTTAATAAATAAACCATATTTTTTCACAGTAACAGTATTTCGCCACGGCCGCGGCCGGCAGCTGCAATCTGTGGTAAACTTGGGGGGGTTGTTCCCGAAATGAGTAAATTTACACGAAGCGTATATCGTCGTGTCGTAAGCCTGATGGCCCGAACCCCGATCGTCCACGGCGAATTTTTACCCGATTCTTGTATTTTATTTCGGCCTCCTTTTTCTGCGTTTGCTTTATTCCTTATCTGTTCTCGGTCGGGTTGTGATCGCGCAGTTCTTGTATTTTCATTGTGCTTTCTATTTATTTTTCAGTGCTTGATTTATTTTTCAGCCAAGGCAAAGGCACGTACCCACAAGACTGAACGTATAAATGCGCAATGCGTGCCCAAAAGTTAATTTAGAACTGTCGTAAGACAAAGCAGACAGCGCGTGTAAGTGCTGACTAAAATGCAAATTTAGCCCACGTTTCCATTAGGGCATAATGTGAATTAAAAATAAATATTGCCGAGCACTGACTGCGTTTCCAAATTCGTTTATTTAGAACCATCTTTGTATCAAAATATGATTCGAAATTCTGTAGTTTAATAACACTGAACAGAATAATGTAACACAGTAACAGTAAAAGTGCAAATGCTATTAATAATAATAACATATTTTCATTAATGTAAACAATAGAAAAGGTACGCTCTGCAACAAAGGTTTGAGAAACGGAAAATAAAAAAAGTGTCAATGTGCCAAAGCAAATTCGTAAATATTTATAATGTGATATAATCTGACATTTTTGGTTGAATTCTCTGATTTGATTTCAAATTTCATGTGTTCAATAATAACTATTTCTAAATTGTTATTTAACTAAAACTTGTGCTGTCTATGCGTCTGCAATACAAACAGTGATCAAAACATGTCTTACTACTCACATAGCATAAGTAAATAAAATGGGATTTTTGTAAAGGGTTTTCCAATAAGAGGTGATCACAATTGGCCACCGAGATCTTGTGATTTAACACCTTGCGACTTCTTCCTTTGGGGCCACGTGAAAGATAAGGCTACGTCAACAGACCAGCGTCGATTCAAGACCTCAAAGATAAAATTCGTGAGGCTAGCGAGGACATAGGGCAGCCACTTTGCGATTTGGTTATGGAAAACTTCATGAAAAGGATATTGTCCTGTATGCGTGCTCGTGGTGGCCATTTGGCTGGTGTTGTTTTTCATTATTAACGGTTTTTCCCAAACTGTGTTAAAGCGTTTTTTTTCGGCATGATTTCGGTATTTGGCATTTTCACTAAATTATAAGGGGTGGCTAAATTTTAAGGGCCGATGTTGAATGTGAACTACACCTAAACGACAAGTTTTTTTCTGCCTGACAGCCGCCCACAAGGGTTCATCAGTGCCACCGAGACCCGAGCCTGGCTGTAAGCGTATATGTATTCATGCCATGGTCTCTGTACCATATGTGTGTCAGAAGCTCTTTTCCTCTTCGTATGGCCCACTGCTGCCAAGTGCATGATAATTATACTACGCGTATGATAATTTCAGGTTTTGATGTGTGATAGGAAGTCATTATCATACCCAAAATGTGTGATAACTATTGTTCGATGATGCATTGCCGTAAATAACTTGCGATCACCCTAAGTGGTAATTTTGCCACTGAGAGATTTAATTGAGAAATCTACTACATTCTCCACTTCTCTTCTACATTCATGCAAATAAATGGAGTCACTTTTGTAATTTGGAGGAACGAGCGCACGTTTTTCGCTCGGAAGTCTTTTCAATTACAGCGTTTGGTTTCAGCCTGGAAATTTCTCCAAATTATATATACTCGAAATTCATAAATGCGAACGAATAATCAATAGTTTTAAGATTTGACCCAATTCCAAACATTTTGCAAATGCTTTAAATTCAAGCACACAATATTTTTCCTTTATTTTCGTACAAAATCTATTACGTGTATCAGACATTTGATACGTTTTAATTCAAATGGAACTTGTCATTACTCTCGGCCATTATCATACGCTGGATGGTATTAATAAAACGTACCAATTGCTTTTACTCAAAAGAATGTGAAAAGGTTGTTGGGTTCCGTATTAATAAAAATTGATTTGATTTGCCTCCAACTTTTGATATGTTCGAAAAGCAGACCTTTTGCTCAGATCGGTGTGAGTAAAACGTAGCAATTGCTACAATAATTGAATAGCAATTGCTTCAATAATTTAATAGCAATTGCTAAGTGTTTTTACTTTACTACAACCTTTTACTCAAAGCAAATGCTAGTTTTTTTTTCATACTGCCCATTGCATGTGAGTGCCTAGTTAAGGCTACGTACACTTGCATAGTCATTTCTAGTAACATTCTTAAGTAAATTGAGTTTTCGAAAGAAACTGTCAAAATGATCACACGGAAATATTATTCAAATAATATTTTGGACAATTTTTTGTTTGTTTCGTTAAATTGGTGACAATATATAAGTTAGATTGAGCGAAAAATGTTGGGGAAAACTTTTGAGTTTAAGAGATCCAAAAAAGAAAAACGTCATTTTAGGGTTTCGTTTTATATAGGAATGGCTATAACTGTGATCTATTTAAGAGCTGTCGTTTAATTTTACAGTAAGTGGTAGTATCTGAAGAAATTATTAAGACGTCAAAGTTATGTGAACCATCAAAAAAAACATAATTCTGCATTTCCAAAAAGAGTTCACATTCTCTGTGCGATGCGATCCCGACTATTTGCAAATTGCAATCATATAGATTTATGTATGAGTTATTCCTTTGTTTAAGAATATTTAATTAATGAGCTATTTCTCTAACTGAGCTAAGTAACATACGTGCAAGGAGGCACTTACGAGTTTTTGAGAGACGCTGTGGTTACCCTAGCTTGCAATCCGATTAAAACAATATTTTTGAAAGCTTCTTTTACCCTCAAGAAAGTCGACAAATTTCCGAATAAAACTCGTTTAAATTTTTTATCACTTGCAAACATTTATTTCGAATTCTATCCCAGAAATCTTAATGATGGAGTCCGTAGGAGATTGGAGCGGCATGAACTGAATGCACCAAGGGAGAGGCGTGCAAAACTTGGGCGCTGTGGACCAGAGGTGCAGCATGAATGGAGCTGAGAACTGGCGAAGCATGATGAACATGCGACAGGACCGGAGCAGAGTGCAGAACTGGAGCAGAGTGCAGAACTGGAGCAGCATGAACTACTGGAGCAGAAACGTAGGACTTGACGACTGGAGCAACGACTGGTGTTACAATGGTCTTGCTGTGGTATTGAGTTTGGCTTTGGTGTGAAATGGCACTTGGTGCGGAGTGCACAGTAGCGCCAACAACGACCGGTTCAACGATTGAGTGAGTGCTCAAATGACCTGGTTTAGCAACGGCCACAGCTGCGAGGGCAAGGATAGCTACCTACAAAGCGAATGATAATTGAAATAAAAAACTGTTTCCTTTTAGAATATAGGTAGATAATACTTACGAATTTGAACATTTTTATGTTTGTTTGCAAGTTGTTTCTATGGGAATAAACAGTTGACTGATGCTGATACCGCCTGAGACAGCTGCTTTTATACTTCACTTAACGTATAAAGTCTCCCTTTGCAGTACTACCGCGTACCGACTAACCGATATGATAATATCTGTGTGCACTCTCATTTGACCGTACGAACAGCGGCCGTTAAGTGGTGGGCCATTGTGGTGGGTACACATATTTGGGTTCACCTTGAAATCTGACACAAAATAGATTTATCTGAGCCGAAGGACGGATTAGGCTTTGTCATTAGAGGTGCGTTCGTTGCGTAAAGCCGTACATGCCTATCAAGGAGTGAACATCGATGTAGTATGTTGATTTGAGCATCAGATACATTCGATTACGAGTACCTTTGGTAATTTCATTTGAAGTGGGTGTGTCGGCAATTATTTTTCGGATGCCATTGATTCAAACTTAAAGCATACAGCAGTGGATCATATTCGCATCGGGGCTGGGGTATAAATAGTGTAAGCGTAGGCTGAGCTAGATATCAGTAGAACTCAGTCAATCTCTGTGTTTAGACGCAATCAACTCAAAAAACTTCAACATGTTCAAATACGTAAGTAGCCGCAAGGGATCTTAAGTCGCAGTAAATTTTGTATTAATCTGCATTTTTTTCTAGATCGCTTTTGTCGCCATGATCGCCATCGTTGCTGGCAAGCCAGGACTTCTAGCCACTCACAGCGTGGTTGAGCCAGCCCATGTTGGATCTGTGGTTCACTCCGTGCCATCCGCTGTTTCATCTCAACAGATCACTCGCATTCATAATTCCGCTGTGGTTTCGCCCGTGCTGGCCCCAGTTGTAAAGTCCTATGTCGCTGCTCCAGTGGTTCATGCTGCTCCAGTTGTCCATTCTGTTCATGCTGCTCCTCTTGTCCACTCTGTTCATGCTGCTCCCGTTGTTCACTCTGTTCATGCTGCTCCCGTTGTTCATACCGCTCCAGCTCTACATGTGTCTCCAGTTGTGCACTCAGTCAATGCTGCTCCTCTTATCAAGACTGTTGTGTCACCAGCATACGGTCTGGCTCTGCACCATTAAATTGTTGTTTACATCTGAAATAAAACTCAAAACTGTGTTAACAGAATATTTGTTCTTTACTTGATTCGTTAATATGGAAACCCCACCTCTACTAACACGACATAGATTCATTTTGAGAATCTGGTGCTATAGAAATGCTACATGTTCTGTGACTTTCTTGGCTGCTCAAAAATGACGTTTATAAATCGGGAGCAGAATTGTATCGATTCATCAGGGAATAATATTGTGGGGCCCTTCAATTCATCCCAACAAAATAAAAACCGCTAATGGTTGTCGGGAGCTATGCCTAGGGTCGTAAAGCCACCCTAAGATAAATAACGACAGGGCTGATGCGAAAAAGCGGGTGTTGGATACCTTCTAACCTCCTCCTCTTTGTTTCAGCATTTTCAACAAAAATGTTGGAGCGGTTTGGTGTTTTAAGTCGTAGGGCTTCCTTGAACTTGCAGAGTTCTCTGCAATCTCACGGTAATCAGGATTCCAATAAGCGGCAATCTGTGTGAACAAAAACAACACTGCTTAGGACGGCGGAATGAGGGATCAAATTTGAGGTCTTCAGACGATATCTACTTCAATTTTTCACATCCGTGAAGTGGGTAGCCAGTGTTAACCTCGCGATGATCAAGGAGATATGTGGAATAAGAGCGATACTTGTGAAGGGGTAACTTAAATAGTTAGCTAAAAAGTCCCGACCAAGCTAGATCGACAGAAGAAAGAACTGCACACCAGGTGAGGAAGTCTGGCAGGGATACCTACGAGCTAAGAGTGACATCAGGCGATTGTATGCTTCCAATTTTAGTAGATCGATCGGGTAGTCTCTAGGGGGTCCGATATGTCAAGGCCAGCGGTGGACTTTGTTAAAAAAAATTTGAACAGGTTGAAGTTCAAATAGCACGTAAGAAAATAACTGTCAGGGTCATCGGCTCTTTTTCCACATTTAAGTTTGCTCAGGCGCACTAACGATTGCTTTCTTTAATTCGCCGCATAAATGTTGAACATTTTGCTAACACTAACTGTGCACTTTTGTTCGCCAAACTTTACCTACGTGAACCATTTCCTTCGAAGCGCACCTACTACAAGTTTTGGAAATATTCCATTAAGTTTGGCAGATTTGCTTGACTTGGGCTTTCTTCGGGGCTGAATCAGCGTGAGTTCTTTGCCAGTTTGAGAGGCTCTTTAGCTCTGACCAAGCCTTTGAGAAGTATTAAAGGTTTTAGTAGCAATGCCGTTGGCAGTCGCTCACTTTTTAATGCAAGCAGACTTCACAGCTCGGATTCACTAAGTTGATATTCCTTGCCTCTTCTTAGGTTGACTTGTCGATATACTTCAATAAAAAAAGTTTCAGCATTGGGACATGTATCCTCTACCGCCATTATGTACTCCTCCATTTGTCAGCTCCGCCATATATAGCTAACCAGTGGCGGACTAAGGGGGGGGCGGTGGGGGCGGTCCGCCCCGGGTGGCAGACTAATAGGGGGTGCCATCAGTAACAGAAAAATAACTTTGCACACTACAAAAATAAAAACACAAATAAAACAATAAATTTGTTTCCCAAATACCTACCTATATATATGTGCGCATGAATTTCGTTACTGGCCTATTCTCTTAATATAAGTAATATGGAAATAAAATATTTATCGCCCAAGAGCAACAACCAAGCATTTACCAAGCGTCGCAGTTCTGTGTTCAGTTCTTTTTTCTTTACTGATATGAGTATTTTTCTTTGTTTCGTTTTTAAATAACGGTACGCATTTTTTATGGCATATAACTCTATTCTTCTATCCGACGTAGATACACAAGTTTGTGTGTATATATCTATTATCATTAGGCCAGAGGACGGAGTATAAAACCAAGCAAGCCGCGCAATTTTATGCTCTGTTTTTCTTTTTTTTTAAGCCGGAACCAGACTTGTAACGTGTGGTGTGTTGGGGAGTGGTGTGGCGCAATCGAAACAGGAGCGATTTTGACAAAACGCGCCACACTGCAACACAACACACGAGAAAAATATGTTTCTACGCATATGAAATATGCGTTACAGAACTTACAGACAACAGTATCATATTGGAAATCCAGCGAATTCGGCGTCACATGGTAGCTTCAAAGATAAATTTAAAAGATGCAGAAATTTGGACAGCCTTTGAATTTTTAAGCTTCATTGTTAAGTGGGATTTTTCAGACTCTTTACCGAGTCTGTCATTGGCGATGAGAATTTATTTAACAATTTGCGTCTCAGTGGCATCGTGTGAACGAAGCTTTTCCAAATTAAAATTAATAAAGACTTATCTAAGATCAACGATGAGCCAAAATAGGTTGACTAATTTGGCTATACTTTCAATCGAAACGGAGCACACAAAAAATATAGATTTTAATGATATAATCGAAACATTCAGTACAATAAAAGCTCGTAGGCACCTTTAAATAAAATATTTGTTCGTGTTTTTTTTCTTAAATTTTTCAAGGGGGGGTGTAAGCTTGCTTTACCGCCCCGGGTGTCACTGCCTCTTAGTCCGCCACTGTAGCTAACCAACCATTTTCAGCTATTTCAGACCTTACCATAATCTTCTTCTTCAGGGATAAATAATTCTCAACATCAAACGGTATTCTTCGATTATACTTCCTCTATCGCAACTTTTAAAGCACACCTCCTACGCAACTGCGTCATTAAATTGCAAAGCCACAGATTGATAACCTCGGAACTACAATTGAGTTTGATTAATGATTTATATCAAGTTGACGACAGTACGAACATATAAACATAAAAAAGCAGCGAAGGGCGTATGACGAATAAAAATTACGAGTTTAACTTGTTAAAGGTTAATAAAAGTTTGCAACATACGTACATAGTAGGTTTCAAATATACTTTTACCTGAATGTTGCATTTATTTTAGTCATAAACATGGTAGGTATTATAAATACCTCTTAAAACTTAGTCACTGACTGCATGGTTAAGTTTTTTTTTTTTTTAAGAAGTGACAACTTGAGCAACGAATAGTTGAACTGTGAGACTGAAACTGTGACTGTGAGCAACTTGTTGGAAGTAATTAAGAAATTTCATGTGCGCACTCTTTTACTCTTTCCACCAGTTTGAACACGACATTTTAATTGGAGCGTTAATTAACTGACTGCCGTTTTGCGAAAATATTTCTATTCACAATTTTATTTTCTGAAATAGTGGACAAAACTATTCGACCAAATGAAAAAATGTTAATTCAAATTCAAATTGAAAGTCCATGAGCAGCGCAAGCTATTAAAAGTGCGAATATAAAGACTAGGACAATTTTTTTACGTTACGTTTTTACGTTGCCAAATTGATACATCGCGCAATTTTTAAAACGATAGTCGTCGACACGATTGAACAAAGCAATATCTTTTTTAGTTTGCTTCATATAACAACATCGTCGCATCGTTCCATCGTTTTCATTTTGAACAGTTTGGACATGACTGTAAACAAACTCTGACAGTAAAAAAATCCAAAATTTTTTGAAAATTTGATTGTTCTTGAATTTGTTAAGTTTTTTTGCTGTCATTGATTGACATGGAATTGGGCATTTAATGCAAAAATGTATAGATAGTAAGGAAAAAGGCCTCTTTTAGTATCAAGATGATAAGTGAAATACGCAGATGCCCAACAGTGTTTAAGAACCGACCATATAGGTATTGGATGACGAAATGTCTACGAACCGTAGGGAAGGATTGGTTTTCGATACATATATGTATAAGGTACTTAAAACAATTAAAATGCCAATAAAGATCTTGGATTTCGCGGAACAGATGAGTTTTTATTGTTTAGTTGCAAAAAAAAAAAAAAACAAATAAATGAAATTCAAGTTAAATAACCATTTTCATTTTGCAAAGAATACATTCTTTTACAACTCGGATTAGAGCGAGTCGCCTCCAAAGGGAATATTTTCTTATACCTAATTTACACTGGAAAAATGCATCAAGAACGAGGGAACGACTGCAAAATAGCCATCGTTCAACCGAATCATTTCGACGAGGGTATTTGACGTTTGAATAAGTAACGTGAAGCAACAAAAAAACGATGATCCTCCAATCGTTTAGACGATTATCGTTTTTACGAAGTAAAGGGTTTTCCAATAAGAGGTGTTATTTTGGTATTCAAAGCAAATTTTTTGAGATAAATGATCGGATGTTTATTCCTTAATAAAGAGGAAGGTATGCTGTCAATAATGAAAAACAACACCAGCCAAATGGCCACCACGAGCACGCATACAGGACCATATCATTTTCATCAAATTTTCCATAAGTGGCTGCCCTATGTCCTCGATAGCCTCACGAATCTTATCTTTGAGGTCTTGAATCGACGCCGGGCTGTCAATTAAGGTCAAATGACCCCGCCGGACCCTAAACCGCACCAAACAGTCACAAGTTGAGGATGGAGAGGCTTCTCAACAATAACTCTTGGGTTTTCCGAGCCCCAGATGCGACAATTTTGCCTCATCAGTCAAGATGATTTTTCGATGGAATTCCGGATCATTTTCATGCATTTCAAGGACCCAATCAGCAAAGACACGACGTTGTTAAGGCGTGTATCGTTCCATTTTTAGTAATGGCGTAGTTTCTACTTGTCAAATGTCAAAGAATAAAAGCTTCAAAAGTGACAGCTACCGAAATAGCGTTTCACAATAACACCTCTCATTGGAAAACCCTTTACTACACAAGACGACGTACAGAGCGGAAAGTTTGCACACACGTGAGCACGCCACAAACAATTGACCATGCGAGTAACATGGGAATTCATGATTGATGCAACAAATATCCAGCGATTGTCCTTGCGACTTATTAATACTCATAGCGAAAGCCAGATGCACGGAAAATTTAAGACGCTCAAATACGAATGGAAAATCGTTCTGAATAAGCGGAATCCGCGGAATGAAAATGTGAGCCTTTGAATTTTCCCCTCAAAATCGTTTGCTTGCTTGACATTTCATTTGAGATTCTTCACAATCAAATCAAACACGTTCCGTTGTAAACTCGGAGCATTGAGATTGCGCAACAAGTTATAACTCAGTCGACTTTCAATTTCACCCGGAACATTCAAAGAATTGAAAACTTAAACATTTTAAATAATTTTTGTTGTATTGGTGACACTTCCCGTTTTTCTATCCTGTCTATTCGTTTCAAAGTGCGGTTCCCCATACAGACTTCTATCCCCAATCTAATCCCCTAAAAGTTTTGTTTTTACGACGCATATACGGACGTTTCCGCAACCCATGCATGTATCGTAATTCTTGAGTTTCATTTTCATTGTGTGGTATCTTAGGAAGTAGTGACCCGTTAGGGCCCCTACCAGTTTATACATAGACGTTCTATCAAACCGCATAAGCTTGCTAGTGTGACTTGGATTGTTTTCCTATCCCTCTAATCTTTTGTAAAGTGCCACCTTTTGAGTCTAAAACTATCCTGTCTTTCCAAAAATGCTCATCGACAAAATTGCATTGATATCAGTTGTGTCATTTCGGAAATCGACGAAAGCCCGACCTATTGGGTCCAAAAGTATCCTATCTTTTAAGTCTTGTAAATACAGCAATGGAATAGATAAATAGATAAATAGAATAGATAAATTATGTAAGATTTAAAACATTTTTTTTTTTTTTTTTTGTATTTAAAGTGTCACTACTCGATTTTTATCCAGTTGATTATTTTTTTTTTTCAAGTGCATTTCCCCATACAAACTTTCGTAAGCTCTTTCTTCCCCTCAAAGTTTTGTTTCCTTCCTTCGTCCAAAACGAAACCGGAAAGCCCAAAATCGTTAAATCGAACAATCCGTTCTCGAGTTATTAGCGCATACACGGACTATATTCTCTTTTATATATGTATACTAGCTGACCCGTCACACGTTGTTTTGCCATATGAATTATTTCCAGAGTGTGAAAATATATCTTATTAGTTGTAAGTGGGTACGTATGTGGTATATGAGTGGAAGAGGCATGGAGCGCTGTGAACGTTGACGGAGTGTGAAAATAACTTCACACCAAAAAATATTTTTTTTTAATTTATTGTAACTTTTTTTTTAACTATATATGCAACGAATTCTGAAAACATTAGTCAACAATATTAATCTCTTAGTGCAATGGAGTGTACAATATTTTTTGTCCTTCCATTTTTAGCTAACACAAACAAACTGGATGGTTTGCCCACTCGCGAGCCTGCCACGTGTAATTGTCCGTGTGAAAAACATGGTGTGCTCAAATCTAAGCCACAAACAGACATTGTTTGGCCTTGAGACTTATTAATAGTTATTGCAAATGCCAATGGGGAACTGAATGCGTTTTAAATCGAATTGGCACATCTGTGGGTATAATAGGGATTCGTGGAAGTAATATACTTTCACCCCGGAATTTGCCATTTAAAATAATGGCTTCATTAATTTCTTAACAACTCATCGCGTGCCGTTGCACAGCCGTGGTGGGTTGAAATTACGAAGCAAAATAACCGGAGATCCAACTTTGAGTACTAAATTATGCGGTGGCATGTCTGGTAAATCCAATGAGTTTAAAAACTCTGTTGGAAAATTTGCAGCTTGAATGGCATCGCAAATAGCATCAACGGATTGTATATCACCAATTAACTGGCAATAACTGTTGTATCTAGAGATTCAATTCGTTAACGTCGAAATTTTTTCCTGCTAAAATTGCCCATGCTGTCAGCCACTCATGATGAATGTATTGTGTGTGTACATCGGGAAATATTTTTGGTTAATGAGAACAACTTGTGAATCAATGATTTTGCAGAAATCGTCCGGTAATTTTATGCATCCAGTCTCATCCCTAGTAACTTTTCCATCACCGATATCCAACAGTTGTTTTGAGAATGTTTCAGCAGATGGATCTTTAAGCATTTGGACGCGCATATTTACTTTAAGTTGAATTTTTTCAACATTGCGCCACAGTGGAGATGTTTTCAAGCAAGCATTGATCGGATCAGCGTATACGTTGAACGCGGAACGACGGAAAGTTTTTGTCTGAAATCACCTAAAAGGAGTAACAGAGTGCCGCCAGATAATTTGTCATTGTTTTTTATATCTTTCAGTGTCCTGTTCAACGTCTCAAAGTTTGTGTGCCATAGTGCATTCATCCCAGATGATAATTTTACACTGCTTCAACACTGGCCATAGACGATTGTTTTTTTATGTTGCACACTGCGTCTGGTTTGTTTTCAATATTTTGTGACATAAAATAATGAATGAGATATTCTGCCTCCATCCAATTAAGTTGCCGCAATGCCAGAAGATCCATCGGCCACGCGATGCCATTATTTGATTGTATTTCAGTGAGGATTGGCGAAATAAGAAATGTTTAGCCAGTTTCACCTGGTTCATCAAAAAAATAATAATCCACCTGAATAACATGGAAATGATAAAATGATAATTGTAAACGTCACCTTATGCAATCGATGTACAAACAATAATAATGTCCGAAATTTTCCCGAAAACTGTATAAGAAGTGAGATACAGCTTATTGCAATAGAGACAGGAAACATGTAGTTAATACTTTAGCGAATAGTAGACGAATTTGTTTTGCTGTACAGTTCAATGCTACTTCAGCCGTCCCTCGGCTCTTTGATTTTATTCAACATACCTTTTACCTTTCACGATATTTCTAAAAGAGAAGTTTCCCTTTCAATTGAGAGTAAAGAATAGATTAAAATAATAATAAAAAATAATTTGGAAAACGTATTTATCGGCAGAGTTGATACTATAAAAAACTACAGTAATTTATACTTTGTTTAAACACAATTTTTTTTGGATGAGCCACCCTTAACACTTAGAGAGGGGTATAAAAATGAGTTATGAACCTATTCTCAGACCTACTGAATATACATGCAAAATTTCATCAAAATCGGTCCAGCCGTTTCGGAGGAGTATAAACACTAAAACTGTGACACGAAATTTGTATATATTAGAAGTTAGAAGATAGATAGATAGAATAGATTAAGAATAACTAGGGGCAGTAAAAAATAGAAACAAATTTAGTGTTTATGTTCACAATTTTGAAAAACGAGCATAGATATTTTTACATAGTTTACTTAATTTTCAAGTTTCAAAAAAATTTTTTAAAAGTATTAACAGAGCTTGATTTAAAAATAAAAAGACCAGATTCCTGGCTTTCAAAGATTATATGGTAGGTCCTTTTACTTCATTGTAAGTGTTGTACGTTCATATTTTTTCGTCATTTTAAGTATTTTTTTATATTTACCCCTCTCGCAATGGTTTAAGGTACTTTTCATTTTAACAACGCAACGGACTCGATTCTGAAAGAGCAGCTATCTCGCTTGGCTAATTATGAAATGACATATAGATATAGATATAGAGGTTCTCAATAAGGTCGGCTTGATGTTGAAATGCAATAAAACAAGCTGTGTGTGAGATATTATACCGAAATCTTTTTTCATGTGTGACATTATGTATGGAATATAAAACTGGTCAAATGTCCGCTGCGGCTTCCGACGGTGGCACGGATCCTATTTTTGGTAAAAAATATTCCCAATGGAATGATATAACTCGCTGTATTTATAATGTCGTGATTTCCTTACATACACAAATGTAAATATTGCCTTATTATGTCTCTTTTAAGAAAATGTGTCTAGGCGTACATTTAAATATTTTCAAAATCAGTTTAACATTATAATTGAACCAAACTTTTGTAAGGTACATGTTCTCGCATGCTATAAAATTATAAAATTCAAAAGAATGGAACAGTTAAATATTGATTATGACTAAACAACGAAAAACGCAAAACACATTTCAAACACAAATCGGTAGGTACACGCACCCTGTGCCCATACCTCAAGAAATGCCTATGGCCATTTGCCTGGACGTCAGATCGGAGGGAATCGCTCTCTGGAATATAACTACTTTAAAGAAAACGTAAGCACCGCTGGTTTACTAGAAGAAGGTTTATTCTTTGTTGGTGTACATAAATTAAATTAGTATGGATCAAAATAATAATTCCGACTCACTCTTTTTTAGCAATTCCTTCGCTCAGGTCCGATTCCGACGGCAAATGAATTAGTTTTGGCGCGTATTCGAGAACTTTTCGCGGGATATTTGACAACTGGGTTTCATGAGCGCGTTCAGCTTATTTAATGTGTCAGATTGACGGCTAGCTACGTTTGTTTTGTAATCGGACCTGAACCCAGGCTACATTTTAAATTTACTTATAAAAATCTACGATACGTGTCTAATTGGGATCCATTATTACAAAAAAAAATGTCCCTGGAAAAATAAAAGTACATAGCTCCGAAATAAAATGGAATATTATAAATCCTCAATATTTCTTAAGCGCGTGAGTTTTTGTCACTAAAACTTATTGACATTCGTGGTAAAACTGATTTTCGTTTGAATATTTCAGATGGATACGAAGAAATTCAATGATTAAAATCACAATATTTTTGCCTGCATTACCATTTTCATGACATTTTCATTACGTGTTTTAGCATTCCCATTAAAGAGGGAAGGTTATGTGTTAACGTTTTATTTGGTATCAGTATTTCTGTTTCAAATTTTCTTTTTCGTGTGAACCAACTTTCAAACACATAAAAACGAAATTGATAACACAGAAAGTGCGCATCATATTGATGAACAAATTTGTCAATATGATGAAATTAAAGTGGAATTTCGGTTCATTTTATTGATGAACAAAGTTGATGGATCATGAATTCCTTTTTTTGTTCATCATATTGATGAAATCCGTTTCATCATATCAATGCAAAAGTTCACTGGACTAAAATTGATGAAGTTTTCGTTGTATTGATGAACTTTTTCATGAATATGATGTACCTATTTTTTTCAGTGAACCAGTTACCGATAAAAGCCTTCAGAGCTTTGCCCTCCTATACACAGCGCCGTTGATCAGGGAAAAGTCTTCGCTCAAGAATGTATTAGCATTGATCCATTTTAGCAACCAGATCCGTTGTACTGGTTTTTGAAATCGAAAACACTGCGCGCCATTTTCTGTGCCACTTTTTCGTACAGTTGTAGATAGCTACCTACCGACATGTTATCTTGCAAAAATATTCAGCTCTCAAACTGACGATGGCTGAGTAATAAAATCCGCCTGCTTCCTACTGGCACGTAAATCCATCATATTAACAAAGAAAGCACAAGCGCACAATACCACAAACCAAATTCAAGGTCGACCATAAGTACTCTTTCCAGTCGGCCTTACAGCCGCGGCGGCCTAACCAAGCAAACGAAAAAAAATAAAAATAATAATAACAACGTACCGACAACAGTATTAAACACTTTATTCTCGTCATCACAAACCCGGTCGATAAACCGGTCCGTACATCGGTGCCGAATGGTCTTCCCCCACGGATATCGTATGAAAGTCTCTCACAGCCGGTATAACTGCAGGCGCATTGTACGAACGTCCGGAACCCCTAGATGGGGTCACCACTACTTTGCCGTTAAGTCGCGAATAGCTCTGGTGATACACCACAGATGGCGCAGTGTCTATGACAACTCCCGCTTTAGCCACAGACGGTTCGATAATCTTGAGGTTTCCCAAATAACTAGACTGGGTACTCACTACCACCGCCAACAGCAGCACTGAACACAACTGCAATAGAAATAATAGTTTAAACAATTTAAACGACTAATCGTCAGAGCACTCACTGCATTGACCAGCATGTTCTTCAAATATAGGTCAGCAGCTAAAGAAAATTTTCGACACTATGGCTAATTTATTACAAAAAAAAATTATTCCGAAGCGCAAAACAAACGAGACACGCAACACAATCTAGACTGCGGCCCACTGATGTACTGACACTTGCATGAAGGTGGTATACGAACATTCGAATGTTACTATTTCAATAGTGAAATGAAGGACGGTGGGGTGGTCTGGTCATGGTAATGCTACTCTTGTGGTGTTTTATTAAGATGAAAACCGGTGAGTCATTCAGTTGAGTGACTTCATGAAACTGGTAACAGGATACAATGGACAACCACAAGCTGCTATTGTTGCTGTTGTTGATGGTGCGCGAGGTGAAAATCAGTTGCTTTTTGGGCGAGTCAATTCCAATCGACTGGGATTATATAAGAGCGGAGCGGTTGTGGTCTTTGAATTATTAGGAAAATAAAGAAGTGACAAGACATTTTCGTTGCTGGTTATAATCAGACGGAAGTTGTAATCAAATGAATGATGATTATGGACTGCAGCTGTATACTCACTAAGGCAAAACTGTTACCAGTAGTCGACTTCAAAGTTGTTTATTATTCATATTGGCGAATTGTCGTCGTTAATTAATAACTACATTCGGACATCTGTGTGACTGCAGCTTGACCTTGTGTGCAAATTGGGTGGAATATTACGACTAATGAATCTTTTTAGCACTCTTAGTACTCGGAATATAGTTTGACTCAATCGCTTGTGGTGAAAAAGTATTCAGTTTAGTGCAAATTGAATTTGAGCTGGAGCTACATCTGTATTTAGTCCAAAAAGCCATATGGATAGTATTGGTCCGACCGTTGGGATCTTTGAATCCTAGCCACCAGTTTGAGAACTGAGACGATGAAAAAGGCTGTAAGGACTAAGGCCATTGCGAATCGAGACTTCAAACGTTTTTGATGATGACAGCAGCGTCTCTAACTAATAGGTGTCGCCGAAAACTAGATCAGTTTGTTTTCGAATGTCAAACTTCGCTAGATTTAGCTTGTAGTCTCCATCTGCTTTCTTAATCGTACGATTAGGCGGCCAATATTGAAACTGGCATTATTTGAATCATTAACGTGAACATCCGAAGTCTCCTTTCACTTTTTTAGTATTTATTGTAAAACGAAATGAAACTAAAATCATTCGAAAGGTACTGTGCCATAGATGCGCAACAAAGAAAAAACCATCAGTAAGTATTCCCTCAAACAAAATGCCTTGCGCAACCAAGTTAATGTAAAAAAAGTTCAAAACACATGGAACGGCGCAGACAAATTTAGATCTTGATAGCGACGTAATAAGCGTAGTACGCACATGTTCCGAAACGAAAAAACCCATGCCACGAAATCATGACCGAACAATTTTGCTGCGAAAAGATGGCGGAAAAGTGGGTAATTGTAGTAGATTGCTTGGTACAATTCTCCACTCTCTTTTCGCACACGTTTATTGTCCGGGACATGATTTGCTTACGAAAATTTTACATTTGTACTGCAGTGTTGCCAGCAAAGAGGATCTAAACTAGAGGGCCAACTCCCGTGCACCTACCCGATTTTCCCCGCAAATTTTGAATGACAGCCCTCTCTCGCGCGCTCTTTTTTCTCCTGTCGGTGAATACATGTTATTAATGGCCGCCGAGTGGAACTTTTGCAATAAAAAACAATTTGTAAATGAATTTATAACAATAAATGTAAAAGGAATAATTGTTGAGTAAGGTTTTTTAGATAGCTTTACTTGTTTTCTATCCATCTTATGCGCCAAAAAATGTTCATCCATTCACATTTCAGGTTATTTTAATTTTTTGTACATGAACATTATTTTTGACAACAAAATTCATGAAGCTACCTTGGGGAGTTGTTCCAAAAATAGGTTAATTCCATGCAATTTAAACCCAAGTTTTCACTAGGGCAAAAGTGAATTCCTTAAAATATTCGCAAACAGTGCATAAATTTCTATTACGCTTGGTGGGTGTTTTCAACTTGGTTTTTTAGCACCGTATTTGTACAAAATGAAAATATTATTAGGAATTCTGTGGTTTAATAAGAGTGAACAGTGTTGATGTTACTAAGGAACAGAAAAAATGGAAACTTTATTCATATTTAAAAAAAAAAATTTTATTCTCGGAATGTAAATTCGTAAAAACGAGTACATATGATTAAACTCCTAACAAATAGATAATATAATGTGGTGTTTAATTTGATCCGATTTCAGATTTTGCGTATTCAATCGAACGTAAGAATCTAAATTGTTTTGTTAATTTTCAGATCCCGTATTTCTATAGGTAATGTGCTTTTGCATTTTGAAATGTTCGCTGATATTTTTATAAGCCTCTCTAAATTACTAATTAACAAAAACAAGTGCAAGAAGTGATATTTCAGAGCACTTTTTTGCCCTCAGAGCAATTTTTTTGTACGTTTGGTACAAAAAAAAAAGCAGATGTCAGATTTCAGAGCACTTTTGCGAATCTATATATTTTCTTAGATTTGTTTCAGATTTACCAATACAAGTGCATTTGAGTTTGACATCTGGTGGAGGTTGTTTACATTTGCGTGCATTTTTTCTACAGCTAAGAAAGGCATTGCATCGGGTGGATCTATTTTCGTATATATATATGTGTGCAAATATTAAGAAATCAACTGGGACGGAAATTTAACCAGTGAATGGTAAGCGCATAGAAAAGTGTCGAAGACTACGAATATCAACACAAAAAAGAGCAAGAGCGTTTTTATGTTTGATTAGGCACACGAAATCTGAAATCTGAGGGCAAATCTGAAGAAGCCCAAACGAATACCACATAAGAAAGTCCCTAAAGAATTGAATTGAAGTGTGTGTTGTATTATCAATACTTTCTAAAAATCTATACCGATTTTTTTTTAGCATGGGATTTACCAGAAAACGGAAAAAAAATTTCCAATTTAACAAATATACTTAAATACGTTAATGTGCAAATACGCATTTTACGTACCATTTACAGATTAAAAATTATGCTAAAACTAAAATATCTTTTTTCCCACAGTAAAAAAACGCTTTCCCCAAACTCTGATAATATCTACTTTGTTTCAATATGGCTTCGAAATGAAAATCGACGAAAAACATTTTTTTTCTTTAAAGTATACCTGCAATAAAAGCTTGAAGTTACAAAATCTCTTTTAAGAAAAATGGAAGAACCGTATAAGTTGATTTTTCTCTGATTAATATCATGAGATAGATTTCTGCTAGATACTGAAAAAAAAAACTATGATTATATTAAGGTATTTGGCATTGTGAACAAATTATATCAGGAATTCCTTTTTCCAACAATTTCATAAACTATAAGAACTTTTAAACTGAGCTGCGATGTGAACGCCGTGTAACTAAAGGGTACCAAAAATGTTGAACACAGTCGCCCCCACTTACAAAATGGCCTCGTGATTGACATTAATTGCCTGCATAGGATTTCCTAAGTATTCGTGCGGCAGCAATGGCGCTCCTTTGATTTGTACAGGCACTAATACTTAGGAATTCCTATGCAGGAAAAGAAGCTTGTAGGCAAATGTACCGTTTCTGCTCTCAGTTGGCCCTCTAGTTTAGATCCTCTTTGGTTGCCAGCTTTTGTAGTAGGTATGGAGCCAAATTGGAAAATTTTGGTCCATAAAATACCCAAACTAATCCGAAGATCAAAAATGAGAATCTGATTAAAATCTTTTTAAAGACGACAATGTTAAATTAAAAATAGGCGGTCATAGTAAAAAATCTGTCGGAAAAAATATTCCCTACGAAAATAATTAAAACAAATCAACTACCACTGATTGGATTCAATTCGAAAAAAAAAATCCCGGCAGATGGAACAGTAAGGAAATTAAATATTACAGTGGAATGTTTTTGTTTTTTTTTTTGTGGAATTCACTGAGAAGTTGGTTGGAAAAAGTTTTTCCTAAGAAAAACTAACTTTATAACTCATAAGCCATTGAAAGTCCAAGTTTGAGTTCAACCATCAAGTTTGAGTGGTCAAAAAAAACAAAAGAAAATGTTTACGCTTTAGTTTTACGTATGGCTATAATTATGTAACTGGGCCTATACGAGAAGAGTACGTTCGCAATTGAAGAATGCATTTTTTTTTAAATCCTAAGGAGCCTAAAAATCACCAAACTTTAAGTAGATAGTCTAAATTAGGATAATTCCTTAATGACAATTTTAAGGAGCCAGCAAAAAGTTCGAGTATCCAAATCGGTGATAAATAGCCAGTGCTGGTAGCACTGCTACTTGTGTAGCAGCTGATGGAAATCTCCACAGTTTATTTTCCGCTCCCTTTCCAGAAATTTCGCTGTCCATTTGGAGACCACCGAACAATTTTGTTTCGGAACATGTCCGTACTAGGCTTAAGCATGTAGGTAATTCATGAGTAAGGATTATTTTCAAGAGAGCATATTTTTCGACATCTAGATATCGCTTCATGGTTATAGAAATAACAACATGAATTGAATATCGATAATGTTGGTACGATTTGTACTTCGATTTTCAACAACAAGCGAGACTATCTTGACTGATGAGGCCCATTTCCACTTCGGTGGCTACGTCAACAAGCAAAATTGTCGCATCTGGCTCGGAAAACTCAAGAGTTATTGTTGAGACAGTAACGGTGAATGGATTGCGCTATCGAGAGATGATTAAAGTTTTTTTATGGTTGGAGTTGGATGGTATTGATCTGGACAACGCTTAATTTCAACAAGACGGCGCAACGTGCCGCACAAGAAACGAAAGCATTGATATTTTACGGGCAAAGTTTCCGGACCGTGTTATCTCTCAAAGAGGTGATCACAATTGGCCACCGAGATCTTGTGATTTAACACCTTGCGACTTCTTCCTTTGGGGCCACGTGAAAGATAAGGTCCGTGCCAACAGCCCGGCGTCGATTCAAGACCTCAAAGATAAAATTCGTGAGGCTATCGAGGACATAGGGCAGCCACTTTGCGATTTGGTTATGGAAAATTTCATGAAAAGGATATGGTCCTGTATGCGTGCTCGTGCTGGCCATTTGGCTGGTGTTGTTTTTCATTATTGACGGCATACCTTCCTCTCTATTATGAAATAAACATCCGATAATTTATCTCAAAAAATGTATCTTGGAATACCAAAATAATACCTCTTATTGGGAAACCCTTTATTTTTGCATTAAAGGCATTAAATTCCGTTTCAATCCAAGACAACGAAGGAAAATAAATAAATTCAAGAAGAAAAAAAACAATTTCTTTAGAATTTTTATGGAAAGTTTTTCGGAAAGATATAATTTCAGCTGGAAAGGTTAAGAATAGATAGGTGGTTAGCGACTGAGAGGAAAGCTTATATGGGTTTTCGGACGCATCTACAACAGCTTACGGTGCATTCATTTACATCAGGACAGAGCATGTTGATGGAAAGATTACCGCCAGACTACTTGTTCCGAAATCCGTCCCAAGGTCAGAGTTAGCTGCGTCTGAGTTGTTGTCACGTTTGCTGGCAGAGGTTAGGCAATCAATGGAGTGGGAGGATATGGAATACACGCTTTGGACAGACTCATCGGTAGTGCTTCATTGGATTATGAAACTACCATTTAATTTAAAGACATATGTTGCGAATCTTATTTCATCGATTCAATCGAACACGGAGGTTAAGCTGGCACCATGTTAAAACGAAAGATAACCCAGGTGACTTGGTGAATCGAGGGGTTAGCCCTTCTGAGCTCGCTGGACACAAAGTATGGCTTCACGGACCGGAATGGCTTGTGTAGCAGCAAAAGTGTGAAAGAAGAGATTATTGTCAACTGTGAGAAAGCAAATGAAGAACTGTTTACTCTTTCAAGTTATATAGAGCGGAATTGCGCATATTTGTAGAAAGCATTTTAATGGCGATACCATTGGTGGATCGCACAAATAGTTGGGAAAGAATAGTCGGTATCATGGGGTTTGTTTTCTGATTTGTGCAAGCAGCAAGACGGGAGGTTCGTGCTGAGAAGAGAAAAATTGGTCGTAGGCGTATGGAAAGAATATTACCAACAACGAAAGGGGAAATCATCATTGGGAAGAAGCAAGATAGGATCGCTTAACCCGATTCTAGGTGGAAAGAAGCTGCCTCGAGTAGGAGGTAGACTGGAAAGGTAAGAATTTGATTATGATATGAAACATCCTGTTACTCTGCCAGGGAGCTTGGTTGGTGGTGGACAATGCCCAAAGAATGATGAGACATGGAGGAGTTCAGGTGAAGATGAAATGTATCCAACAGCTTTATTGGATACCCAGATTGCGCAGCATACTTGAAAAAACATACATCAATGTGTTAAATGTGCTCGATATACCGCAGGGGTGGAGGACCAGTTAATGTCCGAGCTTCCAGTAGATAGAAAGAAAATGGGAAAGCCTTTTTCATGCTCCGGGTTTGAATATCGGGACCCTTCGAGCTTAAAGTAATGGATAGAGCCGGAAAGCGGAAAGGAAGTGTTGGGTTGTGGTCTTCGTTTGCTTGAAAACACGAGCGATCTACTTGGACATAGTCACGGTTTTGACATCTACAGCATTTATTGCATACAACGACCGTTTTAGAGCGATAGGATGTACAGCGATGATGGTACTGCATTTGTGGGGGCCGGAAAGGAACTTAGGAAGACTTTCGGTAGTTGGACAGATAATATTGCATTGAATCATTTTAGCAGGAAAGGGACAGATTGGATATTTATAAAACCGGCCGCTCCCCACCAGGGTGGTATATGCAAGGCGGCGGAAGGCGGTTAGAAAGAGACAACTACAGTACTCGAAGCACGAATGCATTACTGGTTTATGACCTACGAGTCAGTCGAAGAATACAGTCCACTAGAGAGAGATCTAGAAAGTAGGAAAGTGGAAAGTGTACATTTTAATGTAGAGTAATAAATGTTGGGTTTTTTGATCATAATGCTTTTTCCAATCGGAAAAAAAGTTTCTTGTTTTATTTTATTTGTAAAAGTGGAAAGTGATCGGCGCACTCCAAGGGAAAGAGGAACAGCTGTCATGTTTCCTCTTCTATGAATTCACACATATTCTCGTACTATACCTGTTATTCCTCCAGAAGTTAATAATTTTGTTGTTTCGCGTGTATTTTGCTGAGTGCTCTATTCCTATAACTATATTTTCTGCGCAGTAAACCTTTTCACACCAACCATTGTTTCATTAGAGATCCTCGTTTTCGGTAAACAAACTCCCTTTGCATAGAGTTTGATAAGGGTTTGGTTGCAGCCAAATATCTACCTCAGTCGTGTTTGTTAGATTTAAAAACCATTTGCATTGTTGTATTGCAACGAATAAAATTAGAAAACATTCACAATTTACTAAAATAAATTATAATAAACCTAGCATTTGCCAACCCGTAAAAATATTGCTTGTATGCAAGTACCTAACGGTAAATCGGCTCAAGTTGCGGGTATCAGGATGATTTGTCTATGGCTCAAACACTTGGGATAGAAGTAGGAGAAAGCAATCTTGGTGGCAGAGGTTGGGACCTATTCTACAACTATTCAGTAAACGAATTGCGCTGCAGGCACTGCATAGTCAAAGTATTTAGTGCATTTTTTATTTTTTTTTGGAAATTAAATAATAGCCGTTTAATTATCTGTACACATACATCTGAAGAGCGTTCCAAAGTCGTTCTAATTTAAAACAAATTTGCCGCTAAAATAATGATGAATTTGCAAATAATAATCGAAAACAGTTCACAAATCGAAATCAAACAGATGTTTGTAACGGGTGATTTTTTAAGAGGTTTAGAACTTTTTTTTAAAAAAAAACACAAAAATTTTGAAAAAATGAATGAAATATTTATTTGAATCGATAGTTGGAACCTTGCAATTTAATGTTTAAAGATAATTTCATGCAAATGTTGACCGCGGCTGCGTCTCAGGTAGCCCATCCGCTGAGTCCAATTTTGGCATACTCCTTCACACATATCGGCCGGTATCTCACGAATGAATGCATGGATGTTGGCTTCCAGTGCGTCAATCGAAGCGGGCTTGTCCCTATACACATTAGCCTTGGCATACCCCCACAAAAAATAATCTAATGGTGTCAAATCGCACGATCTAGGCGGCCAATTGATCGGCCCGAAACGTGAAATTAACTGTTCACCAAACTCGCCTCGCAATTGCGCCATTGTTTCGGGTGCTGTGTGGCATGTGGCACCGTCTTGTTGAAACCACATATCATGCAAGTCAAGAACTTCCATTTCGGGCAAAAAAGTTTGTTATCATCGCTCGGTAGCGTTCACCATTGACAGTAACGCTGCGATTCGCATCATCTTTGAAGAAATATGGCCCAATAATGCCGCCGGCCCATAAACCGCACCAAACAGTGGCTTTTTCGGGATGCATTGGTAGCTGTTGCAATGCTTCTGGCTGATCTTCACTCCAAATGCGGCAATTTTGCTTATTTACGTACCCATTCAACCAAAAATGAGCCTCATCGCTGAACACAATTTTTCGATAAAAAAGCGGATCCTCGGCCAGCTTTCCAAGAGCCCATTCACCAAAAATTCGGCGTTGTGGTAGGTCGGCTGGCTTTAGTTCTTGCACCAGCTGTATCTTAAAAGGCTTTACGCCCAAATCCTTCCGCAAAATTGTCCACGTAGTGCTGTAACAAAGGCCTAACTGCTGGGAACGGCGCCGAATCGACATTTCGCGGTCTTCTGTCACACTAGCTGATACGGCCGCAATATTTTCTTCACTACGCACAGTACGTAAACGTGTTGGTGGTTTAATGTCCAACAAAGTAAATTTGGTGCGAAATTTGGTCACAATCTTCCGAATAGACTGCTCAGAAGGTCGAGAATGCCGATCATAAAATGGAAGCAGCGCGCGATGAACATTTCGAACCGAGCACGAATTTTGATAGTAAAATTCAATAATTTGCAAGCGTTGTTCATTTGTAAGACTAACAATCATTAAATTGCAAACAAAACTGAAGCTGTTTGACAGTGACACAAGGTAATAAACACACGTCAGCTGTCAAAACCAGTGTTGCCAAAACCAAACCAGCTAAAAAATCACCCTTTATAACATAAGCTAAAGAAAGATTCGCTTGTGGTTGGCACGGGAAATCTATTCCAATTACCAAATACGAAACGAACTTATGTCCCTTGTGCTTGAAATGCAGTCAGCTCCCCCTAGACGCCTCTGAAACACTTACCCACAAATATGATAGGATCTGCCTAAAGAAAGATCCGCTTGTGGTTGGCACCAGAAATCTATTCCAATTACCAAATACGAAACGAACTTATATCCCTTGTGCTTAAAATGCAGTCAGCTCCCCCTAGACGCCTCTGAAACACTTACCCACAAATATGATAGGATCTGCCCTAATTCGAGTGTGGCCTTTATTGTGGGATTTTCCAAATTAAACATTGCAAGATGAACGAAATTGGCAATTCAGTCCTTCTGGTTTCACTGTAACCTTGGGTTGTGGACGGCTCTTTGACCGAACATAAAGTTGACAGGATTTTGTAAGAGATTTATCTGTTAGTGACCCTCGGGATGCGAAAGCCGACCAGTAGCTATAACCTTGTAACCACGAGGATGGGGCCCTGGTTCAGAGTCAGATTACGTTCTTGTCTCTGTGGGAACCTGAAATCGCGGGAACTGGTGGTGATCATTAGAACTGGGTTTCGCCTTTCTACTGGCACCAAGGCGTTATTGTCAAACGTCTTTCACTAAAGACACTAAATGTGTGTGCCGTAAGCTCGACTATCATCGACTCCAAATCGGTACTAAGCTGTTTCAACGCCCTTCAAACGCTTGGCCTCAGGAATAAAATCAAACTTTGGTGGATTCCGGGCCATGAGGGTTTTGAGGGAAACGAGAAAGCCGACGAAATGGCCAGAATTGGCTCTGAAACTCCTTTTACAGGACCTGAAACCTTCTGCTACACTCCCAAATCGTCTATAAATTTAACCATTAAAAGATGGGAACATACAAAATGTATTTCACATTGGGAGAGTATCCCAGGTCTTAGACAGGCCAAGCGCGCGATACAGCCGTTCAATAAAAATGCCGACAGAGTTTTAAAGCTAAAGGCATGATCTCAAAAACCTTACTGGCTTCCTAACAGGACACCACCACCTACGATATCATTTAAATAAAATTAATTTAACCGACTCCTCACTCTGTCGGTTGTGGCTTGAAGTAGACGAAACAGCTGAACACATAATATGTGAGTGCCCCACCCTATGTGGAATCAGAAGAACTATTTATCTTCTACAGGGAGATTCTGAGCCCTGAAGAGGTGAAGAATTCATCTGTTAGCAGCTTAATTAACTTTATTAGGAAAGTGGAGAACCTGCTAGCCTAACAATTATTCTGGCCCTATGGCACAAAAGATCTTACAGGTCGAAGTGCCCCTTTATCGCTTAGGCGTAGTCAGCAATTAAAAAAATGAAATGTAGCCGTCAAGGCAGGTGTGCATGTAAAGCGAAAACTGTTTAAATTGTCTCAAATATGAAATATTCATATCGCACCGAAACTATATACAACAAAGTTCTTCAGTTAATTTTTATTGCCTAACTACGTATATCTGTTCACCGATCCTTGAACGATCGAGGGAATCACTCCGATCTTATTCCTCGTCGAAATGATAGAGCCGCGGAACAGATTGGCTAGTCCCAAGAAGGGTCTTTTGAATTTGTGTCTTGAACGCACTTCCTCCTCCTCTGAACTGGTCACTGCAACGATGGGCGGGTGCCTCCTAATTTGTGTCTCTTCGTAAACCGTCTGTTCGGGATGTGTATTGGGCTGAGTGATAGGTATCGTAACCGTCGGTTGAACTGTCTTAGGCACTTCTGTTGTTGTGGTCGTGGTGGTGCTTCTGGGTGGTGGCGATGTCGAGCGCGCTGGGTAGTAACCTTCTGGTAGTGGCGCGTAATACACAGGCACGCGATACTGATGATGACGATTCGCATAGGAATCGTATGCAAAGATCGGTTGATAGGGTTCTCTGTGGGCATAGTTGACATTGTACCGACGTATTGCTGGCGCTAAAGCTACTGGTGCTAGAGCTACGGCTGGAGGTTGAGAATACTGGAGGTCTTCATAATCATCGTAAATTCCAGCGGCCGACGCAACTCGAGCACGTGGCGGTGGGGGACCATAGACAGGAGCGTAGGGAAACTGCTGCCTGACATCGCTGTACGTAGGAGGCTTGATGTATGCAGGTCTGGGTCCTGTCGCCCCTTCGTCCACATCTTGCGGATGGCTGCGTAAAGGACTAGGTCTCACCAGATCGGGTGGACCATATTGGGAATGGGGCGTGTAATCCATTTGCTCGTACCCAACCGGTCGTTGGTATATATCCTGTACATCCCGCACAGAAATCGCACTTTGTCGCGGCTCGCAATCCTTGATATCGCCCTGTTGAGCCAGCACTACCCCATAGATCGCCGATAAGATAATCTATATGAACGATAAAATGATGAAACCATTTTAACAAATCGCAGTGACAGCTTACCAAGATGTTCATGTTGCTTGAACTTCGTACAACTGATGTGGTGACAGATATTGTGTGGCCTCTTTTATACACAATTACAGATGGTTTCTAGCAAAATAATTAGACCAAGCCATCGTTCTTGACCCCAGCCGGTGCCTATCTACGAGTTCAAGATCAGAGCAGAGATGAGCACAGATGATGTGTTAATGAGAGTGAAATCTGTACACATATGGAACCATGGGAACTAGATTTGGAGCGCACAGAGAAGTGTCGGTCAAAATTCCCATAAAGCTGTATAGCATCTATAAAAAAAGCCAGCGACTGACATTGAAATTGGCGTAAATAAAGTCCTACTAAAGTGGATTGCTAGCTCTAAATGCAAACAAGACGAGAACTAAGATGGTTCTAGGTAAAGTGAGTGCGAAATTTATTACTTTTTGGAATGGATTCTGTGACAATTAGGTTATGAGACGCTTTTGACGGATTCAAGTTGCTACATAAGTTGATTTTATTAGAAAACCAAAGGATTATACAGTGTTGGGCTTAGAAGTCGATATTTTCATCTAATATTGGCCGAATGAAACAGGTCGTTGCTCCAATTGGCAGTCGATAAGTCCTGGCAATAGATTCATGTTGTGGATTCATGAAGTCAGTCCTACTTATGTCAGTCGCTGGTGCTAGAGTATTACTGGCATGACTGTGGACAACAGTTTGGTTTGATGGGATACTGCAGTGGGTACCCGTCGAATAAGCTGGCCGAATTGATGAGAGAATATATATAATATAATAAATGATGTCCTGGTGCAACGGACTAGTGACAAGTGATGATGATGAATATAGATACTCCTTAAATTACAAGTATTAGCAACTGCGGGTGTAGCTGCAATTAAGTAACCGGTCTCTTGAAAGCATTTTAATTTTGTTGAACGTAAATGATGTGCAAAACGATGTTCATTGAGAAATCCAGCCCATTCAACTATTACAATTATGTATATAAGTAATGTTTAGAATAACAAAACAAAGACCCATTCATTTAAACCTGAAATTAATTTCATGAAAGCTTTTTTAAATGAGTACTTGGTGACTTAAAAGCGACAACTGAAAAGAAGAACATCCATAAAAAGAATATTAAGTATTTTTACATTGATCTAGATCTACAAATATAATTATTTTTCAATGGGAATCTGTCATTTGAAGCTTTGGTTAATAAAGGTCAGTTGATTTTTGTTTGCGAATACGAACTTAATAAATTATTTAAGCTGGAAATAAGTTATATAAAATCTAGAGTCACTTTTACTTACTTAAACTTTAAATTTCATTTTTATTCCATTCTTTCTTTAAACTTACATACTAGACAAAAACGATTTAATCTAATTTAAAGTTAACATTTATCTTATTCTAGCTAACTGGCTCCAAGCGAGCGCTCTAAACTTATCAGTTATCAATATCCTTAAAATTATTGCCTTTCGGTCTTAAATCTATCTATTTCTATGATTTGTTTTGTTTTTTAATTTTCAAGAAACTTTAGAAAACTTGAACTCTTTATTATTTGTTTTATTTAAATACTACTTAAAACTATCTAAGCTACTTAACCTAAATTACCTATAATCAGGATGGTGAGCAATCTCTCGATCGCGTCCATGGACGCCAGACAGCCACCAACACGGGTTCATCCATGCCGCCGAGCCTGGAGCGAGGCCATAAGCGTCGATCGAGTCTCGGAAGCACTTTTCATGTTGGCAAGCCCGGCCCCTCCCAAAGACCCCCTACTCTAAACCTAGACCTACTAACTTAATATCTAGCTTAAAACTAAGGAGGATGCTACGTAAGTAGCGCACCGGCCCGGGAGAGCGTATCCTCCCTTACCTGTTCATCAAGCCACCAAAATTCGGTGAACTGCTTGACCGTATCGACCCTGTCCCGTTCCGCAATTGGGGTGCTTAAACGGAGGAGCTCCTGAGCATTGGCGGCGTACTCGTCATGGATAATCCGCTCATCCTTCGCGCCACGGTGGCTGTGGTACAATACCGGAACACCATCTTTTGTCTGGACTAACCCTTTCATGTCTACATGAAGAAATGCCTCAGGCGGGATGAAGCCAGACCGAAGCGTACTCTCGTAGTACATTAAATTGAGGTAGTAAGCCCCTGAGATCAGGTTATTATCGCTGGCCATCGCCCTTGCGACGTGCCTCCGAATCACATTAAATAGGAAATTGTCAATCCTATTCAGTCGAACCCCATTGTATAGGGTCCTGTTGGGATAGTATTTTATGTACTGAGATTCAGGAGTTCTAAACAACCCTAGACAGGCCCTGAGACATTGTCTCTCAAACACCCTAATCTTTTCTACATAGGACGGCGCTATATTGAACCACATGGGACCATAAGGGCCACGTAGCAAATGTCCTTCACCCTGGAATCAAGTTGACTGCTGCGAAACCGTCTCCTTGTCAGAGCGTAGGCCCTTTTAGTCCCAGCAAGACAAGTATCTATATGTTTGTCAAAATACCTCACCACGTTTTTCACCGCCAATGGTCGCCCCTGCTGTCCAATAATTGTTAATTTTCTCCAGTTTTTCTGGTATCCCCAGAGGCCCCAGCCAATGTAGTTCTGAACAGGATTGTTTCCGATTTTTGGAAATTGATTTTCAACTTCCAGTCATCGTAATACCTCTTAATTTGCTCGAAGTCACGCTGCAGAAGGATGTTAATGACCTGGATTTTTTTCCTGACCTGTACGTCACTAAATCGTTCGCGTTCGCTATAGCATGTCTGAGGGAACCCACCAGATCACTTGTGTAAATATTAAACAGGACCGGAGAATTCACTGCTCTTTGTTGTAAGCCGTTTTTAATTTCAAAAACCCTGCTCGAAGTCACGTTGCAAGCTTTGACAACGAACTTCTTTCCCATAAGCATGTCATATATCATATACAGCAAAGGTTTTTGAATGCCCAATCTAGGCGGGGAATGTTCAGATATCAGTACAACAAAGTACAAATTTATATTTAAGAGCAAGAGTTGAATTGTTTTTATTGCAGAAATAAAAAAAATCGCATCTTACGTCTATATGCTATACAAGCACAAAATATAAATTAAATCAAGTAAAGAGGCAGTTACAAATTTGAACGATTGATTAGTATTTTTATTCGTATTTTTAAAAAGTAAATAAATTACAGTTTAATTGGTCTTACAGCACAAGCTACCTCGGCCTTCGGCTAAATTAAACGATTGATATTCATCGATCAGCTATAAGCTATAACCAAAAAGCCTAAACCCAAAGAAATTTCTTGTGCTAATATTTGCAGGTTCTGTATGCACTGAAAAAAATTCTCGTCCATAATATTAATGAATGCATTAATAGAGCTGAAATCCTTACATGCAATGTCGAAATTCTTGAATATTTCGCTTGGTTTTATGACCAGAACATTGCCTTCATGAAACTGTATTTATTAACAAGTACACTTCTAAATTGTTGTTGGAAAATTGTGTGTCCCAATTTCAATGAAATTGTTCCTAAGTATATATGAACGATTCTAAAAAGCGTCGTTTTGGTGCACTAGTATTGATTGTGTCATTTTATGAATGATAACCTCAAATGCATGAGACTATTCATTGGTTTTTTGAAGGCGACCATTAGTTGAATGTAGTTTTTCATTGAACTGCAAACTACAACCGGTATGAAGAATGAGTAATTTTTGCAAAATTGTGCAGCGTTGTCTAGCGTTGTGTGACCAAATACTTAAATTGTAAGAAGATATTCATATTTCATATGAAAAATTGTTTGATATATGAATATTTTCGTTCGAAGCAAATATTTTTTGATGTTTGTGACTTTTTCATAATCCGGGAATTCGGGATAGAGTTTAAATGTAAGGTACGTTGTGCGTTTAAAATGTGTTTAGTCGGTTTTTTCCTGGTGATTTTTCAGTTCAGAGTTTAAGAAAGTAAATTCGTTATTGGACTATTTTCACGTGAGTATTATCATTGTTGAAAACATGTTCGTGAGATAAATCGTTGCGGATGTACCTGTAAGAGAAAAAAAATTTAAAACAGGAATAATTCTTGAATTGCCCCACCACCTCAGCATTTCTAGGATGTACCTAAAATAAAAAGAGAAGTTGTTCATGAAAATCGATCAAAACAAATAAACAAAGAAAAATTAGCGTAATTACCTATGATGTGTTGTGTCGTCCACCGCATTTTCCAATTGTTTGACATATCGTATTCGTAATCGCTGTTGTTGCACTCGTTGCATTGCCCACAGGAAAAATCTGTGTCAATGGGTGTCTCTCGTTCCTTTTGTCAGTTTTCTTACCTTCCAGGGTGGTAAGGCTTACCGTAAATCGACTCCGAATAATTTGAATGTGGATCGTTATTTTTTTATGTATCGTAGTCCAGGTTTAGTACATTGTACAATAGTTATACTATTTACACAAAAAAATAAACAAAGAAAGGGAAGATTGACCCGACATTTTTAGGTACAGTGAGAATAAGAGAAAATAAGAGAGAGATAGAGAAAGAGACTCGTGGAGAGAAATAAAGTAAGAAGAAGGTAGAAATAATGAGATGAAGTAGAAAAATGGAAATAATACACACAAAAGACACCGCATTTTTTTACATAGGGTTAATCGGCTGAATTAGAGACAGCGAAAGGGAAATGGGATATATAGAACTTGTGAGATTTACCGACAGGGAGCAATGACCGATTAACAGACCGGCTCTCACTTTACTTTTGATTTCGATAGCTGGTAGTTGACTGTAATATAGCGAAACAGCATTCTTCTGAAAACACAGCAGAATAGTTCAGCGCAGTGGCATGCAAAAAATCATTTCTTTGCATTTTTTTTATTTTTCCTTTTTCTGGGTGAGTAACTTATTCATTTGTTTAAATGCAATTTTACTAAAAAGTGGAATTTGTGCAGGCAGGAAGTTCAGTGGAACCGATACATTGGGGAAGAGGTCTGGGAGTCCGAATTAAGAGCCACAAAAGGCTTCGATGTATTTATAAAACGTATACGTTTAGTCGTAGGCGTCTAAATATTAAAAGTTATGTATCGCAGGTACATATCTACTGATATGACAGAGATTTCGGTGATCAATTTGAAATACCTCCTCTATTTTATGCAGGATCTTGGTTTAAACGACAGAGCTAGTCAGGCTCATTCGAGCAAAGCAAAGCCAATAGTTAGACCGTTGCACCGGGCCGATTCGAGATACATTGAAGTATCAACCGGTTGCTCAGTACTCATAGCAGAGGGCAAGGTAGTCTCAACAAACGCAACAGAAGCCGAGCCATTACGACCAAAGGCCTCTTCCTAGTAAAACAAAACTGGCAGTGCTGTAAAGCAACCATACATGCGCCAGCCGCATAAAGCCCGAAAGCTAATGCGATTGTGGGTGAGGGGATAATCCGCCAAAGCCAGTACACGAATAAGGCGTAGCAGAAAACATAAGGCTCCGAACTAGTAGAATTTGGGACGAATAAGAGAAAAAATAAATAAATAAATACGTCAACAATCCAAAAAGATACTACTGATTGATCAGTTTGTAAAATTAAGTGAATTTTAGTGAATAAAAGTAAAATAAGTTAGGTCTAAGTTAGTTTTTTTTTTTTTTTTTGATAATTTAACGCAAGGTTAGGTTATAGATTTAGTTTTTTTTTTGTTCTCCTTTTTGAATTGTTCAAGCGTTATTTAGTGTGCTGATTTCGTCGTAATGTGGGCTTAAACTTTAAAGCAATTGGTGTGCGGATGACGGGGCCTGCCCGTCCTTCTGTGGTTGACTATGACAGTACGGACTGTAACGAACGGTTGGGACAGGACTTGACTTGGCCGACTTTAGTTTCTGCGATGGAATAGGTCGTGACTAGGAGGAGTTTAAGGGACTTCCACTCTTAGTATAGGCCAGAGTGGTCGTCTTTCAGTTGTGTAAACAGACACGGCCAACCGACAACAACACGCATGTCACGGTACCTTTAAGGAACAGCGGGAGGAATTTTGCGTTTAGGTTAATGCCGAATTCACAATGTCGCGTTGACGCGCGCGTGCGTTGACAGATTATGTAGAAACAAAGCGATCATATGCTGCCACACAAAATACAGCTTCAGGCGTTGAGTCGACTTTAGATCGTAAATATCGTAAAGTTCAACGCAACGCCTGAGTAGACCTACTTTCTACTATCACGCGCGTTTGACAACTTGAGAATTTCGACTTGTTCGATTTGAAGACATAGAATGTGCCGTTCATAGTTGGGGTGGCACAGATCCACTAATGTTTATCACACACAACTTTTAAAGAGCTGAATGATGTTCTTTCAATGCAAATTAATTAATTAAGTGTGTGGAAATGACGAATAACATTTTTTCTTGTAGAGCAACTACTCATTTCTTTAGATTTTTTTGTAGAAAAAATATTAACCAATTATGGTTGCTTTTTGATTTGATATATTTAATGTTAAATATGATTTTCTTGTTTTTTGGAGAATCCTTTTTCAAATCGTGCATAAAAATTGCAGGTAGAAGAAAAAAAGGAGTACACTTGAAATTTTAATTCTGCTCTGAATTTGTGTTTTTTAGCCAAGAAACAAACCGAACTTTTAATGTGTCATACTCTTCTCTCTCAACGCGCATTCGCTTCAAAGCAGCATTTCGTTTTACAAAATTGTTGCTCGCGCGCTTTGGCACTTAAAATCGTAAAATTTCGATAAAGCGTGTCAAAGCGCACCGACGCACGCACGCGTTCAACGCGACATTGTGAATTCGGCATAAACGTAGATTAGGATAATTTAAGTTTTTTTTCTTATAAAGGGTGATTTTTTAGCTGGTTTGGTTTTGGCAGCACTGGTTTTGACAGCTGACGTGTGTTTAGTACCTTGTGTCACTGTCAAACAGCTTCAGTTTGGTTTGCAATTTAACCATGGATCGTCTTACAAATGAACAACGCTTGCAAATTATTGAATTATACTATCAAAATTCGTGCTCGGTTCGAAATGTTCATCGCGCGCTGCTTCCATTTTATGATCGGCATTCTCGACCTTCTGAGCAGTCTATTCGGAAGATTGTGACCAAATTTCGCACCAAATTTACTTTGTTGGACATTAAACCACCAACACGTTTACGTACTGTGCGTAGTGAAGAAAATATTGCGGCCGTATCAGCTAGTGTGACAGAAGACCGCGAAATGTCGATTCGGCGCCGTTCCCAGCAGTTAGGCCTTTGTTACAGCACTACGTGGAAAATTTTGCGGAAGGATTTGGGCGTAAAGCCTTTTAAGATACAGCTGGTGCAAGAACTAAAGCCAGCCGACCTACCACAACGCCGAATTTTTGGTGAATGGGCTCTTGGAAAGCTGGCCGAGGATCCGCTTTTTTATCGAAAAATTGTGTTCAGCGATGAGGCTCATTTTTGGTTGAATGGGTACGTAAATTAGCAAAATTGCCGCATTTGGAGTGAAGATCAGCCAGAAGCATTGCAACAGCTACCAATGCATCCCGAAAAAGCCACTGTTTGGTGCGGTTTATGGGCCGGCGGCATTATTGGGCCATATTTCTTCAAAGATGATGCGAATCGCAGCGTTACTGTCAATGGTGAACGCTACCGAGCGATGATAACAAACTTTTTTGCCCGAAATGGAAGTTCTTGACTTGCATGATATGTGGTTTCAACAAGACGGTGCCACATGCCACACAGCACCCGAAACAATGGCGCAATTGCGAGGCGAGTTTGGTGAACAGTTAATTTCACGTTTCGGGCCGATCAATTGGCCGCCTAGATCGTGCGATTTGACACCATTAGATTATTTTTTGTGGGGGTATGCCAAGGCTAATGTGTATAGGGACAAGCCCGCTTCGATTGACGCACTGGAAGCCAACATCCATGCATTCATTCGTGAGATACCGGCCGATATGTGTGAAGGAGTATGCCAAAATTGGACTCAGCGGATGGGCTACCTGAGACGCAGCCGCGGTCAACATTTGCATGAAATTATCTTTAAACATTAAATTGCAAGGTTCAAACTATCGATTCAAATAAATATTTCATTCATTTTTTCGAATTTTTTGTGTTTTTTTTTTTTAAAAAAAGTTCTAAGCCTCTTAAAAAATCACCCTTTACTTCTTTTGGGATTTTTGGTTACGTATATATTAGGCTAGTTAGATTACATTATTTTGAAAATAATTGAATTTTCAATATTTATTGAAATAATTTCTTAAAAAATATATATATTTTTTTTTTTTCATTCCTGGTGCAGGGTGAGGGGGCAAGAACTACCCTCGTCCGACGATCCTGGCTCACAACAAAATGCATACAAAAATATGTGAAAAGTTTTCTATGTTTTAGTTTATTGAAATTGCCTTTAGTAGGATTATCTACAACTTTACTTGTTGGTCTGAGTATAAGCTTATTTTTTTTAAATTAATATTACAACTTTAATAACATCTATTTCTATTTTGTATAAGATTGACAAGGACTTTGGGATTGTTTTTGAAAACCTTTCACGAGACAAACAATGAGGGAAATGCTTAAAAATATCGATGTAGCAGATATTAACTGTGGTAATTTGTTTTCTAATCGACATAATAGCTTCTTCTAGTACGGCACACATAGAACTCAAATCTATTTCCTCTTTTTTTTAATTTAGCCAACGCAGCAGTGAAGTTAATATGGTGCCTGCACACATATCTCGGCCTAAAAAGGCCAATACTGGATAGTTCGCAGACGGCTTTCATATTATTGGTTGGAGATGCATGACTATATTGATGTTCGAAGAAGATTTGTATTTTATATTTAATAGACTTAGTTATAAAAAAATAAAAAATGCACAGGCAAAAACAATACTTCTACTACGGTTTTAGATTCAATATTGATCATACACTTAAAATAATGTTGTACTTAAATGTATATGGAAATGTGCATAGCGGTAATGAGAGGCTTCATATACTTAAAGTCGTTGTTCACATAAACTGTAACATTTTACATAAATTCAATGAATTCGCGCACAAGTTTGTTGAATAAATACATAAACCACATGAAAGTTTTCCGAAAAGTCTAACAAACTTGATGAAAATATTCATGATTACAATTATTGGACTCATTGCATTCATAAAAGTCTTCATAAGCAAAGGGATAACTTTTTTATGAATTCTATCTATTGCTTTTATGAACAAATCTTGTATCATATGAACGTTTCATACCATTATGAATATTTTCATACACGAATGAACGGGGTACCTAGATTGATTGAATGAACTCCTACTTTAGCTCAATTTCAATGATTTTTTCATACTGACTATGCATTTTTTCATTGTCATATGTCATCATGTACCCTTTTGGTTCAGAGTGGAGGGGAAACGTGTTGGTCTTTCTTCTTAGCTCCCTTCTGCCCCACTTTTGCGTAATGGAACGAAGTTTGACTTAATTTGGCTAATGTGTTCGAGTGCATTATCGTAAGGGAACGGACCTATTATGAGTTGTCTCATGTCTCTATCGGATCGAAGTTTCAGACTAGTTGTCCTCTTTTCTAGGAAATAAAAGATTCCACACATTGACCCTCCGGATATAAATGGCACTACATTGACATTCTCAAATGAAGCTAAATACTTAGGACTCATTTTTGATAGAAAGTAAACCTGGAAACCTAACATCCAAGATAGAGATAGAAAAGCCACTGTGGCACTTTTCTCTTGCAAAAGAGCAAATAGGGAACAAATGGGTTTTACAGCCTCGTATAACTCATTGGCTATACGTCTCTGTCATAAGACCGATACTCACGTACGGTGTGGTTGTCTGGTGGACTGCTTTGGACAAAGCAATCAATCGTGATAAGCTAAGCAAAGTCCAAAGAACAACTTGCTTGTGCATCGGCGGTTCGGTACTTCTTCGTACTACTCCCTCAGCTGCACTTGACATAATGTTTCATCTGGCACCCATTGACATCTCCAGCAGGCAAACAGCTAAAGATCTGCTAAAGATATCCGTATCTTCTCTGATAGGTAAGCTGCTATCAAGTGCCTGGAATCAGTCTCTATAAATTCTATAACAGCCCAAGACTGTCGTTCGTCTCTCGTAGGGATGGCGGAGCAGTTCAATATTCACCTCTGTTGGGTGCCGGGGCATAGGGACATCCCAGGTAATTTCAAGGCTGATGAACTCGCCAAACACGGAACCACACTACCTATTAATCCAGTTAAGGCTTCGTTAGGTATTCCAATCGCCACTTGTAAAATCCTAATACAGCTGGATGCTATCAATAGAACAAATCTTAGGTGTAGGTAGGTAGGTAGGAGTGGCGGTTTTTATATTTTAAAAACCCAAGTAGCACTATGTGCCGTTTTGTTACCACAACTCATTTGACCTGGTTGTTTACGATTGTCGAATAGAAGAGTTAAGATCCAGCCTGTGGAATTCAAAAAGGTTATCAATTCCCTAATACTACTTTTCGAGACCTCCTCAAGGGAGTCGAAGAAGGGTTTACCCAGAGATCGCTGTCTGACCCTAGCTAAAGCTGAGGCGATAGCCTTGATGGCAGCCTGGCTGTCAATAAAAATGTCTATCTTTTGCCTCGGGGCTATGTTTGGGTGTAGTTTGATTTGACGACAGGCCTCGCGGATAGCCAGTTATTCCGCCTGAAACACACTGGACGTATCCGGGAGCCTAAAGGATTTTGATATGTTTAGAGGCTCAGAAAAAACACCTGCACCTACTTCACAGTCCATCTTTGAACCGTCTGTGTAGATTGCTAGATTCGTATCCCTGTTCGCCCGGCCATCTTGCCAATCTGATCTTGAAGGGAATTCTATTTTAACCCTCTACTACATATGGAGCCATATATGCACTTTAATTTTCCGTCGTCGATTGGAAGTACTACAGAATAGTGACGGGAAGTAAACCGTTATTGAGTGACTTTGTTATTGTTTGTGTATGTGTCGTGTGAATTTAGTTTTTTTTTTTAAAACAAGCTACAAAATAATCGCAATCATGTTCAAACGTGTGCATCGTCAATAAGTGGCAAGAATAAAGTGGAGTTAAAATATTTATTTTGTGTTGTTAACGGGTATAATACGGAAATATAACTTTTTTTCTTTAAATATTAGATACTGGTGAGTGAAATATAGTTATTTGTTTTTCAATTATTCATGTGCAGTTCATGGTACAATGCATTATTTGCAATGTCTATACATGGCTCCTCAAGCATTCACTGAAATATTTGCGAAATATCGTGGTGCCATATTTGGCTTCTTATGCATGCAAATTAGATAATAAGGGTTTTGTGTTTTTTGTACACGGAAGATTTCATGATTCCAACAAGGAGCTTTTACCCAAAACGGAGGTTTTATACGATTCCTGGAGATGGAGTGCAAAGTGAAGATGAAATACTGGAATCAGAACCAGAAGATGAAGCAGCGGAAAATCGAGAAGAAGATTCGGTGATACCAGAAACGGATGTGTCCTGGTTCGACAACAAATTGGTCAATATGTTATCAACGTTCGTGGGAAGCAATCCTACCACGAAAAAAAGAAGGTATTCCAGGAAAGAAAAAAATATATAGAGCTAGACTGTCCCAAGGTAATTGACGTGTACAATAAATATATGGGAGGTGTCGATCTCTTGGATTCCATGCTCGGTTTGTGTCGAATTGATATAAGATCAAATAAGTGGTACATGAAGATCTTTTTTCACTTCTTGGACATGTGTGTGGTCAATGCTTGGATATTGTGGCGTCGGAAGAACGACATTTACATGCCTCTTTTTGATTTTAAGCTGATTTTAAGTAGCAGAACACTTGAATAAGGTTGGTAAAAGTGTAAGTAAGAAGAGGGGTCGACCTGTTTCAAGCTCGGGTACACCAACATCCCAGAAGAGAATCTCAAATTCGTGTTCTTCGACCCCGACGTCGTCATCTTCGCTGGCGAAAAAAGTAAAACAGTCCATAGCTCGGCGTCATGATTTCCCACTTAATGCTGTTCGTTTGGATTCAGTCGGGCATTTTCCGGAATGGCAACAATCACGACAACAATGTAAAAATGATTGTCAGTACAGGTCTTTTATATTCAGCACTAAATGCAAAGTACACCTATGCTTGAACAAAGACCGAAATTGCTTTACTTCCTTCCACATGTAAATAATTAACTCCACGTGTAACTACAGACCTATATTTTCTAATTATTAATTTTCATGATTTTTCATATTTTTTTTCGTATTTTAGTGTCTATAAATAAAGTTTTTTTTTAAAAACACTATTTGTTTTAGTTGCATGAAACGCCATATGGCATAATTTTTTTAGGTTCAAAAATGACTTCCTGCATATGACGCCATTTATGGCGAAAGTGTTTTTTTTTTTAATTGACAATTTAAAAAAAAAATTGCTTCAACATCTTCTAAGTTTTCGAAATAGAAAACAAAATTGGCATCATAATGCATGCAGTAGAGGGTTAAAATGTTTAGTGAAAAGCATTCTGGGAGTTCTCTTGATAGAGAAAGCAAAATGTTACTATGGCCGTACGGTCTCGCAGACCAGCACCCCGACTCTCTGAGTCTGATTGCGCTATGTGCTGTGATGCTTGTAATGTGAAGGTCTACAGGTAACAGATGCAGAAGAACCGTAAGGGCATCTGACGGTGTTGACCGTAGGGCACCCGTGGTACCTATGCATGCCGTTCTTCGTACTTTGTTTAGTTTGATTATATTGTAAGCTTTTCTAAGAGCCGGCCACCAAACTATTGACCCATAGGTAAGGATTGGTCGTACGACAGCTGTGTACATCCAGAAGGTCAATTTTGGTTGCAGGCCCCATCTTTTACCAAATGTTCTATTGCAGGCATAAAAAGCTATGCATGCTTTCTTTACGCGTTGCTCGATGTTCAGTTTCCAGTTGAGCTTGGGATCCAGGATCACTCCTAGATACCTAGCACTGTTGGTTACGGATAGCTGGTGGCCATTTAGCAGAGTGGCCAAGAAGCAGTCATGGATAGTATATTGCCAATCCATCGAAACACTTAAGGATTCTGCAAGTCTAAGTAAAATTCTATCCACAGAACACTCCAACCCCTCTCTTCTGAGAAAGACGGATGGAGCGTGGACTGAGTCAACTGCAGAATCTTTAGAGCTTTTAATGAATACCCACTTTCCAGGGTGCAAGGATAACAGCACAGAGTGTAACAACTCACAAAGCTCGCAACTCAGCGCCTGGGACAACCTAACATCCATTATCACAGAGGAAAAAGTTTCCTGGGCTATAAACAGTTTCGCTCCATAAAAATCGCCGGGCCTGGACGGCATATTGCCTATTATGCTACAAAAATACCAAGATATAGCGATTTCATGGCTCACACCGATTTTTAGGAGCTCTTTACTTAACAACCATGTACCCCATTCATGGAGACAAGTGAGAGTCATATTTATTCCTAAGGCAGGCAGACGCGGTCATGAAATCGCTAAAGATTTCAGACCAATCAGTCTGACCCCCCTTGTTCTGAAGACTCTCGAGCGACCTCTAGACAACCATCTGCGTGGTACAATAGAAATATCAATTTCCAAGGCACATCACGCCTACCTTAAAGGAAGATCGACAGAAACGGCTCTTCATGAAGTAGTGCGAACAATCGAAAAGTCAATACACTACAAAGAATACACTCTAGCAACCTTTCTAGACATAGAAGGGCCTTTCAATAATGTACATACTGAAGCAATTCTGGAGTCCCTTACGGAGCTAAGGATAGAGAACCATCTTAGTCTATGGATTGTCTCGATGCTTAGTACCAGAATAATTCAGTCTACATTAGGAAATAGCAATATAACAAAATACGCCAGCAGAGGCACACCCCAAGGAGGTGTTATCTCACCACTGCTGTGGCTCATAGTTATGAACAAAATACTCGTAACTTTAGACAGAGAAAGTATCAAGGTGGTCGGATATGCGGACGATCTGGTGATACTAGTGTCAGGGAAGTTTCCTTCCGTAATTAGTGGAATTATGGAAAACGCTCTAGGGAAGGTTAGTACATGCTACATGGGCCAGGAGGTACGGTCTTGGTGTCAACCCGAGGTAAACCGAACTGATGCTTTTCACCACAAAAACCAAAATACCCGACTTCACACTTCCTCACCTAAATCTTAGGTGTACAACCGGCTCGACATGTCTAGCGACAAAGCGGAATTGGCCAAAGCTGGATCTAAAACGTTCTAGATTCTTGATCTTCTTTGATAGGAAGCATATCAGTGCTACAATAGGTGTCATCACAGGACACTGTCTCATAGGCAGGCATGCAACAAGGCTTGGCGTATTTGCAAACGATTTTTGCCGAAGCTGTCTTGACGAGGAGGAGGAAGAAACTATTCTCCATCTCCTCTGTACTTGTCCGGCCCTCTCACAAGGACAAAAACTCTGAAACTGAAATGAATCGGAATATCATGCGACATGGTGCTATCCCTGGGCGCATGCCGAAAATCCCAACTCGTCGAGTCTAAATGAACGAATGGAGACTGTTTACATCTTATCACAACGTCAATCCTATTTAATTGTTTTATTCGATTATGAGACGAGGCTTAAACATCACATTTAAGCATTAAAATAAAAAAACTAAATATACAAAAAATAAACGAAAAATCATTAGAGGGGATCAAGTTCAAGTCGATGCTGCACGGAATCTGCAAAGTGAAAGAAAGCTTCGGTCTTGGTTGCTAAATTTACGCCTTAGGCCATTCATCTTGCCCGAAATCAATGCTGAATGAATTTGATAACCGGTGCATGTGCAGCATATACCAACGGAGTGTGATAGGCGCGCACCACTTGCGAGGTGATTGTCCGAACAGCTGGAGCAACAATTGGCGTAATAACCTCGGCATGCTTGTGAACGACGGTCTGACTTTGGTGTGATACGGCTGTGGGAATTTTTTGTACCAATTCGCCGACTTTGGCGATAGTGGGCTCGTGAATGCGTATGGTCTCCGGCGCCAGGACGGTTCTCAGGCCAGGGCTTGTGCTTATGCTGATTGGCAGTGCGATCGTCTCGGGCGGCAAAAGATGATGTTGAATCGATACCGAGCCCAGCGAAGAGGTTGTCAGTGAGGCGGACAATGAGTCAGCAGCTTGTAAAGCCGACGCATCCGTTGGCACCGGAGTGGAAGCAGGCTCTGTTGATGAGGGTGGTGCTTGTGTCGGAGAAGATGCGGGTGCTTCGGCGGATTGCTCGGACGATGAACTAGTGATTACACTGGGTGGCTGCTCTGGCTCTGGTTGAAAGAACGACGATAGTGATATGGTTTCGTCGGACGGCAACGATGCTAGAAACTGAAGCGAGGGATAGGCAGCGGCTACCATTAACATTGACGACACGATGACAAGCTGTGGAAAAGCAATAAGAATTACATCCCACGATATATCCGCGATGCGGTCATTTTACCAGTTTGAACATTTTCCACAGTTTGATGGGGGTCTTTTTTCGTAGGTTTGTTTGGATCACTCAGAATTTGACACTCGAAGACACAATAACGGAGAATCTCTATCAAGTGGAGCGCCGCGATATTCCAGTGCGAGATGCAGTGCGTTACTGATGCCTAACTCCTGTCAATATCTTGTTTTTATACGATCGCATCAACCATGAGAAATCTAGATCTAGAAATCATCCAGATTCAAAGTCAACTTGCTGCGCATACCACAAAATAGACGACGATCGACGACGCCCCATCAGATGCAGTGCACTATTGTGAAATCGAACTCTCAGATTTCCCTCTTCGTCAACGAGAATGACAGCTTCAAAGTTACGAGTATCTTGGATTGCCGCTGGCTGCGCTCTCCCACAAAGGTTACCCTCTTGTCAGCCTCATAGCTCACATGGCGTATAGAAGGAAATTCGATCTGCGGATAGCAATAAGCGCCCGCATTGAGGGCACAGCGCTGAATTTCGCACACCAGATCGTACGGAATCTGGAAGTCTGGGTCAGACAAGTTTGCATAATGTTGTGACAACGCCTGTCAGGGGTTGACTAATGGGTCCCATCCGGGGGGAGAATGACCTAGGAGTGGTTGCAATTTGTTTATCCGTTTCGCAATGAATGCTTCATAAGCCGAAAGATATCTAAGATACCTATAGCAAGGGTGAATTGGAACGGCAGTGTTTTCTTCTTCTTTTCTCGAAAACAATAATTCTAACGCTGCGGAACGAGGGTGGAGTGTGGGGCTGGTGCAGTGAGATGTTACACTTGCCAACTCGTTGCTGTAAACACAATAACTATGAGCACTTCTCAATAAATTGTTTCAGGTTTTTAAAGGGCTCCTCTTCCGGACGCTCAGAGTCAGCAAATAAAAACGACTTAACTTTGAGCTCCTACATTGAGATGTAAATTCATTCAATAAAAGAAATCAAATGAAAATCTGTTAAGTTTTTGGTGTTCAAACATGTCACTAAAACAACATAATTGAACCGCATTATAAATAGTTGCATCGAATTCATACATGTTTGGTTTTCAATTAATAAAAATCTCAGCAATGTATCTATTTGCCTCAATTAGTTCATGTTTAAAATTATGAGTGCGTTTAATTTAAATATAATTCTATTACAAACTGTTTGAACTGAAATATTCAAACAGATTTCTGTTCAAGTAAACAATGAACAAGCTTAGCTAGATTTAGTTTGAACAAATGAATACGTGATCGATGTTGCATTAGCAAAACTTGTAACCAGAACATTGTTTGATCAAACATGAATGAGTTTGTTTTTAGCAGAATTATATTTTAAACGTTGCAATTGCAAATAAACTCGAACCGATTTACATTTAGTTTGATCATGAACATATTTGAATAAACACGTTTTGTTAAAGCATCGTTCGATTTCGTCATGTTGAATGTTGCATTAAGTGTCTCATTGGTTTCTGCTTGGTAGTAAAATGGACCGGGAGTGGTCCTCATACAAACAGGCATTTGGTTATAAGTTTGTAAGTTTGTATATTATTTGTTAAAATAACTGTGCATATTATTAGCATAATGCCGAATTCACAATGTCGCGTTGAACGCGTGCGTGCGTCGGTGCGCTTTGACACGCTTTATCGAAATTTTACGATTTTAAGTGCCAAAGCGCGCGAGCAACAATTTTGTAAAACGAAATGCTGCTTTGAAGCGAATGCGCGTTGAGAGAGAAGAGTATGACACATTAAAAGTTCGGTTTGTTTCTTGGCTAAAAAACACAAATTCAGAGCCGAATTCAAATTTCAAGTGTACTCCTTTTTTTCTTCTATGTGTAATTTGTATGCACGAATTGAAAAAGGATTCTCTAAAATACAAGAAAATCATATTTAACAATATGTATATCTATCAAATCAAAAAGCAACCATAATTGATTAATATTTTTTCTCCAAGAAATCTAAAGACTTAAGTAGTTGCTCTACAAAAAAAAAATATTCGTCATTTCCACACATTGAATTAATTAATTTGCATTGAATGGACATCATATAGCTCTTTAAAAGTTGTTATTGATAAACATTAGTGGATCCGTGCCACCCCGACTATGAACGGCACATTCTATGCCTTTAAATCGAACAAGTCGAAATTTGAAAGTTGTCAAACGCGCGTGATAGTAGAAAGTAGGTCTACTCGGGCGTCGCGTTGAACTTTACGATATTTACGATCTAAAGTCGACTCAACGCCTGAAGCTGTATTTTGTGTGGCAGCATATGAACGCTTTGTTTCTACATAATCTGTCAACGCACGCGCGCGTCAACGCGACATTGTGAATTCGGCATAAGACTCTATGAGCCATAGCTTGTTCAAAATTCTGTAAGTCTCAAAAGTGTCTTAAAATATGACAACAAAGCTTTTGCATTTTCGTGAAAAATAGTGCTAATTATGTAATATAAGTTTATCTTCGTAAAATTTGCAGATCAAGCGAGGTTTTTGCGTCTTATACCCCGAAAAGGAAAACCGTTTGCTACATAAATGGATCGATTTAAAAAACACACATTTATTAATACTACGGCAAACATTTAGAAGACTAGAAATCTAGGGAACAATTTCCTTCTTGTAAGCACATCTCAAATATTTTGTTTCTTGGCATGTAAAAAACATTACTTTCAGATAGTGTTAATTATATAACTGCAAGTTTGCTTACATGTTTATCGAATTTATAATGGAAAATGTTATTTTAGAAATAAGTTTTTCTAAAAAATGTATCAATAAAACTACACTATTATTCAGTAAACGGAAATCGGTTGTTTTATTAAGTTGCTTGCTTGGTTGCTTGGATGCAGCTAAATTAAAATGGGCGAATAAGCGAAAAAAAAACAAATATATTTATTTGGAACATTAATAATTTGAACTCGAAGAGATTTCTATTTAGCTTTTCCAACTGCAATCATCTAGGGAAAATAGAATTTCATTTGATTTAAAGAGATACTCATTCAAAAGTCTTAAATATTTTGAATTCAATTTAAACAGATTCCCATTCAAAAATGTTGATTTAGATTCTATTAGACGGATGTGGAAATCAGTTTAATTCAAATAAGTATCGGTTAATAAAATTTACAGTGAATAAATTTATTTCAAACAAAAAACGAGTTGATCCAATTGAAAACCAACTAAAGGGTGATTTTTTAGCTGGTTTGGTTTTGGCAACACTGGTTTTGACAGCTGACGTATGTTTAGTACCTTGTGTCACTGTCAAACAGCTTCAGTTTGGTTTGCAATTTAACCATTCTTACAAATGAACAACGCTTGCAAATTATTGAATTTTACTATCAAAATTCGTGCTCGGTTCGAAATGTTCATCGCGCGCTGCTTCCATTTTATGATCGGCATTCTCGACCTTCTGAGCAGTCTATTCGGAAGATTGTGACCAAATTTCGCACCAAATTTACTTTGTTGGACATTAAACCACCAACACGTTTACGTACTGTGCGTAGTGAAGAAAATATTGCGGCCGTATCAGCTAGTGTGACAGAAGACCGCGAAATGTCGATTCGGCGCCGTTCCCAGCAGTTAGGCCTTTGTTACAGCACTACGTGGAAAATTTTGCGGAAGGATTTGGGCGTAAAGCCTTTTAAGATACAGCTGGTGCAAGAACTAAAGCCAGCCGACCTACCACAACGCCGAATTTTTGGTGAATGGGCTCTTGGAAAGCTGGCCGAGGATCCGCTTTTTTATCGAAAAATTGTGTTCAGCGATGAGGCTCATTTTTGGTTGAATGGGTACGTAAATAAGCAAAATTGCCGCATTTGGAGTGAAGATCAGCCAGAAGCATTGCAACAGCTACCAATGCATCCCGAAAAAGCCACTGTTTGGTGCGGTTTATGGGCCGGCGGCATTATTGGGCCATATTTCTTCAAAGATGATGCGAATCGCAGCGTTACTGTCAATGATGAACGCTACCGAGCGATGATAACAAACTTTTTTTTGCCCGAAATGGAAGTTCTTGACTTGCATGATATGTGGTTTCAACAAGACGGTGCCACATGCCACACAGCACGCGAAACAATGGCGCAATTGCGAGGCGAGTTTGGTGAACAGTTAATTTCACGTTTCGGGCCGGTCAATTGGCCGCCTAGATCGTGCGATTTGACACCATTAGATTATTTTTTGTGGGGGTATGCCAAGGCTAATGTGTATAGGGACAAGCCCGCTTCGATTGACGCACTGGAAGCCAACATCCATGCATTCATTCGTGAGATACCGGCCGATATGTGTGAAAGAGTATGCCAAAATTGGACTCAGCGGATGGGCTACCTGAGACGCAGCCGCGGTCAACATTTGCATGAAATTATCTTTAACCATTAAATTGCAAGGTTCAAACTATCCATTCAAATAAATATTTCATTCATTTTTTCGAATTTTTTGTGTTTTTTTTTTTAAAAAAAAGTTCTAAGCCTCTTAAAAAATCACCCGTTACAATGATGATTCAAAGTATTAAAGTAATTCAAGTTTAAATTAAACAAAAATCCTTTTGGCACCAAAACATATTTGGTTGAATTTGATTTGAACACGAATGTGATTAGTTTTTTTCTCGTTGTATGTATCAGTTGGATCTTGCACAGGTATCCGTTGAACTCCGGGAAAGGCAGACTTCTTGTGCCAAATGACAGACAATAACAAATCAACGTTCGTCACACTTTTAGATTTCTTAAATGCATTTAATTTGGTTGAACCCACTATTTTATGTCAAAAATTACTTTTCTCTAATAGGGCAATTGAAATGTTTTCTTGTTATTTAAATAATCGTGTTCAGGCCGTATCACACAAAAAAATGTTCGTTCCTCCTTTTCATCTCTAAGAAGCGGTGTATCGCAAGGATCTATTTTTGGACCTCTACTATTTTCTTTCTTTATAAACGACGTATCATCTGCCAGTAAACATTGCAACTTCCACATTTATGCTGACGATATTGTTCATCACTATCTCGAACGAGGACCCTGGTCAAACAAACCTGCTATTAAATCTTGATAAAACAAAATGTTTTACCAATTTCAATCAACCAGATTTTGGAGATTGAAATGGTGGCAATTATATACAATCAGCCTTATTCTGAGATTCGATTTCCTTCGAAAGTGTGCCGAATTCGAAGAATCTGTATTTTGACATTCGAACAAATAACAAATTCACTCTATCAATCGAAAGTTCATCTCTCATTCGAAAGTTCACCATATTTCATGTTTCGTAAGAATCGAATCAAATGTCATTTTTTACTCGTACAATTGATTTCGTCGGAAGGATTGAAAAATGTGAATTTGTCCCTTTATTTATTTGTATAAAATAGTAAAAATAAGTGCATACGGGTATAACAAAAATATAAATTTGACTTTGTTTTACCAATTGGTTTTTTTTTTTGTTAGTTTCCGAATTTAAAATGTTTGCAGGTCTCATTCAAACTGGACAAATAGGCAACAGTACGAGGTGTTAGTTCGACTGATGGAAGGAAACCCTGATATTGCGAAAGGGAATTGGATATTGGACACTTACAATTACAAGATTAATGCTATTAAATCCTTTTCTATTATAAAAGAGATGTATCCTTATTCGTTCCATCTCCTGTTCAGACATTTGTAGATTTATCCACTTTGGGCACAGTTTCGTTTCCAATACAAGTAGGACCCTCTTCAATATCTTGGGAACAGCTGACTGGGACATACTTATATTGGAATCTTTCCCTACACCAAGCTGATAGCCACCTTCAAATAAAATTCACAAATTGTTGACATTTCATATTTCACAATTAAAAATTCATTATGCAAGTTTACTCGGAAATGAACATTATTCGGTCGAATGTCGGAATATGTTAAGTTCATTCGAATGAAACATTTAATTCGAACGAATGTTCACTCGAAGGAAACTCAGAATAAGGCTGAATATAAAATAAGGCTGGTATCAATTATATGAATACTTAGCAATAATTGCGAAATATAGACGGTTTAAACTCTACCTCGCTAAGTAAACAACAATTAGCTTTTAATTCAATTACCAGGTTTGTATTTGGCCTCCGCAAGTTGGATCACATTTCCGGATACTTGCGGCAATTTCTTGGATGCAACTTGTAGTGTTTTCTTCATTTAAAATGCATTTCCTTTCTTCTCATCATAAAAAGACAAACACCAAATTGCTTGTTTGACGAACTAACGTTTTCACAGGTAGGGTGAGGCATTACACTAAGACCTTGTATGTACACCTGTCTGACAACACGTCGTCAGATTTTCATTTACTCTGAAAGCCGTTTGAATCATCTTCCCATTTCGTAAAGGAAAAAATCGAACAACATAGCCAGTTTTCGAAACTACTTATCGATGAATAGTTTTCTTTTAATACTGTTAATCTATTTCTATATTTTATGTTTATTTTAACTTCCGATAAATTGACTGCCTTGTGTTTTCCTGGACAATGTTCTTGGGCAATCTGGCGTTCCTTTGACGAAAGGGTGTTGACTGATTGTTTATTGAGACGATTTTGAAGGGCCACCGCGTGCCTGCCGTAGGTAGAATTCTCGCAACGTTTGCACTTACGAATAATCATTTTGATAATCAAGTTTTATCATTTGGCTGTTCAATCGTGTAGCTTGCCATGGTAATGTGGCCAGATATGACAAACGCCACCAAAAAACATGGGCACCATAGCTTGCCAAAATCGGCCAGTCGCAATTGAAAATCGATTCATGTAAAAAAGCAACAAACCTCAGGTATTTTGACCAGATTTGGCTTCTCATGCAAGTCCCTTAATCGACAATCGTTCCATTAAAACCATAAGCCACGATACCGATCTCGATGCAACTTTTAACTTCAACATCGTATCATATCTCCACTCAATTAAGTGCGATCTCAAACGCCCCCTATCCCATTAATCTGTCGGTGGACCTGTCGCTGTACAACTGTAATTAAATGATTGATTTCTGATCAAGCAAATTAATTCAACAAGCTGCTGATGCATTTATAGTTTCCTTTTTTTCATTTTTCAATGGTTGGCACTGTGAGCGTAAAAATGTGATAGAAGATGGTACTACATCAAGGAGGACGTCATGTTAAAAATAACCGAAAGAGGTTATTGGTAAATGGAATTTAATGAAATCATATAGTCAAGCTCAAGCAAATTAAAGGAAGCCCTTACTTTGGGGCGTTATAAACACATTACTGCCGCATTGAGGGATAACAAAGGTAAAGCAGGGTTATTCGCGCACTTTGCCTGTCACTATTTTGTATGTACATTGTACATATAGATTTGTGTGCAACCGATTATATTTAAGGTCGTAAGTTATTACGAATTTATTTCGACTTGTTGATTATGCGATTTTATTATATAGGTGGGACCGAAAGTCGTATTTAAATGTTTAGTTGATTTTTCCAATTCCCTTCATTTGCAGTAATCCATAAATCGATTGAACTGACATAATATATGAAGTGAGTCAGTTCTCAGTTATAACGAGTTGTTTTTCTATTGGTCTTTTATGTCTCAAAACACTTGACATTTGAATGGTTAAACGCAATCGCAAGTCTAAATAACTCCAGACGAGTTATTTAGAACCATATCGCCATGTTTCACAAACTCGTCAGGCTATGATCGCTGCTCCATGATGTCGAAACAAAATTTAACTGGGCCATCTTCAACATCATACTTGCAAAGTATTTCAAAAGTACGTACAGTTACTTGTCATCATTGACAGATGTCAGCCGGCTTTCAGTGAAGTGTTGGCAAGTATTTTAACGGAAGGGGAAACTGTGGGAAACACAACATCAACGAAATGTGGGGAGCTTCACAAAAGACAGCTTTGAGATAACACTCCAAAAATCGATCACTGAGTTAGGGCAATTGCTGGAGATATCCCCCTTCGACAGACATGCCGCACCTATCCAAAATAAATGAATAATGAATCGCGCTAATCGTTTTGTACTTTGTTTTAATCACAACATATGGAAACCAGCATTGCTAAAACTGTCAAAAGAATTCCCCCAATTTTTGGGGTCTGTACTGTTCCTCCTATACACGAACGACATACCACAAAATGACGTAACTACTGTTGCTACTTTTGCCGACGATAATGCTGTACTTGCGGTAGGAAAAACAGTACAGGGAGTTACAGAAAAACTGCAAAGGACAGTAAATGATTTATCTAAATGGAACAAAAAATGGCAAAAAAAGTTAAATGAACTGAAGTCGGTTCATGTTAACTTTACCAATAAAAACGTACAACGCATACCAGTGTACATAAATAATAAAGTAGTTCTACATTCGAATTCAGCTAAGTATAGGCTGGAAGACTCATGTCAAGAAAAAATGTGATGAACTAAATATACGATTTAGTAAAATACATTGGCTCATAGGGAGGTATTAATGATTCTCAATTTACAATAAACTGCTCTACGAGCAAATACTAAAACCAATCCGCCTCCGGCAGTGGGGGTGTACATGCAAGACAAACCTTCAAGGCATACAATGCTTTCAAAACAAAGTTTAACGCAATATTTTTAGTGCGCAGTATGTACGTAATGCTGATCTACATAGGGATCTAAAATTTGAAATGCTAGAAGATGAGGCTAGGAAGGTCGCCAGAAGAAAAATAACAACGAATCTCTACGCTACCTCATTCTTGAGTTTAAGTTACTTAGCGATTGTTACGTTCTCAAAATGCGGATGCACATTTTAAGGATATTATAATGAAATTTAAATAAAATGGAGTTAAAAGGTTGTTATTTTTATAGGGGAGGGAGGAAGAACGTAGTAGTTTGTTTTGTTATACGCTCTCCTTTCTTTCAGTACAAACCAACTTAGATTAGTCCGTCGAAACAGTGATTATATTTTGAGTGATTTTGAGGGATATTCTTTTAGCATATAGTTACAAGTTTCATATAATAACGATTTTCAAACACTAGTGATCCAATCCCTTGGTTACGACAAAAGCAAAGATAATGGAAATACACCAAAACCTCGCTTTGCGTCGCTTCGATTTGCGTCGTTTCTAAGTTGCGTCATTTAAAATTTTTCGTGGTTTCGAAGTTGCGTCGATATTATTTCAGTTTGCGTTTTTGTTATTCCCTTTTATTCACAATTTTTTTTTTTTTTTTTTGAAATGGGGATTCCCCTAGATTGAATAAAGAATCGTTATTTCGATTTGCGTCGTGTTTTTCTGGTCCCAATTAACGACGCAAAGCGGGGTTTTGGTGTGCAGAGATATAACAACATTCGAGTGGAAAGGCGGCTGCTTTTAGCATATAGTTACAAGTTTCATATAATAACGATTTTCAAACACTAGTGATCCAATCCCTTGGTTACGACAAAAGCAAAGATAATGGAAATACACCAAAACCTCGCTTTGCGTCGCTTCGATTTGCGTCGTTTCTAAGTTGCGTCATTTAAAATTTTTCGTGGTTTCGAATTTCGATATTATTTCAGTTTGCGTTTTTGTTATTCCCTTTTATTCACAATTTTTTTTTTTTTTTTTTTGAAATGGGGATTCCCCTAGATTGAATAAAGAATCGTTATTTCGATTTGCGTCGTGTTTTTCTGGTCCCAATTAACGACGCAAAGCGGGGTTTTGGTGTGCAGAGATATAACAACATTCGAGTGGAAAGGCGGCTGCCTGCAACCTGTTTTCCAGAAAATTGCATTAAGTCACGCATTTGCTCGTTTCTTTTCTTGTATAAGTGAACTCGTGAATTGGACTTTAATGAAAGGATTCGGTATTCTCTAATGTGTATTCTACTATTTTTTTCAATTTAATAATAACTTCTGCAAAAATCTAATACGAAACACAAAACAATTAAACACCGCTATGCCAAAAAGCAAGATGATTGGTGGCTGGCCATTAATAATATGCTCTTTGTAGCTCACAGTCACACGTATTCACAGACGGGGACTGCAATTACAAAAGAAACAATGTACGAAAGATATCCAGCTCTTTTAATTAATTCATCTCTGACAATACATTCTTGTGAAAAAGCAGCTATCTATGTTTGAATTAAAGTTCCTGTTTTCTTAATTTTTGTTGATTACGATCGCATTTTTTTTAAAGAACGTATGACACTACATGTTTCTCTCGTTTTCTCCTCATTGCGTGTTAAAGAGACTAAAAGTGTATTACGAAAGTGGTAGCATTTGCAACCACAAGTTTTCATTTTCAAGGGAATTTATTTTCAAATAACTATTATGAAATGTCAAAAAAAGCTGCCAGCAGCTGAAAATTGTAAATTAAATACATTTTCAATGCATTTTTTTGATATGTCTATATCTACATTGATAAGGTTGGTCTTGGTGTGTATCCTAAAAAAAGGAGATAAAATTCATCGAAAAGGGATTTTTTAACAGTCAACCTGGGATATATTCCATCATAACCTTCTGGCCACATTACATCGAAAAGGAGTTGTATAGTCCGTCCAAAAGGAGTTTAAACTTCCCTCAATGCGCAGTAAAAATTTATTTAAGGTGATATTTTCTCTAAGAATCAATTTTGAACAAATGAAATTGTTTATGCTTTTCTCCACTTTATCCTTATTTTATTAAATAGATTATAAAAATAAAAAGCCGTTGACTTGAGAAGAAAGATTATCCGTTAGATGTTTATTAAAAAGGGATTCTGCAAAAGATTTCTCCCAACCCTATTTAAAAATGGGTTTTAATTCTGCACGATCTATCTATACTACTCAATGAACACAAAACTGAAATGTGAGAAGTACAAATTTTTCAAAATTTCCCTTTTCTTAGGGGTGGAAAAATGTGTATTCTTTGCACACGCCAGCCACGATGATGTGTTGAAATAAGTCTTGTGTCGATCGTCGATCGATAGAGACATTTTGGGAAGCAGGGGTATATTAATTATTTGAAGTGAGCACACATTTTTTTTAGCCTGATTTGTTGTCGCGAGACTCTTTTTTTGTGTCGCAAAGAGAGCAACAAATCTCATGTAAAGAGGCCTGCGCGTGAAAATTACAATTAAGTTTGGACGGAGTTTGTCTTTTTTTTTTGATATATTTTGAGTGATACATTGATTTTTTTTTGTTGTATGTTTCGTTAGGGATTAGTTGATTACGGGCTGTGCAACTGACTCTTCAATCTATATCAATTAGCAATTTAGTACTTTCTTTCGCAACAATATCAAAAGCTTCAAGAGGATAGAATTTCTCAATACATACATTAGAGCTATACCATCCAATCCACAATACATTTTCGCCTTCCACTGTTTGGAACCATCATCCACCTTCTCTGACTAAAAACTGAATTACAAAATAAACCAATAATCGACGTGCTGATCAGAGACTCAGTCGATTTCATCAATATGTCAGCACTTCATTCTAATCGGATTATATCCATTTTTTTGATGTGATAAATTCTTCAACATTTCCGCTTTAAGTATTCTCAATAAATCACACCTTAAGTGATATTTTTTTTTTTCTCTTCCAACGCCCACTCTCAGCACACTATCGATGGAATCCATTCAAAATCTTGTTCACTACCATACACCACCAAACGAGTTATCCCATAATTTTGAGCATCGCCAAAAGCCACGGGCTAGCTGTGACTTTTCTAGCACCACGCACCGCACAATGAAATTGCAATCCATCAACAAATTGATCAAGGTCGCACTTTAATTGAGATTTGATTTACCGAAAGCAAGGAACGGTCTATGGCACGTGATGGATTAAACCACACGGTTCGATTGGCTTACCGTTAGTTCAATTCGCTTTAATTTATTTAATTATTTTATTGAAAAGTATTTGGTCAATAGGAAAGTAATTAGGAACGAAAAAAAAAATATTATCCGATGGCCTTGGGTATGGCCAACTCACCATCCAGGTAGACACGGTTCTTAGCACCAAAGGTTATTGAATCGCAAAGATTTGGCGTTTGTATAAATATATAGTGTCACCAAGCAAAGAGCGTCAGATCGAATTCATCAACCAATCACGAAATGTTCAAATCCGTAAGTGTTCTAAACGTCTTTTGGCGACAAGAAAATGGTTTAATAATACGTTTGTCTCTTAGGTTGCACTTTTCGCCGTCCTCGCGGTGGCTGCTGTTAATGGCAGTATCATCGCAACTCACACCATTGTGGAGCCTGCTCCAGCCAAAGAGGTTGACTTCATCCACAGCATTCCGACAGCAGTGTCCCATCAGAGCTTCACAGGGGTGAACGACAAAGCTGCCATTGTCGATGTTGTTGCTCCAGTGGTCGGGGCCGTTGAAGTCGCTCCAGCTGATGATGCAGTTAAAGTTGAAGGCGCTGTAAAGGCAGCTGAACCTGTAGTGAAGGCTGTTGAAGTTGAATCAGCTGCTCAAGTTGACGAACCTGAATCCCCAGTTGTAAAGGTTGCCTCAGCTGAAGAGGTTACCGGCTTAGAAGTTGCTGTTAAATCTGTTGAAACCGAGGTAGTCCCAGTGGCGAAATCCGTTGAAGTTACTCCCGCCGTAGAGGTAGCTCCAGTTGCACCAGTTATTAAGGCAGTTCCATTGTCTCCTGTCGTTCAAACCTATGCTGCCGCTCCAGTGCTAAGTCATGTATTCCACGCTGCTCCAATTGTAAACACATTCTCAGCACCAATTATTGTCGCCCATCCAGGCCCACTTGTGTACTCATCGCCATTTGTGAAGAATATTGCTTCGCCTTTTATCTTTACTGTGCCCCATTAAATCTATCGAAATTGTATGAAACCGAAGTTGAAAGGGAGTTGTCTTATTTCAGAAAGCTTGTCCTAATGATATCAAAGCAATTAGTTGTGCGTGGGACGCCTACACCAATATCTCGGCATTTCTCGCCGCATTTCCCTTAGCCTATCACCAAAAAAAGCTTTCTCGTATACGTAGTAAGAGAAAGATATTGTATTTGTACAATATTTCGAACTCGGGATCTTAATCGATTTTGACATTACGATGATAGAGGAACCAAAAAAAGTGAGTCTCGAAGATGCGTCCGTCCGTCTGTTAACAACCTAAACGGTTGGCCGGATTCAGTTTAAACTTAGGATTTGGATTTTGTGGGCCTACCGGTTGGGCCTTTTTTAGCACTTCCGTACAAAATTTTCAAACCAGTTTCATTTGTTCGAAAACAGCATAAACGATTTCCAAAAAATTGACATTTGACCTTAAGTAGGTTAGTTTAACATGTCTGCATGCAAAGTTTTTCGCTATAAATCGAATAAAGCTAGTTTTGAAAAGTGGACTCGAAAACGGTTCATACGATTGTAACAAAAATGCATTCCAAAGGTAATATGGTCAATTGGAACTTGTTAGTAATTTCAGTTTTCCGCTTTGTTATCGTACAATGGATTTTTGGAAAAAAGGGTCTTCTTTAGGCACAAACAATTTTGACTTAAATGTATACTTGGTTTAAAAGTTATGTTTCCAAAAACGAGCAGTTTCACGAAGCTTGGAAGTTAATATCAGAGGATTGATTCTGCGAACGTTTCCGAATGCTTATAGGTATTGAAACGCTAATTGAGACTTGAGGCAGTCTCCTATAAGGAAAACATATCAAAGGATATGCTGTCATTAAGACAAAACTATTTACATCAAACACTTTCTAAGCAAACCAAACCATCCAAAACTTTAAAAAGCTCCCAAAAAAACAAGTACAAATACGACCGCAATTATGCCTCGAGAAGGGTTAAAAAAAAGCCCAAAGCAGATAAGGTAGGACCACAAAACATCTCGAAAAACCTTCAACAGTTCCAAAAAATACCTCGAAAAATACACAAGAAACGCTACAAATAATTTCAAAAACCCCACAAAAAGCACTCAAAGATACGAGCCTGAAATCGGCCTAACAAACGCTTTGAAAATATCCCCAAATTGTAGAAGGTGTACAATTATGCAATAATGAGGGGAGACTTTAATTGAAAGACACACAGCAAATCTGCGGCCGAGCGCGTTACGAGGGGCATTTGGTCAAGAATGCACAACACCGCAGAGCTTGGGATCTTAATTCGAATATGATATTGAAGCTGATTGTTGTTTCGGCACAATGGGTCTCAATAACGATAGGTGCCACTGTGCCACTTTTTATTTGGCCGAACAGTGAAGTCCCACTCAATTCACAATCTGAACACTTGACTAACAGAGGTTTCTCAAATTCAAACACCAACCGATGTGGCCTCTCTAAGATCTAAGGTCTAATTTTGGAAATCATTTCACTCAGCCACCCCTATCACTCTCAAATAAGACCAACAAAAATCAAGCTCGATGTTGAAATTTGCATTTATTTATCCATTTGCTCTTTAACTGTGGCTCTAGTCTTTCCAAGAATTTGTCTCTTTAGGAACAATAGATATCAACCGCCTCGCATCAGTCAGTTAGCAGCCTCTACCTTTCAGCCACTACTTTCCTTAAAAGCTCCTGTAGATGGGTCCATGCGCGTAGCCGAATGGAGCTGAGTACAACAGTGGTGAGCCATGGCCGTACGAGTAGCCATAGTTATATAGGCTTCCATCGAAACTGCGCAAATAAGGTGCTTGAATAGCAGATCCAGCATAGGTCTTCAAAAGGGGGGAAGTTTCCAGAATCGGAGCTGTGTATGTCTTCACGACGGGCGTCGAGAAGCTGCGAATGGCTGGCGCAACAATTGGTGTGATTTGGTTCGCCCGGCTATGGACGATCGTGGAACTCTGATGGGATACAGCTGTAGGAACACTCTCAACAAGATCACCCACCTTAGCCAGGGTGGATTCATGCACTTGAATTTGACCTGGCTCATGGATGATGGCGCTCTTAAGGACGGGTGCAGAGACCGCTTCGATAACATTGCTCGGCTTAGCAGCAGCAATGGCGAAGAGAGCAGATAACATCACCTGGAATGGAGATCGATTAGAATTGCGATAAAGACAGCATCCACTTAACAATCCTTACCAACTTGAACATTTTGAAATTGAGAATGAGATTTCTTCGTAGGTCTGTGTTGAACTCTGAAAGAACTATCAAGGCTGACTGATGTCTCTCATTGGATCTGCGGCGATACTTATATACTCCCAACTGTGGACTGCATTGACCGCCTAAAGGAGACTGCCTTCTCTTTCGACCATTAACTGTAGTTCGTTCTAAGTCCTCTCCACAGACGAAGAACACGATTCTTACGATCGTGTACGCACCACACACTAGTGATGACCATGAACATAATTTTCCTTTTCGCCTGCATTCACTTCCACTTGCACCGTCAGTGCAATGTCACTGTCTCGGCAGTCGCTACGTCTGTGATAATTGAGCGCGTTAATCTAGAGTAAATGAGCCAACATTCCGGTTCCTTTCGACTCCTGGCGATACGTATATGCTCCAACTGTGGATGCGTGTGTTCGATTAGATCTGCGACAGTCAGCGATGGCGAGTGCGCGTCAACAACAATGTGACAATTAATGTGGACGGCAGATTCGCGAACACTCCTGAGGCTGAATGCTATCGCAGTTTGTCTCGTGGCCGCTGTGGGTGGAAGTTTGACACTGAGGGTAGTAACGCATGTCGCATAGGTACACACAATCGTCTCCATAGGTGTGACTGGGTCGCTGACTGGGATTTGTCGGTTCAGGCCACAAGTTGATTCATAATAGTTCATCCTAGAATCAGCGTCCTACACAGAAATCCCATTTGCGAACAAGCGGACAAACAGACTGATCCAGACGGGCCAGAGCTAAGGTCTGCTTTATGTAACTGCCTGGCAATTTGAATAAATAAATAGATCGGCGGAGAAAAATTGCGTGTCATGGTGAATTGAATACCGAGTGTTTAATGGTGGCGTTGATTGGAGTCCTGATTGGGATCTCGTGGATTGTATGGTTATTGTGGCAACACCCAGGGAAGAAGAAGAAGGTGTCGCGCCATTGAATCAAAGGGGATCTTTATATGAGGCAGTCGCCGTGGTATTATTTTTGTTTTTTTTTTCGATTGTCTGTAAGTTGGGTTTGCCTTTATACTGCGACCTCAAAGGAGAGTTAGAAGCTCTTAGAAGATGTTGAGCTATAGCAAGCAAAAGTAAATAGAAATCGGAAATGGGCATGGATGTAAGTATCTTGTTGAAAGAGACCGATGATTCATTTATTGGATGTCGTATTCTTTAAGCTACTTTTAACTATATGAAGATATTGTGCCTTGCGTCATAGCAATTCCACTGAGCCCACAATTGCTCGAAATGGATCGAATAAAATGCTATACGCTATATTCTCTGACCTATGGCTATGATATCAATTTTCTGGCAAGTTCAAACTGCGGGCTAAGCATTGCTATAGTATAGATAGTTATCTAGTGTAACGAACAAACCTGTGGCTACAGCGGAACTATTGTCTAACAAGATCGAGGTAATTTAAGGTTATATAATTCCAAGTCCAACTAAAAGGAATACTACACTGGACGTTTAGTGACACAAATCGGAGCACTACCAGTAGGTACCATTAATATGTTGAGCAACCCGAGCCCGGAATAATTTTCGATTTTCCGCCATTAACTCTAAGTTATCAGAGGTTACCCTCATACTGGTGAAAGAGAAAGGGCCTACCTAAAGGACGGCTGTATAATCCCACCTCTTCCAAGGCAAATTTTTAAAGCCGAGTTAGGTACGAACTGTTAACGTGACCAAGGGAAGTACTCTTTATAAATAAAGACATATTCAAGAAATGCAGCAAGGAAAGATCATTTCTCCAGCTCTTATCCACAATCTTATTGTGAGCCAGTACCAAAATCTAATGGCAATAGGCAGGAAACATCACAACCACCGAATGAAAACCAGATTACTTAGCTTTTGCCTCAAGTTTGGTTCTCCTAAAACCAGAGTGACTTCTACTCATCCCAAAATTGGCCCAGTCCAACCAGTCCTTCAGTATAGCTCTCCTTCTAGCTCTGTTTAAATCGGCAGCATAACATTAAACAGGCAGTTTAACATCCATCCCAAGACTTTCGTGTGCACAATGACGTTTGGTGTGAAAGGCTCAAACCAAGGTCTCGCTGTAACAGCCTGTCCTTGTAAGTATTGTATCGGTTTAACGCTGTTTATCCGAACACTGTTAGAACAGTTTGTGTAAAAAGTTAGAGTGACTTGAGATGCTCAGATATACGTCTTCCTTAAGTCAACAAAGTGTGTAGGTAAAGCATACTCACAGGCTTACTCAAGTGCCATTTTAAGGGTGAATAACTGGTCAGTTGTTCGACGAAAACCCACAGCTATGCAACTTATTTTAAATATCTTATGGCAAAGACTTCTACGTGTCTCTGTCCGTTTAGTCATTGCTCTTTCTTGAAGAGATGCAGAATCAACCCTGTTTGCCAACTGGAAAGTTTTTCACGCCTCCTGGTATTGGTTTCGAAAAGTTCAGGCCAGTTTCCCTGATGGCTTCGTAATCTCTTAGTGTTTTAGATCTTTTTTTACCACCAGCTACAATGACGAGCTACATTTGGCAGACATATCCTGGCATAGGTAGTGGCTGCTGTTGAAAACAACCGCCGTCTTCCTCTATACTCAATGGAAAATTTTGAATTTACTCAATTCTTTTAAACACCTCATAGGCCGATGATTTAAAGACTTCGGGAATTTCTATGGGTGCTGATGGGTTCTGATTCTTTGCTATATTTTCTGCTCTCAGAGCTGGTACTGCTGTCAAAACTGCTATTGCTGTTTTAGTTCCAATCTGATGCCAGCATTTAATGAAAACAAATGTTGATGGCAGAACAGCCCATTTAAATGGGATCCTATGCCTAGGAATATACAGGGTCCGCCAAATAACTTTTTTTTTGTGAAAATGCTATAAAAAAAACTACTGAATATTTTCTCAAATTTCTTTTTTTATTTGAAAGTACAATCCTTCCGGTTAATAATGGAAAATAATTTCATTCAAATGGCTGCCTCGGCTGGCCATGCAGTAGCCTACACGATCGGTCCAATTTTTAAGCACATTATCGATTGTGTGCAGCTGTATTTCACCAATGGCTTCACGAATATTGTCCTTTAAAGCGTCAATTGTCTCTGACTTGTCGGCGTAACATTTATCTTTTACGGCACCCCACAAATAATAGTCCAACGATGTCAAATCGCAGCTCCGAGGTGGCCAAACGACATCAGCTCTGCGGCTGATAATGCGATCTTGAAAAACAAGGCGCAAAACATCGAGTGTAGCTTCGGCTGTGTGGCACTCGATTGACCAAATGTTGCCAATATCCTCCTCTTCAATATGGCCCGACAACGATCGCCATTGACTGTAACGGCCACTCCTTGCTCATTTTCGAAGAAAAATGGCCCAATTATGCCTCTGGACCAAATTCCGCACCAAACAGTGTACGCACTGTTTTTGGCTTTTCACGCTTTAGTTTATCGATGAGGATGCGAGTTTCTTTCACTTTTTTCACAAGATAACGAAAATACGGAGCTTCTCTTCTTCCAAATTCCGTACGCAATTTTCGCACACATTCTGCAACATTACCATGATTTTCAAAGTAATGTCGCAATATTTCCCAGCGTTGTTCAAGCACATACTCAACCATATTCGTTCAGCGGAAGAATAAAACTAATTATCTGTCAAATCAGACATGAGCTAAGTGTTACCATTCGTGAAATAAGCAGTAGTTGAAAAAAGTTAGATGGCGGACCCTTTACTTTCTCTCAAGGAATTTACTTGTCAATCGTTTGTCATATGGGGCTAAGACCATCGACCTGCTTTTATATCCATTGGAAATGAGGAGTTCCTTTCGATGAAAGAAATAATTTGAAAGATAATTATGTGCAAGTTAACAGATGCATAGCAAATCTGACAGCTCACAATTAACGTGTTCATACTTTCTTCTACAAGTGCTGAATAAATAGTTTTGCAGTGTTGAGTCATGTAAATGCAGACTCCTTAGATCTTTTAGTTGTGTTCAAGAGTTTTATCATGCCTTTTAGGAGACAGCGAAATATCCTTAAAATCATATTTTCCTTCCTGTCCTAATGGACTACTTTGCCATTCAGATTACACGACGCGCTTTTGTTTACTTGCTTTAAATTTTTATAACTTAGACGCCGAAAAATTAGAAAATTAAGTTCGTCAGAACACGAACTCACTGTAACCACTGGCTTCTGATGAACAGTTCTGTCGAATACGTAGCAGTTGTCCGTCTGAATACACATTATTTCAAGAAATTATATGATTAACAGGTAGGGTAACAGGATGTATGAGGAAGCACGCGATACTAAATCTAAAAAATTGTCTTTATTGTGTACCTTATAATTTTTTAAGTGTAACAGTTCTTAAATTATATTGCCTCAAAATTTAGAAAAAAAAATTCTTCCTGTAAATATACATTCTATTCCTTCTGTTTTATTTACAGAATTCAATAGCCTTCAATTGAGAATAAAGGGCGCGTTCGGCACCTTATACGATAGAAGTAAAACTTCTTAACAGGGAATATGAAATTACAGATACTTTGCCATTATTTGCATTTTTTTAATTAATGCGCAGCCCTGGTCTGGCTGGCTTTGAAAATGGTTTTATGGTTCTCGCAACTCTGTCTGCCACTTTCAAATTTTAAACAATTTGAATCGGTTAATTTTTATTGAATTTTTTTCGGTATTACTGTTAAAACTGGGAGAGATCACTAGACCCTAACTAACAGCACTCTACCTTCAAAGTTGGTGCCTAACTTTTTAGTCCATTATAAACGCTTTTTATCCTACCTACAAACAGTACCAAAATTTACTGTTTGAGAAACTAAAAAGACAGGTTAGGGAGTTCTCTTTAAACAAATTTTATTGAGAAGACAACAAGAAAAAAGGAATATGCATTAATGGAATGAACAGTTTTTTTATTGAATGTTCAAAAGGATTTGCTCGGGTTTTATCTAGTTTTTCTTAAAAGCCCAAATATTTTTAAACATATCGAGATATTCAAAAATAATAACATCCTGGGAACATTTCTTTAAAAATCTTCATAAAAAAAAATCAGATATTTAAATTTGTCAATACAAATGACAGATGGGAGAATTGAGAGTCCATACTAAAGTAAAATTAACTATTGGTGGTTTTAAGTTTGATACCAAGTTATAACGATAAAGTGGGCCTTATGTCGACTATTATTAAAAAAACAGATTGTCATGTACCAAACTAATTTTTATATTTATTCATACCTGCATCATCCTATAAAAAACCTTACACTGGAGATTGGATGTTATTCTGCTATAGACTGGGTATAGATACTAAGGTCGTCAAATCTTAATGAAATGTTTATCCTGTTGCTGGACTGGGATTCACCAGGCAGAATATTAAATTAATATTTATAAAAGGACATTATTTCAATAAATTGTTCATATCAAACGTATTGATTAAAATTGGTAGACAGCGCGATACCAACATGAAATACTTGAGGAACGAGATACATAGAATATTCGGAGCATATTTGACTTAAATATATAGTAGGTAACTGACAGAAAGCCGAAATCAGCCGTTATTCAATTATTTAAAATATAATAAAATTTATTTGAGTAGTATTAGATATGATCTTGAAACTTAAAAAATTTGGCGGTATTTTTGTCTATTCAGAGGAACTTGTTTAGTAATCGATAATCCCCGATGTACCTTACTTAAAATTGTTAATCAATTTATGTATCTGATCACCCGTCACCCCTTGGAAAGTTTCATTAAATTCCGTTCGCCGTAGTTTCTAAGACCACTGCGAACGTATTTTAACCATTTCTGTCTTTATATCTATATATATAAAAATTTATAATATTATAGAAGTCTAGATAGATGTCCTTCTCCTTCTCCCTACGTTATAATCTTTCTTCTCCCTCCTAGATCGAAATTCTCAAAACGTTTCATGTTGAAATTTCACTGCCGCCTTAGAAGTTATATACTTAAAAAAAACACGAGTCATTGCCATTATTATTTTTAAAAATAAAACACCGAAAAGGGTGCTATGCAAATGAGCGGGAACGTATTTTGAATGATTGCGAAATAATTCTTTAACCAGCGACTGATCTAAATGGCCCAATGTATATTCCAATTAACCAGCTTCGACTGTCGAATTAGTTAAATCTAGATGCCTTGCTGAGCCTTAATTTTAACTCCCCATCATAGCAGTGTACTTTCCGACTTCATCGGAAACGTCTGCCATAACTTACTGCATAGGTTTACTCATTTTCGTGTCTGGTCCAAAAGTGATTTCTTAAGCCCAAGCTCGTTAAATCATTCAACCGCTGTATCAGAAGATGCCTTTCACACTCATTCGAAATTTGATTGCTTACACATCATCTACTCAATGCAAAATGAAACACATAACGACAGTATCCAGACTTCCTTAATGCCCTTAAATACGATGTCTCCTTTGGTAATAGATAAACCCTAACTTTTATTATACTGATCTATGTTGTAACACCGATATTAACACACTGAACCAAATACACTGCTTTGATTTGCGGGCTGTGTGGTTTAGGGGCACAAGTGCCTCATCGCTACTTCCAATGGATCAAATTAAAGTTTCCCCAACAAAAAAATAATCCAAATTGTATGAAGTTGCGTCACAATTACAGTCGTGATTACAGATAAATCCTTTACAACTAAACCCTAATGGTGTCACTGCATAGTTCAATTATCTGTCGTATCCTTTAGAAAAGTCCTCTTTATAATGTATTTAAGAGAGAATAGCAAATTGTGCAACCGAGCATCAAGCAAATCTAATACAGAACGCAAATATTCAGCAGTAGGCTGACATTTTCTCTCAATTAACCCACAATCGCCTTTTCAACCGGTGAATGAGTACAGATACAACGGACAGAATAACTTGTATTCAGCGATCAATTGATGTAGTGAAACAATATAATTGTTTGCGTTCTGGATGTTCTTTCGATGGAAATTGGAGTCTCTCTCTCTATTGACATGTCAGATGCACTCCGAAGTTCCAGCAAATGGTTTTGTTTAAGCAACAACTACGTAAATAGTGGATGAGGTGAGCCTGGGGTCATTTCCTTGGACATCTGTCTAAGCTTTTGCAATCAGGTAAGTGCGTAGTAATGATGAATGAAATGGTAGGGGTTTATTCGGCATTTAGATTCACGTAACACAATTATAACAGTGTGTGGGAAGGGATGGAATTGTGTCGTTGATTGAACAAGTTGAGGTCATGGGTTTTGACATTTACGCAGCTGAAGAACTTTCTGTTCAGACAACGAACCGTTGTTTGTAAATATATCATCTGTTGTAATCCTGCCACAGCAAACCTCTCAACAGAGACGATGATTCGTATTTAATGACATTTCTGATTCGGATCCATCTGCTGATTTAAGCAGAGCATGAAAGTGCTTATACTCATATCATTCAGTCATTTTCGGTTAACTACTCATCCAAGGAGCTTATAAATTTGCAACAGTGTTTACTTTGAATATTGAATATTTGTGGTTTAAGAAACAAAATAAATTCCAAAACCCGTTCGCTGATGACACATTCGACTCCTGGCCGATATTGAAACCTACGCAGCCGAAAAAAAGCTTTCTAAAGTTTAATAAATCAGCCGAAACATTAAACAATAATCAAACAAGCGCAAATATTTGTGGAGCAAAAATGTGTTGTTATCTACTAAGAGTCCAAAGAAGGCTAAAGGGCGGACACAAATTTTTACCTGATCGGCAGTGGGCATTGCGTGGGCAATCTAACGCATTTTTTGTTGACTCGAAAGCTGCATTTGATAAAATTTCAAGAAAACTGCTACAAAATCGTCAACCTGATCGAAGCTATATATGCCAATACTCAATCTGCGGTTTGGACAGGAAAAGAGCTCTCCGAATACCTTGAGACACGTTTTGGAGTAGAGCAGGGATGCTTGCTTTCGCCACTTCTTTTCATGAAGTTCTAGGGGAAGGTCTCTATACGATTGGCTCAACGTAGGATTGCTGCTATACGCATACGATATGGTAATTCTGGCGGATGATGTCAAGGTGTTACAGCAGATGATAACGCGACTTGAAGCTTACTGCGAAAAATGGGGCCTTGAAGTAAACATATCTAAATCAGATATTATGCTGTTTAGAAAAGGTGGGACGTGGGAGGCCAAGAAATCTGAATGTTAAATGGAGAAGGAATACGTATTGTTTCTAACTATCCACACCTAGGAGATTTATTGTCTCCGAAGATGTCATTCTCAATGCATATGGAGAAGAACAGCATAAACTCGACGTGGCAACATTTTTTGGCAAAAAGAAATATTTGTCTGACTGCAAAGTGGAAATTATTCCAAGCGGTCTGTAGAGCTATCCAGACTTACTCAGGTCTGGGGTTGCGGAATGTTCGAAGCAGTGGATAAATTACAACGGTACTTTTTGAAACGAATTTTAAAGTTACCTTCATTTACCCCAAATTACGCGCTATCATAAGAGACGGGAGCAGAAGACGGCCATTACTATACCCTCGACCTTCGCATGAGATACATAGAAAAAACAATGTTCGAATACAGTCAAAGAAAACTACCATATCACCTAACAAAAATACTTTTAAGAGAAAATGTATACTGGGTGAAAGAGTTAAACCATCTTGGTAGTAGTTTTGGGCAGCATTGGAATGAGAGAGACAGTACTCATAGCGATTGGATCAAAAAAAGCTTAGAGCTACTGCGGCTGCTGAAATCGGAGGGTGAATAGGAAAATATACGAAGGGCATCTGAAAGCAGTTCACGCATCTTCACATTTCTGGATTTTTCAAGAGGATCAAGCTACGTCACCGGTGGGCTCTAATTAAACAAAATCAACTGGATATTTAAGGCAACATGCGACTTAACTCAACCTAACGGGAATAGATTCGTGGAGAACCAAACAGCTTAAGGGAAGAAGGGAACTTCCCAGGCAGATGGGTTAAAATAACTAATAACTTTCTTACATGATTAATGAACTTTGAATTCAAGCTAATATTTTATATAAATTTAACTACCCGACAGACGACTTTTGTCATAGTTGTAAGTTTTTTTTATTTTTAACTTTAATTCAAACAATCTAAGCTAAAATAATAAATGTAGATTTGTTTGATATTAAGTTGGAAATTAAAACATTCTACTACTACTACTACCTACTAGTGGGGGAAGAAAGGAATGAAACAAACCAGTCTTAAGTTTGTATGTAGAAGGACATTTTTTTTCTGCATAATTAAAGGAATAAAACGCAATTAAATATACCCTACTGCACGCAGAGGAGTTTTAAGGATAGTTTAGTGAAAGTTTCATCAAAATCCGGTCGCAGTAGTTTCTAAGACCACTGCGAACATATTTTTAGCATTTATGTCTTTATATCTATATTTATACAAATTTATAATTGTATAGAAGTATAGATAGATGCTATTCTCCTGCTCTCTATGTAATAATCTTTATTCTCCCTCATAGAATGATATTCTTTCAAAACTAAGAAGTTTTACTTCAAAAGAACGAGTCATTGCCATTATCTTTTTATTAAACAAAACTAATAAAACTCACTGCAAAGGTGGGTGCTATTCAAATGAGCGGGAATGTATTTTGAATGATTGCAAAATAGTTCTTTAACAGAAATCACTCCTCTTTTCTACTATTATGCTGCATAATATTCCTTTCTTCCCAATGAATACACAATCGTATTAAAGTACAAAACAGAAATAAAAAACGACATCACACAATTGATTGTACTAGACTACACCAATAAATGTTTCCCAAATCAACGTTATGTTTTATCATTTTAATACATTCGGAAATTCACCTACTTAAATTCAAATTTCATTTGGTGCTTATTTCATAAAATTTGGTTTTGAATCGCCGTAATCGGTACGATAACAAAAAACTGTAAACTATCGACATAATTATAGTGATGACTCCTAACTCAAATGTTTTTATATTATCTATTTAAAAATGTTGCTCAATCACATTGCAAAAAACATTTATGATTGGATGTGACGTGTAAGACAAAATGAAAAGAACAAACATAAACCAAAACGCATAATCTTCTATTTCATTCATTCGTGAGTTCCAGATGTCATTCAGTAAAGTATGCTGTTTTGACGCCTTCCGCCCGTTTAGAAATTAATAAAAAATATCACCCAAGTCACAATTGAGGTGAGCGTTCAACTAATGGAAATGGACAAAATTTCTCTGAAACCGAACTGTATCTTCACGCGCCAATTATTGGCGCTCTATGTGGTCTTAGTACCAAGAACCATTCGTCAAATGTTTTATAAACTAACCCCTCTAAGTGGAACAAACATGCGAATTTATTTATTTTCACCTCTGCAACCAAAACAGACTAGCAATAAAAATCTTGTTTTTTCCACCCCAAATAAGTGAGTAATGCCCAATTCACAATACGGCGTTGAACGCGTGCGTGCGTCGGCGCGCTTTGACACGCTTTATCGAAACTTTGCGATTTTAAATGCCAAAGCGCGCGAGCAAGAATTTTGTAAAACGAAATGCTGCTTTGAAGGGAATGTGAGTTGACAGAGTAGAGTTTTACAGATCAGAACTTCAGTTTGGCTTAAATTATTTTCATTCACAAATTTAGACCAGAACTCAAACATGGATAACGAAGATTTACTCGATTTTTCGATGTTCGCACTGCTCGGATATCTTTGGTACGAAGCAACTAGTAGGAGAAGGGCGAAAAACCAGCAATGGGTCCGAGAACTGAATTTGACTCGGGATGTCGATGGTTTTTTTGCACTGAATTATGGGGCTATGCAATTAAAAGATCCGGAACAGTTTTTCAAAATCACCCGCATGAAGCCGGAAACATTTCAGCTTTTACGCACACTCATCGAACCATCGCTGGAAAAAACATCTTGGCGAAAGCCCATCACACCAAGTTGTCGACTATTTCTAGTTCTGATGTAATTTTTGTTTATTTACAAAAAATAGTTGTATGTTCATTCGATTTTGTTTTATGTACTTATCGCAGGGGGTTCCAAAAAATTAGAAAAACATCGTCAAGGATTTTGAAGATTTGTGGAAGCTGCCCAACTGTGTTTCTGCAATAGATGGCAAGCACATAAATATACGGTGCCCACCAAAAGCTGGTTCAGAGTTCTACAATTATAAAGGCCATCATGGGACGCCAATTATATTTTCACTGCAGTTGACATCGGTGCATATGGCAGTCAAAGCGATGGTGGAGTATTTGCTGAATCGTCGTTTGGAAAAAAAATTTTGCGCGGCGAGCTAAATTTACCACCACCTAAGACTCTTCCGAACTCGAATATCGTTTTCAATCACTTCTTAGTTGGGGATGCAGCATTTCCGCTAAAAACATACTTGATGCGACCTTACCCAGGAAGGCTTTTATCTCCCAACAAGTTTAATTTCAACAAGCGCTTATCGTGTCCTCGTCGTGTTATAGAGAATGCTTTTGGTATTTTAGTTGCGAGATGGCGAATTTTGCAAACCACTTTAAACATGTTGCCTGAAAATGCTGACCGTACAGTAAAGGCTTCTGTTGTTTTGCATAATTTCATAAAGCTAAACGACGCAGCTTATTGTTCCGAAGATTATGTTGATGCTTATGATGAGAACGACGATTAATCGGTTCGAATTTTCCTTCGAGGGTAGCGTTCCAAATGAGAGATCAATTAAAAGACTATTTATTTACTAATAATACATATATCTTTAATTAGTTTCTTTATGTGTTTTTTTTTTTTTTTCATTTGTTTTTAATAAAATGTTAAACTTCATCGTTAACGTCTTTTAACATTTTCGCCTGAGGACGAATTTTGCTCTCCTCCGGCAATATCTGTAAAGTTAATATTATTAATTAATTTGCTGCTGTATACATTTACAAATGGGTTATAATATACCTTCATCTTCTTAGAGAGCATGTTCATGAACATGTCGTTTTCATCCAGTTCCGGAGCAGGAGTGCTAAAACGCTTTGACATCACATCGGACAAGTTCCCAAAGAATTCGTTCATGGGAGAGTCAGCTAGTCGGGACCTTTTGTTCGGTTTATTGGGTAACGTTGGTGTAGCGGGATCATCGGGATCAACTTCATCTGTACAGAAAACGTCTTGTCCACTACTCTCATCTAAAACCAGTTCATGGTTTCCAACTTGTCTGAAAACATACGGATGTTATTTGTTTGTGGAAGGTTATTTTTTTGTTGGGGTAATCAATAAATATGTGGGATGGGTTTCCGAATATTTTATACATGCAGGAAGGACAGAAAAACATCAAAATGCTCTTAATAAAAACATTAGAAGGATGGATTCAACTGTGAAACTTTGTATATAACACTTCGTATGCATGTGTTTACTGTGGCTGAAGCGGTGAAGCTGTTTTTTTTTTTTTTTAAATATATTATGAACATATGTTACCTTCTTGTTTTTAACGATTCGTTAAGAAACTCCATCAACGGGTAAAGCTCCCAAGGAGCCAAATTTCTAGCAGCGCTACCAGAATGTTGCTCTATTTTTATTTTTTTTTCGCGCACAAACTGATCCCGTAACCTTTTCCACCTTTGTTTGCATTCTTCAGCTAGAAAAAAATGGATGGATATTAAAAAATATTAAATTATTTTAAAAGAAAACAATTTAACCGGCCTGTTAAGCTGTCCGCCAAATTTCGCCCAAGCAGAGTCGCGATTTAATGTCTAAAGTCGATTCAACGCCTGAAGTTGTATTTTGTGTGGCAGCATATAAACGCTTTGTTTCTACATAATCTGTCAACGCACGCGCGCGTCAACGCGACATTGTGAATTGGGCATAACACTTACCCGTAATACATTTAAAAGACTGATTTAAATGGCCCAATGTATATTCCAATTAACTATGTAGGTTCGACTGTCGAATTAGTTAAATTTAGATCACCATAATTTCCGTGTACATTCCGACTTTATCGAAAACGTCTGCCATAACTCACTGCATAGATTTACTCATTTTCGTGTCTGGTCCAAAAGTGATTTCTTAAGCCCAAGCTCCTTAAATCATTCAACCGCTGTATCAGAAGATGCCTTTCACATTCATTCGAAATTTTATTGCTTACACATCATCTACTCAATGCAAAATGAAACACATAACGACAGTATCCAGACTTCTTTAATGCCCTTAAATACGATGTCTCCTTTGGTAATAGATAAACCCGAACTTTTATTATACTGAGCTATGTTATAACACCGATATTAACACACTGAACCAAATACACTGCTTTGATTTGCGGGCTGTGTGGTTTAGGGGCAAAAGTGCCTCATCGCTGCTTCCAATGGATCAAATTAAAGTCTCCCCAACAAAAAAATAATCCAAATTGTATGAAGTTGCGTCACAATTACAGTCGTGATTACAGATAAATCCTTTACAACTAAACCCTAATGGTGTCACTGCATAGTTCAATTATCTGTCGTATCCTTTAGAAAATTCCTCTTTATAATGTATTTAAGAGAGAATAGCAAATTGTGCAACCGAGCATCAAGCAAATCTAATACAGAACGCAAATATTCAGCAGTAGGCTGACATTTTCTCTCAATTAACCCACAATCGCCTTTTCAACCGGTGAATGAGTACAGATACAACGGACAGAATAACTTGTATTCAGCGATCAATTGATGTAGTGAAACAATATAATTGTTTGCGTTCTGGATGTTCTTTCGATGGAAATTGGAGTCTCTCTCTCTATTGACATGTCAGATGCACTCCGAAGTCCCAGCAAATGGTTTTGTTTAAGCAACAACTACGTAAATAGTGGATGAGGTGAGCCTGGGGTCATTTCCTTGGACATCTGTCTAAGCTTTTGCAATCAGGTAAGTGCGTAGTAATGATGAATGAAATGGTAGGGGTTTATTCGGCATTTAGATTCACGTAACACAATTACAACAGTGTGTGGGAAGGGATGGAATTGTGTCGTTGATTGAACAAGTTGAGGTCATGGGTTTCGAAATTTACGCAGCTGTAGAACTTTTTGTTCAGACAACGTAATCCTGCCACAGCAAACCCCTCAACAGAGACGATGATTCGTATTTAATGACATTTGTGATTCGGATCTGATGATTTAAGCAGAGCATGATAGTGCTAATCTAGACTAGAGGGCCAACGGCCAACTCCCGTGCACCTAGCCACCTACCCGATATTCCCCGCAAATTTTGAATGACAGCCCTCTCTCGCGTGCTCTTTTTTTTTCCTGTTTGTGAATACATGTTATTAATAGCTGCCGAGTGGAACTTTTCCAATAACAAACAATTTGTAAATGAATTTATAACAATAAATGTAAAAGGAATAAATGTTGAGTATGGTTTTTTAGATAGCTTTACTTGTCTCTATCCATCTTATGTGCCAAAAAATGTTTATCCATTCACATTTCAGATTTTTTTTATTTTACATGAAAAATATTTTTGACAGCAAAATTCATGAAGCTACCTCGGGGAGGTATTTTTCACTAGGGCAAAAGTGAAATCCTTAAAATATTCGCAAACATTGCATAAATTTCTATTGTGTTTTGAACTTGGTTTTTTAGCACCGTATTTGGACAAAATCAAAATATGATTAGGAATTCTGTGGTTTAATAAGGGTGAACAGTGTTGATGTTACTAAGGAACAGAATAAATGGAAATTATATTCATATTTAAAAAAAAAAAAAATATTATTTTCGGAAAGTAAAGATGTGTCAAAGGGGAAGTCGATGGGAAAGGGTACTATTTCGGCATTATGGTGTGCGATCTGGAAGGAAGCAGACGTGGTACGAAAGTCCCTAAGGAATTGAATTGAAGTGTGTGTTGTATTATCAATACTTTCTAAAAATATATACAGAAAACGGCAAAAATTATCGAATTTAACAAATGCATTTTACGTACCATTTACAGATTAAAAATTATGCTAAAACTAAAATATCTTTTTCCCCACAATAAAAAAAAAAACGCTTTCCCCAAACTCTGTTAAAATATCTATTTTGTTTCAATATGACTTCGAAATGAAAAGCATTAAAATCGACGAAAAACACATTTTTTTTCTTTAAAGTATATCTACATTAAAAGATTGAAGTTACAAAATCTCTATTAAGAAAAGAGCAAGAACCATTTAAGTTGATTTTTCTCTGATTTATATCATTTTCTGCTAGATACTGAATAAAAAAACAATGATTATATTATGGTATTTGGCATTGTGACGAAATTATATCAGGAATTTCATTTTCCAACAATTTCATAAACTAAATATAAAAACTTTTAAACTGAACTGCGATGTGAGCGCCGTGTAACCAAAGGGTACCAAAAATGTTGAACACAGTCGCCCCACTTAAAAATTGTCCTCCTGATTGACATTAAGTTCCTGCATAGGATTTCCTAAGTATGCATGCGGCAGCAATGGCGCACCTTTGATTTGTAAAGGCACTAATACTTAGGAATTCCTATGCAGGAAAAGCAGCTTGTAGGCAAATGTACCGGTTCTGCTCTCAGTTGGACCTCTAGTTTAGATCCTCTTTGGTGCTAAGGCTCATATCATTCTGTCATTTTCGGTTAACACCAGCAATACCTACTCATCCAAAGAGCTTATAAATTTGCAACAGTGTTTACTTTGAATATTGAATATTTGTGGTTTAAGAAACAAAAACCCGTTCGCTGATGACACATTCGACTCCTGGCCGTTATTGAAACCTACGCAGCCAAAAAAAAGCCTTCTAAAGTTTAATAAAGCAGCCGAAACATTAAACACTGAACAAACAAGCGCAAATATTTGTGGAGCAAAAATGTGTTATTATCTACTAAGAGTCCTAAGAAGGCTAAAGGTCGGACACGAATCCTTAGCAGATCTGCTGTGTGCCTGATATAATGGTTAGATTGCTTGCTTGTAGGCGGCAGTATACCCAGTGATCATAAAGAGCAATGATGCGAACAAAGCGGCCATTTTATTGAACACCTTCCATCACTCTTCTGGGACTTAGGCTAAGCATTGGGAACGTTAAAATGTCTACTTTAGTAAGACTGACAGCTGGCTGACTTTCGTGACTATGTACTTAGTTGACAGTTCGTACAAGTGGCTGATGTAGAAAATGCATTCAAGGTACCAAGGTACATTTAATCTAAACCAATCTGCTAGCCTAACAATTTCTCTGGCCCTATGGAGGCACACAAGATCTTACAGGTCGAAGTGCCCCTTTATCGCCTAGGCGAAGTCAGATGCATTAAAAAAAAAAAAAAAGGGGGAAATATGTTTATGACACTAGAAAAACGCTGGAAAAACTTTAAAATCTAGCCATACACCAGAGTCTTGATTTTGTGCGGTTTTCCCGCTATGTCGGTTGCGGAAGGGGTTCACGTATGGGGGGATTCTATAAATGAGTGAGAAACTAGATCACCGCTGCCGCGAAGAGCTCAAGGTTCTTTGCTCGCAGCACACCATGAATCTCTGATGGGTCCCTGGGCACAGAGACAAAACCGGCAAAGAGAGGGCATACGAGCAGGCGAAAAATGGGTCTGAAATGTTTCTTGAACGATCACTTTAGTCGATCAAACGACCACTTTGCAATCATAGAGAGCGAGTGGAGATCACAATTCGTAGGAAAACCAATAACAGGTGGAAAAAACTTAGGAACTGTGAAAACGAAATCTTTGGTGAGAATATATCAGCGGCCAGACCAACAAACCTCTACAGTTTGACAGTTCATCGCTCTCTACGTTAGTAGGGTCTTTAACTGGTCATAACTTCATAAAGAACCACACAATGAAACCAAATCTCAAAGATGATGAAGAGGCTTCCTTTGTCATTGCCCGATTCTCTGTCATTTGAGGAACAGAACAAGTGGAAGGTATTACTTCCATTATATACAAGAACGTTCTGATGCCTCACTGTCTGATCTTTACAGGTTTTTGATGATAACAACGATCCAACGCCAAATGTTAAAGCCAAAAAAAGGGCATCACAATGGATCCACGAGGACCTAAGTCTGCTATTGTAGGGTTCACCCTGATCTACCTACCCGCTTACCTAGCCTAACCTCACCTAAAGGCGAGAAGTTCCAAACACCAAATGTTCGCTTTTAGCGAGAAAACATATTACTCGTTTTAATTCGCTGCTGACATTGGCAAACGTTGAACTCTTTTCAATGTCCAAGTCGAACAATTGTCAAACTTTCTATAAAACAAATTACATCTATCATCTATCATCTATTACGGGACCCGGTAAGCTTTCGGTGCCATTCACTATCACTATCAACCAGTGATACCAATTAAAGCCTAGTTATGACTTTTAGGCATAAATACAATACTTGATGCATTGATTAATAATTTTGAGAAAAATGCATAGTTTCTTGGGAATTGTTTTTTGAAATCAATTCATACAAATAAAATTTTAATTCTATAAATCTGCGTTATGCTATATACTTTCCAATTCTCTACTTGACTTCCTTACCAAACATAAACCTTGGATTAGTGAGAGCAAACAAGTTTTATTACCTATCGATCGACAAACATTTTGCCACCATATTTAAATCACCAATGCAATTTTTATCATTTTACTTTATCAACATTTTTTTTTTTTGAAAAACGAATAGGCAATTTTTTCGGGCTTAGGCATTAAAACTTCGATCAGCGAGCGAGATTCTATCAAACTCTAAATTAGAGACGAATGAAATTTCTTCCATTTGGGATTTACAAAATATCCGGTTGGGTTCGTAACTAGTCTCAATTGACCCTACCGATAAAGTCATTTGTGCTGAATGTCAATATGGATTTTGACGTGAGTTTGAGTTATACTCGTACCAAGGGAAAAGTCACCTTCTGTCCATTCGTTATTTGCGAATATGTGATATTCCATGTTTCGAACTTTATCTAAAAGAAAACCTTATACAATCCTAGCCAAATAAACTGTATTTCAAAAGGAAAGTTAAAATAACTCAATGCTAAAACTACAACTTTAAAATAATAATCTTGTCGATTTTCTCGTAACGAAATCCTTCCGCCGCCCTCCAAATAACTGTATAAAAGTCATCACCGTCTCAATTGTCATGAAACACGTTTTATTTGATTCATATCTAGCAGTCGCACAAGTATATTGCTAGCAACGGTATACTACCGAGGTTATCTCCGTGCACAAAAACACCACCAAACAAGAAACACCGTTCACTAAAGGATCATTTTCCCACCAACAAACAGGTACACTGAATATAATTGGTTGCAGTGGAACGTGATCAAAAGTGAAAGGAAGACTCTTCCTGTAGTGCCTACAGTTTTGAATGCCAAGGCGAAATTATTAAGATTTTTTTATTTGTCTGCGATTATAGGACATGCTGCAGCCGGTTAAGGCTGATGCCGCATGATTCGCTCTTTGTGTTCCATCAAAGTCACCACTATGGAAAGAAGACAAACAGCTCTATCAAGTTTTTTAGATCTATTACCCTGCACATACAAGTTGCCTTCTTCGGATTTGTCCTTGAAGCATAAGAATATCAGAACACAAGGACCATATAAATAGTCCGCACAACATAAGAGCTGGTATCAAATTAGTTGCACTCGTTAACCACTGAGGAAGTAAACTTTTAACAAGATGTTCAAATCCGTAAGTGAACCAATACAATTTGCAATCCAAATCTAATCAATTCAATTTAGATGATTCTATTGGCCGTCATCGCTGTGGCCACAGCTACCATCGCTACTCCACTTCTTGGCAAGTATGTGCCACAGCCCGGTTTGGCCCCAGCTAACACCGAGCACGCTGGCTATGTAAGCGGTCTTACACCACTTGCCCGTCAATACTACACATACCCGTCAGCTTACCCAAGTGTGTATTCAGCCGAGCATATCCCATTGGCATACGCCAGTAACTATGTGAGTTAAATGAACTATATTCAAGAGGTGGTTATTCTGGAGTTTCTCTATTTACCAACAGCTGTCGTATTCGGCCCCAGTTGAAGCGCAATCTTACCATATTGCTTACTGAGTTCGCCTAAGAGCAGACATCGTTTTTCAACTTACTAGATGAAGCAACCAGCGCTCTCTACTTTTGAAAATTTAACAGAAAATAAAATCGATTGGTGAATAATTTGAGGTGGTTTTATTTAAATAGACGTTTACTGATTTTTCTTGTTAATTAGATTGTGTGCAATTTGTATTAACAAAAGGCGAGATAAGTGCTTAAATTGATCAATTCAGGACATTTACAGTTTTTGTATAAGGCAGTGTCAATTGCGCTGAATCATAATTTTCGTTTAATTTGGTGAAACATATTATATCTACTGTTTAAAAGAGGATATTTTTATCAAACTGATTCATGGAGATGGTTCTCTAGTTATTAAATTTATCTGTTGAGTTCAATAATTTATAAAAATTCACGTTTGTTACAGTGAACTACCAATGATTTGAGTTTTTTATTATTTTTAGTAATTATTTATGGTACTAGTTTCTGTCTGATATATTTATGAGATTGTTTACAAGTTTCAGGTTGATGCTCATTTGCGAATGAGAGTGTGGTCTGAACTTTACGTCGCGAAAGAGACCATTAAACAATGCACACGGACAAAATTTGTCAGGAAGCTGATGTTTTGACTAGTGCAGTTGAGTCGTCGGAAATTTACCTATGCAAGAGAAATTCGAAGCCCGAAATTCGCTACTTCGCAAAAGGAAAATGCATACAATTCTGTTTCTGGAAGAAAACTTTGACATTTAACCTTAGATCAAACCTGAGGTTATTATAACTGAGATTAGTGCTGCTCACATTAGCCATTTATTAGTCGGCATTTTTTACCATAAACTTTATAGCATCAGCAATATTGGTGTTTGTTGGACGTCAAAATAAGATAAATTTCGCTCTTAACACGATATAAGTTAAATGACGTTTGAACTGTCAAAAACAAAAAGAAAAACATTCCGGATTCGATTTGCCTGAGGGTAAGAGCACACTTGCACATAAAACTAGCTCGGCTGTTGCAACAGCACACTTGGGTTTTAATATGGTACATACAACTCTAATATCAAGTTGTTTCGAAATGATTGCAGGAACGTTGTCACATCCCACATTGTAGCCAAAATAGCCGCAGGGGATCCCTCATATTTTGCAACAAGTTTGTGTTTTACTTTGGTTATTTTTTGTTAAATGATAGTTTTCAATACGTTGTTGCAACGAAAACATGTTGCATTTAACTTAACCAATGCTTTAGTAATATAACCATTGTTACTTTTGAGTTGTTCTGTTGTTTATGTAACAATTCAATGTTGCCACCGACATGAATTAAACAACTCTGCAACAAAATCAGGAGGAGCGGTTAAGTTATATTAATGTTTTCAAACAAAACAGGACTGCTATCAATATATTGCAAATCAGTTTTAATAATATGTTGGATATTATATAATTGTAAGGAAAGTTTCTTTTAAAAAGCTTTCCAGAAGCTTTAAATAAGTTATTATTGGAATTCATATTGAATTACTACATGTGTACAAACAAATTATGAAGTACATATATACAACATTTTATTGGGAGTTCGAATTTGCTGTGATTGCTGACCAAAATCTTACAACGAATACTATTTTTGTCATGAACATTTATGTTTTGGATCCGGAAAATTCTCGCGCCTCCAAAAAGTGTTAAACAAAAGAAAAGTTTGAAAATCAGAATATATTAAAATTTGTATTAAAGCTTAAAAATCCCAAATGACTTGCAGAAACAAATTTGTTAATACGCTATTCATCAGTTTCTATAAAAATTAATTGCAGAAGCTACGTAAAGTATTATGAAAATTTAAATGTATTTTTCATATCTTAAAACGTATGGTTAAACAGGTACATAAAATGGTGAAAAATATGGCGGTTGTATCATGAAACATCAATAAAACATGAATCATAATATTATAAGTAAAATTTTCTTTGAAATGCTATTACAACAAAATAACAACTGAATGTTAAAAAACTGTTATTTAAACATTTATGGGATGTAACAAAAACAAGTAAGCGAATATTTCTTTCGGTTATTCGGCTAATCCGCTGTCAATAATCAGTGCTGCCGCCTGTACGAAAAAAAAACAAATTTTATTTTGATTTAATAGCTTTTTTTTACTATGAAATATACATTTTACTATTCCTCGATATATTAACATTTATACACTAAACCTGCAACCCTGAAAGCAAGAAAGATTCCTGAATTGCAATTTCATTAAAAATGTTACATAAGCACTATTATCACTGAAAACGATCTTCAACAATTTTATAACTTGCGTTTCTTTTCGTCGTAAATGTCAAAAAATATTCCAGTTACTTGATCCAGTGGAGTTAGTTGCATTACACTTGTTATAGAATTGCAATAACGTGTTGAAACTGGATAAGTATTTATCTGACATTTTAGTTTTTATTTATAATTGTAGAAACTCAATTATAACATTTCTTCACTTTTTAATGTTTCCTTTAATTATTTTTGAATGAATTATAAAAATATCCCAGATGACTTGTTAATATACGATTCATTGTAAAACCATATAAAAACTAAACAATGACTCTCCTTTTTAATCAGTTTCTTTTGTTGTACAAAGTTCTGTAAACGTAATTGGTACATATTAAAAACTTTACGACTTTTGATCGTAATTAAGTAACTCCGTTGTTATGATTCTGCTATAGAAAAGTTTCAATGACGTTTTTGGTTAGAAGTACCCAAAATGAAAATTTACTAAACGTAACTGTAATATATTACCAATTTTTTTAAACTTCAAACCTACGAACTTTTGTAAAATAATTTATAAACATCTCCCCCTTTTTGTGAACAAATTTGAAACTTTAAAAAACGTATTTACGACATTTCGAATGACAAAGTTGCAAATAGTCCCACGCTAACATGAATACAACTGATACAGATAACTTAAATATAACAGAAATAAAATCGAAGTTTGTTGGAAATAACAATCTGTGCTTCTCGGGATGGTTATTCCATTTCATTAGTTGTGTGAAAATTTTGTTTGTAACCTAATTCACGACGCTTTCGCTATAAGTCTAAGTTTTTAAGTAGCCTAACCGCGGTTTGAGCGTGAAACAGAAAACACTGAACTGTTTATTATTTATTTGTATGCTTTTATTATTGCGTTAAGTTTTTTTTTTAAATAATCAAGATCTTAATACTACTATCTTACCAATTTTTAGAAGTAGGAACTCACTACTTGGAATTGGCTCCCCTTTCCGAACGTATAAAAAGTCGGAATTAACTCAAATCTGTTTTCTTTAAAGTGTCATTCTGTAGCTCCGTTTATTAATATAATGAATATTAAAGTGAGATGTTAAGCCAGACAGGGCAGTCAGTGTTACTAAAGTAAAGTTGATAAGTAAAGTTAAAAAAAGAAGCTAAAAGCAGGGAAGAAGGCCACAGATGAGGCAAATGCTAGATGCACCTGAACCTGAGTAGGTCCTCGCCAGCCCACAAACCTAACCTAAAGTTTAAAATATAATCGGCTGTGTAACGAATGCATTAATTAAAGCAATATTGTTTTTTTTTTTTTAAAGTACCTACAATAGTAGTTGCTGGAATTGATAACATAATTGCATTCAAAGTGATTTATTAATATATATAATTTGAACGGAATGTTTTACAACAGCATCTTTCACCAAGATTTAAATAGAGTAAATATGTAATCATTTCTCGGTAGAAAACTGTTCGTACAACTGATTGAAAAAGCCTTAGTAAAATGCCAGTGCATTTGGTTAGTCCACCATTCTTTTCGTCCCGATAAATGTCAACAAAGTCATGCCACTTTGCTTGGAAAAATTGATGCCCACAAACGTATGTGCTATAGCAAACAACGCCGATTATCATGAATTAATAACACAATTAAATCACGTGCTTGTTGGATCTCCTCGAGATGGCAAACTCTATTGTCTTATCGAAATGTTAAACAGTGCACCAGCCAGCGTGAGAAACGAAAACAGACATAAAAAAATAGCCTGCACTGGGCTGTGACGATTAAATTACCTGCAACGTACCTAACTGGTCTAACCCATACTGGCATATCCGGTGATATAGTATATACCATCAGAGAAAGTTAAGTACTGACGATCCCCTTTTATTTGCGCCATTCGCAGTATGACGTCAGAACACTATATAGAGTAGACTAAGTGAGCTCTCGTATTTATATAACGCTTCAGATAGCCATTTGAATTTGTTCACATATATAGCAATTTAGAACTAGATTCAAATTGGCACGCATTCACCACATTAAATTGCTCAGTTCCTTTGACAATAAATCATCATCCTCTGATGGTTACGGTATATTCAATGCAGAAGAGCGATGTGCAAGGTCGAAATGAAACACTTAGCCGTATCCAACCTACATTCGATTGGATAACTTCATTCATCCAGAAGGAGTAAACAAAGATGCCTTTGATCTGTATGGGCTTGTTAGAGATTTAAATTTCATTGTTCATCCTGAGTACTTACACATAATGGAGCCGTAATGAAGTAATCCTGCCACCGTATTAGCATCATTACCATCAGTAGCCATATCTAAAGAGGATCCGGTCCAGCCGATGTCCAACTGATAAAATTGGATCTAATCACAGATTCATGCTGAGAAAATTAATTTTTCCAACGAGAAGCACATCGCGGGACAGGAGGACAAATCCTAATTGAAAATAACTCACCCGTTGCGATGCTACGGCTTGAAAAACGACAATCCAATCGCTGTAACATAAACTCAAGGATAAATGGGTTGACGATGTTACTTTATTCAGGATACTTCAACAAAAAATTAAAAGCGATGAATTAGGCTGAATTAGTGATTCTCGCCGAACCACCAACCCAGACCATCTTGGTGTCTGGCCAAAGAAAGCTTGTTTGACAACATTTCTTAAATCATGGTCTACTTTCATTGAATTCATGTAAATAGGTTGTCTTTTGTGGCATCAGGGTAGCAACAATTGGTTGTATTGTTGACAGAACATCAATTGAATTTTATAGTAGCCTCACTAATCTTATTCGGCATCGACTTAGGATAGGCACATGGAAGTCATCACTTTGCTCAAGTAACGAGCGGCCAACACCAATCAAACCAAAAAGCCCCATATGGGGGTTGAGAGACCAACCTTTTCTCAGAAAAAGTGTTTTCAGGTACCATTGTAATAACAGACATTTTGGCAGACAGCTACAGAAACAGTGGAACAGTATTTTCATTAAATTCCATCCAACTAACTGCAGTTTCTTATCTAACCCCTAAGAGCAGTAAATATACATAATATTACTAATTCCGTTTGCCCTCAATCAATAGTTCATATTATATCAAACCAAAAGCACATTGCCACCTCTCAATAAACAGACTCTTACTCACTGACTGAGACGGCGACATCCGGCTTGCTATGTTTGGTCGACTGAATCGGTCCGTCAAACCGCATCGATTGCGAAAAGCCCTGGAGTTTCGCAAATAACAGTCCGAGACCATGTCAAATGCGCCAGTTGCTGCAAAGTCTTAACACTTTCCCGTGCGCAGAGTAAGTGTATTCCTTGTGTCAAATGGGGTCAATACGAAATACAAACTTACGTATCCATTTCGAATTGATTTTGGGAGACAAAACTAAACAATCCGTGATGCAATTGATTGAATTCGTACCTACTTGGCGCAAACAACCAAACAATATCAAATCCACCCAAGATTATACAACAAGATTGGTAGAAGCGTGCATGGAATTAATCGATGCCGTTATTAACTCTTCGATGCGGGTCACCAATATCGTTAGCACTGTAGACGTCATTATACGCTCCTCTTCGCAACCAGGCAAACGAAAATGATTATACTGGTAGTGGTAGTGGGTGAGTCACTGGATTGCAGCGATCTAGAGTGGCCGACGGATTCATGTCGTGAGTAATGCTTTTGTTTGTTTATCAAGATGTTAGGTACATATAAACGACAGCGATAAAGTTCAGCGTAACGACATCACAGATTTGATTGATTGCTGTGTCTCGAGCATTTCGTAATACTGGGTGTTTGTGTATTTGTGTTCTGTTTTTGGGTGTACGGCACGTTATTGCTATTTTTTTTCTTACGTTGTTGGTCAACGATATTTTGACACGTCCGCTATGAGTGCACTATACCTGTCACAAGTTTATGACAGCCTTACAATGTGGCAATTATTTCAAGGTTGACCGAGTGGCACAATGTCATAATTACAATTTAACACCTACGTATCGGACGGATTCAAGGCCGAAGTTATTGACAACTATTTGAGGAACTAATCATTTTTGCTTAGAGATCCCTAAAAGGATTGAAGTGTTACAAAATGTTTGTTGGTAACTCATGTTATATCTGTAGTCTTGCATTTTTGGGAAAATTAAGTTTTGCAAGATTGATGTCTAATACCTGAATGTTTTTAATGCCCATAGGTAGACTTCAGGGGGCGTATATGCAATATTTTGTTGTAAGTTGCTTTGGACTGATGTTTTTGTATCTGAATCAAATAACACCAGAGCCGCCGAGCATAGCTCGTGTCAAAGAGAATATTTCTATCAAGTTTGGTGTTTTTCGTAGAGATTTATTATTTAATTTTATAAGATGTAAACACGGCAAAAGTAACCCCCTTTTGTCCATTACTGAATATAGGTAGGTACTGGCTACTTTTAACAAAACTCTACTACAAACATTGAAAGTAAAGTAAGCAAGGCGATTAAAAATAAAATAAAATATCGCACAAGCAGTTGCGTTTCAAATAAACTGCGGTCTCCACGGTCAACCAATTTCTCTCGTTCATTCTCTTCGCGACCTTGGCATATTGTTTGACTGGGAGCTTAACTTTCGTTCGCATATTGACGAAATAATTTGTAAGGCCAACTCCTCACTCGGCTTTGTTAAGCGATGGTCTAAAGAATTCTCCAACTCCTACGTGACTAGATCTCTCTATATCACCTTAGTTCATCGAGTTCATTCAAACAGAATTGAGAACGTCCAACGTCGCTTTCTTCGATTTGCCCTTCGAGGTCCGCCTTGGGATGATCCTTTAATATTGCCACCCTACATAGACCGGCTTAAACTCATTAACCTGAATACCTTTGAGGAACGCAGAGACGCTGCAGACTTTCTTTTCATTTATCGTCTTCTCTCAGGCTCTGTCGATTGCACGTCTCTTTACAACTCTATTTTCTTTAACACAAACCCCCGTAATATACGTTTCCCACGGCTCTTTTACCCATCAAACTATCGTACCTCATATATGGCTCCAATGAACCCATCTCCCGTATGCTGCGAAAGCTTAATTCTAACCTTTCTGTTTTTGATTTTAACCGCAGCACTGCCCACCTCAAACTCGATCTCCTTCATCATTCTCCTCATCCTTAAGTCTTAGTTTTAAGGCATTACATGTCTTGTTTTAAGTTCCTTAGTTTTAAGTTGTTAATTTAAGCCTAAATGTTAGTTTTAGCTTGTATTAAGCCAAATACATGGGGGTATTGCCCCCACCAAAATTACTCAGCATTCCTTATGGTGTGTCCATACCAACGAAACATTTCATAAGCATTTAATAAATGTTTCATAGACAGGTATTTCAAAAATATTTCATAAACATTATTAAACAGCCAAAAATTTAAATGAAATGCTTGTTAAATATTTCGTTTGTCTGGACACCAATGAAACATTTATGAAATGTTTCCGGGCAGAAAGTAGAAGTTCCTTTTTGAATTTGTTAGGAATGTATAAATAAAAATGTCAAAACGGTCTTGGAGTAATGAGGAGGTTAGGTTTTCATTTAATTAAATTATTTGAACTAAATCGAGTTTTGTGAAATTTCTTTATCCACTCAAACTATCGACTTTTAGATCTTGTAATACCTCTAAGCCTCCTCAATTTGCTCTACTTTAACAAAAAAAAAGTCTTTGCAACCGATTTTTGGCCGTCTTCTTATTTTTTTATTTTCTTATGATAATGAAGCACGCTGCTAATAATCCTACAGCTTTAGAGTTCATCATTATTTAGTGCAAATATGGATAAAAATTAAACATTTCATAAACATTTTATTAACATTTCATAAATGTTTCATCGACGTCCAGATTGAAAGATTCATTTAAAAGATGTTAAATAAATATTTATGAAATGTTTCTGAAGCAAATCGGAAACATTTTATAAACATTTAATAAACATGTATTAACCACATGTTTCACTGGTATGGACAAACCTTTACCTTTACAGAATGCCTATAAATTACATTTTCCAGCGGAAGCTCATTTTACGGTTTTATACAACCGTAGGTCGATTTAAAACCCCAGAATATTACAGAGCCGCCATTTGCGACGAGTTGTTTTTGACATCCGAACAAATCTTTATTCGGTGATCTATACCCAATAGAATCCACACCCGTCCACAAAACTCCGTTCAAGAAGCTTATGGTTTATTGCGGAATTCGTGGACTCTTGAGAAGGTAGTCACTTTGGTGGTCCAAACATTCTCCATAAGCTACAAACTTTCTGTTTCACATAGGCTTATGCCTCAGAAATACATATTTTATATGAAGTCTATACGTTATCCATCTATCAGGAAAGATGACCCATTTAGCTTGTTATTATCGGCATCTCTTTAAAAGAAAATTGAATTCCCTAAAGCAAAATAAATACTGAACACCCTATTCAAAACTGACCTTGCCCACTTTAAAAGCCACCCAAAGCAAAGCTTCAAAAATTCAACATCAAAATAATCACCACAACCAACCGACTGATATCTGATTAGCATTCAGTTGACGTGAAAAGTTTAACCTACTTTATCGTATTTGTTAAAGTTAACAATTTAGTCATTCAAAGCTAACTGACACTTAGGGCTGACCAGCGACCACCAATGACTCATTGTTATATTGCAGTGTGCTGCTGCCAAAACTCGCCCGCTGCTACATAGATTTGACGCAGTGTATTTGCACTTTGCCAGGTGTAATTATGAATCCGAGCTGATGTCGGTTTCGGTTATGCAACATATCGAAAAACCAGGGAATCCCCAAGGCTGCACTGCCACAGAAATGCCCGACTGCTTCGACTGTAAATTGTTTGCTTATTCTCTTACTTTGCTTCGTTTCCTTCGGTTTTTTTTTTTTTTTTGTTATTGGTTTCATCCAGCTATACGTTATATTCACTTTTGATTTTCCACTCCGAGTATTATGTCTGACTGGGATTTTCCAGATTTTCTTCAGTGCACGCTTATCTGGTTGCAATTTTGTTGTGTGGGAATTCCGAGAAGCTAATGAACTCCAGCAACTTTGGGTTCCAGTGGGTTGATTACACAATTCTTTATAAGCCAAAGGAGACATTTGCTAGACAAGCGTGGATTTTCCCAGAATCGATGCCGTAACCGATTCGTTAGTAGGATGTTGATGTCTGTTGCAATTGGAGGTAGATTTGACATGCAATTTCATTTTATATGCAATTAAATATGATCATGCGTAAGTTCACTGTAATAACATATTCATAGTGAGTTGTTTTGGATTTTCAATTTACATGGAATGGAAAATAACGTACCTACTCTAGACTGATGGAGAACAGGAGAAGTCGCTGATCATTAGTGCAGCTGTAGAGGCTGTAGTCTCTCTTATGGCAATAAATAACAGGCCCTGTACTTACTTTCCGGTTGACATAGTTACCTGCTCAAACGAGTTTTGAGATGACATTGGTTAGCTTAAACAGTTAATGTAAGGAATCTGTTTTCATGTTTAGTTTAATAACTCTAAAATCAAACTAAAAGTGAAATTAAACGCCTCAAGTCTCCAAATCTGTCACTGTGCCCTTGTTATTAGATCACAAAATGCAACATGAACGGACACGAATTGCAGTTCAAATTTTATAAGATTTCCTTCATCTGCTATTTTTGTTTTTATTTAAGACAAGAATTTGTTAAATGTTTTCACATTTACCTAAAACGAAATATTGGAAGTAACTATCTAAGCGTTCCCTTCGCAAAAGTTTAATTCAGATGCTGAATCAAATTGCTGGGAAACTTTGAGGCATAGAATTGATTCAGGATTTCCCTGACTGAATTTGTCGGCTACAACAATGCCAATTGAATATTATGTTCACGTAATCAATCTAAGTCGGCCTAAATGGGTAAACGCTGTCCGATTTCTGTCTAACTTAGTCAACTTGTTATGTATCACAACTCCGAAAATTTGAAATTTCGACCGGAAAAGTTTGTGGTTTGTGAGGATTTCTGAAAATTTAATTTTATTTGGGATGGAAAAAATTGTAATCTATCGCTGCTAATTTTTTCTTTGTTTTGGAATTTATTTCAATTCAATTCCTAACATAAGCTTGCCTAACCTTATTTCATTCCAAAAAATATAAATAATTTTCAAATCAAACCTTCTTAGTCTATGCATCAATAGAGAATAAATTTGCCCATAGGTTATCGGTACATCGAATCTGGAGGTCCATCTCCACAAATTCACTTTAATCATCAACTGTTTTTATGCGATTTGATAATTATATTATTCAACACTATTCTGTTGAACTTTTCTAATAAAATAACGAGCCGATCATGTGGAGGCAAATCATGTAACGAGAGTCACCCGTCATGCAAATGATGATTAAGATTAACCAACCTTATTCGACGTCAAGACCGAAGGACACGTGCACCGCCTTTCAATTTAAATCGAGCCGCACTCGCATACATTTTTTTTCGGTGCGTTAATACTGGGCCATTGAATGTCGTCTGTCAGTATTGCAATGCATTGAAGTTCGCAATGGAACTTCATCCCCACCGCAGCAATTGCGATCGCTTCTGGATGAAGTTAAACCACACCCACTGCATTTCCTCTCATACACATAAAGGGTGATTTTTTAGCTGGTTTGGTTTTGGCAACACTGGTTTTGACAGCTGACGTGTGTTTAGTACCTTGTGTCACTGTCAAACAGCTTCAGTTTGGTTTGCAATTTAACCATGGATCGTCTTACAAATGAACAACGCTTGCAAATTATTGAATTTTACTATCAAAATTCGTGCTCGGTTCGAAATGTTCATCGCGCGCTGCTTCCATTTTAGGATCGGCATTCTCGACCTTCTGAGCAGTCTATTCGGAAGATTGTGACCAAATTTCGCACCAAATTTACTTTGTTGGACACTAAACCACCAACACGTTTACGTACTGTGCGTAGTGAAGAAAATATTGCGGCCGTATCAGCTAGTGTGACAGAAGACCGCGAAATGTCGATTCGGCGCCGTTCCCAGCAGTTAGGCCTTTGTTACAGCACTACGTGGAAAATTTTGCGGAAGGATTTGGGCGTAAAGCCTTTTAAGATACAGCTGGTGCAAGAACTAAAGCCAGCCGACCTACCACAACGCCGAATTTTTGGTGAATGGGCTCTTGGAAAGCTGGCCGAGGATCCGCTTTTTTATCGAAAAATTGTGTTCAGCGGTGAGGCTCATTTTTGGTTGAATGGGTACGTAAATAAGCAAAATTGCCGCATTTGGAGTGAAGATCAGCCAGAAGCATTGCAACAGCTACCAATGCATCCCGAAAAAGCCACTGTTTGGTGCGGTTTATGGGCCGGCGGCATTATTGGGCCATATTTCTTCTAAGATGATGCGAATCGCAGGGTTACTGTCAATGGTGAACGCTACCGAGCGATGATAACAAACTTTTTTTTGAAATGGAAGTTCTTGACTTGCATGATATGTGGTTTCAACAAGACGGTGCCACATGCCACACAGCACGCGAAACAATGGCGCAATTGCGAGGCGAGTTTGGTGAACAGTTAATTTCACGTTTCGGGCCGGTCAATTGGCCGCCTAGATCGTGCGATTTGACACCATTAGATTATTTTTTGTGGGGGTATGCCAAGGCTAATGTGTATAGGGACAAGCCCGCTTCGATTGACGCACTGGAAGCCAACATCCATGCATTCATTCGTGAGATACCGGCCGATATGTGTGAAAGAGTATGCCAAAATTGGACTCAGCGGATGGGCTACCTGAGACGCAGCCGCGGTCAACATTTGCATGAAATTATCTTTAAACATTAAATTGCAAGGTTCAAACTATCGATTCAAATAAATATTTCATTCATTTTTCGAATTTTTTGTGTTTTTTTTTAAAAAAAAGTTCTAAACCTCTTAAAAAATCACCCTTTACATACATCATACAAATGACGTCATGTGTGGATCAATTGTCCAATTCCTCCTTCCACTATTCATATCCAAGAACAAATCAACCATCGTGCAGAAGATCATGGGTTCCTTTAGTTTCGGCCGGTTGACAATTCTCACAGCCGAGGGATATTGGATATGTCAATACATACTATATGCGCAGGACTCGATGACATATGTGCGGCATTACGGACGCCCCGACTCATTCATCACGTTCACCTGCAATCAGATATGGGCAGATATTACGCAGCTCTTACTTCGAGCAACCGATAAGGCACTCCCATGGTTACTCAAAAAAAAAAAAAAAACGATCATGAACTTAATCGTTTAGCACAATGTAAGACCGCGTTGCTGGATGCATTCGATCGAATGGCAGAAGCGAGGATTGGCGCATGCCCACGTTTTGCTTTGGTTGATTGAGGAGATCCGACCGGACCAAGTCGATTCAATCGTTATCGCTGAAATAGGTCGCAACTATATGCATTGAGTTCAATTTAATTCCAAAAGATTTTCATTCTTGGGGCTTGATTTTATTATTAATTATTTATTATTATTATAATTATAATTTTACCTTTACATTGTAACGGGTGATTTTTTAAGAGGTTTAGAACTTTTTTTTAAAAAAAAACACAAAAAATTCGAAAAAATGAATGAAATATTTATTTGAATCGATAGTTTGAACCTTGCAATTTAATGTTTAAAGATAATTTCATGCAAATGTTGACCGCGGCTGCGTCTCAGGTAGCCCATCCGCTGAGTCCAATTTTGGCATACTCTTTCACACATATCGGCCGGTATCTCACGAATGAATGCATGGATGTTGGCTTCCAGTGCGTCAATCGAAGCGGGCTTGTCCCTATACACATTAGCCTTGGCATACCCCCACAAAAAATAATCTAATGGTGTCAAATCGCACGATCTAGGCGGCCAATTGACCGGCCCGAAACGTGAAATTAACTGTTCACCAAAATCGCCTCGCAATTGCGCCATTGTTTCGCGTGCTGTGTGGCATGTGGCACCGTCTTGTTGAAACCACATATCATGCAAGTCAAGAACTTCCATTTTGGGCAAAAAAAAGTTTGTTATGATCGCTCGGTAGCGTTCACCATTGACAGTAACGCTGCGATTCGCATCATCTTTGAAGAAATATGGCCCAATAATGCCGCCGGCCCATAAACCGCACCAAACAGTGGCTTTTTCGGGATGCATTGGTAGCAGTTGCAATGCTTCTGGCTGATCTTCACTCCAAATGCGGCAATTTTGCTTATTTACGTACCCATTCAACCAAAAATGAGCCTCATCGCTGAACACAATTTTTCGATAAAAAAGCGGATCCTCGGCCAGCTTTCCAAGAGCCCATTCACCAAAAATTCGGCTTTGTGGTAGGTCGGCTGGCTTTAGTTCTTGCACCAGCTGTATCTTAAAAGGCTTTACGCCCAAATCCTTCCGCAAAATTTTCCACGTAGTGCTGTAACAAAGGCCTAACTGCTGGGAACGGCGCCGAATCGACATTTCGCGGTCTTCTGTCACACTAGCTAATACGGCCGCAATATTTTCTTCACTACGCACAGTACGTAAACGTGTTGGTGGTTTAGTGTCCAACAAAGTAAATTTGGTGCGAAATTTGGTCACAATCTTCCGAATAGACTGCTCAGAAGGTCGAGAATGCCGATCATAAAATGGAAGCAGCGCGCGATGAACATTTCGAACCGAGCACGAATTTTGATAGTAAAATTCAATAATTTGCAAGCGTTGTTCATTTGTAAGACGATCCATGGTTAAATTGCAAACCAAACTGAAGCTGTTTGACAGTGACACAAGGTACTAAACACACGTCAGCTGTCAAAACCAGTGTTGCCAAAACCAAACCAGCTAAAAAATCACCCTTTATTATCCGCAAAGCTCTTTTGGCTTGATTGCAAGGTGTTTTACCACGAGCGCTGGAGCGCCCCCCGGTTTCCTGATGCCTTTTCGTTTTATAGGAGATATGAACTGCTGTTCGACGTACATGCGTTTTGTAACTTTTTCGTTTCATCGGGGTTCGCATTAACAGCTGGCCATCAGATATTTAGCTTCAAAATGGAAATCATTATTCGGGTGGGCGCTCGATTCAACAACAATAGTAAACACAAATAAATCAAAAAAAAAAAGTTCAAATGCGAAAGAGTAATCAAAAAGTCCCATTTTGTGATTTGAAAGAAAGTGGTGTAAACTACACGCAGAAAAACCACTTATTTAAAATCAACCAACATTCGGTAAAAAACTACCTTGTGATACTGTTAATATAGCTCCTACAGAGTTAGTGGATTAAAAATAGCCGAGTCAGGTTGTTTAAGAAAACTCCGTTAAAAATTATTGGTTGATATTTATCTAGAATTTTGGTTCTTGACGATAAAGTGTGTTATTTTTAACAGTATGTATTTTACCTTTTTATATCGATAGTATTTAACAACGAATAGGTACTCGATGTTTTTCAACAGAGACATGGTTAATTTTAACCCTTTTTTTCAACCGAGCAAAAATCGCACTCTGTTAGAGACAATTTTTGGGCGTGTAGTATATTTATTTTAGGCCGGAACAGAGCGGGACTATGGCACAGGAAATGTTGGATCGTCTCCGTTTCGTGCTCGTCTTCACAGCTTCTGCATAGGTCGTTGGTGTTGGTTTCTCGATTCCATTTCCGAAGCATGGATTTTTTGTTCTTTTTTCATTCAGTTGTGGCCATAGGGCTCGTGCAATTTATTGTAGTCTATTTTTGAAAACCAGGTGTTTTTGGTCTCTTTTATGAATGTATCGTTTATAATGCCGTACAGTACGCCAATCGGTGGCTGTATTGAGTAGCTTGCCTCGTTTGCGTTCATAGCTGACCCTTCGGTATTGCTATGTCCAGGAACCAGGCCAGAGCGGTTGTTGATGCTGCTTAACGAGTTTCGATTTCGACAGTTCTGTACAACGGGTAGTCTCCAGGACTCTTTTATTTGCATTGTTTCTGAATAGATACCTGTTTCAGTCCCTTTCGAAACCGTGCTTTATTCCTAGTTCTTCGACATTCTCTAATATAGTGACATGACCATGCTTTGCCCATTCCAGCAGGGAGGACTCACTTAGTCTGAGAGCTCCCTTTGCTGCGGTGCATTTAATGAACATGTCAAGGTCTGATGATTGAAGAGTATACATCCAGGAAATGATTTACAGTTTCGAACCCCAGTTTTTCCCGAAGGTCTTCTTACAGGCGAAGAAAGCATTGAGTCCTTTTTTCATGCTTTCTTCTGTGTTCCTTTTCCAGGATAACTTAGAGTCCAGGATGATGTCGAGATATCTTGCTTGATCTGCTCACTGATAATAGGTAGGAATTTACCTGAGATCAGAATGACTATATCGTCCGCATAGGCCACTATTTTTATTCCTTTCCTTTCGAATATTTTAAGGATTTTGTCGACGATGAGGATCCATAGTAGGGGAGAGAGGACGCCCCCTTGTGATGTTCCTCTTCCTGTCTTACTTCTTACAGAGCTGGGTCCCATGTCTGAGTTGCTGATCCTGCTCTCGAGCATATTAATCGCCAACTTCACGATGGACTGGCTCAGTTGCGCATCTTCTAAGGCGGATTTTATTGCTTTTGTTTTTACATTGTTGAAGGCTCCCTCAATGCCAAGGAAGGCTTCCATTGTGAACTCTTTGTGAAGGAGTGCGTTTTCGACTTCCTTTACGACTTTTAGTTGTATGTATCAATCCACTAGATCCCGCTGAAAACGAATGGCGCCGAATGCAGTTTCTCAATGAACGCAGCTCAATGCCAATATCACGTCACTTCAACTAGATACCTGGTGTGAATCTGGGAAGTGCATTGGTCAAGTAGACAGTAGTTATTGTGTGCTTAATATTTTATTTCACAATACTTTGCTGAGATATAAATGTTCAACAAAACAAATCTAACGAGACTTTGCTAAAACCAAACTTCTTTGACATACGTAATAAACTACCGCCAAAATGTCGAGCATTTGTAAAGTGATAATGTCTCAAGCAACGAATCGAAAAATTTACTACCCAACTCGCATAGTGGAACAAGCCTGACAATACGTATTTTATCGCTGTAAACGCAGTCTTTAATATTATATTGATTTTCCCAAAAAATCTATCTACCTACCACTTGAATACTCTTAATCCGAAAAATCATCCTTTCCACTTAACCGACCTTGGCCCAGTGTCCCAAAAGCCCACGCTTCTGACAAACTAGCCACCAAAAAAACCCAAATGCGATTTTTCTAAAAAACTAGCTTGATACATTCAACATGAGTGAGTTCAACGAATTTTTGTTCACTTCCACTTCCAACAACTGATTAATAAACTATTCATTGTTTGCTATAAATGATAATAATCATTCGGGCGGGCAGTTTATCACCTCAAACTCACTCTCCATTCCGGTGAAATTAAAAAAAAAAAAAGATTTCATTGAAAATTTCCGAAAAGTTTATTATTTGTGTTTCTCAGTTCACGCGATCACAAGAAGGTCATTCGCCAAAGCCAAGTCAAATGCTCTTCGGTTATTCCGACTACCCAGCCTGACATTGGGGGTAATACGACGACGACAGCACAGCTGCTTTCTTGCGGAATCCGGTATTCTGCAGTAAGACTCAGTGACGTCAGTTGTGATATGATTGCGAGTAAGCGATTAGCATGAGTACCTCAACTACAACGGAACAAGGCGGTCAGGTTTAGGATGGAGAGACTGAAACATAAAATTACATAAACACTGCGATAGAAAACAGTTTGGGAAAACTTCAAAACAGAGAATTGCCATCGCCATCTTTAAACGAAAATAGAGAAATTTCCATTTATCCAAATGGTTGGTTCAAACCAAGATTGGAAAAGGCCAAAGAAAACAAGTAAAACAAATTGTCTCGTGGATTAAGTAATACACTCTCGTAATGAAAGTGTTAATGCCCATAGACCATAGAGTACGCCAACGCGCCAACACGGCGAGCTATTTCGCAATGCTGCTGTTGATAATCTCCGGTCTGCACTACATAATGCTCTCGTGAAACAGAATCAAAATAAAAGCGAAGTTGTGCACTTAAGTGTCGGCCTGAGTTTATGATTTCTAGTGCATGCTGACTAAGTGCTTGTTATGTAGATTATAGGGTCAAGCTGCTGGTTTTTGGCTTAACGTGAATAATTAGAAGAAAACACAAGAAGTAGGTACATAATCGGGGTCACTTTGGGTGTTGTGTATTGTAGTGAATATTAGATTGCAGAGCTACAAGCAGGTTTGGCGATATATCCGAACGTAATTTTGGTAGGGAATTAGCAAGTTGTTATGATGATAAATGAGAGCGTATGAGTGGACTTTGGATTGGAACCTGTTACCAACTGTAAATGGGTTTATGTTTTTCTTGAACGGCTCTGTTTGAAAGTCAAGGTAGGTGCTGGGTAAAATAAAGAAGAACACTACGACAAAGAACAAAATGCGAAAATTTAGAGGAATTTTATTCGGATTTATGCATTTAAGTTGCAAACCTACACATGCCAATCACGGTTTTAGTAGCATAAGAAAACAATTGAATTAAGGCCCTGATGCCAAAAAGTCGCTTATTTAAAAGTTTCCCACTTTCGGTTTAAGGTACCAAGTAAAGTGGATTAAAAATAACAGAATCATCTTGTTTAAGGAAACTCGGTTAAATAGCTCTGTATGATTTTAAAAAAAAAACTTACTTTGTTTGGTCGTTATTAATCTATAGACTTGGTTGATAACAACTGATAAGGTATTTTTTTTTTAGCAGTATGCATTTAAACATAGTTTTTTAACATAGTTAAGGTTAAAGCGTTTTCTTAAAATAAAAATGCAAAATTCGCATGTGGTTGGATCCAATTTTTGAGCAAACAAATACTCTCGAATCTCTTCATGAAAAACTGCTAGTTTCAATTCTGATCTAGGGCACAAAAATATGAACATTAGAAAAGATGTTCAAATCCTTTGTCGTTTTAAAACACACTTCTTCGAGGAATAGTAGGTCCCGTTTACGCCAACTTTCTTTGGAGGACAAAATTTAACAATGTATTTTACGAGCTAATAGCGACATCGGTGCGGTCAGAAAAGTTCAGCATCAGTTGAAAAGACGTTTAAAAAAAAAATAGATAGACAGATAGAAACAGCAAATGCCAAGTTTCTGACAGCAGCGGCACCTACCTAGGAAGCCGTTTTTACAATTGATCTCTTTTTTTAATTCCGATTGTCTTCTTCCCATTTGTCACCAGAATTCAAAGTACCTACAGTAATTAAAAATCACATATTGTTTGTTTTCTTTTACATGAGCTGAGCACCCCCAGATAATTTTTCGTCAGGTAGACTTGCCAAGTTACAATTCAGTTACAAATTCAGATGAAATTGTAAATCTAAGTTCGTCACTCGAACAAATACACAACTACTTCAACTCAGTGGAATTCACCCGTACATGACCTGACCATGCTCTGGTCGTACGTAATTTGCGCATAATTTATCGTAAATGTCCGTTGTCCATCTGCCACCAAATAACCATGGGCATAACCACATATAAACCTACCTTATTAGTATCTCGTAACACCAAAAGGTTTTTTTTTTTTAATAATAATACAAAACCAGCGATTATACCCATACACATCTCAGTTGTACTCCAAGTGATCATTCCTACTTTGCGAATGCAATGCCCCCCTATAGCCCCCGTTTCATCCAGACTCTTAAACGGATCGAAACCAATCCGGCGAAGGAGAAAGTGTACAATGTTTCTGTTTTTTTTTTCTTTTTTTCTTTTTTTTTTCATTGCACAGTTCTTCAGCTAAACCCTTTCCTTCGTTGGACCGAATTTCCTTCTCTTTCTACAGTGTGTCGGTTCATTTACTATACTCGCCGGCTTTTGATTTCATCCAAGTGAGACCCCAAAAAAGTACGAAAAACCCGAAGGTAAACCGAAACACAAAAAAGAAACATTACTCACTCGCACCGTATGCACAACTCTCCCTCCACCACTTCCATAAACGTCTCAAGATAGACTTTGTAATACGCCATGCAGTGACGTAGTATCTCTAGCCTCTGCATGGTTTAAGCGATCATTTTTGGACTTGGGATGGGATCCTATATAACCAGAGGTTCAAGCTAAACTCAAGCCAGTTCAACAGCTTCATTCGAATCGTAACCTAAGCAGCAACATATCAGCTGTTAAAACGAACATTGATATTTCTATAATTTTGTGGATTACATAAGATTGCAGTAACGGATTATTGGAGTTATATTTAGTGCCACAGTGCTAAAAACGATATATCTTGTGGATACATAAATTTACACAAAAGGTAAGTGTGGGGACGAAGTGTTGTGTGCAAAATGAAAATGAAAGTGAATGCGTCGTCTTATGAAAAACAGAAAACAAAGCAAAAATGCCAGAGAAATGTTATATTGCACCCCAGGAAAAGTGCTGTGAATTTTTCAAATTGAATAACGATTTTTTGGATAGCAACAGGAGTGACAGTCAATTTGAATTTAATGCAATATTATTATTCGATTAATGAAACAGTGCAACGTTTGATATGATGTGCAATGCGAAGTGAAATTTAAAAGAACCCGAATCGGCGTTTTTTTGCAGTTCTATAACATGCACTTTGAAATACGTTATGTGAAAATAAGTGACTTGAAAAAACACATCACAAAATCTACTTCGTTGATAGAAGTTCTTTCAGTGATCTTGAAACTTCGCTGAGAATTGAGAAAATCCATGAAATGCTGCGGTTTTGTTATGACAGCTGTCAAACTCTCCGTTTTATTCAATACTTAACAAGTGGTGAATTAAAAAATTTGTTGTTTATAAATTGGATTATGAAAATACGCTAACCCCTTCTTATTAAAATTGCTTGAGTTTAGTGAGTTGAATTCCGCACGCTGGCTGTCAGAAAATCACTGAACATAAAACAAAACTTTGTTGCACAAAAGTACACATATTAATCATGATGAAAAGAAATACTTTGGTTGAACTCTTATTGATGGTTTGATATTGTTATTGTCTTACGTGATGCTCATTGGGTGTGTTGTCTTTTTATCAATGTTTATTTGCTGAACAATAGATCTGTCAAACAAAGAGAAACTAATGTCAAAATAAGTTCTTGTTTACATTTATAGTTATCTTGGCTGCACTAGATTGTAAAGCTTATCCCCATAATTTAACAACTCAACAGAATAAATAAGAACCAGCTGTTAAGATGCTACAATGTTATTGTCAAAAAAGAACGTTTAAGAACCATCATCTTATATTGGCTTCCTGAATTTTTTTTACCTTAATGGCACGCAGTCAGAACTAATAAGCTAAGAGTAGTTTTCAATTCAACGATTGAGCAGAAACACCTAACAGACAAGTAGCTTGTGCGATTGAGCACGAGAACAGACATACTAACAATAGACATTTAGAAATTACTTTGATAGTAAATAATTAAAAAACGGTTAACATTTTTAAATATAAAATTTAATGACTAACGATAAATTTCTTTACGCTATCTTCGGCATTAAACGTTTTATGTGGACTGGTAAAATCAACTTTAAGCGGGCTTACACATACACATACATATATAGCTCTTATAGTTTGCGTTGACGAACATTTAAATTACTCAAATTGCATCCATCGACACTTGCATAACAAAACGCATTCAACTGTGATTCAGTTAGTTCAGGGAATTACAAATGTCTCTTTAATTGCCTATTTTTAATAAAAAAACAGAGAACAACGCTTTTGGCAGTTTCACCGTTTTACCGATAGACGGCATTGTGTTCACTGCAAGAATAGTAATGACGAGTGTAGGCCAGTGCTTTTTCTTCGTGCAAAAGAATAAGAATTCAATTTTTGACGCACAAAGTGTTTGGGCAAATGTTTGAAACTAATGCACCGCTTTGCCCAGTTCCTTTAAGCAAAGGTTTAAATGTAATGGTCCATATCAAGCAGTCGTTGAATTTAAAAAAAAGCTACATCAAAGAGGATCAAGTCCCCCTATGTCACAGATACCGGATGTTCGCTAAATCTGGCCTATGGCAACGATCACAGACCACAACCAACTGCACCATTATTCAAAATACATACCACTCCCTAAGTCTTTCCGCAACTTTCGCATTCACTCAAGTGCATCATGCGCAACACAAATGACACACACAATTAAATTGCAAAATCAATTACTATACGCACACAAACAAATCAAAAATGAAGAAGAAATGGAAAGTTCAGGCAAATTAATTTCGCCATCATTGAAAAGCAAATTGATCCATTTAACCCAAAGCTGTATATACAACAACTTGCACCGAAAAAGGTTAAGCGCTCTCAGCGGACCCCTTTTGGTTCAAACACAAAAAAAATCCATGAAACAAGAAATTTGTGTCGCTTATGAGATAACTACCGTTGTTTCATAATGCCATGCAAGCAGTCCAAACTCAGCACCATAAACTTGAACACAAAGCCAAACAGCTCCAAGATCACGTCAGAGCCATATAATCATTAATACCATCCAGGGTACTCTACTTTGGCATCATATTTCGGATACACTGTAACTGTACGACAACAATATGATGTAATAACTGCCGTTTTCAACAGCAGCATGGATGCCGAAGTCAGCAGCATCGCGCTGACTCCCTCTCTTGGCAAATAATGTGGTAACGACCTTAAGTTGGCTTTCGTATGTCTCTTGTCTCTATCTCGGATGCGCGGCGACGATGATGAAAGTAAAAGTGATCTTTCTTCGTTTTGAGATTCAGTTTGATGTTTACGTTTTGTGTTGTCATAAGAGATGCGGGGATAGCTCACCAACAATGGGCACAATGACCGTTTTGTATTTTCTCCATTTTGTAGGTTAATTTGACCAATCGATTGTATAACCTGGAGTGACCTTAAGTTTGGTCTTGTTTTAGGAACACAATGAGGATCTATCAGTTGGCTGTTGTGGCAGCCGCGATTTTGACAGTTGTCGTGGCTATAGAGACCGAAACCAAGAAGTCTGATGAAGAGGAGTATCAGGGACGGTATGCTGTTAAGGAACCTGTCTACAGCAACGACACCGAAGTTGATGAGATCATCAATCATATCCTTATGAGCCGGCGTGAGGGCCGTAACTTGGGAGACTACGATCAGGTGTATGCCGATGGTAACGTAGAGATGGCGCTGCAACAGGGCGACGATACACAAGCGAGGAACCTGATTAAAGAAAAGCTTTGCGTTCTCGGTCTTATGAGTTGCGAGCCTGAACAGAAGAATCCCTTCTATTCGACCATATATGCTCAGGGACCACCGCCACCCAATCGTGTTGGAGGGCCATACGGACCGCCACGACCAATGCCACCACCCGGAAATCGCTATGGACAGCCGATCAACAAATTTGGGCCACCGCAGTCGAACTCATTTGGACCTCCAGGGCCGAATTCATTTGGCCCATCAAATCCGAATAAGTTCGGACCTCCAAGGAAGGTCGGCTATGAAGGCCCACTTTCTAAGCCCGTCTATGGACGTCCACAAGGTTTGGGGCCAGTCTACAATGGACCATTCCTTGAATCACCACCACCATCAGCCATCGACTCATCGGCTTCATTCTCAAAGCCTCCAGCAGGTGCCATTATCTACGGCTCGAAGCCACCTGGTCCCGTATTTGATGGAAGTGATGCTCCGTACAACTTTGAACATTCTGTCGGCGAAAAGATTCAAGTTGCCAGCTCCCAACAGAACAATTTCTACGCCCACCAGTCTGTAGACTCTCTTAAAGCCCAATCGCTATCTACGGCCGCTTCAGCTCTTCAGCAGCACGTGCATCACCACTATCACCATGTCGAGGGAGAGGGAGCTGCTGTGAAGACTCCATCTGTGTCCGTTCCCATAGGAGGTGGCAGCACCGTCAATACCGATTTCTCGGCTTTGGCCCAATCGTCAGCTGGATTTGCTCCAATCTCAACTGGAGGCTTCTCGGAGTCTCAAGCCTTTGCAGCCGGCTTCAATGGTGCCTCGCAGGGAAGTTTGATTTCAGGATCCAATAGCTTTAACTCAAATGGCTTTAACTCGAATGGTTTCAACTCAAACTCTGGCTTTAACTCTGTCCAGAAACCAAACACAGGGGAGTTCTATAAGCCCGCTGGAGGACTTGGAGGCTTTGGCGCATCTGATCAATCTTTAAACGGAGGCTTTCCTCCTAACAGTGGATCTGGGTCTGGTTTCGGCCAATCTGGCTTCGGGTCGAACGGCCTTCCCGGAAGTGGACTCTCTGGAAGCTACCACTCACAGAACCCCGACTACTTCAAGAAGGAACTGCAACCCGGTTCATCGGCTCAATTTGGTGGCAATAGCTTCAACAGCGGTTTTAATGACAACAAATACGCGACTAATCAATTCGGAAGCGGTTATGACACATCCAGACAACAAACCGTCGACTGTACCTGTGTGCCGTTCAACCAGTGCCCGGCTGCTGATAGAATCGGACGCAAAGATGACCTTATTCTCCCAATCGACCCTCGTAACTTGGGCAAAGATATCGAGGCATTGAGCGACGAGGCGGCAGCCAATATTACAACCACTGCCATCGAAGGCAAGGAGGTACCCCAAGACGAAACATCCAAGAAGACCAAACGTGAAGCTCCAGCCGATGATAATGGATCTGATGACGACACCGATGTTCAGCCTACCGATGCCGAAGGGGTAAGAATTGATAAAAATCTTCTATAATCCCTATCCTAACCTGGCTCCTCACCCTGCTTAAATGTCCTACCCTAAGTCTAGCTTTCACATATTCTCTCTGTCTATCTCCTTCGCTCTATCTGCCTGCATCGGAACTTCGTCAAAGAGGATGAGGAAGCCCTGCTGTGTGGTTAGTTTATGTGAAGGCTCTATACCGTAACTAACATATAACTAACCTAACAGCACCCCTGGGGAGGCTTGTGGTACGCACGCACGCATGCTCATAACCCGTCTCAGACTGTATCCTCTAATTTGATCCTTTTCTCCGTAACTCCTAGCGTCAGGCAGATTTTTTCAATCGACCAATACCATCATTTGGTCTAAGCCAGCGAAAAGTTTTACCAACGTTTGGAGTCTCCTTTGGACTGCCCTATCCCGCTGGAGCTTATCCGGTAAATGGAATCGGTGGGTTACATCCTGCACAGAATCCACACTTTGGATCGATAAGTCCGAATGGTCTGAACTTGGGCTTGGTCAATGTAAACCCTTTGGTCTCACTGCAAGTAAGTAAGACCGAGCTGGGTGACAAAGTTGTGAAGCCGTTGGTCAACCTTCATGTGACTCCCAATGAAAATATCATTAAAAAAGTCGGAGACCTTTTTAAGCCCCGCCCGCCGCAGGCGCAATACAATCATCACTATCATCATCATGACCATTATGAGGGCGCTGGACTTAACCATCACAATAGCCCGAATGGACATCAAGTCTATGCAGAGCATTACCCGACGGGGCCTAGTGGGCCTATTTATCAGAGCGGACCATCCTATCTGACGGGACCGTCCTTTGATCACAGCCATAGTCACTATGATCACAGCTCTACGAGTCAAAGCTTTTATCCGTCATCGGGGTCTTATCCACCATTAGGGTCTTATCCATCGTCGGTACCTTCTTATCATACTTCGGCATCATCTTATCCCTCCACCGGGGGAGGCGGTGGCGGCGGCGGCTATTACAGCCAAGACAATTACGGTTCTGGGTACGGTGTGTATGAGAGAAGTTCCAACTATAGCGGGTCCAGGAATCCAATCACGTTTGATGGGGCCACCGCCTCTGGCGGCTTACATTCTGGTAATCAACGGTATGGTAAGCAATTGAACTACGCGGACGCATTAAAGCCGATTCCTACGCAAGCTCCAGGAGCTGCAGAAGGGAGTGAAAGAGTTTCATTTCCTCGAGATCGAAGGCGACGAAGTGCAGATGATGGTAGAGAGAGTGTTACGGCTGAAGAGGTAACATAGATGATCCTAGACAAGACCTTCCTTCCTCTTAGTAGCCACATGCAGCCGCCTTTCTAACCTATATGTCCCGTTTCATTTTACAGCGTGCCTACTACGGACGACCAGGTCAGCAACAACTACAACCACAACAATGTCGTTCCAACGAAGTATGCTGCCGTCGTCCATTCCGTCCACCACAACAGCAGCAATTGGGTCGTTGCGGCACCCGTAACGCAGCTGGTATCACTGGTCGTATCAAGAACCCCGTCTACATTGATGGTGACAGTGAGTTCGGCGAGTACCCATGGCATGTAGCAATTTTGAAGAAGGATCCCAAAGAGTCTGTCTACGTTTGCGGTGGAACCTTGATCGATGGTCAACACATAATCACAGCTGCTCATTGCATCAAGACGTAAGTTTCAAAACCTCTTTAAAACCTTGAGCACCTTCCTAACAAGAGCCTTCTTCTTCAATAGCTACCAAGGCTTCGATCTTCGAGTCCGTTTGGGTGAATGGGACGTCAACCATGACGTGGAATTCTTCCCTTACATCGAACGTGATGTAATCTCCGTTCACGTACATCCTGAATACTATGCCGGAACCCTTGACAACGATCTCGCTGTTCTTAAGTTAGACCAACCGGTTGACTTCACCAAGAGTCCTCACATTAGCCCCGCTTGCATGCCCGACAAATTCTCAGACTTTACCGGAGCCCGTTGCTGGACAACCGGATGGGGTAAGGACGCTTTCGGTGATCACGGCAAATATCAGAACATTCTCAAGGAAGTCGATGTGCCAATTCTCGGACAACAGCAGTGCCAGAATCAACTAAGACAAACCCGTTTGGGATACAACTACAAGCTAAACCCCGGTTTTGTGTGCGCTGGCGGTGAAGAGGGCAAGGATGCCTGCAAGGGTGATGGAGGTGGTCCATTGGTGTGCGAACGTAATGGTGCCTGGAATGTTGTTGGTGTCGTTTCATGGGGTATTGGATGTGGTGAAGTGAATGTTCCCGGTGTGTATGTTCGAGTGTCACACTACTTGGATTGGATAAGGCAGATTACCCAGTATTACAAATGAGTGATGGTGGCGGATGTTTTAAATTTTGATTTCCAATTCTAAAGACGGAAGTGTGCGTTCAGTCGTGTCATTGTGTTTTATTTTAATTTTTAATTAAATTATTTATTTATGAATATTTGTTAAATGTTTAAGTATGAGAGTCTAGTGAATTTGGCCATTAGCCGGTTTGATACATATTTTTTTTTAATTTATTTGAAAAAGTAAGACTTAAGGATTAATTTATGTGAATTTCCTTATCCTTATTTATACCAATCAATAAAAATACTCATATCATGAAAATACCAAGTAACATTTTCATTTTGTTAAAAAAAAGTTAGCAGCGTTTTTAAAGATTTCTGATATTTGCCTACAATTATTTTTGGCTTTATAAAAAACTTGTTAAATATAGAACCTTTTAACAAAACAACAATCTCACAGTTTTGCCATTTGTTACGATACCGATACGTGAACGATAACTTATTATGCAGTCGGAAAGTCGGATAGAATACGTTGCACAAAATATATATTGCAGAATAATTCCAGAGACAGAACATTTTAAAGTGTCTAGCAATGGCCGCATTCCATTAATTGCCACCTCCATTCATAAAAAATATACATTTCACGTTTCACCATTATGTGCTTTAAAAGCTCTAAATAAATTGTGAAATATCCCTTTCAGGGAAATTTTTCAATCTATCATAAAATGATTACTTAGAATAAGAAATAAAAAGAAAAAATTAGCTGTCTATGCCATCCCATTAAAAGTTAACAAATTTGGAAAATCCAACAAAAATTTGATGTCGATAGAATTCTGAATAAAGTGACATATTTCCTCATGAAAAATTCGTTTATATCTGAAGTGAAAAGAAAGGTAAGTACCTATTTATAACATTCAATTTGCCCATGTTTTGTAAATTTCCCACCCTAAGGTCCAGACATTCAAATATCAGCAATATGAGATAAGTGCAAATGCTGCTACATACAATCATCCCATATGATTTATGTAATTTATGTACTTCCTTATTAAGCCTGTTCGGTCTTAAATTAAGCCTAATACAAAAATGTCCTCAATTATAAAATCAAGCAAAGAAGTTAATGTCGTGTTCCATTGGGAAAGAAAAGCATACACAGAGCAGTTTTTCTTCTCTCGAAATCAGCTGGCTGTCAAATATCATGTTCCATTGGCAGCAAAAAAAGAAAACACTTTTTTTCAGAGTCAAAGCAAATTTGCAAATCTCGATTACCGAGAGAGATTCACAACTACTTACAGTAACAAGAAAATATCTGTCATTTGTCACAGACGACAAGTTTACACTAAATTTATGTGGTTTTCCATTGGGACCACCAGAAATCTTTTTCAGATCTCAGATTTTGCGCTGCCAATGGAACGCGCAACGAAATTGATCTGCTTTTCTAAATGTATTAGTGCGTTATTGGCAGCAATATCAGCTGTTCAAATTGCATTTGGTTTTGCAAAAATCACAAATGGATATCGACTTCAAAAATGTTTTCCCTATTGTAGATAAAAATTTAGTATTTTTGGTGATTCGTAGTCTTCAGATGACGAGGAAAACCATGAAGATAATAATTCCTTGAAAATTATATCCATGGCTATTTATGTATTTCGTTATTTTGGTTTTCACGAAACTTTGCGCATTTGGCTCGAAAGTAAACTTCTTAAAATGACGTAAAACAGCTGTGCAAGACATATTGGTATTGTGGCAGTATGTGTAGATCTGAAAAAATATCGAGATCTGCAAAAAGTGCTCCGAATCGAAAAAAAGATTAATTTTTTGTCCCAATGGAACATGAAAAGTGATTTAGATCAAAAAAAAAAATTGATTTTTTGTCCCAATGGAAAACGACATTAATCTAGCGATTAAATGCAAAATCCTTGATTGTTTTTTGACAGATCAGAAAAAGTAGGTATTGGTGCCCACCCACTACATAAATTCAAATCGAAAACTTCTTTTTAAACGGGTTCGGTTTAAAAGGGTATCGGAAACATGTCTGTTAGTATTTTTATTAAATATTATTGCATATTGAATTTAGGTTTCTGATTTTACCGACACATTCCCAGACGAATGCTGCCAATTGCTTTCGTTAATCGCCATTAGGCAGGGGGTAACTAGATTTTTATTCATTCGGCAAATTTAAATTTGACGGTAAATCTCTGTCTTCCCGAACTTGTCCCAATAAACTTGTTTATTTTGGTGTGAAAACATTGTACAATATTTTTGAGTGTATGTTCGTTATGGTTTTAATGGTGCATGTTTTTGATTTCTTCTTTTAAGGCAATGTAGCATTGTTGCAGTTTTCCATTATTTTCTTGTACTTTCCTGCGTTCCTCCTAAGAAATTACAGTAATTTTAAATATCAGCACAATTGGGCAGTGTGCGTATATGAACGACTAACTGAACATTTAATCCACGTCGGTTACAAATTATTACTGTACTTAAAAACCATTATTAGCCATGTGGTGACAATTTAACAAGTGCACATTTTAACGGTACAACGCTGTTCTGAATGTAAATGCAATTTATACTAAGTCAAATCGAACTGACTTTTGTTAAATCGTTCATGTAAGCAGGCAGTTTGCATACTTTAATTGCTTGCAGATCAAATTTCCTCCGAATTAAAAAGCCTCTGACCAATGCCTGAATTATTACAGCAGCTTCGGCTGGAGAAAGAAACCAAAAGTATGGATAATACGGCCTGTCCCTAAAAAATTAACCATTTTACAGATTTAGAAAAAACAAAGGTAACTTAATACATACTGGTTTTTGTAGATCAGATGAATTGACATCCATTTACCTTTTCTGTCTACTTGTGCTGGATTTGTATTGTGAAGGACCTCTGCTAGTGCGTCTATAAAATTAATGAATCGAGCAGGGTGTGCCAGAACTCCGTTTTTCAATGAAGCAGCGCAAACACTTTCGAATGCTGGCACTAAGCAAGGAAATAGCTCGCGATTTATGTAACCTGAAGCACACTCAAATGTGGGGTGGTTTTTTTGGTTCTCCTTTCTTATATAGTTCTCAAACTCCTTGTCTTCTGCAACGATATCCTCCCACATTGTTGGCTTGATAGTCAAGAATCTTAGTCTCTTATGTTTACCAAAAGACATGTTGGCGTTCTTGATAACAGAGACTGTACGAGTCTTATGAAGTTAAGTTTTGATTACTCCTCCGAATCTAGTGGAATATTGAACACAAAATTGATTAAAATCTCGACTGAATATGCAATCGAAATGTTTTTACACTAAAAATTCTTTGGAAACTAAAAATTCTACTCGGTTATGATTGAGCAAGTACTAGCTACATTGACGCCACAAAAACGCAAAAAACATAGTGAAACAACTGTGAAGTGTGAATGCCTGAAATCATTTGTCTACGACATCATTGGCCGAAAAAAAATTAATGGTCGGCCCTGTTACTTCAAATCGACCAAATATTCATTGTACAACATTTAATTGAACACCTCTCAACTATTAAGTCAATCCGTTTAAAAATACAAACAAATTTTAATGTTTAAAATTAATGTTTAAAATTTGTGAGTTTGCGTAACTTTCCGCTTTGGTTAACGAGCCTAAATCATCGTGGAAAATTATGAGGCCTGCGTTAAGTATATATGCCAAACAAAATCTGAGAGTTTTTTACGAGGTCGCAAAATTTCTGCCGTTTTAGTGAATTTCATAAATAATATACTTTGAGTAAATGTCCTTTTTACGATTTTTGCTCACGCCCGTCTTTACAGAAATGAGATGTTTAAAAAAAGGACTTGATTGAGTTAAATAGTTATCCTCGACTTAATTTGTGTCATATGCTCGTACCTATGCCAAGCTCGAATCTTAAAACAAAGTTTTTAAGTATGTATTGTAATTGCGGGTATGATTTTTGCCTATACACTCTCGTACAATTTCAAGAAATAAGATATTAGGAAAATTTATTTTATGCCTCCCAGTGCATAACGATTTTTTAAGAGTTCAATCAAAAAGACAGTGGATACAACGTTGTAACTCTTAAGATTTGTTGAAAAAAAAAAAAACATAACTTGGGTTTCTGTGTGTATTATCACTTGATTACTCGAAAAAATAAGTCTTCTACTTTATTGTCATCGAATTCCTTAGCCTACAATTTTTTTGGAAACAAAAATCACTTAGCCTTCACTCTCTATGCAAGATGTACTAACACTAACATTAATGACCACTTTGAATGTGTCCACCGGATATGTCTTCTGGTTCGTGTTCGTTTTGTTCAACTTGTTCGTCTTCGTAATGGCCGCCATGGTCTGTGTTACTAACGCTCTCATGCAACTCAATACTGGCTCGTGCTCCAGCTTGAGATGCATTTGCTTGTGCCTCAGACGCAGACGATGATGCTTTCAAGGCTGCCTCCTTTGTAGCTTCATAGTCGACTCTGGCATCTTTTAGTTGTTCCTCAAGCCTATCGAGTCGAGATTTAGCCTGTCCCACCATTGCGGACTGAGAGGCCAGTTGGCCAGCCACCTCAGATGCGGCCTTTTCTGCATATTCAGCCACTATCTTGGCATCATTTACTGCGGAGACCAAAATCGAAACATGATTGCTGGCAACCTGTGCGGTCTGTTGAGATAGTTTCGCTGCCGACTTCGCTGATTGTAGTTGTTCCAACTCTCTGGCCAAAGAGCGGTGTGCCTCCGAGGATTGTTGTTCCAATTCCTGTAAGATAACGTGTTTTCCCGCCAAAGCCGCCTGAGCAGTAGCTGCCGCTTGGACTGCCGACTGAGCTAATGTATTCTTGGCAATAAAGGCGGCCTGCTTGGCGGCAGCATGTTGATTAGCCACGGCTGAGTGGGCTTGGTTTGCTGATCCTTGAGCTATAGACCTCAATCCACTTCCAATGCTATAGCCACTAGATTTGTAGGGCGAAGGTTGTCCCGATACGGATGGATGAGCGGGTTGTCTGTATTCGTAATAGTTTTGCGGTTCAACTTTGCCAGACTCAAGGTGAGCTGGTGCTGATTGTTTGTACTCGTATCCGTTTCCGTATCCATTTCGTTTCTTAATTACACGATGTGCAGACGTTGTTAAAACTAAGGAAAAAATGTTTCGTTCAAACCGCTATTACATATTTGAAATCAAGTTGAAGGACTTACCCGAGACAACAGTAATGGTCAGCAACAGCATCTTGGAATGAAGCATGGTTAGATATGCAATGCAGTCACTTTAGCTAATGCCGTCTACGTTGCAGTTAACTGCATTTTATAGCTAAGAAGCACAAATAACCAAAAAGACGGAACCTGCTTAAAGCGCCTCTCGGGTATCGGATGGGAGAAAAACTAGTAGACCATGCTTCGCCCAATGAAAGTAAAAACAAATATTTAAATGAACAGTCGTGTTTTGTGCCTGGAAGAGTAAGTTAAATTCGTGCAACAAAACGCTTTTGTGCGGGGTTCAGTCATCTGAGGATTGACCATCGAATCCAGTTTTAGACTTGGTATACCAACTACTGCAGGAGGAAGTAGTGTTTGCCAAGTGAACTACACAATGACTGTGCGAACTGCGAAGTGGTGGTAGCAGCAGGTTTGCTATGGTCTTTGGTGTTCCTTTCCTCATATCGGCCGGTATAATTATAAAATTCGTATGTGTACTCACTGGGTTTATGGCTTTGAAGCCAGTTCTTTTAATGTGGTTCGTTGTAACTGAACCATAGTTGTAAATTAGATGAAACGCGGTACTTAAGCCAATTAAACACAAACAACCAGCACTTCATTGTCTCAATTTGTATATCGTGAACATGTTACATTTAAGGATATTCGTTCTTTAGGGGCCCAATCTTTAGAATTCCGTTCTATCCCATAAGTACATGTTTCTAATTGAGAGCTCCATTTTATGAATCACCCAATACGTATACATATTCTCTACTATACCAACTCTGCAAAACGGGCTTTGCTGGGAAGTTCCGGAAGAATATTTTTGTTTACTGCAAAGTTTATTTTAGAGTCACTCGTAATGAAGCACTCTACTCAATTTAAAAACAGGCCTTTATAATAGTTCCGTCTCCAACCAATACAATCGTTCTTTAAAGTTTAACCTTACTTTCCGTGAATTATTGAACATTTCAGTGGCATGTACCTGAGCCGGTTTATTTATCGCTCACTTTACAATGCCAACCAACAAAATTAAAATGCACGCAAAAAGCGAATATATAGGTGCCTAAAGCTGCATAAAACTAATGGAGGCGTTTTTTTTTATTTTTTATTAAAAACATTTCTTAGCACTCAATATATTTTTTATCAAGTTCTAAGATAGAGTGTTCGAATTCATCTTAACGATCAAAACTTGTCGCACGCACCTTATAAATATTCGAAATTCGATATTATTATGTCACCAACAGTTGACAGTCGCATCAACTGTCACTGTCACTTTTCTAACCTTTCTTTTGCATAATTTTATTTGTCTACTAGTTCCTTTTAGCATAAAATTTTCTAAATAAAACCAACTGGGGAAAACATAACACCATGTCGGTTGTGAAGTACATTGGCCGGAAAACCGATTTCCGTGGAAAGACCTTGTGGGAAATACTCGGTAATTTGAAAAACTTCGGTGTCGGCCGTGTCGTTGTGCGCAGCATGTTTGAGCGCTATTCAGAACCATCGTTTATGAGAATTCTTAAAGTGGAAGCCGTTCCAAACGAAGTAAGTCGTTTTAAATCATATTGCTTATTGCTATCTGTGTTTTCTAATGAGATGAGCATTTTAGGAAGTTCGCAAAGTACGCGTCACCATAGAGCGCACATTCCGCGGAGTTACCCAACCAAAACCAGTTGTTCTCTTTAGCACCACATATAAGGCTGATTATCGGCTGATTCCCAAAGACGAAGAAGCGGAATACTGTAAGATTACAAAGCAAAATCAGGAAGAAGTCCTTCCACGTGAAATCGATTTCCCACCATTGCTGCGAGAATACATTAGTGATGAAACAGGGGTCTCAAATCCAATGATGAAGGTGCACTTTAAGACTAAAGTTAATAAACTTGCGCGTCTGGCTAAAGAGGGTGAAAAACCGACGCTGGAGTTAAGTATGGGGTTGGGCAAACCCGTAAGTACAAAGCTATACGAGAATTGTTTGTAAATGGGAGTAGTTGAATAAAGAACAAGGTTCTAGTAGTTACACACTTTGTTGCTTTTATTCTTCTGAATGTGCATTAACTTAAATAGAGTTTAAATAAGATTCCATTTGGGAATGTACACTGCTGCGCGCCAAATTATGTTATGACTTGATCTGGGCTAGTTTGCGGGTTAGTTTGTCGACTTCTAGTCCAAGAACGTCAAGATTTTCCTAAATAAACGGAAAAATATCAGTTGTGTAACCGATTTTCATAAGATATAGCATACCTTCAAGGTAATATTCTTGAGCAAAGTATCTTCCAATACCGCTTGGAGCTTTTTATTGATTTCGAGCGAAAGTTCCAGCGTCATACTCTGATTGGGGCCCTTGATGCCGGAGTATATGGCCGACATAACCCCACCGTACTTCGCCAACTCGCTCTTGTTCTGATCACTTTTGGAAGAGGTTAGCGCACCAGCTTGGTCTCGCATCATATAATACTGCACGACTTTTGACTTCTTTTGCAACTCGGCGACCAGTGACAACGTGTGATTCTCTAGGAAGTCGATCTTCTCTGTTTGCCTTGCAGAGGCCTGTTGAAGGCGGAGGATTCTCTCTACCAAATGCTGCTTTGAGGGACCCTGGAGTTTGATAGCATTTAAAGAAGTGACATGGCGAAATCTGAAATCTTACGGCCTCACCTGAATATCGCGGTTCATCGTTGACGTGGTACTTTGTGCTTCAGATTCACTGTCACTCCGACTATTGTTGCTGTCTCGGGAAACGATTTGCTCTTGACTTGTACTTTTCAGCTGACAATTTTTGCATAAACTCTGAGTTGTTGTCGATGATGGGTTTGAAGACGTATTCGCTTCAGAGCATTTTTTGTATTTTTGAAGTTCCCTTTGAAGCTCCTGGAAAAAATGACTTGACAGAGTGTGCATGGACCCAATTTAGTCGGATAGACTTACTTTAACTACTTGGGAATGCTTCTTTTTGATAGCTTCCAGGTCTCCTTGGGCATTGTCGAACTTAATCTTTACAGACTCGTACAATTTTGTCTTCTCCGAGAGATGCTTAGTAAGCAACAGCCTTTCGTCGTTCTTTTGTTGAACTTCTTGTTTTAAACGCAACTCAATCTCATTGTATTTGGTGTCAAAGTCTAGTTTTTCCCTTTTGAGAATCTCGTTTTCAGCATCAACGCCTTTGACCTTAAAAGAAAATGAACTATTATGTGAGATCGAGGCGAGCCAGTAGGAACGAGAATGGAGATATCTAGTAACTGTAGTGACTAGAACTTTTGGAATGGGATGCGAAATCAGTCCTTTCTTTTATAAGGCAAGTGGAATGCGATTTAGAGAACCTTTTCTTTCATGTCCTCCCTCACCTTTGTTCTAACATAATTAAATTACTCAATATTTGAACGAAAACTTTTCCCAGCTACTGTGGGACACAAACAACCGATTACACCTTTTTCATCAGAATCATTCTAACAGAACTGAAGTACAGAATCTTACTAACAGATTCCATAGCCTCGGTGGCGCAGTAGGCAGCGCGTAAGTCTCATAATCTTAAGGTCGTGAGTTCGAGCCTCACCCGGGGCATAGTTTTTTTTTCTTTTTTTAGTTTCTTCGTTTGCAAAATTCTTGTACCTTCGACGACTGCAAACAAATTTGATTTTGAAGACCGACAATCATCTCACTCATCTCCTTATTGATGCTAAGTAGTTCTCGTTCTTTAGTATGCAGCTGGTCAAGATCTTGTGCGGAGTCTTGGACTTTGTCTTCTAGCTCTCGAAGATTTGCATTGAGGGTGCTGATTTTGTCCTCATTTCTGTAAACAGAAACAGAAATTCGTCAAAAATTTAAGTGATAGTGGATTTAATGATCCCTACATGGTTTGCTGGGTGCGAAGCACTTGCAGTTCCTCCAGTTGGCCGCGAAGCTTAGCAGAGTTCAGCATTTCTTCACTATACGAGTTCTGTACAACGGCGTGTTCCTGGCGGATGCATTCTAGTTCTCTGGAAATGCTTGTGTTCTGAAAGGGATACACTTTGTTGGCAGATTTATTACGATTTCGATTTCGTATCTACCTCAAGAAATTCTTTGCTGATGCTATCCTGCAGTTGGTTAATCTTCTCAGTCGCCTGTTTAAGTTCTTTGGTTAGCGATTCAATTGCTTTGTCCTTTTTTTCAAGTTCATGTTTGAGCAGAATCGTTATGGCCTCGTATTCTACTTTTAGCTTTTCTGTGCACAAGATTTGCAGTTAAGGGTTATATAGTTTATTTGGTAGAGAAAGGAGAGCACTTACCATTCGCCTTCTCCTCGGCCGGTTTTGGAGCATTCCGCTCTTCCTCTAGCTTCTTTTCAGCAGCCTGTTTGTAATGAAATACATTAAAACTTTCAGAGTATGGAATATAATAAATTGTCTTACTAATTTTGCTTCAGCTTCCTGCGCTAACTTGACCATGTTCCACTTAAATTTCATCTCCAAACTGTTGAACTCTGCCTTTTGCTTGTCAAGCTCTTTTTGGAATTTTTTAACTTCGTTACACTACAACGGTAATGATTCTAAATCCTTAAACGGACGTCAGTCACAGAAGCTTACCTTATCATCGAGCATATGTGTAATCCTTGTCTTTTCCTCATTCAGCGCGTGAAATTTTGTCGAAATATTCTTGACTTCCTTGCGGGAGTCGGCTAGCTGCTTCTCAATGGATTCCTTTTGCTTTTTGGCATCGATTAGAGATTTTTCCTTTGTGGCGAATGTTATGACAATGCTCTCTTTTTCCTTGGTAGCTAATTCTTTTTCCTTACGGAACTAAACAAAGGAACACAGTAGAATTTGGATAACAAAATACATGTGCATATGTCTTACCGCCGACTTCTCTTTCTCTAGAAGGGCATTCTCTCGCTGGTACAGACTGATTGTGTTGTCCTTTTGTGACAGTGCCTTCTCCAATTGATCTATTTGACTTTCGTAATTTTTAAGCTGCTGTTGGGTTCTATTGTGTTCTTCAGTAATCTTTGGGGATGTCGGTGGAGTTGAAGCAGAAATCGGTGATGATGACTGAGCAGGGGTTAAATGTGATGGAGATGATTGTAAAACATCCCTGGCGTCCTCTGTTACAGAGGAGGAAATGCCTTCAGATGACACAAAGGAACGAACACTTTGAACTGTGACGGGATGGCTTTCCTTTGGTGGCGAAGAAATTGCAGATGAGGCAGCTGGCAATGGATGCGTTCTAGGCATTGCATGTGTTAGCTCTGATTGATACGGTTGTGAAACATGGTTGGCTTCTTCTAGTATCAAAGAGGAACCCACTTGAAGTGGCACAAATGAAGGAAGTGCTTTTATCTCGTTACGATCATTTTGAACTGTGTCGAGGTAGTTTTTAATTGTTTCAGAAGAGTTGTGACTTTGAGCAGACTCTGAGGCATCCTGTTTTTGGAAGCTGGTTTGTTTAGTGAGTTTTAAAAGATCTTCATTTCTTTGAGCTTTTAATTCTGGAGCCTCATTTTCTGTTTGTAAACTCAGATCACCAGAATTCACGATGGAAATTAAAGACGATACTGGAATGTTTTTAATGTTTTTTGCACGTTCCGATGTGTATTGCGATGCATTTACAACGTTGACTGTAGATGTGGATGGCTGATGTTCATTGTTCTGAGTATCCTCCAAAGTAGATTCAGAATCTTTGTTTACATCGTCAATATTAAGTTCTGCTCTTTTTTCACCAAATTCCTCATCAATATGTGAAATTTGAGATGGCTCAAACATTTCCTTGTCCTTATTTTCTATCACATTATCTTTGTCCAGCAGAACATCATGGAATTCGAGTGCTATGTTATCTGTTATTTCCATTGTAGTTTTATTTTATGGACAGTAAATAAAATAAATTAAATAAATTTTGCAAAGTATTCACGTCTACATGTTTACACGTCAAAATGTGTTTTCGCAGGAACTAAGAAAAGAAATGACAGTTGTGTGAGTATGTTCAAATGTTAATGGTTTTATGGTTGATACACATGAATGCTAGTAAGATACTCTTTTTTTATGTGGTAATCGATTGGGCTTTGGGCTTCTTCAGATTTGCAGTCAGATTTTATGTGGTATTCGTTTGGGCGCTCTCAGAGCACTTTTTTTGCCCTCAGAGCAATTTTTTTTTTTCGTTTGGTACCAAAAAAAGCAATCTTTTTCAGATTTCAGAGCACTTTTGCGAATCTAGATATTTTCTCAGATTTGCTTCAGATTTACCAATACAAGTGCATTTCAGTTTGACAATTGGTGGATCTTGTTTACATTTGCGTGCATTTTTTCTACAGCAAAGAAAGGCATTGCATCGGGTGAATCTATTTTCGTAAATTATTTGTGTGCAAACATTTAGAAATCAATCGGGACGGATATTTCGAATGTTTTAATACAAAATTTAACCAGTGAATGGAAAGCGCATAGAAAAGTGTCGAAGACTACACATATTACAGTCGCACGAATATCAACACAAAAAAAGAGCAAGAGCGTTTTTATATTCGATTAGGCACACGAAACCTGAAATCTGAGGGCAAATCTGAAGAAGCCCAAACGAATACCACATAAGATACTCTTTTTTTATGCGGTATTCGATTGGGCTTTGGGCTTCTTCAGATTTGCAGTCAGATTTTATGTGGTATTCGATTGGACGCTCTCTAAGCACTTGTTTTGCTCTCAGAGCAATTTTTATGTTATGTCGTTTTCCATTACTCGGGGATCCACTCATTCTGTAATCCAATGGAACAAGAAAACTGCTTCTGATTGAATCCACAAAGTATTCGTGAAACAAATAATCTACGGCAGCTATCAACTGACTTGTATAAAATACATAAACTACACTTGTGTGAGTGGATTTTGATTGCAAATCGAGAAGCGAAACTCTCTCCGCAGAATCAAGAGAAGAGTATTTTTGTGCCAATGGAACGGTTGAACGCTTCTTTTTGCCCAATGAAAAACGACATTAGTTTGCTACTTATGAGAATCTAGATATTTCTTAAGATTTGCCTCAGATTTACCAACCCAAATGCGTTTGAGTTAGGCAACAACTGTTTTAGTTTGTTTAGGTTTTCGTGAATTTTTTTACAGCAAAGAAAGGCATCGAATGAATCTGTTTTTGTAAATTATTTATGTATAAATATATATAAATCAATCGGGACGGAAATTTCGAATATTTTAATATAAAATTTAACCAGTGAATGGAAATCGCTAAGAAAAGTGTCGAAGACTAAACAACGCATTCAAATCGCAGGAAAATCAACACAAAAAGAAGCCCAATCGAATACCACATTAGTAGCAGGTACTCGCGAATGAGTTTCATTGGCCGCGTTTCAGTGCCCGCTAGATAAAAAACTCCATATAATAATAATTGGCCGCGTTCCACTGCCCGCTAGATGACTAGCGGCATGAAAAACTACATATAAACAAAAGGTTTGTTTGAGGTGCCTAGCACTAGTGCCCACTAGTATGCACTGAGAAACTGAAAACTCGGCTACTATATCGAACGCAAAATATGTTGCCCTAAAGTCTGCCAGTTTTTGAAATTGAAAAATATTTATCTTTTGGTGAACGAAGTGTTATCTTCACTTTATTTTTTGTTTATTGTTAAAAATGAATGAACTCAATTCGTTTGAATACCAAATTTATTTGTATTTACCTTTATCACGATAAACCAGTGAATGACAGCAAGCGAAATGACAGCGCAACTCAGCACTGAATTCTTGCCCCGACAAATTAACTGGGGTTAGTTCAGGGCACAACTAGGGCGCCCTAGAAGTCATATCAAACAGAGACAATACTGAGACCCCCAACTCCGGCCGATTTTCCGTTACTTGCCTACAAGCTATATTACCATGGGGTTGTAAACTTTAGGTGCGTTAGTATTGTTACATAGAAAATCGTATTGACAAATGTCACGAAACTTCAAAAATTCCGGCTCACAAACACACTCGCACCTAAAATAAACAACTTCCGCTGTGGGCAAAGTTGCTTCAGAGCCACTTCCGCTGTGGGCAAAGTTGCTATCAGCGTTCATAGAATTTTATCCGTTAAATTTGAAAATAAATGTTACAACTAAATTTTGTGTGGACAGTGATTAATTTCACAAAATAATTGTATATTTATGTGAAATAAAAGAAAGATGAGCAATTTCTGTAGAATAATAAACAAATTAAAACATTTTTAGCGAACATTCGTAAGGCATTTAACATAAATCGAGTAGAATATACTTATCACATACGACGCTTAGTATACTTCTGGAGTTTAGTTATAATTTATAAATACCAAGATTAATATCGTTGCTGTTATTAAGTATAAATTAAGAGTTCCTCTGTTAGTCTAAATATAATTTAAAATATAGTATACGTATGTGCATTTGTTTTATGTTTACGTGTCTCGTGTTTCAAAGCCTACATTTATATTTTTTATTTATTTTGGTATTATAATGGAACAAAAATGGTGAATGAGTACTTTGGTTGAATAGAAATACTAAATGTTATGAAAAAACTAATATGAAAATGTACTGAGATAATATACTTATTCACCAAATTTGAGTTGAACTTCTCTTAAAAAAAGCTGTACTTCTGAACACTGTCACAGCTCACCACGGTTGAAATCTGACACTGACACTGACAACGAGTCTAACTTATCCCAACTTTTTTTTTTCGCGAAATTCGCTGTCAGGTACCGATTGCCTGCACAACTTGCCCAACTTGAATCATGAGTTTCACCCGACTTTTCCTATGCTCCAAAGAAAAGGGCTACTTCACCGTCGTCTAAAATTGTTCCGACTTCTGCCAAGACGATTTAACAGACGACGACATCATGATACTGGACAGCGGAGAACAAGTATTCTTCTGGCTCGGCTCCATAAATGCAGTGAAGTCGAAATTAAATTGGCCTAGAAAACCGCACAAGTAAGTAACACAGCCGACGACAGAAACTCTTTCAGTTTACACAAATATGCATTTATTAACATTTATTCCAGGTATTCAACACAACATCTATCAAATAACCAGAAAGTGCGCGCAAACTTTTCCTCACTCTGAAGAAAAAGGAGTCGAAGCGTCCCACAAAAAGTTTCCATGGCTGGAGTGCACACAAGGCTCCACCAGAACAGAGTGCTGATTCGTTTCATCGTTCATATTAATAACACGTACTGATAGTTTTACATGTAAATTATTTTATATTCAATACATATAATAAAATGTTTCGGAACAACAATAAACTACGATTACTGGTGTTGGCCTAGTCGAAGACTTTGTAAACTTTTACAATACACTTACTTTTTGAAATTGTCCTCCTGGATACGTTGCTGCTGCGACAATTGATCCTCATAGCGACGCCTTGCCAATTGGTCTTGATATTGGGCACGATACTATTGTTGCTTGGTCTCTTCCTAGAAGTGGATACAAATGATTAGCAATTCGTCGTCAGGTTCATATTAATTAAAATCCAACTTACAATAAGGGTCTTCCTACGCTCTTCGTGATCGAAACGCTTGTGTTCAACTTTCGCCTGTTCAATATGTGTTTCGTATTCCTTGGCTTTGGCCATACACTCTTGATGACGTGTGTTCTCCTGCATCGTGGACAAATCAAGGGCTTCTCTAGCATGATCTTGAGTGGGAGCTTGTGATTTAACAAACCATGAAGAAATATCTAATAATTAAATATATATAGTGAGACAAATTCATTGAATAGTATGGCTTACTTATATCGATTCCGATTGATATTCATCGTTGTCTCCAGTGCGATCCATTATATTTGGTAAGGTTAGCGAACACCTCAACGTCGGCTTCTTCCTTAGCTGTAAGATAAATGTATTTAATTATTAATTTAAACACTTAAAATACGTGAAAACTTACATTATTTCAATTTGTTGGAGGAAAAATACAATTTGTTTTCCATATTTTGACAGTTGTCACTCGACTTCTGTCAAAAGAAATTCACCTCATTTTTTTTGTTTTGCTTTTTTTGTTGAAGCTCACACGGATTCTAAATTGACATAACACCGATAGGAAAACAAAATGGCGAATTCAAAAAAAACTGAGGGGGCCAGCGGCAAGAGGATTGCGAGTTGGGGGTCTCAGTATTGTCTCTGCTTTGAACTGCCGCCATCTGTTTCCGGTCTAGCGGACAGTGGAACAAATCAATATAGCTGTGTTTATTAATTGAAAATTACTTTTACGGCAATAGCATTATATTTAATTAATCTGCGTCTGAATTGATTTAAATAGGCAAATTTACAATTACAACAATTTTCACGCGAATTGAACATTCTTGCCGCAAACTGTCACTTTATTCACAATCCACATCAACCAGTCGCGATCCACAAACCCGCGAATGAAAAATTTGTTCGAACTTAACCTTCAACAATGAAACTGATTCGCGGGTACCGACCAAAGATAATGGAATACAGAGATATATATCTTTCCAGTGGAAAGGTGGCTGCCTACAAGCTGTTTTCCACAAAAATTCATGAAGCTTTCCAGAAAAATTCATGAAGTCACACACACTTGCTTATTTCTATCCTAGTATACATGAGCTCATGAATTGGACTTTAATGCAAGAATTCGATATTCTCTACTGTGAATTTCACAATTTGTTACATTTTAATCAAAACCTCCACAAAAACCAAACAAATTCAATACAAAACACAGAATAATTAAACACCGCGATGCTCATAAAAGCAAGATGACTCGCGGTCGGCCATTAGCAACATGCTTTTTTGTTGATCACACGTATTCACAGACGGGGGTTGAAATTACAAAAACAACAATGTAAACAAATGGGTTTTGGGGGATAGACGTACGAAAGATATCCATCTCTTTTAATCATTCATCTCTGGTACCGACTAAAAAAAGTTTTCATGCCAATGAAATGTCAGAAACTACGAATATTTGCTTGTTCGCAAATCGCTCTCATGTTTTTTTTTTTTTTAAATTCATTTTTATTTGTACCTTTCATTAAACTTACATCCTAGACAAAAACGATTAAATCTAATTTAAAGCTAACATTTGTCTTAATTCTAGCTTACTGGCTCTCAGCGAGCGCTATAAACTTAACAATATCCTTAAAATTATTGCCTTTCGGCCTTAAATCTATCTATATTTATTTGTTTCGTTTTTATTTAAAACTACTTAAAACTACCTAAGCTACTTAACCTAAATTACCTATAATCAGGGTGGTGACCAATCGATCTGATTGGTCACCATCCTGATCGCGTCCATGGGCGCCTGACAATCGCTCTCATGTGAATAGTCCTTTATGCATGGGTTTTAGAAAACCGCTGCCGATTCCTCTATTGATATGTGCCATCTTACGCGAATAAGGTATGTATAATTGGGAATATGATGCCACAAAAACCTTGAGCAATCTATTAGACATTTTTTTTTATTTCACCCACAATGATATAACTATATTCTATATATATAGATCATTGATTTCCATGTATAAAACGGCTACGTATAAGAAGGGTTTTGAAAGGTCTTTATTTTTAGATAGTTAATCAAACTACATTTAACACAACATCGTTGTTTTGAGAAACCTAATCGTCTCTCCAAGTGACAAGCACTTCGTCCGTTCGAAATCTTTGCGTAATTGTGGACTCTTCGAATGACATACGCGTTGCAGAACGATACATTTCAGCACCAGCATGGGCAATCATTAGGCCATTATCGATACAGTACCTCTCGTCAATGGCGAAAAGTTTGCCTCCTCGTTCGTTGCACATTATTTCCATCATCTCTTGAAGACGCAAGTTGCAGCCAACTCCACCGACAATGAGAACCTGCAATTACCATGCTTATCAGTTGCACTCATTGTTTTACTACTCACTTCACTGGAACCGCAGTGCGCCATAGCTCTCTCGGTAATCTCTACTAACATGGCGAATATTGTCTCTTGTAGAGAGTAGCAGAGATCTTCCTTTGAATACTCCTCTTCGGGCTCCTCCTTTTTCCGTTTGTTTTTTCGCCGACTGGGCTCCGCTATGTCTTCTATATTGGATAGGATTCCAGAGAAGCTAACGTCCATTCCTAAGAACGCTCAGAGGTTGTTGATGGACTTCTTCGTTTCTAAACCTTTTACTTACCCTTGACCACATAGGGCAACTTGATGAATTTCTTTCCATTCTTTGCCAACTGTTCAATGTTATAGCCCGGGCTTGGATCATTCGACAATTTTATAATACGTGCAAACTTATCCAAGCAATTGCCAACGGCAATGTCAATCGTTTCACCAAAAATTCGGTATCTCTTGTTGGAGTAAGCTATTACTTGTGTATTACCGCCACTCACGTATAAGACAATTGGGTTTTTTGCCTTGGTTATTAGTCGGCCCATTTCGATGTGTCCTATGCAGTGATTTACACCAAGTAGTGGTTTCTTCCAAATTAATGATAGTGTACGCGCTGCAAGGGCACCGACAAGCAAACATGGTCCCATCCCGGGGCCTTTAGTGAAGCATATAACATCAATTTCAGAGTGGTCGATCTTTGCTTCTATCAGAGCGGCTTTGACAAGGCCAGTTATCTTCTCCCGATGGTGTTTTGCTGTTTCACGAGGCTGAAAACCTGAAGGCAAAATGAAATTGATTCAGACAACCGCGGATAAAAACAGATTACACTTTTGCTGTACCTTCGCCTGGTGGAGTTATGTAGGTTTTTCGAACATTTGCCAAAACTTCCCCATCTCTGATTATTCCGACACCAATTTTGTTTGCGCTACCCTCTATTCCAAGTGCACAAACCATCCTGATTTATTGTAAAGTGACTGAAGTATGTTTCCAAATAGATTTTTCGAAGTTTTGAAAGATAAACAAATTGAACTTAACCTAACAAGAAATTTTGACATTTCGCTAAGGAATAAAGTGACAGAAAACCTGTATTATTATGTTTCTGTAATAGATTTTCTCTAGGTAAATTGACAGTGTTTTTAGATCGTGGGGTTAATACCTTTTTGATGCCCGGATAAAGGAAAATCACGGTTTCCAAATCAATATATACATTAAAAGTATTTTATTGACTTACATATCAAAAGACAATTTTCAGAACAAAATATTGTGTCGGCTTCAACAATATCTATATTGGCTTTGAGCAACAAGAAGGGTTCTTTTCTGGCCAGTCGATTACAATACAACTAATTCACTTTGTAGTTCGAAGTTTATTATTTTTTAAAGCGTTAAAATGACTCTTACAGATAAAGAAATATATAATTTCGGACCAAAAATTATGAGACCGGAGTAAATAGTTCAACCCTTTTCGGGGTTCTTTGGATGAAAACCAGACAAATATTATTTAAAAAGTACTGTTATGTTAAGTAAATCAGACTAGTGTTAAACGGTGTCATGGATATTTGAATGCAATAAGATTCAGTGAATTTGAAAGTATTTTCAAAACTTCTGATGGAAATCTTTTATTAAGTTTTATTTGCTAGGTCTCCAAAAAAATAATAATAATTGGCATACCTTAAGCCTACTTGCAAATTCTTTGTAATCATAGAAGCAACACACCAAAATAAAACAAATCCCACCTACGCATTGAGTTTGTTTAAAGTTGAGCTTCAATCCCTCTCCAGTAGCGAGTCATCTCTACCGGAAAGAGTTTCTTGCTTTCAAGTATGTAAACAGCTCCGTTTTCATCTCTCTCCAGAGCTTGAATTACGCAGCGGGATACATCGGCAGCACTATAAATCAGACAATCAATAAAAACACTGTTACCTTCTAACGTATTACTCATCTTACCTCTGTTTCTCCAATCTATCTAATATTCGATAAGACTCATCGCTCATATCACTAAATAAAATCTTTTCGGTAAAATTTGTGAACATATCCGTGATAGTAGCGCCTGGACATAGAGTGATAAACTTAATTCCAGTCTTTTGGTAATAGTAGTCATTCTGGAAACGCAGAAAGATTAAAGCGCGAGCTATTTATATAGACTGTCAGCTTCTAACCCCCAAACACCGGGTAAATCCAATAATAGCATGTTTCGTTGCTGAGTACACAGGAAGCAGAAACATTGGATCGAGTCCGACAACTGATGACATATTCGCTACAAGTCCTCCTTGACCACCGTTCTCTTTGCTCATGTGCTTCATCGCTGATAGAGTAGAGTTAATCATACCACCCTGTATATAGAAGGCTGTGTCAATTAACTAGAAACTCTAACATACACGCACATTGCCGTTTATCCTTACCAAATTTACTTGCAGTGTCCGTGGCACATCTAAGTCATTGAATATGCCAGCAACATTCACAACTATATCGATGTTCCCGAAACTTTTCATAATCTCTTCATAGGCCGCCTCTATGCCTTGCTTATTGGCCACGTCCATTTTAATGAGAAGCACTGTTTGTGCAGGATGGGCTGCTCGGATTTTAGCAATAACTTCGAGGTTTTCGTGGACATCGATGAGGGCAATGCTCTAGAAATTATAAAGACAAGCATTACATTCATGGCCATATAGCGTTAGACGAACTTACCGCAGCTTCATTTTTCAAAAGTTGGACGCAAACTTGCAGACCAATTCCGCCAGTTCCTCCGGTGATAACTACATTCTTTCCGCGGAAAGCCATTCTGGTAGAGGAATATTTTTGTTTTTCAAATACACTTCAATTATAATGGAGAGGAATCTAAACTTTGCACAGCTTGTTCGGCTACAGACTGACTCGGATTTGCAACTGGGAATCCATTTTATACCACCTCACATGAAGGTATGATAGAAATTGATAGATTAAATATCACAGACGGCGTCTTCAATTGAAAAGCAAAAGCTGGTATGAATATGAAATGGTTATTTCATCAGGTGTTACAATATCTATTAGTTTTATATGAGATTACGTTGTAACTATCCGATTTCAGTTGAGAGCATGTTTGCGAATTGGAACGGAAATTTAGATTAAGGCAGTCTCGTAGAGCACATTCAAAAAATTTATCAAAATGTTATAGTACATACTTATTTGCTGCGAAATCACAGTGAAATAACACCTGACAGCTGGAGGTTGGCAACAACTACTAATAGCCTGAGTTGTTCAGACGTCAGAGGTGTTCACAGGCAGTCGACATCGACATCGCTTTCAATGATGCAACATTCCAATTCCTATATTTTGCTGAACGTCATTATTATTATCATTTTCTTAAGCTTAAATATCAAAGTAAGTTATTTGTCAATTCTCAAATCGTCTTCTTCCTTCAGCTTAAAATTTTATAATTTTAAATTTTCACGGAAATCTGAATTTATTTTAATAAAACTTGTTAGGTACTTGAATTTATGAATTGGTTTGTCGTTTTTTATCTAAAAGCGAACTTATTCATCCTCAAAATGGTAGCTTGTCGGCACCAGTTGACAATTTCTAATAACATTTACAACCGTGCGAACCACGCCAACTTTACTCGTTTTGTATTGCTTTCTAATTGATACAATAGAACCGATCCCACAACCTAGCCTTACATAGTCGAATGCTTGAAATCGCGCATTGGCTTAAGCTAGTTTACTCCCATGCAATTAGGTATATTAAAGTTCTTCCTTGACCTTTGAATTTAACATTTGCATGGGGTAGTATAGTAATTAGATTTGCGGCACAAACTATCAAGATCGGATTCATGGATAAAAATAAAAAAAAAATCAAATATTCAGTCAACACAATATGTAACTAAAAAGTGCTGCCCAGAAAGCACAATATTAGAGTCCCTCACAAACTTAAACTCATCCGTGCATTGAAGATAAAATTTCCTTAGCCATCAAGTGAGATGCCATCGGTGAGTAGTCTAGTCATTCAAGTGCTACGGGCGTTGTCCCTTGTAAGGTCTGTTATGTGTGTCGTTATTAAATGAACAATGTATTAGCAGGTATTTTAGATATCGATAACATTGCACAATTAGAGCATTTAAATAATGGTTAGTTGAGGTGCGTTCTGTATCATTTTTATGGGAAACTTGTTCGGAGGTAGACTTTTAATATAAATTTAAAGATAATTGGGATTGTACTAATATTGTGCGGTTTACAATTTGCAATAAATAATTGCGGTTCCAGTTGAGTGTCTATCTATAAATGAATCAAGAAGGCGTGTGTCAATTAATTTACCTACATATGCGACTCTTATCTGCTATTGTTGTCAATTAAATTTTGAAACTTATTTTCAGTAGTTGAGCTTTAATTACCCCTGTACGCATACGCATTTAGGGTTTCGTCTTGTAGACCAAAGGGAGCAAACCGTGTAAAAATGTAGTGGAAAAAATGGCTTCTTTCTTTTGATCGTTCTGTTTATACCTTCTTTTTTTGTACTTTTTAATTTTTTTGTTTTTCTGATTTTTTGCTTTGTTTAAAAATTAAATTTTAAAAATAAGTGATTTAATAAGAAAAAGAAAAGTAAATGAAAGAAATGGATGTATGCACACTGCACAGTGCCGGCAGTGTTGCCAGAGGAAAAATCTGAAAATCTTGCTTTTCCGAGATCAAATATCTTTTTTTCAAGATTTTCCCAAAACACAAAAAGAGCGAAATTTAAAACACAACTTTGAAATGCTTTAAATAAAACTGATATTTATTTTTTCGAAAATATTGTACCTAGTAGGTATCACATAAATATCTATATATCAAGATCATAGCAATTCACTTCATTAAAGCGCAACTAATCCTTTGTAAATATTAAACTTTCAACTGTTTCAGTATTCAAACGATTGCGAATTTTAGTTTTATTTAAATTTTCAGCCGAAAAAGTCTCTCAACATTTGCAGGTGAACGTGTAAGCGATAAAATATTGAAAATAAACATTTTTAAGATTTCATAAATGTGCTTACAATGGGAAGCGCCCAAAATATTCTTTACAATTGCAGTTGTCTTGGTCCTGCCACAACTGATTTTCTCTGCAATTTTTGAGTCCGTGAATGTGTTCTTAATAAATTTGACAAGGTGATCCGCTAAATTGTGTTCTGCTATTAGTACAGCTAGCCTACATTCAGCATTCATAGCACCACAATTATTGTGTTGCTTTATAAATCATGTTATAATGGTCTGATTCTTTTCTATATATTTTTTTGGGGTGGCTTAAGTGAAGAAGTTGTACCCATTTGTAAATCAAGAAAGAAAAATAAAACAACATTTGAAAGAAAGTCAAATTAATTTTAAATAAAATTTTTAAATTCACTATTATTATTATTGTTTTGTTAGATCGTTAAGTGTTTTGTTCTGTTTTTCCAGTTGTATTCAAAATTTCAATTCCACCCTTTTCGTTCGTTTGCTTTCTGTATTTTGGCTATTTCAAAGGTAAGTTAGTGATTTGTGAAAACTGCGTGCGATACGTTAAGAGCGCTACGTTCAATTTATGGTCGTCATCATTTCTGGCTGAATGGCTTCGTCAATAAACAAAATATGCAGTAATGGTCAGGCAGAAATCCACACGTCCTCCATGAGTCATCGTTGCATCCCGATAAAATTAGGGTTTGGTGTGGTTTATGGGCCGGCGGCGTCATTGGGCCGTACTTCTTCCATGATGATCAAGACCGGCACGTTACTGTGAATGGGAATCGCTACCGTTCAATGATAACCGAATATTTTTGGCCCCAATTGGATAATATGGACTTGGAGGATATGTGGTTCCAACAGGACGGCGCCACAAGCCACACAGCGAATGTCACAATCAATTTATTGGAAACCAAGTTTGGAAAACGTGTTATCTCACGAAATGGTTCAGTCGCTTGGCCGCCTCGGTCGTGCGATTTGACGCCGTTAGACTTTTTCCTGTGGGGCTACGTCAAGTCATATGGTCTATGCCAACAAGCCAGCGACGATTGATAAACTACGTGAAATTGCAGCAGTATCGGCCGATTTATGCTTGAAAACCGTCGAAAATTGGGTTCAACGTCTGGACTTCTGCAAGCGTGCCCGTGGTGGCCATGCAAAAGAAATCGAGTTCCATACATAATGGCATCGAACGTACTTTCACTGGAATAAAGAATTTCATTGATATCCAAAACCGTTTTTGTTTTATTTAAAAAAAACGTTTGTAGCGCTCTTATTGAAAAACCTTTTACATTATCTATTCCACATATCTACATAAATATAATATAATTATAACTCGATATCCACTGGGCCAATTTTCATGATTCTTTCTTTGTTTTATTCGTATTGCTGTATTTAAAAGATAGGATGAAATTGAAAGTCGGCTCAGTTATAATTTTGTTGCGCAACCTAAATGTTCCGAAAGTTTGCAACGGAACGCATTTGATTTGATTGTGAAGAATCTCAAATCGAATGTCATGCAGCAAACGATTTTGAGGGAAAAATTCAAATGCCAACATTTTCATTCAGCGGAATCCCCTTATTCAGAACGATTTGCCATTCGTATTTGAGCGTCTTAAATTTTCCGTGTGCCTCGCTTTCACTTTGACAAATAGTCGCAAGGACAATTGCTGGATATTTGTGGCATCAATTCAATTCCCATGTTTCTCACATGGTCAATTGTATATGGCGTGCTCACGTGTGAGCAAACCCATCGATATTGCTATAATATGTACTTCATTTATTTCATAAAGCAGCACGTGCATTCTGCATGCTCAGAATTATTATTTTTATTAGGTACATTAATGAATTTGGGCGGAACGAAGTTCGCTGGGTCAGCTACTACTTTATATTAAATTAAAAATGGTATTATTCATACTTATTTTAACGATATATTTGTCCATTTCGCAATTATTCTTTGCAGATACCTACAGAAGAAAAAAAAAATGAAAGTTTACGAAACCGCAACAAAAAAAAAAAAAACACTAGAAACGAAAGAACTTAGCACCGTTACACGAGTGCAATCGAGTATCGTTCGTAAATGTCAATTAATCACTTGGATACGCCAAATAATTTCCTTACCTTAAGTGTAGTATGCACATGATTCGAAACGAAATTTTCCGGCGGTCTCCAAACGGACAGCGAAACGTCTGCGAAAATAATTTGCGGAGAGTTCCATCATTCCACTGAAATATTTAATTTTTTTTACTGTACCATGTGTCAGGAAGTTTTTTTCTGATGGAATCATTGGTGGTTGATTTGTTTTAATTATTTTCGTAGGGAATATTTTCTTCTGACAGAATTTTTGCTATGACCGCCCATTTTTAATTTTACACTGTCGTCTTTCATACAAATATAATTAGAATAAGTGTACCAATGAATTACAAAAAAAATGTGAATTTTTGAGCTTTCATTTCGCAGCAGCTGCGTACTGCAAAACGAAAAGGAGACCGAAATTTTTTGTTCATGATTTCGTTGTGTGACTTTTGTATGGGGATTTCCTTCGGATCATCTGCATACTAAAGCTAAGATTAGACTGTATGCCAATTAAGCATAGGAATGCCAAAAGGCAAATGACCAGATTAGCTGTCAAATGAACAAAATGCCAGGATTATCAAAACTGTATATTAGACTATATGACCAAAATTACCAATATGGTCATATTTGACATGATTGTCATTTGAGGCATTTGGTATTTATTACCAAAAAGAGAACGAAAATTAAAATGAATCACAATTCTACGAAATCAAACACCGATGACAACAAAATAATTCCTGTTCCATCAAAAATGCCATTAATGTCATAACGAAATTCAAAGCATGTGGACATATAAGGCTATATGCTGGCATTCGTACCTATTGTCCCATTACACCATATGCTATTTGGGCATTTTTATCTGTCAAAATCAGCCTGGTCATATGTGGTATTCAGGTCATTAGAGCATATGAGATATGCCCATTACATTGTATGGCCATGTTTTGACAGGATTACTGTCAGAAATTGGCATTTTATGACCACTTGGCATACCGTCTAATCTTACCTTAAGCTTAACACACTCTCCGCTGCTACGATTGTGCACAAATTGTCTACTTCTTACACATTTGTTTTGATAGGTACACTGAATCATGACTCCACTATTTCATACAAAAGGATTTATTATACATTTAAAACCTGAACCTTACAATTTGTACATATATTTAGTTTTAAGCTTCGTTGACACGAAATAAAATATTATTATTATTATAATGGACATCTGCTTATGGGGCAGACCACACCGCATATGGAAACACAAAGCGCAACAGAAAAACATAAAAAATTCGATAGCTTGATGGACCCTTATGAAAATTATTAACAAACCTTAGCTTCCTGTCGAGCAGTAATTTTTTCGCTTATTGCAACCATTCACTGCAAATACCTACGTACTGCTATTGAAAATGTTGTTCTTAGTTCCATGCAAAGCGAACAGTCAATATTACTCTTGATAATTTTCATCAAATGATCTTCACTGTTTCGTTTGTACGAGTATTATTATTTATGAAAAGAACATTTCGGCTCCAGCATCGGTCTAAAGTCGGGCTTTCGTCAGCGTTTAACAACTAAACTACTAAATAAATGCTGATTTTTTTTTAATCTCTTGTTTATTTGACTACTGGTTGTATATAAGTTGTATTTCAAAAATGTATGATATATTTATGCACAATGGAAAACCAAAAGCTTGAAAAAAAAAAACAAGTTCAAGACATTTTTAAGCATGAGAAAATAAAACTTATGAGCGTATATTAAATTTTCAAATTTCGTACACATTACGTATTAAATTTTTTTATTATGATTGTTTGGAGGTGTTAAAGATTCGTCGCTGGCAGGTTGAAAATATTTTATTATTATCAGTTTTTTTTTTCTTTTTCTTTTAACACGCTCCTGTTTTTGTACGTCTAGTTGTTGGTCGAACTGGAATATATAGATTTGATGGTATGATTTATATGTTTTGTGTTTGAAAAAAAAAACAGAAGACATTATGTACTCAAAGTCCGTATAACCAAAAAAGAATAAGCAGAAGCAAAAGAAACCGAAAAGACCAAAAACCAAAATAAATACGAAATGAAACAACAAATACTTAATAATACGATTAAATGTTAAGTAGGTAGCTCCTTCTTTGTCTATACATTATTATTTTTTGTTGGTTTGCTCTTTAATTAAAATTAAAAACAATTAAGATAAGAAACAAATTAATATCACAAACATATGCGTATAATATATACTAGTACTGGTGAAAATATTTAGATTTTTTTAATTTTAGAGTGTGGGGATCAGAGTTCCTCGTATTGCAAATAAAAATTGTTTAATTGAGAAAAATAATATTTTATTTTAATGGCTTTTATCGTACGTGTCCTTGTGTTGGTATCCAGAGACATAACCTGATGCATCTACTAGATTTTTGCGACCGGCAATACCCTTTCCCTTGCCTGAATCATCAAAGCGTTCCTTGTGAGATCCTGTATACTTGGTGGTGTCAGTTAGACGATCAACACTTGCGGATGCTTTTCCAGCCTAAGGAGAAATAATGTGTTAGAAAATGAATGCGAACGAGTAAAAATGAATAGTTGAACTCACGGAAACCTGTGGCACACCAGGTGCACCCGAATTGGCCAATTTCTTCTTGATTTCTTCGAGATCTACTTTTTTGGCTTTTGACAAATCGTCAAGGAATTTGTTATAATCATCGAAGGAGATCTTCATGGCTTTGAACTTCTTAAAATGGATACCGGTATCGGTTGTGGTGATCTTCTTGTCGATCACTTTAGCCTGCTTCATCCACTTGTCAGATTGAGAAAGGGTGATCAGTTTGCCATCGGATTTGATATCACCGAATTTTGAAAAGGCCTTAAAGTTGTCGCGAAGGCTTACGGCTGGCTTTGGATCCTCAATAGCCATTTGAGCTACCTCAGCTACTGGGGGTTCTGATCCATTGGTTGGAGTTTCGGCCATTGTTCCTCTGAAATTATAATAAGAATGGAATTAAATGAAGCAATTGTTCAAAATTGATTTCGTTTTGAAAAAAAAAAAAATAGTTTTTCTGAAGTTTTGTTAACTCACCTGTAGATAGCTACGTGTGAATACATTTTTCTGATAAGCTATTTTGTTAAATATACCATTTACATCGAACAGAACTAAACTAGTTAATGTAGAAATAGTATTTGGGACGTTTGGATACCTAGTTTATGTAAAACTTTAACTAGATTTGGCGGGACTAGGTATGCCAACGCGTTGACTACAGTAGCGTGAATTGTTTGTGTATTCTCGTGGTCAGCGTTATGCCTGTGACCCACATATGGTTTCAATACGATGGTATCGAGACGAACCACATATCTTTCAGGGTATACCACGGTAATAACAGGCGAGCAATGTGGTCTGAGCGTGGTATCGATACTAGCGTTTTTTGCGTGGTATAGCCATTCCGCTAGCTCAAACAGCACCACTCTCATGAAGTGGAGCATACGAGTAGATTTACTTTATTTGCCTATCATTTTCATAGAAAATGCTACAGTATTCATACCATGGTGTCTACACTAGGTGTGTGGCACGGGTTTTATTGTCTGACCGAGCATGGGAAATGTCAAACTATACTACGTTAAACAGCATGGTATTGAAGATGCCATAGTATTGATACCACGGTATCGAAACCATATGTGTGTCATACGCATTACCGTTGTTTGTCTAAAGTCGAAATTTTGAACTTTATTTGGAAAAGGTTCTCGAAAATTTTTCAAAAATTGTTATTTCCAAATAAGAACGTTTAAAATGCAACACGGTTGCCTACCAAAACACTATTATAGTGTTATGCGAACTCGTGGTTGTTAAATATCGTGCGAAAATTCAAAACATGCAGAGTAGCTTCAGAAATAACACCTTTTTCCCCCACTGGCCCTTTTTTGGACTTTTCAGAATTCTGCAGCGGCCACTCTGTTTATTTTAAAATTCACTCTTTGAAGTGTCAACTGAGTATGCAGGCAGGATTTTCTTGACTAGATTTGTCGGCTTACCCTCCGTAAATATCAACTGTGAAAAACTATCCACGTGACCACTCTGGGCCAGTAAGAACTGAAAAGCATTAATTCAGTCAGCTGTCAGACTACTAAACTAGGATTCCATTGTTTAATACTTTTACGTGATATTAACAGTTAAAATTGAATTTAATGCCTTAAAGCTTAAACTACTGAATGTTAAAACGGACATGGAAATTAATTGGTTGTGTCAAAAAATAAGTTCACTTTTAAGCTTAATATGTCTTAGCACAATGGAGCTGCAGCTAATAATACCTAAATATGAATGCTTAGCAGACTTCTTAAAGTGGCCTACTTCAGTCGAGCGCTTTATAAGCAGATTTGCCGATTTCAATACCACAGCTAAAAAAATGTTCAAAACTTAAAAAAATCCAGTAGTCTCAAGTCGACTATAGATTGGTTTGGACTTTAATAATATACTTGGGTACATTAACGCAAAACTAAACGCAAAAACTAGATTCTAGATTCTTAACTAGATGTCAGTTACGCCTCCATAAATGTGAACTGAAAAAAAAAAAAAAAAAAACAATTCACGTAACCAATCTAGGTCAATAACAACTGTAAATAGAGTTGTTCCCGACAATGTCAACGCCAAATAAGAATAAAAAGTGGACGATTTTATGTGGATGGAGCATATTTTTGGTACGAAAATTTATGAAAAGCTAATAATAAATTGCAAAATACAGGAAGAAAATATTGCATTATTAAAATTAAGTATTAATTTTGATAGCTAGTCAGCCAATATAGGAAATGTGTATTGCGCACTGTTTAACAATATACATATATGAACGAAGCAACACTCTTGCTATTTGAGATATGGCTTCAGTTTTTTTTTTTTTGATTTTATTGTTTCCAACTCATTAAAAAAAAAAAAAACACTAGAGACAGATGTTTACACAAAATTTCCTGATTCACCTAATTTATAAATTTAATCAAATATAAAGAACAAAGATTAATTTCTTTATCATTAATTACTAATCTGATTAACCGTGAGTTGTTGTCTATTTAAAAGGTAATTTTTAAGTGGAATGAACACTGGTTAGAGATGGAGGAACCAGTGGCAAGTGTTAAAGAAAACGAGGCGCACAAAAAAAAGAAGAATAATTTAAGAGAAGAAACAAAGATTAAGTGATATGGATAGCTGGTTTATTAGCCTGGAAGCCTACTAGGTTATTAGCCTACAAGTTTCTTTCACATTTAAACAAAAAATGTAGCCCACAGCTCTCGGGCATTGCTGTTTATTAAAGAAACATTTGTCTTCTCGAAAAGACACCACTTTTATTTAATTCCCAATTTTTCATGTTAGAGTGTACCATACTTTATTACAGTTATTGTTGGCTGACACAGTACTAATTGAATCCAAGTAGGTACGCAGTCCTAGGAAAAAAACGTTGCCACTCTCATAACCACAAAGCAAAATCATTGTCCGAAGTCAGAAAGCTTAAAGCCAGCATGCTATGCTGTATCGAACCAAGAAAACGTAGGTACTTAACATTCGAAGTATATCATCTATGTTGCATAACCGTCAACAATCAAAGAAAGAAAGTATGTACCTACCTATTTACACTTCGATAATATCAACTTAAATTGCGTTAGGCGTAAGTACATAAATATAGCACGCAAAACATTAGCTTCGGTCATGAACCACAAACTGAAGAACCTATTAGAGAAGCAGTCGGCTTCGATTAGGCGTACTACGCATTGCCCATTGAATGATATCGTCCAAGTATCAGTGAAAAGTCCATTAAGCTAAGATTTTCATTTACATTTGGCAATTGGCAGAGTTGAATTTGTTGTCGAACGAGATTAAGATGATTGCGTTGCTTCAATCTATTGATAAAAATTGTACTCCACCAAAAATGCACTTGCACTATTTGTTTACATATAGGTTGCTGAAGCAACACTATTATTGCGACAAATTTGAGGTATTACATGAATGTTAAGATGAAGAACCTCTGTTTACTTGTGACTTGTAAGGACATTATTTATGAATAAGTATAAATGTTTATTTCCTAATCTATCAATATCTGACACAGACACTATAAATATCCCCTCGCGGGCCGGTACCGGTATAGTCATTTATCACACTACAACTGACAGTTTATTAACACCATACTATCATTTCAAATGCGAACTAACACTTAGTCACTAATTCATTTCAAGACCAACCATAATAATACAACGCAAACGAAAATTTAAATACTATATTGAAACAGTTAGTTACGGAGATCGAATATATCAATATAAACCAAAGCTTCTACCGCACAAATACACCTTTCTATAAGATTGGACGGACAGAAACTAAAGCGCTAGAAGAAATGTTTGTGATAAGGTTTAGCTATAAAGTTTGTGGAAATAATATTTAAAGAGGCGAATTGCTCATGCTTTTTGCGAAAACAATCTCCATCGCTCTATGTTGAAAACACATACAGTTACAATGCGTTGTGTAGTGTTAGTGTGTAGTCTTGTTTATTTCATACGCGTACAAAAAAAAAGCTTTTTTTGTTTCTCGAATATCGTTGGTGTATTTAAATTAAAACATCAGAACAGTATTGACAAAAGAATGACACATGAGTACAACGAGTATTGCGTAATAGCATTTGGACGATTGAGTGTTGAAAAAAAACATGTTCTTCCGTGGAAAGTTTAAATCGAGGAAAAGTATTCACATGTTTATGGCTTTTATTTGTAATTGCCAATCAACACCCGGACATGAACGCCGTGAGATTAACACAAACAACGACGTTATCCGTTACAGACAGACAACTACAATTTAGGTAAAATAATTTAAGAAAATGAACATTGTATACCGTTGGGCCCCCGTTGGCAAATTGTATATACCTAAAGTTCAGTAAATGCAAATGTAAAATGTAATGTAAAACTTAGTTTCTTATAAACGTTGTTTTCATATAAGAACAACTCGGATATAAGACACAAATCTAGTTGATTTTTATATGTTTCTTATATCCGTGTTAGACCAACCATTACAAGCAGATGATGATTGCCGCAAAATTAATAGTGTTAACAAATGAATTTGAAACGAACATGGCCACGTCCTGTAAGTTGTTTATTTTTGTTGTAAGACCTGACAAAATATGTTGCAGAAGGAAATATTGTGTCTGCGTTCACAATATTGCAAAAAATATAACAAAAACAACATTTTTTTTAATTTTTTCCATAAATTTCAAGTTTAAAAATATTTTTTTTTTTCACATACTATTAACAGAATCTTGATTTAAAATGAATATGAAGAACATAGTCCTGGCTTTCACAAATTGTATTATAATTGTTGCCATTGTATTTTTAATTTTTCTTTTAAAAATTGCCCCTCCCACCTCCACGGAGCGAGAAAAAAATGCATGTATTTAACCCCTCTATACCCCTCTGTTCAAGAAACAGAAGGCGCTGTGGCTTAGTGGTTAGTGTGTTGGACTACTAAAAAAATAATAAAAGAATTCAAGTTTTAGAAAGTTTCTTGGAAATAAAAAACAAACAAAAATAAATATTGATAGATTTAAGGAAGAAAGGCAATAATTTTAAGGATATAGTTAAGTTTAGAGTGATCGCTAAGAGCCAGTAAGCTAGAATTAAGACAAATGTTAGCTTCAATTTAGATTTAATCGTTTTTGTCTAGTATTTAAGTATAAAGAAAGTTGAAATAAAAAAGGAATTTAAAACTAAACAAAAAATAGTGTGTTGGACTACTAAGCGAGGGGTCCCAGGTTCGAATCCCGCAAAAACCCAAATTCCAACTTGGGGTTTTTTCCACTGCGCCACCTCTCGCGAACGTCTGACAAACATCCGAGAGTATAACTGTCTTTAGAGCTTCTCAATTAGCCGTTTGGAATCGGCATAAAATTGTAGATCCCTTCCATTCGTTCCAAAAATAAAACTCACACAAAACGAATGGTTGCGAGAAGCTAGGCCTTGGGTCCCTACGGACCTGTTGCGCCAACTATATATATATATTCCCCTCTGTTCAAGAAACAGTAGGCGCTGTGGCTTAGTGGTTAGTGTGTTGGACTACTAAGCGAGGGGTCCCAGGTTCGAATCCCGCAAAAATTCCAACTTAGGATGCCTTCCACTGCGCCTCCTCTCGCGAACGTCTGACAAACATCCGAGAGTATGAATGTCTTGAAAGAGCTTCTCAATTAGCCGTTTGGAATCGGCATAAAATCCTTTCCATTCGTTCTAAAAACTCTGAAAAACTCACACAAAACGAATGGTTGTGAGAAGCTAGGCCTAGGGTCTTTACGGACCTGTTGCGGCAACTATTTATTTATTTACTTTACAAGAAAACACAATTTTTGGTGCCTATAATGCACTCGTGCCCTATAAAACTCTAATGCTCTATTGTAGGTGACCCTACCGATTCTCCTCCATAAGTAACCTACTTGTCACACTTGAAAAGGTCAGGGTCTTAACGAGCTAGATCTTCAACATCAGGTTACTTAAATAAGCGCACTATTTATAGCTTCTTTATAAAGTTCGATAGTCCTTCAGTATAATATACTGTTTTTTTTTTTAAATAATCGCATACTCTCGTACCAATTAAGGTATAAACTGAATAAATAAATTAATTACTCCCACGAATCACATGCGACTTACTCCACGATTTACCACATACCACCAGGCATGACAACAATGCACATTTTAATGCCGATGGAACGTTGAATTAACATCGCTCTTAACGGTTACACGCTGCAAAGATATATTATTTACTGACTAAAAGGAGTACTGAAATTGAAACTTTCAAACTGGTTTATCGAAAGATTCATTTACATTCTACATCCATGCTGTGCGGATCATCCATTTTCGCATTAACAATAAATGATAACTGGACTCGAATAAATTGTTAATTTTCTTAACTGACGCATTGAGAGGACCACCACCGACTACGCGGACACCATTGCATTGGGGTAGGTCAACACTGCATTCTCTTCGTTATTGTTGAATGCAAAACAGAGTGCTGATCAGATGACTCCCGCTTTTATGCACGAAAATGGCGACATTTACTGCTCATCTCATTAGGAACTATTGTGATTTTCATGCTTTTTTATTAGTCAGTTCTAAATGACTATCGCACCTGACAGTGGTTTTATTGCCAACCAAATGGTGTAAAATAAAATAAGGATCTAGTGTCATGACGATTTTATTGCTTCATCACGGCCGCGCTCTTTTGATGTCCCTGTAAGTTGTGAAATGTATTTCTTGCAATACCAATTTTGTTTAATTCTTTTTTAAATTAAATTAAAATTTTCACCGGTCTTAAAAATAATTCCCTATTCCTAGTGCGGTTGGCGGTGTAGTTTTATTGCGCAAATCCTATTTGTTTGAATTTGAACTCTGAAAGAAACCATTCTCTATTCAGTATGTCTATGAAGTCCGAAACTAAAATTACAAACTTTTTTTTGTATTGCATTGCTTTATCCCTAAATCAACAAAAAAAAAAATAGTAAATATTACACACAAAATTGATTTTTTTCTCACGAAAGTCTGAAATGATGTCACACCAATTATTGTAGCCTTCATTAAGTTCAACAACTCTTATATATATATAAACAATTATATACACATTGAAAGATCAAACTAATCTATATACATAAGATTTAGCACAAGACAGACGCGAAAATTGCGTACGGAATTTTGAAGAAGAATTATCTTTTCAGATGAAGCTCATTTTCATCTTGGCGGGTATGTAAACAAGCAAAATTGTCGCATTTGGGGCACAGAAAACCCGCACGCATACATTGAAAAGCCGATATACCCAAAACGAGTCACTGTTTGGTGCGGAATCTGGTCCAGAGGCAAATTGGGCCATTTTTCTTCGAAAATGAGCAAGGAGTTGCCGTTACAGTCAATGGCGATCGTTATCGGGCCATGTTGAACTAAATTTTGTTCACAAAAATTGAAGAGGAGTATATTGGCAACATTTGGTTTCAACAGGACGGCCCTACGTGCCACACAGCCGAAGCTACACTCGATGTTTTGCGCCCTGTTTTTGAAGATCGCATTATCAGCCGCAGAGCTGATGTCGTTTGGCCACCTCGGAGCTGCGATTTGACACCGTTGGACTATTATTTGTGGGGTGCCACAAAAGACAACCCAGACAGTTGACGCTTTAAAGGACAATATTCGTGAAGCCATTAGTGAATTACAGCTGCACATAATCGATAATGTGCTTAAAAAGTGGACCGATCGTGTAGGCTACTGCATGGCCAGCCGAGGCAGCCATTTGAATGAAATTATTTTCCATTATTAACCGGAAGGAATGTACTTTCAAATAAAAAAAGAAATTTGAGAAAATATTCAGTAGTTTTTTTTATAGCATTTTCAAAAAAAAAGTTATTTGGCGGACCCTATATAAACCGCTGAATTTAAAATAAATAGATATACAGTTGCTTACTTTTAAATTGCTTTCCTTCTAAATTAAGTTCTAATCTAAGATGATATATATTTGAATACTTTACTATGGTAATATGGCGGATAAGCGTTTTCTATGGTGAATTCTTAACATCATTTACCAGTTTTAATGGCGATATGTACCCACGATTTGTGCACATCTATGGCACAGTACCTTTCGAATGATATAAGTTTCATTTTACTCACTTCATAATAAATACTAAAAAATGTACGGAAACTTTGGATGTTCACGTATTAATATAATGATGATAATGATGATGTTTTTCTCAGTTATTTTTACTGTACGTCATTGCCAGGTGCCACCTCATTATATTGTTTAGATAATCAATCATTTCTTTAATTGTACCCAACTTTTGAATATACCATTAGCTGAATAAGTATCTACAGCGATTATTGAATTTTATTGACATGGGTAGGTCAGGGATTGAAATGAAAATTGAGTCCATTTTCATGGTCAATTTCATCACAATAAAAAAGTCACACGATGACATAATCTGACTATGTATGTGTGTACTTTTTTGATCTAAAGAGCGAAGAATTAAATGTACCAAATATATGCATTACATGTCAAAAGATGCAATAAATTCCTTTTAGAATTCATATTCATAACAATAACTGACTACTTCGTTGAAGGATAGGTTAGGTTAGGTTGGGTAGGGTTGTGAGAGCATCACAAAAAGACAAGGCACTATATAGAGGGGACAACGCATCCCCATCAGGGAACCCTTAAAGTTAAAAGTTAAGACCTAAACCAAATCGCCTACATATTCAATTTCCCTACAGAATTTGAATATGGTCTCAATCTTGTTTGAGAAGCTTACATCCTCCACGTTGTTAAGAAATTACCTTCCTATTAGCTTCTTTCCACTCCGAGCGATTGCTTGACATTCACAGAAAAGGCGCCGTACTAATAACAAATTTTGGCATTGACTTTAAATTTACGGAAGCTCACAATTGCGAAATTTTGTATGGAAAACAAGGCCACTGTGAACTCAAGGTGTTAGATGTCCCTAGCGACTTGTAGGTAGCCTAGTCTCACGGCGCGCTTCCTCAGAAGGCAATACCCAAAGAGTATCCTTACCGTTAATCTTAACTTTTTCGTACGAAATATGCGAATAAATCGATTTTCCGTTATTTTCTTTCTGCCTAAACCTGAAATAGAGCAATACGAAGCAAAAAAATAATAATGAAAACCGGCCCAGTTATAGCATCACCGAGTTTCACCCCAAAGGTCCGAATTGAATGATTACGAAATATCGTTGTCCTTGGAACAAAATAGTTAACGAATATGTCTGACCGAAAACATTTTTTTTTCTTTAAGTTTCTCAGAATATTTGTTTCAAAATAAAGCTACTATCAGACGGTTTGTGTATACGCAAAATTTTGTGAATAAATTTATTTATAATGTGCACAAACCGTCTGAACGACAAATTATACAAATCGGATTTGTGTATAAACACAGTATAGAATTAGTGTACGCGATACTCAAATGAAATTGGTATATATCTACAAACCGTCTGATAGTAGCTTAACAACTTAAAATATTCATAGAGCAAGTTTAAATATTTTTTTTTGTCCAGATCTCTATTCTTATTTAAACAAATTTTTCCAGACACATATTTATTTCTCGATCTACCAATGAAGGTACCTATCTTGAACAGCCTATGTTGCAGGTACAGTACGTTATATTTACTACTGGTATAACGATATTTGTGTTTTGCGTGCAGTAAATATAGGGTTTTTCAACAGGGACGCTACAAAAGTAGAGCGACAGGGACAGCAAACGTCGCCGAATTTCTTGCCGCTCTTTTGACATTTGTCTTCAGTAAGGTTTACGAGCCAACAACGAGTCGAAATTATTACAATTTACTACCGAAATTCGGAGTCAGTGGCCTCAACGTTAAGAGCGCTACGTACAATTTATGGTCGTCATAATCGTCCTAGCAGATCAACAATTGAGCGTCTAGTGGAAAAATTTGAATCGACAGGCACAGTAAAAAATGTTCCCGTGCCAGTGAGACAAAGAAGTGCCCGTAGTGTCGCGAATATTGCTGCCGCTGAGGCTTCAGTTGAAGAAAGCCCAAATGTGTCTCGCACACGTCGTTCTTAAGCGTTGGGCATCTCTGTGACGTCGCTGTGGCGAATTTTGCGAAACGATCTTGGCCTACATCCTTACAAGATTAAATTAACGCAAGAACTGAAGCCGCTTGACCACCAGAAGCGTCGTATGTTCGTGATTTGGGCTGAGCAACAACTTCAAAATGATTCGGATTTTCATCGAAAAATCATCTTCAGCGATGAGGTTCATTTCTGGCTGAATGGCTTCGTCAATAAACAAAATATGCGGTATTGGTCTGGCAGCAATCCACACGTACTCCATGAGTCATCATTGCATCCCGAACAAATTACGGTTTGGTGTGGTTTATGGGCCGGCGGCGTCATTGGGCCGTACTTCTTCCGTGATGATCAAGACCGGCACGTTACTGTGAATGGGAATCGCTACCGTTCAATGACAACCGAATATTTTTGGCTCCAATTGGATGATATGGACTTGGAGGACATGTGGTTCCAACAGGACTGCGCCACAAGCCACACAGCGAATGTCACAATCAATTTATTGGAAAACGTGTTATCTCACGAAATGGTCCAGTCGCTTGGCCGCCTCGGTCGTGCGATTTGACGCCGTTAGACTATTTCCTGTGGGGCTGCATCAAGTCTTTGGTCTATGCCAACAAGCCAGCGACGATTGATGAACTTCGTACGAATATCGAACGTGAAATTGCAGCAGTATCGGCCGATTTACGCTTGAAAACGGTCGAAAATTGGGTTCAGCGTCTGGATTTCTGCAAGCGTGCCCGTGGTGGCCATGCAAAAGAAATCGAGTTCCATACATAATTGCATCGAAAGTACTTTCACAGGAATAAAGAATTTCACTGATATCCAATTTTATTTTATTTAAAAAAACTTTTGTAGCGCTCTTATTGAAAAACCCTTTATATGAGTTGGGGATATGGAAAAACATACCTTAGTATTCATGATTGCGTCGCGTACAACTTGCACTCAATTGTTTAATTATTGTAAGCTCATCTGAATAACTTATACCTACTAAAACTACTTACACAACAATTTATATAAGACTTTAATTTATAGACATAAAAACGGGGTCGAAAATAATTAACATTATATTGTAATGAAACACAACCCTTAAACCCTAACCTGGGGTGCAGCGCGATGCATAAACTAAACTTTCGTAGATATTTTATCAACTACAAACCACACGATGGAGCTATTCTTGCTAATCCTCTAACCGATCAGTAGGCGTCTCGTCATTAGTCATTTTTAATTGCGCGTGCTGTGCAGCCATAATTATAACAACTTCCGGGTCCCCTAGACCCCAGGGTAGGAGTACTGTAATAGTTTATTGTCGTACTGCCCACGGTTTTTACGGTTTAGTGAATATAGTAGGTGTTAACTGATATGTTCTTCTGAAAATGGAATCAAATCAGCGCCAAAAAAGGCGCCATATCCTCAAGAAACTTGCACTTGACCTCATCACGCCCCACACGGAAGAAAGATTTAGTAGACCAACTTTACCTGAAAATCTCAAAGTTCTCCTCGGAGATATTTACAAAAAGAAACGGCCATTAATTGGGCACAATCCATCTGTAGATGAAAAAAAAAGATGTGCAATCTGTCCAAGGGCTAAGGACCGGAAGACGAAAATTAGATGCGGCAGGAGCTGACACCTCCCTTCCGGCGAACTTAGCCGGTCTGTGTGCCCAGAATGCATCGATTCTAAACTTTGAGATATTTTTAATATTAAACTACTTTTGTGATCTTAATAAAAAATAATTAATATTAAAACGTCTTTTTGTTTTTGAAATAATAACAAAACAAAATATTTAGGTTTTCTTCACAGGGATGGGTAGGGTTTAAGGGCTTACCTTGTAGCCAAAGCAAAATTAGGGTGAATTTGGTTTAAGTACTCACTGTATTTAGGTTAGGTTAGGTTAATGGGTGGGTACGGCAAAAGCGAGTCCTGCCGCACCCCACTTAGGTCCATGTATTCACTGTATTTGCTGTACTATGTAAACTCATTTGGTTCAAGCACCAAGATACAAATTAGACAATACCTACAGTTCGGTACCAGATGTTCACATTCTCTACAGTTTCTTTCTTAAGTAGTGGTATCTACTAATTTTCAGTGCACACTGCACATTAGTTTTTATGATTGCAGTACAAATAAAATAAATGCCTGGCTGTCAATTTGGCAGACGTAACGTTTTTTGACACTAATGCGTGAAAACTTATTTAGTCAGACTATCAATTATCAACCATGATAGGTTTGTTTACCGACTCTGAGCTGCACAGAATTACGAAGACTCAAAGGTTGAGCGTTAAATGATTAGTAGAGCTTGTTTCACGATTTGAACTGTTCAATGCACTTTTACTTCCAAGTATTTGTTTGTTGGCTCATCAAAGCATCAGCTTTCCTGTTTTGATAGTTTTCATTAACTTGTGCTCTTATGCTCATATTTACAGACTTATCTTTCAGCCTCCACCAAAAAGCTTCAAAACATTAGCGGTAGCTGTTGTAAAATGTGCCGAGCACAAAACTCGCTTACGAATTCGCTTACATTATTGAATCTACATACATGAAACTCTTTACTATGAGTTTCACGGCGATGAAAATTCTACACAAATTAATTGCTATGTTGTCATGAATTTGAAAATTGACTGTTTGTTGCACGAAAATTGTAGAATACGTTTACTACGATTGGGATTAATTCACTTATGGTACAGTTCAATTTAAAATTTTTCATTTCCTACCCGCCTTCGATTGAAACTTAAATCAACGTTACAAATTTTTAAATCCTCATCTTATACTCAAAAGAAAGATAATGGTATAGTCTAACATTTTCTGAGCGAACAATATACAGGTCGTTAACAATTAACAATTCCATGCACGTATAATTTATCGCATTAATTTCTTTGCATGCACGTCCATACAGACTATTTTTAGACACTTATAAATGTTTATCAACAAACCAGTGTTTCCAAAGTTATCGAAAATGCTTCATTTCAATCAAGTACATGGCCATTCTTGAGATTAAAATTGAGGTGTGAAGGTGTGTGAAGAACCGACTGTTAAATACTAAACAATTTTCCAATACGCCCTTGGCCTTCATATATACTTCAAATAATTTATTTAATATAGCCTAGGGCTAAATACCTAGTTTAACTATTCAAAACCAGTTGTCGTTACTTTACTCTTAAATATGACATCATGTGTATAGGAGGTATACGAAGTATAGAAACACGAAAATTTAAAAGTTCGTTCATGTCGCTTATAAATAGGTAATGACACGATTAATATTGATGTTATCACATAACCTGTCTAGTGTATTTGTCATCAATGTATGTCTCAGACGAAACTAATTGTCAAACAATACATGAAAGAAATGGAATAAGCTCTGTACGCAAATAAGTTCCGAACGGAAAAGGCAATCAAGAGCCATGCTCAAAAAATGTGTTTCCATCTTGAGAAAGAGTGAAACAATTCCGCATACAAAACCAGCAACAGCAGCTAATTGTTATTATTTTTACTAAAATCTTTACAACCGAAAACATTACTTAATTATGCTAATCAGCTGGGAAGAGGCATACGTGCTACCAAACTGGTTTAGACTGCATGCACCGTGCTCAGGGTGTGGTCAAATGTCAAACTAATTTATTACTCTGCTAACGTTTGACAAATTATTCTCATTGGAAGTGGAGCCACAAACACTTTTCCGTAAAGGACTTTCCCAATCCAAACAAACAAACAATGGAATACATGACCTAAAAAACGAAAAGACTGCTTCCCGCTGTTCTCGTTTTAGAACGTTTTGTCGAAAAGGGAAGTGAAAACCTTTTGGAAAATGACGTATTTATTGCGTGTGAGAACATTACTTTCACTTGACATAGCCGACTGTGTGCGTATGCTGGTGTATGCTTATGTATCCCTAATAGAACAAAATGACATCACATACCGAGAGAAACCCCGTGTCTATGCGCATGTTTTATAATTTCATTAACCATCCCGCCATCGTCATCATAATCATCATCCGGAAGAGGATGCCTGAACTGATGCTTACATTAAAATCGTTTTTATAATAATATAGGAAAACTTAAAAGAATTAGTATGGTAGGTACAGTTTCGGAAAATTGCATTTAGGTTGACATAAGTTGCCCCCGCCTTCAAACTGAACAAAGTTGAATAAAATCGTCCTCGATTGGGGAGATTCAAGCCACCTCCGCCTCACTGTTTGTAAACAAATCTGTATCCATTTTGTATCTATTTTCGCAACTGTTATTTTTTAGGGTTGGCTCTTGAGGGTGATTGCTTGCAGGTTCCTACACTTTTTCCAAAAGAAGCAAATGCAAATGAAAAATATGTTCCCATACCAACCTTGTTTTGAAATATTTTTTTTAATCCAAATATGAAATAAACTCTTTAAATAGAAATACTACACGACTATATTCAAGAACAGACACACTTTGACCACCGGACCACGACGAACTAAGCAGTTGACGGAATTCAACTGAAAAAACACTGAATTCAGGCGAAATCAACGAGTGTATATTCAATACTGTTTGTTACTGTATAGTGGTGGCGCAATTTTGCGTTCGTTTTTCCACGACACAACCGCCGCGACGATGGGATATGCGAAAGCAGTTGAATGTCGCTTGTGTGACTCCGGGGTTGAGTGAAATTCGGTTGAGTGAGAATGCAAGGGGTATCCATACATGCCACCCTTATAGTTTTACTAAAGCTTTTCTAGTCAATGTTCTTTTCTCTAAAATAGAAAAAAGGCAGTGCCATGCGTATGTGTGTGATGTCCATTTATCAAGTAAAAGTGAAACAACCGCAACAAAAAGTTTAAGTTTTTCTGAATAATTAAATTATTCTTCTTGTGTTTTCCATACTTCTGACTTTTGCCATTCGCTGACTGCTAGCTTTAAGTCAGCTAAAACCGGGCTATGAAATGGTTGTCGACTCTCTACAGACTTTCTTTGACGTAATATAAAATACCCATTTCAGTTTCAGATGTTTCATTTTATGTAATGCAAGTGAAAGCCTGAACCGTGGTATCAGCTAGATACCACACATCACCCTTTAGGGGCGACAGTACCCCTTTCTCGCCATAAAAATTACTTTGCCCCCAAAATTCAAAATACGAAGCGCGACAGAAATGCCCCTGTTTTTAATAGACATCCTTTCACTATATACAAATAAATAGCTTCCACTATTCCTATTCTTCTCTTTCAATGTTTGCATTTGTGAAGCCATAGTCAATATAGTAAAATATTTGAAAATATTTTGTTATTTTAAATTGTTTTTTTTTTGATCTGAAACTGAAAACTTAGAGCACTTTGATGTTCGTAAAAGTTTTTGTCCCCCCAGTTTAAAAAAGTCCCCCTAAAAATCTATAAAGTCCCCTTTTTCCATTCTTTTGACCTGAGTATAAGCACATTTTCGGAATCATTTTTACGGACGTAGATTCAGTTAAGGCGCAGTGGCTTAGTGGTTAGTGTGTTGGACTACTAAGCGAGGGGTCCCAGGTTCGAATCCCGCAAAAACCTAAATTTTAACTTAGGGTTTTTTCGACTGCGCCACCTCTCGCGAACGTCTGACAAACATCCGAGAATATAACTGTCTTAAAAGAGCTCCTCAATTAGCCATTTGGAATCGGCATAAAATTGTAGATCCATTCCATTCGTTCCAAAAATGAAACTCACACAAAACGAATGGTTGTGAGAAGCTAGGCCTTGGGTCCCTACGGACCTGTTGCGCCAAACTATGTATGTAGATTCAGTTCAATATTAAGAGTGGGTCATAACTATTAAGTGGATTCCAGAAATTCATAGAAGCCATACTTATAAATAAGATATTGCGATTATGAAGGAACACCACGGACTGTAGCGCAACCGAAGTAAGTACCTTTTTTGATTTAAAAAAAAAATGGTGAACTGAAAAATCCAACAACGGAACTTCGTTTATACATAACTTTTATGAAGATTGGGACCGCAATTTACATCCAGTAGTATAAATAAGCAATAGCACTCGAACAATTTTGACAACCAAAACAAAGTCACATATTCCGTGCCCGCATATGTGGTTTAAACAAAATGGCGCTACTGTTCATTTGATGAAACAGCCGGTCGCTCAGATCGCACAGCAAGAATATTAGATGGCTAATATTAAATTTATATCCTAACTATCAGTTGTAGTGCTCAAAATTCCGCAACAAAAGGACTGTTTTTTTTAGCTTCGAACTCAGCAAAGCAAAGTTATGTAGGATTTTCACGTAGAGCGTAGAGTTGTAACTGATTGTCGGAAATGCATAAATAAGTGCATAAGTAAACTAAATTTCAAAATAACAACTAAATGTTATGAATACTAATAAAATAGACAAAAACATTTTTATACTTAAGCTGCAAATTGTTTGAACTAATTTACCTTATTAATACTTGCAATCATTAAGTATTGATGTCGTGTTTATCTTTGAGGTCAAATTCTTTAACCAGTAATCTTCAGATTTTTTATTCTCCGCTGTTTTTAAACCCAAGAATATGAGGAAGAATGAATATCCTTCTATGAAAAAAGTGTGTTTCTTTGGCTGGGTAAAAGGAACTTTTATAGGAACGCTCATCCAATTCTCACCATGATTATCTGCATACGTCTTAAAGTCGTATTACTCACAAACAATTTTTAAAGCTTACTTCTACCTTTTATTTAAGTTTATTTTTTTTGTGACCGACAAGACTTAAAAAACAGCGTCAACGATAAATTTGCTTTTTATATTTACAGAACTAGTGTTGTTGCGGTTTAGGTAAAACAAAATAAATATTTTCCACATAATATCATATATTTGTGGTTATCATAAGTCATTATCAACATGGCCCACATATTATAGGTGTTATATATTGTAAAATATTGTAAATCAGTCTCCAAATAGAAATCTTTCCATACAATTTTTACAAACTTGTAAGAAATCAATCGTTTAAAATGTACCGCAAATTATATTGTTCATCAGTTTTCACTCGATGGAAATCCCCGCGGCTACTTTTGTTTCTTGTGATGTCAAGGAGTGAAAAACTAGGTCAGGCTGCCAACATTCCAGCGATAAAATCAGCTTTCAGCAACTGGGAACCGTTTACTTCCAAATTTTCTTACTTTACTTTGTTTTGTTACGATCGAAGCTCAAAACTGAAGCACACCTACGTAATAAACAACAATTATAAAGGGTGATTTTTTAGCTGGTTTGGTTTTGGCAACACTGGTTTTGACAGCTGACGTGTGTTTAGTACCTTGTGTCACTGTCAAACAGCTTCAGTTTGGGTTGCAATTTAACCATGGATCGTCTTACAAATGAACAATGCTTGCAAATTATTGAATTTTACTATCAAAATTCGTGCTCGGTTCGAAATGTTCATCGCGCGCTGCTTCCATTTTATGATCGGCATTCTCGACCTTCTGAGCAGTCTATTCGGAAGATTGTGACCAAATTTCGCACCAAATTTACTTTGTTGGACATTAAACCACCAACACGTTTACGTACTGTGCGTAGTGAAGAAAATATTGCGACCGTATCAGCTAGTGTGACAGAAGACCGCGAAATGTCGATTCGGCGCCGTTCCCAGCAGTTAGGCCTTTGTTACAGCACTTTTTTTTGCCCGAAATGGAAGTTCTTGACTTGCATGATATGTGGTTTCAACAAGACGGTGCCACATGCCACACAGCACGCGAAACAATGGCGCAATTGCGAGGCGAGTTTGGTGAACAGTTAATTTCACGTTTCGGGCCGGTCAATTGGCCGCCTAGATCGTGCGATTTGACACCATTAGATTATTTTTTGTGGGGGTATGCCAAGGCTAATGTGTATAGGGACAAGCCCGCTTCGATTGACGCACTGGAAGCCAACATCCATGCATTCATTCGTGAGATACCGGCCGATATGTGTGAAAGAGTATGCCAAAATTGGACTCAGCGGATGGGCTACCTAAGACGCAGCCGCGGTCAACATTTGCATGAAATTATCTTTAAACATTAAATTGCAAGGTTCAAACTATCGATTCAAATAAATATTTCATTCATTTTTTCGAATTTTTTGTGTTTTTTTTTAAAAAAAAGTTCTAAACCTCTTAAAAAATCACCCTTAGTACTACATACTACTTTCAATTCAAAATACTTATAGGTTTATAGAAAATATGAAAAAATGACAACATTTTTGATGCAAAAAAAGCGTATCTAATATTTTTCGTTTGAGAAGTTACGGAAAATTTTTGGAATGTGTTCAGGAAATCGGGTTTGTTATTTTTGAGGGATAATAAGAGAGAAAATTTCCAGTCCATTTTCGTGTTCTGCGGTGATCTGCAAAACGATTTATTTAAAATGTCGAATAAATTTATGAAAAATTATGGTTTTAAATAAATGCAGAAACGAAGCGAAATTATTTATAAGTATTTAACTGCGCAATTTCAAATAGTATTTATCGTAGACTAAAGACAGCTAATTTCCTCCTTATGAAAGAAAAAACACAAAAACTTGTCATATCGTAAGAAATTTTTATCAGCTACGCGAAAGCGACTCGCTTCAGTGTTCAGTCTCTTCCGACTGTATTCATCGGTCAATCTTTCTATAATAAGTGGTGACATCAATTCCCTCCGAGTGCGCTCACTATCGCTATCAGTGTCCGTCCTCGTACAAAGTATTCGTGTATCGACACCCAAAAGCTTTTTGAGTAGAAAGGTCGGCTGCTGAGCTTATGCTTTGATTATTGCTTTGCTCATACGCTTATACCTATCTACTCAAGTTTATTGTTAGAGCGACTCAACTATGTCCGTTGTCGCCGAAGTAGACTGGCTGACGAGTGTGTATTTTTAGGCCAATTCGCCCCCCAGTAGACATTAGAATTAGACAAAGAAGCTAGTTTATGACTTTATTGAAAACATTTGGGAAAGGGATAAGGGAGGGGTGCGTCTGTTCCGCTTTCGTCACTATTTTTGTCAGAGCAGTGAGCACTGTCTCCAAATTAAATTTGTACATATATAGGTACAGTATGAAGTATGGAATTTTGCGTGTGAAATTTTGTTATTTTTGGTTACACCGCTACGCTACAATAATAATGTATTATAATTATACCTAATTATGAGGTTATAACTGTTTCCAGAATTTCATTTTAGACAAAGGTATTGTTTAGCACAAGCAACTTGCTAGTAGATGATATCATACGAAACGTCTGTTCATACATGCATAACATTAATGAATAAAAACTAAAGAAATTGGGGAATAGCGTGAGGTGTATTATGATGAGATGATAGCGTCATGCGTCACTCGCGGAAAAAGAATGAAAAGGTTGTATCCAAACAACACAGAGGTAGGAAATGATAAATAGGTTTCAGTTTCAGTTTCAGTTAATTTGATGAATACGTGGGAAGAAATTATGTTAAGTAGGAAAAAGACGCGTCGTGCTTAAGAAAATTACAGAGGCACGTGCCCGGAAATCGACATGATCAACGCCTTTTAACCTTGTTACACTATATACAGTACTCCCTGGATATAAGCAACCCTCTTAAAAGCAAAACCCTTTTAATAGCCTCAAATTGGAATTTGAAAGCACTACACGCTCAAAAATTGGCTCTAATAGTGTACGATTTTTGCTCGGTTCGAAAAAAAAATGGGTAAAAATTAACCAAGTCTCTGTTGAAAAATACAGAGTATTCGTTGTTAAATGCTACCGATATAAATAGGTAAAATTCATACTGTTAAAAATAACACACTTTATCAGTTGTTAAGAACCAAGTTTCAAGAAAAATATTAACCAGCAGGTTAAATTCAACAGAGTTAGTTTGTTACTTACAACCGGGAAAAATTGATAAAAGGTTATTTTTAACCTAGTTTCCTTAAACAAGTTGACTCGGTTATTTTTAATCCACTAACTCTGTAGGAGCTATATTAGCCCTTTTTGATTATCAGCCATGATCCATATAGATCATCGAAATACATGCACTTACAACAACAGCACATCATCCTGCTATTAATCGTGATCACGAATCATGATCTGAAAATTTATTGTACTATTTCCCACTAAGTGGCTTGTTTCATTTTTCAATGTTGGTGTGCCTGTAAACGATAGCCAAGCCATACAGTCACGTTGCCAGACTAAAATATTCAACACCCTTCATAACACAAAAAATCAAAAAGAATTTTTTTCACATCGAATAAATTTCCCAACCTTGGAGATGATTTAGCTTTTTCATTCCATAAAGGTTTGCCCAGACCAGCGAAATATTTCGTAAGTATTTAAGTAAATGTTTCATAAACATTCATTTAACAAAAAAAATGTTTATGAAATGTCTCGCAGTTCGTTAATAATTTGTTTCACAAGTCTCGCTGCCGTAAGGTGAGAGATTTTTTTGTTCTTTTAACATAAAATGTTAAAAGAACAAATGTCCAGAAAATCTTGGAATAATGAAAAATTGATACTAGTGGCCTGCATAAATTTAAATTGTTTGTTCTTTTTTATCACAAAATATCACAGAAACATCTAATTCTAACTTCAGTTTGGTCTTCTGGAATTTCGTGCTTAAGCCGCGGTCATTTACTTTGTCTAAGAGTTCCAATCTGAGCGGACCAGAGGTGCAAATTGAAGTTAGACTTCCATTACATTCTGAGCCGAATGTAACGCGTCGCATCTTTCTCAGTTCAAAATCTAAATACAACGAATTTGTATGTGTCCCGTGCATAGATGGTAGGTTCTCCAAACGATAACGACGGGAATAAGTCTACCTCGATCAATTATCCTTGACGCTAATATCAACGTTTTTCTTTTAAGCTTCTCGCCTAACTAACAAATGGCGCCAAGACATGGCACCGCGCTAAAATTAAAATGGTATTACCATGTAATCCGGAGATTTACGATCCGCCAGACAAACTCAACTCTCCATCGAGAATACAACTCAATTAGATAAACAAAATTCCTTGCCAGCGTCCATTAAAGCGTGTGTGTTTTTTTATTCTGCGTCATTCCGCATACGTTTGCAATTGTTACTGGGGCTAAGTGGCAGACAATCGCTTCTTCGATTGACGGCGGGGCTACTAAGACCTCGAACGACATTGTATAGCAGTGGCGAACTCCAATAGGTGAAGACAGTAAACGCTACCAGCAAGCCGAAGGCATATCTGCGAGGCTCAAGTAGATCCCGGCAACTCAACTGTCGCCAAAAAAACAGAACAGACATGTTTTATTTTTGTGCCTCCTATCCAACAATTCACTTTGCTGTCAACTACGGCATAGTATCTCAAGGTTACGCGGATTTTTTTTTTTTTTTTCTTATATTTTTTGCTTTTCAATGTGCGCGAGAAGATCGACTGCCGCACGACTTTGCAACACACACCGCAGTTTCAATAACATCAACAATTCAGGAACTAGTTTCACGATGAGTCCCTCAAACAATCAGGCCCTTGGCCTTCACTTACCTTGCAATAACCTGATCGCCCCGCACGTCGGCGCACACAACTGTCAATTAGTGAAAGGGATTTCCGCATACTCCCAGCGGTGAGCGTGTTTTACCCGCACTTCCCATTGGATTCCAATGCAAAGTTGGGAGGCCGATCGTGCGAAAATGAAAGTGATTCTTAGCGCGCAGGTCAGCACTGTTTCACCCGAAGGTCTTGTTAAGGAATTGTTTTGATAGTACATACCATACATATTGTAAAGGAACAACTCAATCCTCTTGCGACGCTTCGCGTGTACCTATAAAAGGAGAAGAGCACACCGAAGACAGGCAGAGTTCTTTGAGACGAGTACTAGTACACATAACTAGCAGCGTTTTTAAGTTTCAATCAAAACAAACTAATCCCAAACAATCATAATGAAATTCTTCGTTGGATTCTCGGCTTTGCTTGCGGTCGCTTCAGCCAGTGGGCTGTACTACTCCCCGATCTTAGTTCGTTCCGGAACTCAACCGAACGTTCAAAAGTACCACACTCAGGACGATCTCGGTCAATACTCGTATGGATACAGCGAACCATTGTCCGTCAAGGAGGAAGTGAGGACTTTGGACGGGGTAACCCGTGGATCCTACAGCTACCAAGACCCGAAGGGAGAGTTGCAGACTGTCGACTATATTGCTGATGCTGGTGGTTTCCGTGTTGCCGCCACCAACTTGCCCAAACCAGTTGAGATTCCAGCAATTACTCCAGCAGAGGCGCCCTTACCCGTTACCGAAACCCCGGAAGTAGCTGCTGCCAGATCAGCTCATTTGGTTGCTTTCGAAGAAGCCAAGCAACATGGCAGGTCCGCTTCATCGTTTGCACCAGCTCCACCGGCATTTGACCGCAATAACTTACCTCGTCCAGTTGAAGATACTCCTGAAGTTGCGCTCGCAAAGGTGGAACATCTAAATGCGGTCAAGAACGCCAAACTGAGGAACGCTGCCCTGGAGGCCAATGAAGTATCGGTGCAGGGTGCACAAATTATTTCTGCTGGCTCTCCGTTTCAATACATCAGCGGTGCTGCACATGCTCTGCCCATTGAGTACAGATCGGCTACGTTGCCAAGTGGATTTTCATACTCTTACGGTTTGAACGGTGCCACCATTCCCGGTAACAGATTCTTAACCTCACACTACATTTATCAGTGAGTTTCTACCCCCAGTAGTTCCGAATGATTTGAATCGATAATGTTGTAGAATTTGAAAATGAAATAAATTTGTTTGTGTATAAATTGTTGGAGAGTCAATCATTATATGTATATCCCCGACGCTACATGCAACTGGACACAAGTTATTGGCAATAACTTGATATTTGATACATCTTTGTTCTGAGAATGAGATAACTTGCCGTCTATGAACGGTCAACGCTATTTAGCCCATTATTAGCAGGAATCTTATTTATTTGGTGTTTGATTTTTACACTGGGTATTAATTTCATATGTTTTTGTTCTTCACTTTATGAAAATGCTGGGCCACATCGGTTTTGATATTTTTGTTCTCAAAACATTGTTAAAGTTAGGCCCCCTTCAAAAAAATCTCTTAAAAGATCAAACTCAGCATATCAGTTAAGCCTAACAGTACGCAGTCCAAGCTAATTTGTTTCCCTCTGCATTGAAAGTCCCCACCAAATTTAAACTAGGGAATAATTCCAAAAGAAATTTCAGTTCTATTACCTTATTACCCTGTGTTAATATAGGGTAAATGTCACGTCATTTCTCCCAGTGCGAGAGAATTCACACACCCCATTGAAAAATAATTCAAAAATAGAAAATACTGAAATCAGAGACAATCCTCTTGCCGCTGGCCCCCTGCATTTTTTTTCAAATTCGCCACGTTGTTTTCCTATCGGTGTGACATGCAAAAACATACATAAAATAAATGCTGCCAACCGCTACCAAATGTGCTAGGGTTCGGGAAAAGCACATTTTTACATTACTGGATGCTATTGGTTAGTTATTCTTATTATATATTTTTAAAATGTGAATAATATAATTTGTTTGCTTAATAAAACTATCCAAATGAGATGATTTATATTCTACAAACACATTGGACAAAAGTGGTTGTGTATTTTCCACTTTTGAATATCAACTTAAATTTTATAGTAAAATTTGTTCTCTCAACCAGTATACATTGTTAATTTCTCATAAATAATTTAAGCAAAAATACGCTTATCCCTAGAAAAATTCTATCCACTCGTAAGGAATAATTTCAAAATTAACGGAAGTAGCTCAAGGTGCGAGTATGTTGGTGAGCCGGAATTTTTGAAGTTACATGACACTTGTCAATACGAATTTCTATGTAACAATACTAACGCACTATCTATTTGCCACGGCCACCCCATAAAATTAGAGCTTGTGGGCAAGTAACTAAAAATCGGCCGAAGTTGGGGGTCTAGCAGAACAAAGTAAAATTCACATAACTGAACGAATTAAAAAGTTTGCTCTCTTCTACCCAACTTTTGTGTAAAGGAACATAGAGTTTTTTTTTTGCAACGATTATCTAGTTTAGTAAGTCTGACAGTTGGCGTACTTAATGGGGACGTTCAGATTTCTAGATCGATCACATAAAGTGATTGTTTTAGTTGACGTCTATGGAAGGGTAGCTGATAGTTATAAATCTAGTCAAGAATTTCGTAACTAAGTACTACGTTGACAGTTCGTACAAGTGATTGACATAGAAAAAGTGGCGTTAGCGAGCAATTTAGTTTTTACATTCAAGGTACAATTAGTCCAGACTAATCTCGTCGAATTAAGATAACTAAGTTTTTGAATGTGCCCGCATTTATCTCAAGGTAATTGACTTGGGAGATGTTAAAGTCTGAGCGCAAGGGAAAATAACGTTGAAAACTTTCTGATACGGTGTGTTTATGTGACTGCTAGTAAACTCCTTTCAGCGCCATTTACCTACAGCAAACAGGTACTAGGAGAACGCTGAATCAAACCAAAAGTCGAGCTATAGGCAAAGACTAATAATGTTGGCTTATTCTGTTTCCATGTTAGATGGTCTGGAAGTTTAAATTGTATTTTCCTGACAGCTTAAATGCGCAAGTCTTCTTATTGATCTCTGATGGCAGGATATCAGCTGATTGTTTTAATAGTACCGGTTGCCTATAGTTTTTTTTAATTTATTGTGCTTACATGCTCTTCATTGGAGATTGACGCACAATTTTTGAAGAATTAACTTCTGCAGATCCATAGTGAGATTCTTAGTACGGTCTTGCTAAGGTAAAGATTTTATGCATATTTATCATCGAAGGTGGCACAGCCTTTGAGAATTTTTGCCTTAGGAAAGAGTTTCAGTGCACTCTTGAGCCGCGATCCAAGAATATTTTTCATAACTTTGACTAATCATATAATCGTATATCCATCATCATCTGCATATCGTCGTAGTTTCCATAGATCACAAAGAAAGAAATTTATTGTGTTTTACATTCGCTGCCAAAGAGCACCTTCGGCATAGCTTTTAGAACACCAAATCCAAACGCACTTAAGGTAACTAGGTTTTTGAATGTGCCCAATGTGTTCGAATGCTTATCGTAGCCGTTTTTCTTTTTTAGTTCAGAGCAGAACCTGAACTGTTATACAAAAATTTCGTGTTTCTTTTTTAGCTCAGATACGTCAGAGCTCAAATTTGTGTTTCTTTTTTCGTTCAGAGCATGATCAGAGCGCGCTCTATGAGCTCAGAATAAATTGACTGAGCAGCCTGATAAAAAAGATGATTTCACATGTACAAGCACACTTCCAGTCACATTTGACAGAAAAAAAAACAGGAAAAACAAAAAAATATCAGAATGCTCTGAGCGCACTCGGTTCAGAGCACGCTCATAATGCTCGAGCTCAGTTTAGTGCTCAGCTCTGAACTAAAAAAGAAAAACGCCTATAGTTGAAAAGTACTTTTTAGTAAACAACTCACTCTTTTAATGATTGAGATATCATTGAATTATAAATTACGAAATGTTATTACGGAAAAGCGTAAATAAAATAATCTATTCTGTTGCGCAGATTAATGGAAAAAACTATTAACTAACTTGATAACAATCTACTAGGGGTATAACAGTGGAGATTAGAGAAATGTAGCAAATGCGGTAAAGTATGTATATATAATTAGAGAGTGAGAGTGTAATAATAGTACAATAGTTTTCAGCGTTGGTATATATATAAGACAATAAGAATATATATGAAATAGATATATCAATATAGAAATGTAAACTAAATTTACTCAACATAATCTCCTGTACTTGAATCTGTTTTGGACTGTGAAGGGAGTAAGCTAATTGTGTATTTGGCACAGAATCTGATTTCTTTATATCTAACATGAGACGTGGGATAACCCTAATAAAAAAAAAATAAAAAAAAATACGGAAAATAAAAGATGTTGGTAAGGCAATCAAAAAAAAATTGGAAAATAACTAAAGAAGTTGGCGTGGAGAATTCTTAACAGGAAAAACAATGACACAATACGCATTACAGGCTTACAGCAGATGCCATGTCGAAATTTTTTAAGATGGCTCAAGGTGAAGGACGAAAAAAAAGCGGCATCGTTGGATTTCCAATTTTTGATCCCGACCACTCTAGAGTGGACGTTGTGAAATGGTGCACTGACATCGATACAATAATTGAACGTGAAAGTTTAAAAGATTTTGATGTCATACCTCGTGTGCGTTCGTCATTGATCGGACGATCAAAAACTTAGTTCGATAAATACGGCTATCAACATTACTCTTGGTCTGATCTACGATCATCTATTATAAATACATATGTTTTCAATTGGAGCAGATATTGTTGGCTAACTCCGACAGCAATGAGTTTGGGTCTTGTTTCGATTTAGTGGTGAAAAAAGTATCACAAATTAACCGCCTACTATTTGACATCCCAAAATAGTAAAGGTAGTAATAGGCTGCATCACAAACATTGGGTTCAAAAACACAATGATGTCATGCCAAACTCTGTACAATGTTTAATAGATCATGTTTCGTCTATTGGTGAATCACCTCGAAGACAATTTGAAGCAATAACCAACAAAACAAGGGAGATTCTGGTTCAAAGAAAAGACGATGAAAAGAATATGCAGTTATGTAAGTTACTTAAATTTTATTAAATTTGATTTTATATTATTCTTTCAAGAAATAAAATGAATTTCGATCCCATTTATTAAGTGAATGATAGATATTAAAAAAAAAATAAAAAATTATGGCAAGTTTAGGTTTGATACCTGAACCTCTGATATAATACTGTTGTACATATTTGTACCATTGGTACTGTAATGGTAAGAGACAAGTTCATGTCTTTGTGCTCAAGTGATTATTGCCCGTAACTCAAGTGGACAAGCTGAATATTGCCTCTGAGCTGCATGAGTTTGTTGTTATTGGAATAGGAATGATTAGGAACAAGTTAATGCCTGCGAGCTATGAAGACTATTACTGGATACTGGTATGCACTTTGAACTAATTTGTGAGTTCAATCGGGAACGATGAAAATCGCAGGATGCTCGGGCTATAGTTGAAAAGAACTTTGTAGTAAACAGCTCACTGTATTAATGACTGAGATTATCAGGCGTGATTTTTTGAGCTTGGATCTCAGCAAAACGAAGTAAAGTAGGATTTTCAGCACGCAATTAATAAAACTACGCCCTACTTGAATAATATTTTATGAAGAGTCATTAAGGAAAAGGATAAACAAAATTTCAGCTAAAGTATGCGAGGTTAACATGGCTGCGTACTCAGTTTTTGGCTAAAATATATATAACGGTACATTGATATTTGGACATATCTCGAAAACAGTGCATACGAATGTAACAAAAATTCATTTCTAAGGTAATTATTTGGATTTATTTATTTTACCTGAAAACGGTAAGAACAATTTTGGACAAAATACTTACTCAGAGTGAAATTGATGTTTCCAAAATGATTGCGTCCTTCAGTTTTAATTCGAATCACCGAAAACGCTAATTTTAGAAACACTTCATGTCTCCTCGAAAACCCCATTTTCGATTTGGAAGAAACTTTAAAAAACTTAATAATGCTTACATCCCTCCCGAACAATACCTGTTACTAAGTCTTCACCTGAAATGTTTAGCAATTGTATTTATTAAACTAAATGTTGAAAAATTTGTTTTTCTGTATAGTTATACGAAAACCCCTTAAACGATTTTGTTCAAAATACCTATTTAGGACAATAAAATAATTCCAATTAAGATCCCATACTTACTTAGTCGTTCTAAAAAAATTCGAATAAATCCGTTTTTTAATTATTTCTCAAAATGGCTTGCCCAAACCCCGATCTGTCTTCGTATAAATTTGTAAAACTCAAAACTGTTTTGCCAATCAAAACGCAATTACAGCTACGAAAAACTTATTTTTAGAAAATATTTCCTCATTCCTTTTTTTTTTTTTTTGATGTTTAATCTTAGAGTAATTCCAACCACTTGGAGCGTACAAATCAGAAAATTCAACGTCATTTGCACCCCACACACGTCTATCGGCATATTCGATTTATAACTACTAATGCAAATTCAGAATCAAATCCCTGAATTATATGTGTATCTATTTATCTTTGTAAAGATATCGGTCTATCACGAACCCTACTTCCAATCACAGACACCTTACCTTAAGAAAAAATAAGAACATGCCCTAACAGATCAGAAAACAGAAACTCCTGCTCCTGCTACACTTTGCCTGTTACCGAGAGCTTCAATTTATAAAAAACTCGCATTGTGATTTGATATTGATACACCTATATACTGCCATATCAGATGAATAACCCAAGAGCAATATTCCTATATTTTATGAATCGTTTCTTCTTCTCAGATCTTTACCTACCTACTACCATTGTATATGAAACAAAGTGATAGAACTATTAGTTTCATATACAATGCTACTACCTAATAAAATAAGAAAACAACCAACCAAACTTTTGATGAACGAGAAAGTTTCATGCGACCCAGTCGTGAACTTTGTCTGTTAATGCCAGTAGATTCTGGAAAATGCTCCCGCGCCGAATCAGAGAAACAAGACTGAAAAAGAGATTTTCTTACTTGTCTGCCAACCTAAATTTTTTTACATTTAAGTTATAGTATTCTTTTTTTTTATATAATTATCATGCACCAAATTTTTACACTACAATTTGTGAATTTGAATCGGCAGTTTATAATTTTATATTTTTAATTGTAATGCTTTTCATTTAATGGTAGTTTTCATTGTTTCTTCTAATCAATTATTAAGCTTATCACAATTTTTAGTATATCTATAAAATGAATCCCTATTTCCCTTGGTCACGGCATCACGCCTGAACGGCTGGACCGATTTCGCTAATTCTTTTTTTGTTCTGTTCATTATTATCAGGAGAAGGTTCTTATGAAAGAAAAAATTAAATCAATGTTCGTGGCCCAACATCATTCCAACATCTGCGAACTGTTGATGGTGTATTGTGCGGCACATACAGAGAAGCCTGTCAACGTTTGGGATTGCTAGAGAATGACACTCATTGGGACCACACTCTCGAAGATGCCGTGGTTTCGTCAAATGCTAAACAAATCCGAACATTGTTTTCCATAATTTTGTCTACATGCTTCCCATCAACACCGATTGATTTATGGAACAAATATAAAGATCACATGGCCGAAGATATATTACATCAAAACCGTCTTAGAACATCAAATGCAAATTTGGAAATTAACGAAGAAATATACAATGAAGCATTAATTTTAATTGAAGACGTGTGCTTAATGCTTACCAACAAAGGATTAATACAATTAGGAAAGACAATCGCCCAATGCACGACGCATTTAATCAAGAGTTAACACGCGAAACCCAATATGACTCCGAGGCATTAAAAGAAACTGTTCTAAGAAACGTTCCCCTTTTAAATGAGCAACAAAAATATGCCTACGATACGCTAATAAAAATAGTGAACGATGAAACTGGCGGATTTTTTTTCTTAGATGCTCCCGGTGGGACTGGAAAAACGTTTTTAATAACATTGATTTTGGCAACGATTCGATCGCAAAATGGTATCGCACTTGCACTTGCTTCATCAGGTATTGCAGCTACGTTGTTGGAAGGCGGTCAAACAACTCATTCCACGCTCAAATTGCCGTTGAACATGCAAATTAATGAAACACCAACTTGCAACCTTTCGAGAAATTCTGCGATGGCCAAAGTTTTGCAGCAGAGCCAATTAATAGTTTAGGATGAGTTCACGATGGCACACAAAAAATCTTTGGAAGCATTAGACCGCACGTTGCAAGATTTACGAAAGAACCAGAACCGGTTTGGTGGTGCAATGATTTTATTGGCAGGTGATTTTCGTCAAACACTACCAGTAATACCACGATCAACGCCAGCCGACGAACTTAACGCATGTTTAAGGTCATCCATTTTATGGAAAGACGTTAAAACGCTCAAATTAAATATAAACATGCGAGTCGAATTGCAGAACGACCATTCTGGAGAAGTTTTTTCCAAACAATTGCTCGATATTGGTAATGGCAAAATACCTGTTGACTCATCGTCTGGATACATCACATTTCCTACCAATTTTTGTCACTTTACTGAAACTAAGACCGAACTCGTCGAGAAGGTTTTACCAAACATTGCTCAAAATTACAGAGATCATGTATGGTTGAGCGAAAGAGTTATATTGGCTGCAAAAAACGTTGATGTCAACGAAATGAATTTTCAGATTCAAAATAAGATAGCTGGCGCATTAATGACATACAAATCGATTGATTCCGTTACTAACCAAGATGATGTTGTCAACTATCCAACGGAGTTTTTAAATTCGCTGGAGTTACCTGGATTACCGCCTCATAATCTGCAATTAAAAATCGGTACGGTAATCATTATGTTGCGGAATATAAACCAGCCACGTCTTTGTAATGGCACCCGACTTGCGGTGAAGAAATTAATGAACAACGTCATCGAAGCCACAATTTTGAAAGCAAAGTACAAAGGCGAAGACGTTTTGATTCCACGGATTCCTTTGATTCCGAATGACATGCCATTCAACTTTAAACGTTTGCAATTTCCAGTGCGACTAGCATTTGCAATGACAATAAATAAATCTCAAGGGCAGTCCCTAACTGTTTGCGGCATCAACCTTGAAAATCCATGTTTTACACATGGCCAATTATATGTCGCCTGTTCCCGTGTCGGTATACCAACAAAACTGTTTATATTAGCGCAAGATAAAAAAACTAAGAATGTTGTATACCATAAAGCATTAGAATAAAAAACACTCTTTTTATGAATTATACCAATTCGAATTCAATATTCATAGTCATAACTATCGGGTCAGCTAGATCTACCTGACAACTTTATAATAAAACAATTAACTTAATAAAATCAAAAATCTGCTCATTTATGGCGTCTAAGGCGGAACAAAGTTCGCCGGGTCAGCTTGTATTTAATATATGTCAACGTAGTAAGCCTTCAAATATCTACTTAAATAAATAAAAAAGAGGCATTTAGTCCACATTTAAGATTAAATTAATAACATTTATATAGCTTTAATGATACTTAAGAATCGTATTACATTATCAGTAATTTCAAAATTTTGTTAATCCATACTAATAATTAATTCTTACATCTTCGAAGGTTTGTTTACTATTTCAAACCTCATTGAACATTTGTTCGCCTATATAATATAAATAAGTATTACCACGTCACTGTGTAAAAATTCCCTGTACAAAATATATGGAAAATACATTTTTATGATTTTTAAAGTTTCCCTTTAAAATTTTCCAATTTTATCGCCGTATGTAGTTTCCTTGGGCGTAGACAAACTCAACAAAAATATATAACTGAAATCGCACGATCCGTTCTCGAGTTATAGGTGGTCTTACGGATGCAACTTTGTTTTATTTATGTGGAAAACAATAAATAAGGCTGTCGTAAAGTTTTCTAGAAAAGAAAAATTGGTTTCATAAAGCTTTATATGCACAAGACTATCATCTGCGGTTACTTTGCATAGTTTACATAAATCTACAAGACCAAATTGTGTAATTACTTTCGCGAGGATTCCCCCAGACTATCTAGGCCTTGGCATTGACCTTCACTTTTGTTTCAATGACCTAATCGGTCGGCACACACGAGTCAATTATAGTGAAAGGGATTTCCGCATACTCCCAGTGGTTGCATGTTTTTATGCATTTCATATTCCAACAAAAAGTTGGGAGGACAACAGTGCGAAATTGAAAGCGATGCGTACTTAACTGGCCGGTGCCGGTTTGCATTGGTCCAAGGCCGAGTATGGGAATTGTTTTGACTTTGGGGATAACTCGATCCATGCCAGCTCGATGGCTCCTTGTGTAGGTATAAAAGGAGAATAAAACGCCACAGACAATCAGAGTTCTTCAAAGCGAGTACTAGTACACATCACTAGCAGCGTTTTTTAGTTTCAATCAAAACAAACAAATCTCAAGCAATCATAATGAAATTCTTCGTTGCATTCTCGGCTTTGCTTGCGGTCGCTTCAGCCAGTGGGCTGTACTATACCCCGTTTCTGGTTCGAGCTGCTATCCAACAGCAGCAGTACCATAGCCAGGACGCATTAGGTCAATATTCGTATGGATACAGGGGACCATTGTCCGCCAAGCAGGAAGTGAAGACGTTGGACGGAGTTACCCGTGGATCCTACAGCTACCAAGATGCTGAGGGAAAACTGCAGACGGTCGATTACATAGCAGATGATGGTGGTTTCCGTGTTGCCGCTACCAACCTGCCCAAACCAGTTGAGATTCCAAAAATTACTCCAGCAGAGGAGCCATTACCTGTAGCCGAGACCCCCGAAGTAGCTGCCGCCAGATCAGCTCATTTGGTTGCTTTTGAGGAAGCGAAGCAACGCGGCAAGACCGCTTCGTCGTCGTCATTGATGTTCGCCCAAAATGACTTACCACGTCCAGTTGAAGATACCCCTGAAGTGGCACGCGCTAAGGTAGAACATTTAAATGCTGTCGAGAACGCCAAACTGAGGAACGCTGTCCTGAAGGCCAATGAAGTACCCGTACAGGGCGGTCAATTTATTTCTCCATTTCAATACATCAGCAGTCGTCCACATGCTCTTCCTATTCAATACAGATCAACTATCGTGCCGAGTGGATTTTCATACTCATACGGTTTAAATGGTGAGATCCATCCTGCTGGGCGGTATCTCAGCTCGCACTACATCCAGCAGTGAACTTCTCTACCTTCAGTTGAAATCGCAGATGGCTTATAAATATTGTTGACCAATTTAAATACGAAATAAATTAATTTGTGTTTTAATTTCGATTATGATAACTTACCTCATTCACAACAGTTTAGTAACATAGCCTGACAGCTAACTTACATGTTTTGAATGTTTTTGGCTTAAAAAATGGTGCCAGCTAATGGGGACGTTCAAATATCTAGTTTAATAAGTTTAATATGGCTGACTTGATGTGCCTCAGTTAAGATTGAACCAGATCTTTCACATGACCAGATTTTTCAGTTGACGTTTATGGACGACGAATCTAGTCAAACTTTGGTACGAAAAAAATCAATCTTTTTCCGATTTCAGAGCACTCGAATTTTTTTGGCAAATCGCAAACTCTATCAAAAAAATTATCGAAAACGATATAAAACAAAATTTAGTTAATTTGTTCATGTAGATATAGATTAAAATTTGCCCCCTTAAGACAATGTCAGTTAACTTAAGGCGAATAAAATCAATCAATTGGCTAGCAAAATAATCTGCACTATGACGTACAAAAGACTAAGAGCGCTTAAATGCTAACGATTAAATATTTCGTGCTGACAACTGAAGAAACTCACATAACTTATTTATTGACTTTAATCGGTCTAATGTCCAAAATATTAGAAGCATGAAGGAGATAAACCCGAGCCACATAAACAACGACTTTGACAAATGTATAATTGCTGCAGCACAGAAGTCGTATTATTTAACTAAACCTATTTGAAACACCGGCACCAACTCTGTCATCTGTCAATACGTTGGGAAAAAATATAACTTCAACGCGTACGCTGTTTAAATCGAACGCAATCGATATAAATCGATCGCACAAAATCTATACACGTTCTCATCAAAACTGACAGATAAAGAGAAAATTAGCAAAATAACGAGTAACGAGTAGTTCCTCTCTTGGCTCGAAACAGCTCAGAGAATTTCAACGGACAAGTACTGATAAATTTATGTCAAATGCAAAAAGTTGACAAAAAACAAATTCAAAATCTGTCTTAAAAATCAATTGCTAAGGAAAAGAAAATCTGTGAAAAAAAACAAAAAAATGGTGGTGGTCGAATGTTCTCCTAGAACTTCATATATATGTTGCAGAAAGGTATGTTATATATTTATTTGTGATATGGATTAGATGTCAAATATGAAAGTGGCTCAAAGTAGCTCGAAATCTATCCACATACTTCGGGGTATTTTTTCAGCTCTCTGAGAGAGCTTCGCTCAATTTGTTATGTTTAACAGATTGTTAGTGTTGGGCTCTGGAAATATCCCGAGTGGACCCAATTGTTTTTGTTTTTACACCTGCCATAGAAGGAAAAAAAGAAAATGTGTTTGCTAATAGTTTAAATTAAAAAAATAACTTTTCTAAGGTCCGGATGTAACGGAACCAAACGGAAATATTTCCAATTTCAACAACCTCCTCACCAACGATCACTATTACCTCTACTTTTCTCTTTTTGGGTTCCTATTCCTTGTCCTCCAGCACAACTCTTCCGTCCTGGCATTACCCATTTCCTTTTCTAAGGTCCTCCGCGTCCTGACACTACCTTCTTCTATCTTCCACCCTCCTTCGTTTTGCTTTTTCCCCACAAAGCTACTTGTGTCCGTTCACTTCGGACTAGGAACTCTTTTCTTTAACTCAACAAAGAAACTTATCGATTTTAAATCTGTTACAATGGTAACTCGGACGCTGCCTCCTCTTGGATCACACCGGTTGAACAGAACTCCTGCAATGAAAACTCAACTTCAACTTCTTTCAATAAAAACACTATTAGGTACTACGGGTCCGCCAAATAACTTTTTTTTTTTTTTTGAAAATGCTATAAAAAAAAAACTACTGAATATTTTCTCAAATTTCTTTTTTTATTTGAAAGAACAATCCTTCCGGTTAATAATGGAAAATAATTTCATTCAAATGGCTGCCTCGGCTGGCCATGCAGTAGCCTACACGATCGGTCCAATTTTTAAGCACATTATCGATTGTGTGCAGCTGTATTTCACCAATGGCTTCACGAATATTGTCCTTTAAAGCGTCAATTGTCTCTGGCTTGTTGGCGTAGCACTTATAATAGTCCAACGGTGTCGAATCGCAGCTCCAAGGTGGCCAAACGACATCAGCTCTGCGGCTGATAATGCGATCTTCAAAAACAGGGCGCAAAACATCGAGTGTAGCCCACTTAGCGAAGCGAAAACGCATTCGATGGTCATTTGGCTTCAACTCCTGAACCAATTGGACATTGTATGGCGTCATTCCAAGGTCTTTATGCAAAATTCGTCTCAATGATGTCTCCGAAATGTTCAATTGATGAGAACGACGGTGAATTGATGTTGATGGCGCTTCACGCACACTTTCTGCCACAGCAGCAATTTTCTCGGGTGTACGCACAGTTTTTGGCTTTTCACGCTTTGGTTTATGCCAGTTTCTTTCACTCTTTTCACAAGATAACGAACGTACGGAGCTGACGGTGCTTCTCTTCCAAGTTCCGTACGCAATTTTCGCACACATTCTGCAACATTACCATGATTTTCGAAGTAATGTCGCAATATTTCCCAGCGTTGTTCAAGCGTATACACAACCATATTCGTTCAGTGCAAGGATAAAACTATTTATCTGTCGAATCAGACATGAGCTAAGTGTTACCATTCGCGAAATAAGCATTAGTTGAAAAAAAAAGTTAGATGGCGGACCCTTTATATGCTTTTTATCTCTTTTTATAACAAACCATTCTTTAAGATTGGTGGGGTGCGATCACCGGTAGAAATATCTAGAGGGGGGTACACATTAGGACCAACCTGTAAAATGTTCCAATAAAAACAAGGAATAAGGCGAATTATATATTTTTCAAGCGCTGAAAGTAATCGATTGCTTATTCTTGGTACCTGGTAATACTGCCGCAGCAATATGACAGCATTTAGTTGAGAACAATAAAAAAAAGTACTCAGTATGGTTTTATTGGTAGCCTATGCACAGCAACATTGAACTTTGGCTGTGGGTCATAAACTAAGTATTAAATAGACTGTCATCTCAGGAAACCTAAGAGAAAATGCCAACGAGCTTTTTTCCTTAAAGTACGTGTGCCGAAGTGTTGTTATATCGTGGGATTTATCCCTTTCTGTGGGAATTTCGATGTCCGATATTCGGTGGGATAAAGCAGCAAAATTGTTTTTATATTAATTTCTTTCCGTGTAATACAAATTTTACCACAAAAATTCTATTTTTTTTCCCAAAAAAGTATCGACGGATTTTTAAGGGAATTTACGGTGAAATGGGAAAAATTACCACGCTTCGTGGGATAAACGAAGAGAGAGTGCTAAAACAGTGGTGTGTCATACACTTGCATTATGGGAACCTGACAGTTAATTTTATTCATTTCTTTTATTACTCCCGCCTTTTAGAATTCTTTCTTTTGCTGTTCACATGATTTCGCAGATAGGAAATTTAAGAGAGAATTTGTATTTTCAAAATTTGTGAGGGAAATCGGCAATCGGTTAGGTGCGCTGGAGCGACAGTCTATTTAAAACTCAGTTTATGCTTTATGTCTGTTGAGGCTGCTACGATATGACATAATATATTTAAAACGATTTGCTTTAAAAAAGTACGCTGTTGCTGTCAAATTATCGGGTAACTAGAATCGCGCTGCCATTGTTTTTTCTTAACGCAGTACTTTACTGAAAAGAGTAAACGTCCTAGCATATTTGACTGTTAGCATCATTTGAATTTTAAGCGTTACCACAACTGTTTCGCAAACCTTTAGAAACATTTACCTATACGCGTATGTAGGTATCATATATTGCAATCCGATACTAACATATTATAAAATTCCTACTCGTCTGCATAAACCACAACTAGATCATATGCATGATCAATTGTCAGTTGTGACGATTGCCACAATTTCCTGCGTTCGATCAAGGTCTTTTCGTGTGAAGCATAAGACCAAAGGTTGATGCTCCGAAAAATTATTACAAACAAGTGCCAGCAACGTCGCCGTCGATAGCACCTCAATCCAAACGTCATTAATGCTGAACTAGTTTCTTGGTTCTATATGCATTATAAATACGCGCGCTCACTGCAACTTAATCAGCAGTGGGTAACTTAACACTTTATTAGCCAGTTCAAAGCAAGATCTCTTCAGAAGCAAAATGAAAGGATTTATTACGTTTTTGACAGTAATCGCATGGGCGAAGGCCTCTGAGTTTTATTCGATAAATGACATCGGTCCGCTTCAGTATGGAATCGGTGATGGTAGTATTGCACGACAGGAGATTCGAACACCAGATGGAATAATCCGTGGAACGGTCACTTACATCGATGGCGATGGAAAGTCGAAAACAATTGCTTATGGAGGGGATAACGATCCAAGTATTTCAGAGGCGACTGCCTCGGAAGGACAACAGGATGAATCTACACAACAGAGCCAGGAGATGAATGGCGAATCGGTTCAATCAATGGCTGACAACGAAAATGAGGGAAAGGTTGAGGAGGACGGACCAACTGTGCAGAGTGGTACACCTGAAGGCGATGGCTCAGCAGTGGAACCTAATCCAGCAGCTAACCTTCCTCAGCCGGTTCAGTATACACCAGAAGTAGCTGCCGCTCGCGCTGCTCACTTTGTTGCCAGAGACCAAGCTATTTACCTACAAAGGGTAGCCAGCAATCAGAAACAGCTTATAACTCTGCCTCAACTGATTAATCATCCATTTTTTGATTACCCATCTAACTTTAGGGACTACTATGGAGCTGCCAATCCTCTTCGGACGGTGAATCCATTTTATTACTTGTAAACATTTCTATGAAACCACGAATGTATTATTTATCGCAAATTAAATAAGATGTGTTTTGCTGCACTCAACAAACTCAGAATTATTAACAGGTCTTTTTGTCGAAAAAAAATTGGAAAAATTTCAAAATCATCAGTGACTGCTCGCAAAGAGAAAATACATGCAAAAAAGTTGTATATAGTCACTTAAAAAGAACTCGTGGTTTCGTTTAAACAAATCACTCTATAATTTGTATGTGGATTTGAACTTGTAACAGGCTAAAACTGCTTACCCTACCGAGCTATAACTAGGACTTAATACGGAGAAGGATTTGGTGCTTTTTTCTGTCGGAATCGGCCAGCTCATTCAATATAATGAGTGTGCAATTTTGAAATTTTCTTTAAAATTGCAGATGTCACTTGCGGTCGACAGATGAAATTTCTTAATTTTTCCGACATACATCTAAAAGATAGGCAAACTTTGTTTTTACACACACTTTTAAATGTCAGCTTACAGTTTTTTTTTTTTGGGAAATTTATATATTATGGCGTTTTTCATTGAAGATCGGAGAAAATTGTCTCCAAAACCCATAATTGCCCTTTTTGATGAGATTCCTTTGAGCACGGGAGAATTGGTTCTCTATTGTTACTTTGTATTTGCTTTTAACAATAAGCATGAATGCTTTAATGAACCATATTAAAATTATAATAATTATAATAATTATATTATAATAATTGTAATTTTATAAAACAACTTGTTATATTAGATACTACCTTTATAGACTCGGAAAAGAAATACATAGAAGAAAATAACAATACGGACTCTGTTCTGAATGACGCCGTCGCGTTGTTTTGAAAAAAAATTCCCTTTTTAAAATTCGTCCGGAGTGGGGGCTTTGACTCAATTTTTTTTTTTTTTCTTTTTCTCTTGGAGTAAGACTGATTTGAAGACAGCTCATACATCATTGAAAAAAGCATCCTGAAGTCTTTCTAAACAAAACGACATGAAAACATTTTTCCAACCCCACCCGACAAGATTTTCCAGTAGCATATGAACACTATATTACAAAAAAATTCTGCTCCAGACCAGTGTTCCCGTACTTTGAAGACTGTTTTCTCCCTTTTTTATCAGTAAAAGCTTGAGTTTTCCCTCAATTTTCACTTGGTTGCATAAAAAAATTGCAACTGTTCTTATTAACAAGCATAAAATAGTATATCACATAAAAATACACATGTTATACATTAGGTAATTTCATTTTGTACTGGACATAATATGAAAACGAGTGAATGCATTCAGATGTATAAAAAGTCCTACGTAGATGTTCGGTGGGCTGTTTTCCTTCATGTTTAATAAATATAAGCACTTCACTCCTTGAATTTTTTTCGTAAAAATACCTACGATCTAATTTTATTTTTCAACATTTTACGTTTTATACAGATTTTGTATTTTTCCACTTTTTTAAAGTTTGTCCCTTTTTTCCCCCTTTTTCTTTCAAAAGGCCCTAAATTGGCGCTTTTCCCCTCAATCTGGGACCATTGCTCCAGACGCTCAAACACGGCCGGAAAGAGGGAAATAAGAAAAAAAAATTTCTTGGACATGCAATTCAGATCTATTTTTCAAAATAAGTGGCAGTGTGTCAACTTTCTCCTAAGCCAACTAGCCCCGGTCTAACTATACGTGCGTCAAAGATAATGGAATACAGAGATATATAACTTTCCAGTGGAAAGGCGGCTGCCTACAAGCTGTTTTCCAGAAAAATTCATGAAGTCACACACACTTGCTTATTTCTATTCTAGTAGCAACTGACAAATGTACACGCATGTATTTTATTAAATGAATTACTTTGATTTTATTAATGATTAAATTTAATTCATTTAATTAAAGATTTCTTTCAAACTTTCTTTTTCAAAACTATGGTAAAAGCAAAGAAAATAGTAATCGAAGAATATAGCTCAGATTCGTCCCTTCCCTTGCATCGCATACTTTTGCTTCCGTGTGAGCTCGAATTAGACTTGAATCCTGCTGTAAGCCACAAGAGCATTTTGATGAAAAATTATAAGATATGGACAGGGACACTAATCAATTTTTTTGTGTTATTAATGGTGTTGCATTTATTTCATTTACAGGTACACCAACATTTCAAAATGAAACAAACCACGCAGCGGGAAATAGTATAATCAATTTTCAGATCATGATTCGTGATCTCAATGAAAAGCAGGATCACATGTTGTTGTTGTGAGTCATGTAAAACGATGATCTGAATCATAATTGATAATAAAAATGGATTTTCGAAAAACAAGAGTAAAATGGATGTCCTTCCTTGGTTTTCCATTTGAAACCCCGAAAACGATGCTAAAAAAAACTGCTTACATCTCAAAATGTAAACGATTTGTAATGCTTTCATGCTTAGCAATACCTTGTACTCATTTTTTAGATAAAGGAAAACGGTGATAGATCACGTAAGATTATGATCGTATAGACTAAATGGTTTTTTCAAATTTTAGTGATCAAAATAAGTTGTGTTCAGGCCGAACTTATTTTTTGCCAGTTTTTGAGGAGTATTGTTTCGACGATAGTCTTCTCGAAAGTTACGTTATTAGGGCTGAGTACATTTCGAACCAAAGTTTTCAATATTTCTTACAATATTGTTTGAATTATTTTACAAGAACCGCGCTAACGATTTTGATCGAAATACATATCCAAGATGACAAAAGTATTCTAAATAAGATTCCCTACTAAGTTTTTCTCAAAAAATAAAAGTCGTATTAAAAATGCTTCTCAAAAATGACTACCCGAATCCTAATCTGTGTTCACACATGGTATATTTCTGTAAAGTTCAACGCCACACTGCCAATAAAAGTTAAATTACAACAAAATGTAAAAGTATGCCTGTGCTAATCGAGTGGCGAGAAAGTCAAGCTGAATTCGGAAGACAGTCGAAAAGCAGACCTTACCTAACACACTCCAAAAGCTTTTGGTCATCCCGAAAATCCTATCTACACCGCTATGTGTAGGCGCGTTTTATTGCACGTCTATTTTAGCAAAGTAAAATACACGTTTGCACAGTAAAACTACTGCAGCAACTTTTGTGTCACATTTGTGAAAAATTGGAGACACTGTTTTTCGACTTTTAGTTTGATTCATCGATCTACTAAATCCTGCTGTCGTTAAATTCCTTCTTCTTGGGACAGATAAATAGATTTTACTTAACTTTGCTTTGCTGAGATAGATGTTCAATAAAACACATGTACACGTCAGTAGAAATAAACCTGACACATAAATGAGTTACAAACAAAATAAAAATAAAAATATCAAATTTAACGAATTTTGCTTGAATCTACTTTATTAAAAAAAATCAATTCCATAACTATATACGATCAGTCCATTATCCCCCTTCAGTGAATAACATGCGAGGTTACAAAGTGCGTGTTCGGCAAAAGAGCACCACTCAGACCGTAGGTGTACGAATATCCATTTGGGAGCAGAGTTGAACGATAGGCCAGTTGCAGTGGGGCGAGAATCGGTGCGCTATGCAGCAGCGAAAACTCATTATCGATCTTTTCAATTGCAGCATTCCTTAGCTTAGCCTCTTCGACAGCATTCAAGTGTTCTGCTTTGGCTTGTGCCACTTCGGGTGTGTCCTCAACTTGTCGGGGCAATTCAATGGGAGCCACAGTCACTGGCTCTGGTTCTATGTCACCATTTCGCTTTTTGGCTTCTTCCACAGCAGCCAAATGAGTAGATTTTGCGGCTGCAACTTCTGGCGTGTCCTCAACCTGCTGAGGTATATCCTGTGCAGGTACTTCTGGAACCTCAACTGGTTTGGGCAGATTGGAAGCAGCAACTCGGAAACCACCCTCATCGGCTGTATAGTCAACAGTCTGAATAATTCCATCCGAGTCGGTATAGCTATATGATCCACGGGTTACGCCATCCAAAGTCTTAACTTCTTGTTTTGCCGACATGGGTTCGCTATATCCAAAGGCATACTGACCGAATTCATCCTGAGCGTGGTATTGATGCTTGGTTGCTGGTATGACCAAACCAGCTGGAGCGTAATACGATACACTAGCTGAAGCAACTACCAGCAAGGCGCAAAATGCGACAACGGTTTCCATCATAATTGTGCGGTGGTGGTTGGTGTTAAGTGAAAAGAAGACGCTGCTAGTGAAGTGAACTAGTACTCGCTTCTGAGAACTCTGAGTCTGCAATTGATGGATGGTGGAGTTTTATACCACATTGTGATGGAATGTCATCTTTAAATGTATTGCTTTCAAATCTAACTCAGTACATGTGAGTACGGCGTAAAAACCGCATAGCCTACTTGCGATTCTGAAGCAGCAGAAGGGAACAACCTTGACAAAGGTAACCAATAACCAGCGGTTATTTCACTTTTAATATCAGTAATCAGATAGTTGCGTGGATATGCATCACACCTATGCGTTGTGGGATTGTTGCAACTAAAAGAGCTTAGATATATTTATGTGTGATTGATGTAGTTTACAGAGAATCGGGGTCAACCGATTTAAATGAACTTTTGTGTATCTATACAAGAATGTTGATGAGCTTCTCATATGGGATAGTGAACTAAATACAAAAAACAAACAACAATCTTTCAATTGTTAAAAGTGAAGTACACACAAATTAAGCTCATCTGGAAATGGGGAAGCTGTGAAACGCGTTGAAAATAGAATAAAGCGTTTTAGAAGAGATTTTCGACGCCTCTTACGATGCATATCTGTGTATGCCTTATCGACGAGTTTTGACGCCTTTTTCAACGCGTTTTTAAACCAGTTTTTGGACGCGTTGTTTGACTTGCTTGGAACCTATTTGTTAATGTGTATTTCGAAGTTCTTACGCTTTTTTAGATGCGTTTCTGTAGGTACGGGTTATTGGATGCATTTTTGGCCGCCTTTTTCCACACGTTTTTGGATGCATTCTTTCACTACCTTGGTGTCTGTTTTTGGATGTATAAATGTATAATGTATGTATCGATTTTTTAACGCTGTTTTCACGCGGGCATTACTGTATACATTGTGAATCTCAGCCTCGTAAAATATTTGTTTCAGCGATCAAAGGAATTTCGTCGCATTATTAGCAAATTCAAATATGTGTTCTTTTCATTGGGAGGCATTAGATTCTATAATCTATTAATTTTGCAGCACGTTTTTAGCATACGCAGCTATTTAATAGTCAATGTTATTAATAATACTAGTTATTTGTCACTATTGTGATTGTCATTTTTTTTTTTTTTTTTCAAAATCAACTATTCAATAGTGAAATCAACTTTTCAATCGTACAATCAACTATTAAATAGTCAATGTTATTAACAATAACAGTTGTTTTTAATTTTTTGCCTGTCAATTGATTTTTCATAATAATTTTTTTTATTAATCAATTTAGCTATTTAAGCAGTAAGATATAACATTGTGCATAGTTAAAGTTGACTTTATCGAATAATCGTTTAATGACTATCGTCACCCTCGATACCTGTTTTGAAAATGCTTACCTGATAGAATTTTACTTACAAGAAGAATAATTAGTTCCCTGAAAATTCTCCAAAAATTAAAAACAACAAATTTTCTCTCAAATCATTTCAATCGACATTTAGCATTTAATTATTTATTTTACAAAAGAATTTAAAATAATTACATCAATAAACAAACAATTAGAAATATTAAAGTATTATTAATTTTTTTTATGATGGGGTACACAAGAAATATAGGTGAAGTGGTGGGGAATTTATTCCGTTAGACTTAAAAATTAAAGGTCTTTTGTATTCAGTGTATTTTTTAAGGTTTCTTGAATTTGTTTCCCATTTGTACTATCTAAGATTTCAAGAAGATTCTATGGTACGTATTATTTGTTAAATTTATCTCATTTAATACAAAAATACGAACGAGTTACTTACATAATCTGTGGCATATGTTGTGTTGGAAATACAATAACTTGACGGCGATGATGGCCTTATGGTTGCGGAAGAACTACTTAGGCTTCTCTCTACTGTAGAAGCGTTAGCTATCGAATGCACTATAAATCCCTAGATTTTAATTTGCATTAAAAGTAAAACAAATATAAAATAAATTAAGTTAACAGATTTACCTCAGATCAATTGTTTGGGGAATAATTTCTTTTTGATTTGTAATATTTATTTCATGTCCTTCACTGTTCACTTATTGAAGTTGAACGTTTTCTCTACTGGCGTCGAGCACTGCTAGGAGATTTAAAGTTTCACCGATGAGAATCGTTATTCACTTTATTTTTTTTGTTTAATTCTCTATGAGTTACTTATGCAAACAACTTTTCATAAACTCAGAACTCAATGATCGACTCGACATCTCTTTCGCGCAAGCGATCCTACTATTATTCATAAATGTTGTTAGTTGAAAATGACTATGTGGTATTTGGTGTGTACCCCATCATGCATTAAATTGAATAAATACTACTATTTTAAAGTAGGAAGCTATTATAGAATAGTCAAAATTAATTGTTAGTTCTTATTTTGAAGAAACAGTTTAATAACTTAATAAAATGATTGATTTTTAACTATTTTGTAACTACTTTGTAACTATTTTCAATTTATTTTTATGCAAAAATAGTCATTCGACAAATTCCATTGGAATTCATTGAAGAACAATGGCAATAGTTACAAAAGTATCTAACTATTTTTTTCTCTGAGTGATGGAGTATATTAGATTTGAAGTTTCAAACAGCATTTATGAAAATAGCTTCAAAAGATAGAAACAAATGTAAAATAAAATGCCCGCCGTCGTTTGTGCATTCCGTTTCCTTCCTGTTCCCTGGTAAAAGATTTCATTATTTTGTGTTAAATAGTCATCTCAGAAAATTTCAAAAATTTCATGTAGACAAACTCATAACTAATGTCGCTGTACGAATTTTAAACGGAAACCTAATTCTTCATTCCAAACACCGACTCATTGGTCACAAAAAAGAGTTTCTGCTGAAGAGATACCAATTACGAGTATCTTGGCGATTGACCCCGAAACCCTCGCTCGAGACATCGAATAGTCTTTCTGTGGAGAAGGCATTTGTCTTTGACCTTAAAAGCGTTGTAGATGGTGAGTCTATAACATATAGCTAACTTTATAAGCCGAACTGTATAGGGAAGCAAATATATCATTTATTTAAGAACCAAGAAAATCGTTACATTTTGACTAAGAAATTTCACTAGAAATCATTTATATATATGCTCGGTTTCGAATCCAGTTGTTCCATCACTTACAATTGCCAGTGAACATTCATAGAGATCTCCTTCATGGTTCCCAAATTAACGATATACATTGCACCATTCTTGTCCATTTCAATTGCCTTGATCAAATTGCTGGCCACATCCTCGGGTTTCTGATGCTTAGCAGCCAACATTAGATCAACCAACTCCTTGGAGCTGTCCAGAGTTGTATTATCACGTAAGTTTAGCATAAGCTCAGATTGAGTTAAGCCTGGCAAAACTCCAATCACAGATACTCCAGTGCGAAGTAAGATGGTTTCGTCCTATAAAAAAAAAAAATTATAACCACAATAGAAGATGGAGGATAAAATAGGAGTTTACGCTGAGTGAACGAGTGAATCCAATGACACCATGCTTGGCAGCCGAATAAACAGCCAGAGCACCATTTGGTTCCAAACCATAAACCGAAGCAATGTTGACAATTAGACCTCCACGTCCCATTTGGGTCTTGTCCATCAATGGAAGTGCCAATAAGGTGGTGTTAATCAAGCCGGTCTAAAAAACAGTTTCAATTACACAACTTTTGTGGTGAATTTACCGCCGCGTTACTTACCAAATTGACACCAATGGTGGTCTCAACATCACGATCCATCAACACTCCTGCTGAATTGATCAGAAGATCGATGTTCTTGATCATCTGGGCAATCTTCTGCATTCCCTTCTCAATGCTCTGGCGAGACATAATGTCCATGCCGATCCAGAGAATATTGACGTCAGATGCTTCAGCTTGAAGCTTGCGCAAGTTCTCATTGTTTTCCAATTTGCCCACGATCACCAGATTCTAGGAAAGAAATCAAACTTTCAAGGCGCAAATCCTTCCATTCTGTTTCCACGGGTACTCACCGCAATCTTCTTCTTTAAGAGGAGACGGGCAGTTGCCATGCCGATGCCCCCATATCCTCCAACGAGAACAACATTCTTTCCAGCTAAATCCAACATGATGAGGGGATAGAAGTTTTTTATGTATGTGTACTTGTTGAGGAGACTCAAAGGAGAAGATTCACTTGAGAGTGCTGTTAGTGTAACTGTACAACTGAACTGAAATGCCGTCTGAGGCGGTATTTATTTGGAAAATTCGGCTTGATTCGTTCGTACACCTTAACGGGTCAATCGATTACACAGGACCCAGAATTGATTGTAGCTGTGCACTGATAAAGCATTTTTTTTTTTTTAATTTAAATGCTCTGTTGTCATGCCCTTAAATTGATTGTTTATCGCGGCAGACAAAGCTAAGTTGAGGTTTTTTGTCTGCCAGCCTTGATAAGATGCTTGTGTGAGTGCCAATGACCCCCCATTCGTACTGCCTCTTGCAGTGTGCAATTTTTGATAATAACTGTATTTATGATTGAATTTATTGTAACAGAATTTACTGTCGCAAATTAGCATGCTAATTTGGATGGCATTAGGTATCAGTTATCATGGTAGGAAGTCAATAATATATTTCCAAATTAAGACAATATGGAGTATGGTTGGTTGAAGGGGTGGTTTCCCAACTCTAAAAACGTCTCAACTTGAAAGTACATGCCTATATACATATATTTTGCACCTATGTATACATATATTTTCTATGAATATAAAATTTACGATTCCATACAATTAAGGGGATTACCTATTCACTATTTCTACTGATACATACTCCGGATCTCAATATTACTCCGAATGTCCTTTGGTATTTGATAAAAATCAAATTGTAAAATACATAGGGCCTTACCAATAAACATTTTTAGTTTCGACTCTTAATTTTAGTAGTTCACAGTGGCTTTATTTTCCTTACAAAATTCGAAATTGTGAGCTTTCCGTAAATTTAAAGTCGAAACTTAAATTTGTTATTAGTACTGTCAATAACATAGACAAATCATACTATCCTCTAGGACCGAGGTCCAAATCAAGAAAACAATTTCTAGAAGTACAACATCAGCTGTAAAAAAGACTTTATTCGTGCATGGTGTTTTTGGCTACGTTTTCAAAACCATGTGTTATTAAATGGCTTTTTGTTTGTTATTATTTTATTTTTGGCATCATATGTTTGTCTTATTCGTCTTTCGAAATAATTACAATAATGCGGGAGTCCCGGCGCAAAAGGGAAAATTCAATAAATGTTATTAATTGTTATTAGGGCATTTTACTATCGTAAAATAAGGCAAAACGAAATATTGCCAAAAAAAACTTATGGAAATAAGACCAAACCAGTATAAAAAGTGTGGGAGGGGCATGCTGCCCCCTGCTTGTGCTCACTGCTTGGAGATTGGAGTTGGAGTAGGTGCTGGGTTAGGTCCATCCAAAGTTGTTTACATTCATATTTCGCATGCATTTAAGGAAACTTCGTATATACTCGTACATCTACACATTCAAAGTTGAAAACGATATCCTGGCAAATCGGTCTTGTTTCTTTTTTAGTAACGAAATTATTGGTTTGATTGCGTTTTACAAAACGAAAAAATTAACAAAATTTTGTGAATTTGGCCTTATTTCGTTTGGCTCTGCTTCACGTCAACAGTATATCGTATTACTACCAGGACTTTTGTTCAAGTTTTGAGCCCTTTAAAAATTATTGCTTGCTTTCAAAAAAAAAATGTAAGCCTATTTTGGCAATATTGTTAACCTGCAGCCAGAAAATAGCTGTTAGGTGTTGATTTGTTTTTTAAATAAAGCTAGAATTCATAACAGCTATATGGACGTTTGTTATTCTGATAGTGTTGTTAGCTTGTACATCTCTTACAAAGCCTTAATCCTGAATTTTAAATTTTTAATTTATAACTTAAAAAATCTATTTATATTCGAACTCTCTCTTTCACAAGATATCGTTAATTGTCACAAGTACAGTGTTGGTACGTTTATTGGACAGTTTTTCCTATAATCATTTGCAATTTTCGACTTTACTCCCTAAATCATTACAAATAACTCCCATAAGTTTTCCCATTCATTATATGTATTTATTTATTTGCGGTATTATTCAACATAAAATTTTGCCTTACCCAAATATTTATTAGTTTTGTAAATGTGCTAGAAAAATCTTTAGACTATGGTGTTGCAGTCTTGGGAGAAAAAATGTGTACGAAGCATTTTTGAAAATATTTATTTCTTGCGTCGAGATCAAATTCAGAGATGTGTTATGAAAACTTATCCCACAAAGTCGTAAGACGTTACCTTCAATCTTCGTCTTCGTAGGAGAAGCAGAAGAAAAATAAAAAAGTAATTGGTCGTGGTGTAGCGTAAACTCGGTATTTAACAGGCTTTGCAATATTTGTTTTAAATTTCATAAGAAAAAGTCTTCACTGGATTTCATAATTTTTCGTTAATACGCATGACGCCAGTAAATGCGGTATTGCATAATAATCAAGCGAAATAAGTGAGGAGAAATTTACTGAAAAACAAAAAATGTACCATAGTCCATTGAAAGCTAACACATAATATTCCAGACATAAGAGAGAAGTTTATTTTTTTTGATTTTTTCATTTAACTAAACAAAAAAATATATAAACTCAAGAAACTTCAATTTAATTTCTATTTATTTATTTCAAATAGACAAGCGCAATATCTTATCAATAAATATATCAATAAACATATAGGGAATTCAAAGAAGTAGATCTGTTCTTAAGTATAAATTGAAACAAAAAGTAGAAGTATTCTGTAGTTGGGAAAAGAACTAGTGGCGAATACAGCGAGTCATAAAGACTTAAATGATCGATAATTTTACAATGGGAACAGTTTATAATTTCGATGCATATCTAAATATAGAGTACATTAAAAGTTTGCCAAGGGATATAGTACATATAATATTGTCACTAGCAATTAGAGATTAATTTCATTTAAATCAAAGTAAAACAGCCATTTTTTCAATTTATTATTAAATTAAGAGGAATTTATAATACTCCGAATGGCAAGTTGTAGCTTATTGAATAACCTTGGTGCTACAACAGTATACACATTTTGCAACTTATGAGTGCTATGCCGTGGAACTACTGTAAAACAACTGTCATTGATGCGCAGAGAGAAAGCGGTTGAAAGTAAATTTACAAGGTTACCGCTTCTTATAAAAAAAGAAAGGAACGCTATGATCTCGTCTTCTCGTTTTCAAAATAATCCTTAAATTAAAATTTGGGTAACTATCATAGGATGCAGCTTATTAGCATAGGTACCTCCCCAACAAACTAACCCATATTGCAATTTTGACTGGACTAGGGCATAGTACACAGTAACCAAGAGGGTGCCCATGGTTCACCGATGAGGTTTATGATGCCAAATGGAAACTAAGGCCTACTAGTCAAAGATGGGTGGCAGAGCCTGGAACTATTCTGCTTTTATAACCAGAAGAACAAAGAAAAGATACTTCCTGTCCAAGTTAAGTGCTGACCGACCGTCAAAGGAACTCTGGAGCAATTTACGCTCGATTGGACTTGGTACAAATAGTGTATTAAGAAAAATATCCGATATTGATGAACTCAATAACTCGTTTCTTTTTTGCTTTGGTCCCACTTCTTGTTTCATTCCTGACAGCAACTGTTTTTTCAGTTCATCTCGGTGTTTGGACTTTGACGTTGCAATTGGGGAAGATGGAATACATCTACGCTTCCTAAAAATGATACTTCCTCATATTGCAAGTTGTATTACTCATTTGTTTAATTTTTGTATTATGTCTTCCACTTTCCCTGATTGCTGGAAACAAGCTAAGTTCATTCCGGTGCCAAAGAATAATAGTCCCTCATCGACCTGTTACTATCGTCCTATAATGTCTATCAAAGATTTTTGAAAAAATCATTGCCAAGCAGATTTCAAGCCACCTTAATCATTTGAATTTATTGTCTCCAGTGCAATCTGGTTTCCGTGTTCAGTATAGCTGCTCTACGGCTATGATTAAGGTTCTTGACGATATCAGAATTGAGTATGATAAGGGCTTTCTTACGCTGCTATGATTGCTTTACTTTTCAAAGGCATTTGACTCGGTAAGCCATGACATTTTATGCATGAAATTGAAGCTTTACTTTGGGTTGAGTGAATACTCAGTGCAGCTTATTAGGAGCTATCTTACGAATCGTTCTCAAAAGGTTTTTGCTGAGCAAAAATATCCTCGTCCTATACTGATTTTTCTTTATATTAATGACTTTATGCTGATGATGCTCAGATATAAATACCTTTCTCGACCAATAGGATTGGTGAAAGATCTGGCCGATAGATCCAATTCAGATATGTCTTCAATAGTTAAATGGTCCCTTAGTAACGGTCTGATTTTAAATCCGGTAAAAACTCAATTAATTTTGATTTCTAAAAAGCTTTTTGATACTGGAGTAATACCGCCTATTTTTCTGAATTCCTGCAGACTTAAATTTTCAGATACAGTTTTAAACCTTGGTTACAAGCTAAATATATCCTTTTCTGCTATTGATCATGCAAATTTTATAGTTGCGCGTATCTATGCAGGTTTACGTAAGCTGTGGCTATTTTCAAATCTTATACCGGTAGATACGAGACTCAGGTTAATTAAGTCCTTGTTTGTGCCAATCTTTGATTATGCCATAGTTATATACCCTAAATTAGATTCTGAATCTCAGCACAAACTTCTTTTAGCTTTCAATGATATGGTTCGATATATTTTTTGAATTAGAAGATATGACCACGTATCCGCTTACCACAAACTTGTCCTTGGTTGTCCATTTCAAAATTTTTGGGATATTAGGTGCTGTGTATTCATGCACAGAATAATTCAATGTAGATCACCACTATACCTATTCCAGAAACTGCAATTTGCCCAGTCACCGCGAACCTTCAACCTCATAACGCCTTCTTCAAATTTATTGAATACTTCACGCCTCTTCCTTGTCCACGCTGCCAGACTTTGGAACTCTCTTCGTGTTACCATCAAGCAAATAGTAGGAACCCATAAATTCAAATGTGCACTCTTTGCACATTTTGCACATTAATGTATTCTATAATCTAATCCCTTTTTATTTATTTTTGTATTTAATTAAATGTAATTTTCACTTATTATTAACTATATGTTTTATTTTTCTTTGCTCATTATGTGTATAAATGTAATTTTAAAGTATATCTGTATAGCTATAATGTACTATAAAAGACAATAATTGTTCTTATTTGTACCATTGAGGGAGGTTTCAGCGCATTTGGCCGCTGGACAGGTATCATTGCTATATAAAGGGTGATTTTTTAAGAGGTTTAGAACTTTTTTTAAAAAAAAAACACAAAAAATTCGAAAAAATTAATGAAATATTTATTTGAATCGATAGTTTGAACCTTGCAATTTAATGTTTAAAGATAATTTCAATAAATAAATATAAATAAATGTTGACCGCGGCTGCGTCTCAGGTAGCCCATCCGCTGAGTCCAATTTTGGCATACTCTTTCACACATATCGGCCGGTATCTCACGAATGAATGCATGGATGTTGGCTTCCAGTGCGTCAATCGAAGCGGGCTTGTCCCTATACACATTAGCCTTGGCATACCCCCACAAAAAATAATCTAATGGTGTCAAATCGCACGATCTAGGCGGCCAATTGACCGGCCCGAAACGTGAAATTAACTGTTCACCAAACTCGCCTCGCAATTGCGCCATTGTTTCGCGTGCTGTGTGGCATGTGGCACCGTCTTGTTGAAACCACATATCATGCAAGTCAAGAACTTCCATTTCGGGCAAAAAAAAGTTTGTTATCATCGCTCGGTAGCGTTCACCATTGACAGTAACGCTGCGATTCGCATCATCTTTGAAGAAATATGGCCCAATAATGCCGCCGGCCCATAAACCGCACCAAACAGTGGCTTTTTCGGGATGCATTGGTAGCTGTTGCAATGCTTCTGGCTGATCTTCACTCCAAATGCGGCAATTTTGCTTATTTACGTACCCATTCAACCAAAAATGAGCCTCATCGCTGAACACAATTTTTCGATAAAAAAGCGGATCCTCGGCCAGCTTTCCAAGAGCCCATTCACCAAAAATTCGGCGTTGTGGTAGGTCGGCTGGCTTTAGTTCTTGCACCAGCTGTATCTTAAAAGGCTTTACGCCCAAATCCTTCCGCAAAATTTTCCACGTAGTGCTGTAACAAAGGCCTAACTGCTGGGAACGGCGCCGAATCGACATTTCGCAGTCTTCTGTCACACTAGCTGATACGGCCGCAATATTTTCTTCACTACGCAGTACGTAAACGTGTTGGTGGTTTAATGTCCAACAAAGTAAATTTGGTGCGAAATTTGGTCACAATCTTCCGAATAGACTGCTCAGAAGGTCGAGAATGCCGATCATAAAATGGAAGCAGCGCGCGATGAACATTTCGAACCGAGCACGAATTTTGATAGTAAAATTCAATAATTTGCAAGCGTTGTTCATTTGTAAGACGATCCATGGTTAAATTGCAAACCAAACTGAAGCTGTTTGACAGTGACACAAGGTACTAAACACACGTCAGCTGTCAAAACCAGTGTTGCCAAAAAATCACCCTTTATAAATAGGCGAAGGCAAATAAAGGGTCTGCCAAATAACTTTTTTTTTTGAAAATGCTATTAAAAAATAACTACTGAATATTTTCTCAAATTTCTTTTTTTATTTGAAAGTACAATCCTTCCGGTTAATAATGGAAAATAATTTCATTCAAATGGCTGCCTCGGCTGGCCATGCAGTAGCCTACTACACGATCGGTCCAATTTTTAAGCACATTATCGAAAAAAAAATCGAAAAAAATCATCTTTTCAGATGAAGCTCATTTTCATCTTGGCGGGTATGTAAACAAGCAGAATTGTCGCATTTGGGGCACAGAAAACCCGCACGCATACATTGAAAAGCCGATATACCCAAAACGAGTCACTTTTTGGTGCGGAATTTGGTCCAGAGCCATAATTGGGCCATTTTTCTTCGAAAATGAGCAAGGAGTCAATGGCGATCGTTATCGGGCCATGTTGAACGAATTTTTGTTCGCAAAAATTGAAGAGGAGGATATTGGCAACATTTAGTTTCAACAGGACGGCGCTACGTGCCACACAGCCGAAGCTACACTCGATGTTTTGCGCCCTGTTTTTGAAGATCGCATTATCAGCCGCAGAGCTGATGTCGTTTGGCCACCTCGGAGCTGCGATTTGACACCGTTGGACTATTATTTGTGTGGTGCCGTAAAAGACAAGTGTTTGGCCGACAAGCCAGGGACAATTGACGCTTTAAAGGACAATATTCGTGAAGCCATTGGTGAAATACAGCTGCACACAATCGATAATGTGTCTTTTTTATAGCATTTTCAAAAAAAATAAAAGTTATTTGTCGGACCCTGTAGTTAAGAACCACTTTCAACGTTAAACACAAAAAAAAACGAAGGCAAATAGTTAAGAACCACTTTCAATGCTTTAAACACAACATATTCCCCTGATTTTTGTTGGGAAGATTGTGCAGGGATGCAATGCTGTCTATTATTTGTTTTCCAATATTTTCTGCATAAGCCAGGTCTATATAATGGTAGAATTTCTACCACAGGGCGAACTCTAGTTCAGTTTATTCCGTATTTTATAGACGAAATCCATACTCCACGACCGCATTTGTTTGATTTTCCAAGTTTGATTACTTTAAATTTGTTCTCTATTTTTGTTCTATCTCCAAAAATGTTTCTAAAATGGAAATTACACAATTTGTGCTGGAGCTCCTGCCCAAATAATATAAAAAAGTTAATCTAAAAATCCCGACTGACTGTACAAAAGTTTTAAGAAGATTGAAACAAGACACTTTCAAGTCTAACTAATTGGCAGTCGGAGGCTGCGCATATTTTTGTCAGATTGTGTAGGTAGTGTCACAAAGCCGGTTATATTCACTACAAGCTTATAAGCTTGCGGATTTTTGCTGTAGTCTTTCGCCCTTTTATATATGAACTGCAATGCTGATTGCACGGCACAATAAGGTCTTCTTCTTAAACAACAAATAAATTGAGCTAGGCGGTCAGACCTTGGGTGTATTGTTCATCGCGAGTTCAGGCCCAATCTTTCAGATTATGTCTTGCTCTTCAGCAAATATAATATTTGCATCATACATTGACGAAGGGGACTAAATGGCAAAGCTTTAATGAACAGTGATGCCATTCTGGCATTTTTAATGCTAGATATAGCATTTTCGAAAACTAGACAGAATTTTTTTGTATTTTTTGAATTTTGCTCTTTTTTTACTGGAATGTCATTAGTGTACATTAAGCTGATATGTACTGCAACGAAGTTTCCGGATGTTTCCCTCCACTTTCCCATACATCAGATGGAACGTAAAATGTGAGCGGGGAAGTGTGAGTGCGATGAATCCCGTCTATCGTGTACAGAGAGGATACATGTTCTAATACAGATATTGAAGCCGTGAATCGAAGGATTTGTATCTTATCTGAACTTAAAGCTTGTGTTTTTTGGAAGTGGCGTTTCCATATTAACTGATCTGTGTTTTGTTTTGAAGAAGTTGTGTTTCGTCACATTGTGTGCAGTGATTGTTGAAAAGTTTATTGTTTATTGTTTACATCTACATATCTTTTCAAGGAAAGTTAGTGATTAAAATAAATGCAATAGGCAAAATACATCGAATGAATTGTTACAAAGACTGATATATTTAATTACAGCTTTTTGTTGTTTATGCAATGTCATATTGAGTATAAAAAAAGAAAGACAATTCAATGAAAATGTGAAATGAATTCATATCTATATTGTTTTATTGTTTTATTGTTTATGTTTTATTAACTATAATAATTAAAAGAAGGCAATATCTTGTTATGTATTTTATAGAGTCAATTATGGTAACAATGTTCTTTTATTTTTGAGTAGGTAGCATGGATATATATTTAAAAAATTGGTACTATTGATATTTTGTTTGTTCTATTTGTTCCGAAGACTGATACTTTAATAATAAAATAAAATTCGTTTGCTTTAAATGTACGTTTTTTAACTGTTATTATTTTCTCAGTTATTTTCAGGTAGGTACCTTACTAAAGGGAGATGTACATTGGCACCAAGATGATTGTGTAGTATAAAAGACTACTTATTATTATTATTTTTTTTTAAAGCTGATAAAAACAAATTTTATTTAGTCTAGCATTTCTTTTTGCTTCATACATTCCAGCATTTTTTTTTTGCAGTCTAGCATTTTTCATTTTTAAATTATGGCAACACTGATAATGAAGTTGGAAAGCGAAAACGAACCGAATGACGACTTTGAATCGAACCTGTCACGAAGTTACTATTGGCCAGACCAATCTCAGTTGTTAAAATTCGTAGTCACGTACGGTGGCTAGATTGGCTAGTCGTACAAACTGACAAAAATATGCGCAGCCTCCGACTGCCAATTAGTTATATGTACTTGAAAGTGTCTTGTTTTGATATTTTTAAATCTTTTTTACAGTCAGTCGGGTTTATTGGTTTTTTAAATTAATTTTTTATTTCTAGCTTTTTAGCTTAATATGTAGTCGGACTTCGGAGAGTAAGTAGGTTCGTTAGTATTGTTGTGAGTTCGTTAGTAGCGCTTAGACTCTTTAGGCGTTAAATTTTTTTTAGTTTTTTGAAAGGAAAATTGCGAATAAACTTAATTTATACATTTCGAACGATAAGGGTACTAGTGAGAAGTTAAGTGACCAGTTGCAGAGTTGAGATGTAGATGCCGGCTAGGTGCTGGGGATGAGTTGTCCGGGGATGAGATGCGATGACTCCCGAAAGAGTATTACTTTTACTGTGAAAAAATGTCATAAATTAAAGCTACGTTTTAACTCAGCCTCATTGCACGATTTAGGCTATTTCGAATTTCAACACAAATTAATATTCTTGTGACTACCACTCAGTTACATATCATTTGTGACTATTAATAATAACTTAATCTTTTATACACAGTTAGGTTTATAGAAAACGTCAATTATAAACTTTTAATTAAAATGTTCAAAAACATGATGCGCCGACTAGTGCCATCTGTGAGAATGAGTGCAAACTACTATTTGTGTTGAGAAATGTAAATGTGTATTTTTTTTACCACCCTAGTGCTGAACATTTTTTATTTTAAAATCTACTAATCAAGCTGTATAAATATTTATAATAAAGACTTATAGGTTTCGGAGGTCACACTGACGTCAAATTAGCGTTGGCACTCCGGGGAAGAATACGAATCTTATGTCCCTGTTGTCAGGTCTACAAATGATCTGACAATGAGCTGCGAATGATCTGACAATAGCGAACTACCTTACAATACCAAATTGCCGGTTCACACGATTACCAGGTTTTGTCACAATTATTGAATTATTAATTTTACGCACATGGCAGAGAGTTTTTAAAGTAAATTATTTCGAAATGCGTTATTATAAATGTGTTAAAATTCATTTGAAATAGATTTCCAGCGCAAGTGAAGAATTTTTTTTTGCTGTCAACTAATACACACAAAAACCAATAAAATTTAGATTTAGTGTTTGATTTTGCAGCAGAACTCTGAAATCTCCATCAAAATGTGAAAATCCAAATTGAGAACGATATTAAAGCAAGGACTTTAATTGGTGTAAATGTTGAGAGAAGTGCACAACGAAATGTAGAAAATATATAGACATGCTTTTTTGATAGAAAGAGTAATTATTTTCTTCAATCTGAAACCCCACCTCCAAACAGTGACCCCATGCAGGTGGTTTGAAAGGGGGCAGCATGTCCCTACTGTTTACGCATTGTTGACTGACATTATTATGTCTTGTTAAGAGAAATTAATTGCCACAAAAGAAGTTATTGCCCACTATCAGCGAAAAATAACTTGACACGCAAAAAGTGAAATTATTTTCCACTCGAGGTGAAGTTGTTTCCCAAGTGAAGTTATCAGGCTCATTTTGTCTTTTGCTGAAGGTAACTCGGAGAGAATGTATATCAGGCAAAAATGTCTGTGAATTTCGATAGCATTCATCAAAAATAATACAGTTGAAATTTCCCTCCATATACAACTTTCGGTAAACAAGTTCTGAAACCAACAATATGACCTGATTAGAAAACGATTAGCTGAAAATTCATCAAGCAGCTAGTATTAGTATATATACCATTGAATAGTGCTCTGCAGGCGTCAGTCCCATTATAATCTTCCATAGATTCACAACACCAACAACAGTCGATCCAATCATGAAGTTATTTGTTTGCTGTTTATTCCTCTGTGCTGTTGGCATAATATCTCCGGCTCAATTGCAGGACCTACCGGAGGTAGCTGCAGCTAAAGCAGCCCACTTTGAAGCAGTCCGTCGTGCTGAATTGATAATTGCTAACGCACCACCCGTCAGCCACCATCCAAAGCCCGCAGTTGTCGAAACAACTCAACACAAATTGGGCCTCAATGTACACGATACACCTGAAGTAGCGGCCGCTAAGGCAGCTCACTACGAAGCTCTACGCGATGCTGAACACGCTACATCTGTTGCGAATGCCACTGGTAAAGTCCCTGACTCAAAGCCAATCGGAGCCATCTCACCTGTACACTACCCTGCTCCTGTTCATTACACAGCTCCAGCAGTGCACCATTACAATTCAGCACCAGTTGTTCCAACCACTCAACATCAACTTGGCGTTAATGTGCATGATACACCCGAAGTAGCTGCCGCCAAGGCCATTCATAACGAAGCTGTCCGTCGAGCTCAGCAAACTTCCGGCGCAGTTTCTTATGATCACAGTAATACCCATTATTCAGCTCCAACAGTCCATCATTACAAGTCAGCACCCGTCATGGAAACCAACCAACATCAGCTCGGTGTTAGTGTGCATGACACACCTGAAGTAGCTGCCGCTAAAGCTGCTCACTTTGAGGCCCTACGTCGTGCTGAAATGACCGCTGGCCCCCATACTGTTGATCAATATTCACCAAAGGCCCATCAAGTTATGTATATGGCAGTTCCGTACCATCAAAGTCTCGACTATAATCGCATGGTAGTAGCTGTGCCCCAAACTAATCAGCACAAACTTGGAGTGAATGTTCACGATACGCCTGAAGTAGCTGATGCTAAGAATGCTCATTTCGAAGCATTCCGTCAGGCCCAACTTGTTGCGGAAAATAAGCACGAGTTCCCAACCAACAATCATTTTGCTAATCCCTCTAGTCATTACGGGAAAGTCTATTAATCGCATGTTATTAGCGAAGATTGTTATTAAGTTTTTAAATAAAGATTTTTAAAGATTACCTTTATCTACTGTTTTTAGTTTCAAATATGTAAACGATGCGAAGGTCTTAGTACTTATGATGAGTATGGGAATGGCTATAAACCTACTTTTTTCTAAGTCCATTATTCCCAAGGACCGTTCCAAGAAAGAAGCGAATGCTAGAAGGTCACATAATTTTTTTTTTTACAAACAATTATAACCTGAAAATTAACTTCTTCTACATCTAAGAAATAACACAAATTAAAAACTTTTTTTCTTTTTTAACTTTTCCATTTTTGTTCATTTGGTTCATATCAACGACAATTTGAAGCTCGCCTCTGCTGGAACAAGAACATTGAGTCACAATAACTTCTATCCAATTTTGCATCTTACCAGATTTTTGAGCGAAATTGTTAATTAACTTATTGTTGAGAATGCAAACATTTTTATTAAAATCGAAAATGTGGTGTTCAAGAAAATATGTTATTGTAAGATTCGTTTGGAAAACGAAAGACGGAATCATTTGATATAAACTGTTCATGCATTTTGAATAAAAATGTAGTACATGTGTTCATGTAACATATAGGAAACCAATGTACAAAATTGTCATATGTCATACGATGTTCTAGAAAAAAAAGGTGTTTGCCATCGAGCTAAGTTGACCATTTTACCCAAAGACGATACATACTATTTAGATGACCAACTGAGAGTAGAAACGGTACAGAAGATGCCTGTCCTGCATAGGAATTCCTAAGTATTGGTGCCCGTGCAAATCAAAGGAGCGCAGAGAAAATCTTGATGTCAATCGGGAAGCCAGTTTTTGATTGAGGCTGTGTTCGACAGGACAGTTCCGATGATAAGTTTTTTTAGTTTATGAAATTTTTGGAAAATAAAATTCCTGATATTATTTCGTCACAATGCCAAATACCTTAAAAATAATCGTTTTTTTTTTAATACCCAGCAGATATCCATCTCATGATAGTAATCAGAGAAAAATGAACTAGAAAGGTTTTTGCACATTTTTTAAAAGAGATTTTGTATCTTCAAGCTTTTATTGTTTTCGTCGATTTTAATGCTTTTCATTTCGAAGTCATATTGAAACAAATTATTTATTTTACCATAGTTTGGGGAAAGCGTTTTTTTATTTGAAAAGGATATTTTAGTTTTAGCAGAATATTTATTCTGTAAATGGTACGTAAAATACATACTTGCACAATAACGTATGCAAGAATGCATTTGTTAAATTCGAAAATTATGTATGCATTTAGCTTTTTCTGCTAAATTCCACAGTGAAAAAAATCCTATACTCGTTTTTACGAATTTACTTCCCGAAAGGTAATACCTAATAGGTTTATTTTTTAAATATGAATAGCATTTGCAATTTTACCGTTCCTAAGTAGCATCAACACTGTTAACTGTTGTTAAACCACAGAATCCAATCATATTTTGATTTTGTACAACTTACTTACTTACTTAAGGTGGCGCTACAGTCCGGGGTGGACCTGGGCCTCAACCAACACGCCTCTCCAGTTAGCACGATCTTTGGCTAACTGCCTCCAGTTGCGCACTCCAAGTTGGTTGAGGTCCCCTTCCACTTGCGCGCGCCACCTAAGGCGAGGTCTTCCTCTACTGCGTTGTCCCTCCGGGTTGGAATCGAAAACTCTTCGGGCCGGAGCGTTGGTGTCCATTCGCTCTATATGTCCTAGCCATCTTAGACGACTAATGCGTACTTTTCTGACCAGGTCGATGTCGCTGTACAGCTCGTAGAGTTCGCTGTTAAATCTTCTCCTCCAAAGCCCGTCAACGCAAACGGGACCAAAAATCACTCGAAGAATTTTGCGTTCGAAGCGACTAAGAAGATCCTCATCCGTCTTTGCTAGGGTCCATGCTTCTGCGCCATAGAGCAGGACAGGGATGATGAGGGTCTTATATAGAATCTCCTTAGTGCTTCTTGACAAGGCCTTACTAATCAATTGCCGTCTTAGGCCAAAGAAACAGCGGTTGGCAAGTGTGATTCTTCGCTTGATTTCTGTTGTGATGTCATTGTATGTGATTTTGTACAAACTGGTGCTAAATAAACGAAGTTTAATTCACCAAGCGTATAAGACATTTATGCAATATTCGGGAATGTTTTTTAAAATTCAACTTTGCCCTAGTGAAAACTTGGTCTTTACTTGCATGGTATTAACCAATTTTTTGAACATGAATTCTGCTGTCAAAAATATTTTTCATGTAAAGAAAACTAAAAAAAAACTGAAATGTGAATGAACATTTTTTGGCGCCCGAGATGGATAGAGAACAAGTAAAGCTATCTAGAAAGCCATACTCAACATTTATTCCTTTTACATTTATTGTTATAAATTCATTTACAAATTGTTTGTTATTGAAAAATTTCCACCCGGCGGCCATCAATAACACGAATTCACAGACGAGAGAGGGGGCTGTCGTTCAAAATTTGCGGGGAAAATCGGGTAGCTGCACGGAAGTTGGCCAACTAGTTTGGATAGTCTTTGATTTTAGCTTTCAAATACATTTTCGTTCACTCGTATATACGGCTCTCCAGAAAAATCCAAACTTTAAAATTGATGTGTAAAATAAAAAATGGCTGCGAGATTTAAGCTCACAAACTCTAAAAATAAGTTTGAAACAAATCCGTCTAGCTGTATTCCTCAGAAGCGACAGACAGAATTGCGTGATATTACCTAGAATTGATAAACATGTGGAATCGAAATTTCGTAATAAAACGATATCTTTCTCCTACTCGTAGATAGGTCACGAGATAATAAAAAATACAATTGAGCCCAAGAAAAAACAATCGGAACTTAGATTTGCTTACAGGCAGTTTATTTTTCATCCCTGGATTGATTTGATGCTTTTGTAATTATATTTTGTTATTCACTTTATTTTAATATTTAGTTATTTTTTTTTATTTCTGCAGTAGGTACTTGACAGCTTTGCATGCATTTCTGTGCGTCAGCTACATCTTTCCAAAAGAGAAAAAAAAAGGCGATTAAAATCCTGAATTTGGTCACCGGTGAGTTATTCAAAGAATCTCAGGCGGTAGATCATGTGAGATGCTAAGCACCGAGAATAAACGTAGAGGAATGACACTTTAAATGTGTCATTGAACGGAATCTTTGAAAATGTCCTTCCCAGCCTACTACCATTTTAGGGAGGGCTTTTTTCAAAAACCCACCACTTACCTTTGCAGGTGTTAAACATTAACAGGCTTATTTATACGCATTTTCTAAACGCCCCTTAACACCTGTATAGTTATGCAGTGCATACGAATCTATACAGCCTTCGTACTCCGTCCAAAAATTCTTATTTATACAAAATTTTGCTATGCATAGGTATTAGGTATACACGGCTTGCGTCAAAAAGGTATTGAAAAGGAGAGATCTATTGCATGTAAAGATAAAAAAAAACTTGGCAAAATTAATTGCAAAATTAAAAAATTAAAAGAAAAAGTTGGTCGATTGGGGACACCTATTAAACGTTAATCTTATGTGAATTTAAACAAATACATATATAAAACAAATCAAAATATCTAATATCTGCAGATATTTCTAAGGCAACTTATCGACAATAATTGTAAAATCTTGAAAATTTAAAATAAAAACGTCCACACCAGTCTATCCAACATATTTTTGTGACAGACTTTTTAAGTCAAAATGACATTTCGAAATGACACTAAAAAACAACTCTAAACAACGCGTTTAGCTTATACAATTTTAAAAATAAGGATCTTGCGTTTAGAGGCATCTTATAGAGTGCATAACTTTATGTACTTTCTATTATACGTTTATAAATAAGGCTGTGCATAATATTTGAGATGCGCAAATTTCCATGTTCATTGAGAATAGAAAAAAATTGGACAAGTAAATATTTCCGTAAATTTAATTTTTTCACCTCTTAGGGTTTAATAAACTGGTATATGCGAACAAATACATTTCCATGGAATTTATTTGAAACCTAGTGTAGTGCTCTGTAATACAAAAAAGATTTCCCAAAGTGCAACTTAAGGGGGGTTTACTCTTACTCTTTTAGGGCGCATTTTTATTGTTTTGATATGTGACAAATTAAAGCAATGTAATGTCGTCTTGATCTGAAATTTCATATTTCTGCTGCCACTTGCACTAGAGATCCATTTAAATTGATTTTCAATTTATTATAACGCACACAGTTTTAGTGTTTATACTCCTCCGAAACGGCTCGACCGATTTTGATGAAATTTAATATGTATAATCAGTAGGTCTGAGAATAGGTTTATAACTAATTCGTAAGGGTGGCACACTCCAAATATTTTTTTTTTTTTCTTTTAGTGGATGGATTTACTTTGGTTATTTTTTTATGGGGTGGCATTAAAAAAATACATTCAGTCCTTAATTTTCACCCTCCTACCACTAACCCCTAATTTTTAATACCATTTTATAATTTTTATCACCTGTCGATAACTGATCAATTAACATTTGATCAACTATCCCCGCCAGAGGTCTACCGGTGTCAGTTCTGACCCCGTAAACAGCATACGGAGTAGGGATGGCAGCGTTCTCCTATCTCTCTTCCAATTAGCTGTATCTCACTTCTTACACAGTTTTCGGGAAAATGTTGGCCATTATTATTGTTTGTACATCGATCGCAGTAGTGACGTTTACAATAATTATCATGGTAATTCTCAACTAAATTTATTACATATTTGCAGTTATTCTTAAGGAAAAATATTATGAAATGTAGGTTAAATAATAAAAGATAAATAAAAACATTAATACTATACTGTTTTTCATCATACGTTTGCAAATATCATTTTACTATTTTAGTGTAATTCTCAAGTAAATTTATTATTAATCTGCAGGGCTGTCATTATTTATTCCTATTTTATAAATGATTGATACAATTATTGATCTGTTATTTCAAAAGAGAAATATCGTGTAAGGTATGTTAAATACTTATGTACTTATGTACATGCGTTAGAAGTTTATATATATATATAAAATAATAAAAATGCTGTAATTATCAAAGATAAGTATAAAAATTAATCAAGCAATGTCTGTTTGTGGCTTAGATTTGAGCACACCATGTTTTTCAGACGGGCAGTTATACGTGGCACACTTAGAATCGCTTATTTAAAATCAACAAACTTTCGGTTAAAAACTACCAAGTGATACTGTTAATATAGCTCCTACAGAGTTAGCGGATTCAAAATAACCGAGTCATCTTGTTTAACGAAACTCGGTTAAAAATAACCTTTCATCAATTTTTATCGGTTGTAAGTAACAAACTAACTCTGTTGATTTTAACCAGCTGGTTTATATTTATCGTGAAACTTGGTTCTTAACAACTGATGTTATTTTTAACAGTATGCATTTTACATATTTATATCGGTAGTATTTAACAACGAATACTCGGTGTTTTTCAACAGAGACTTGGTTAATTTTAACCCATTTTTTTTAGCCGAGCAAAAATCGCAATCTGTTAGAGCCAATTTTTGAGCGTGCACGCTCTCGAGTGGGCAAACCATCCAGTTTGTTTGTGTAAGCTAAAGATGGAATGAAAAAAAATATTACCCACTCCATTGCACTAAGAAATTAATATTGTTGAATAATATTTTAAGAATTCGTTGTAAATATATGTAATTTAAAAAAATGTAAAAATAAATTTAAAAAAGTTGTTCTCAGCGCTCCATGCCTCTTCCACTCATATAACACGTACGCACACACTTACAATAAATAAGATATATTTTCATACTCTAGAAATAATTCATATGGCAAAACAACGTTGGGGTCAGTTAGTCTATATATATAAAAATGGTGTGAAAAATGTATAGTATTATTGTCAGGAGAAGGTTTTTACGAAAGAACATTTTGGGAAAACCCTCCGGAAAAGTCGGGAAATCGGAAAAATCTAAAATTGATTTTTTATATGGAATTTTGTCTGCAATTGTTCCGAAATTTTGCATTTTATCGCATGTCTTGATGTAAAGGTGGAAAATTAGTTGTGAAGCTTGGAAAATTTCAGATAGTTTTAAAATTCGTTGTGATAAAAGACGTTTTGCGTCCATAAACATTTATCGAAGTTCCTTGACTCAACGATGTTAAATATGTAGTTTGAAAAAAATTAATTTTTAACGCTAAGCAAAGCATGCTAAAGGGTGATTTTTTAGCTGGTTTGGTTTTGGCAACACTGGTTTTGACAGCTGACGTGTGTTTAGTACCTTGTGTCACTGTCAAACAGCTTCAGTTTGGTTTGCAATTTAACCATGGATCGTCTTACAAATGAACAACGCTTGCAAATTATTGAATTTTACTATCAAAATTCGTGCTCGGTTCAAAATGTTCATCGCTGCTTTTTTATCGAAAAATTGTGTTCAGCGATGAGGCTCATTTTTGGTTGAATGGGTACGTAAATAAGCAAAATTGCCGCATTTGGAGTGAAGATCAGCCAGAAGCACTGCAACAGCTACCAATGCATCCCGAAAAAGCCACTGTTTGGTGCGGTTTATGGGCCGGCGGCATTATTGGGCCATATTTCTTCAAAGATGATGCGAATCGCAGCGTTACTGTCAATGGTGAACGCTACCGAGCGATGATAACAAACTTTTTTTGCCCGAAATGGAAGTTCTTGACTTGCATGATATGTGGTTTCAACAAGACGGTGCCACATGCCACACAGCACGCGAAACAATGGCGCAATTGCGAGGCGAGTTTGGTGAACAGTTAATTTCACGTTTCGGGCCGGTCAATTGGCCGCCTAGATCGTAAGCCCGCTTCGATTGACGCACTGGAAGCCAACGTCCATGCATTCATTCGTGAGATACCGGCCGATATGTGTGAAAGAGTATGCCAAAATTGGACTCAGCGGATGGGCTACCTGAGACGCAGCCGCGGTCAACATTTGCATGAAATTATCTTTAAACATTAAATTGCAAGGTTCAAACTATCGATTCAAATAAATATTTCATTCATTTTTTCGAATTTTTTGTGTTTTTTTTTAAAAAAAAAGTTCTAAACCTCTTAAAAAATCATCCTTTAGTTTAATATAAAAACTCGTTTCCGCACACGTAAAATTAATATGTAATTCAGTAAAAAATAATCCAACAATAAAAAATTCGTAACGTAGTAGGTATTGCGTATTAGGGAAAGTATGTGTAAACTTGAGAAAAAACTATGATTTCTCAAAATTGCCCCAGATAAAAAAAATCATTTTTTTGGCTAATCGATCATGAAAAGCCATCTCGATAAAAAAAAGTTTTTTTCCCCAAAAAAATAATTGTTTTCCAAATCTAAAACGACATATATGTAAATGACTTATAGTCACTTATAATTATCTGCAGAGATATGAGATATTTCGTCAGCTTAAGAAAGGTAAACATTCTTAATTTATAAATTGGGAAAAGTTTAAGGTTATAACACTTTCCCATAGTTTTTAGACCATTAGCTCATGAGGGCTGGTTCTTCTTAATCTCCGAACATGGATTAGTACATTTTTAAGAAGGTCTCTATTTCGGAGTTTGTATGACTTTGCATTCGCTGATTGTGTGATACAGCGTGTTTTTTAAGTCAGAGTTATTTCCTAGTATTCAGTTCATTTTTCTGTACTTCAAGTTAAGTTCTTCTCTTTTCTTATTGATGTGCTCTTTCCAATTTAAAGCTTTGCATCCACAGTCACTCCAAGGTATTTGGCGGTATTGGAGTAAAGTACTGCTGTACTGTTTATACAAATTGGAACATTGTTTATGTTTTTGTTTGTAAAGTTTATATAGGTCGATTTTGTTACGTTTAATTTGATATGTTATTTTAGCGTCCAATCACTATTATTGACTGCATTTTGCAATTTTTGTGTAGCCTTAGTAACGGATTTATTTGGCACCAATATTGCAGTAGGTATATCATCAGCAAAGGTGGCCATGGTAGCGTTGAGGTCCACTGGGATATCCCTTGTACATAACAGGAACAGGGCTGGTCCTAGGACACTTCCTTGTGGTGGCTTCAATTTTTGTTAGTTCCGAGTAATTTTGGTCGTACCGTACCTACTCTAAAGAGCCGGTTCGTAACGTAGGATTTCTGTTTTTCGTAGTACTGCCTGGGAAGGTCCCTATGCAGTTTGAACTCAAATCCCAAGTACCAAACCGTGTCAAAGGTTTGAGCAGAGTCCATGAATATAGCCGAGCATACTTGTTTTTCTTCAAGTGCCTTTTCCACAACATCCGTAATTTGATGCTCTTGGTCTTTCGTGGAATCCAAACTGATAGCTCGGAATTAGTCTTCTTTCTTCTATTATTTTGCTGAGCCTGTTCAGGAGCAGTTTTTCGAAAACTTTTGCCATGATTGGAATAAGCGATATTGGTCTGTAAGATGTCACTTCTGTTGGTGGTTTATCTTGTAAAACTGGTATAACAATGACTTCTGCAATTTTAAAATGATGTGGCACATATCTTAGTTTAAGGCATGCGTTTATTATAAATTGGAGTTTCTTGAAGGCTATTGAGGGTATTTCTTTCAAAACCCTGGTGATTTTTTGCTAGACAACTTATGTTGACACATGCTTCTTACTTCTTTGAGCATGAAAAAATGTGTTTCACATTCGTCGTCTCTATCAACAAACTGTAAGGGATCTACAGCTGTGTTTGCTGGGAATGGCTTAAAAACATTAGCTAGAGATAAGCCTTTTGTTTCGGGTTTCCGATCCATTTACCATCTTGAGATTTTATTGGCGGGTTTTGTGACTGATGTCGTTTTAGGCGCTTAGCTGCCTATTGGGTATTGGGTAGAAGCATCCTCAGACTTTTCAGAAATCTATAAAGTGAATCATTTCTAAACTCACAGATTCTTTTTTTTTAGATCGTTGTTAGGCGGTTTAAAGCTGCCTTATCAGGGAATCTCGTAGTTTGGCATTTTCTCCGAGCTCTTCTTTTTTCCAATATCAGCTCCTTTATTTCGAGAGGATATTTTATTTCTGTTTCTCTGGAGTTCGAAATAGTTGGAGTACTTTCTTCTGCAGCCTGTTGCACAGCAGCAATAAATTATTCTACTTCATTTTCAATTTGTTCCATTGTTTGCATTGGGGATCTTTGGTTTATGAAACTTATAAGTTTGTCTGTGAATTCCAGTTTGTTCTCTTATTCACGAGCTTAGGATTACTTTTTTCTATTATTTCTGCTTGCTCAGTGATAAAATTATTGGAGCGATAAATCGTAACACTTAAATGATTTCGTGTAAAACCTTTTACTACGAAAAAGTCTATAACGTCAGGTATTTTGTTAGTATGAGATCCCCCAGAGGTCCCTGATCGTTATGTGCTTCTTTATTCTACCAGCCGCCCAACCTATTGACTCCCTTTACAATTTCCTCATTTTCGGCGATTTAAATCTGTCTCAGTTGCACTGGACACCACCAGAAGATGAATCCTTCTTCATAGCTTCAAATGCCAAATCAACAAAGGAATGTCTCTTCATAGACAGCCTAAGAGACTCTAGTCTATTCCAAGTTAGCGGGGTCTCAAACTACATGGGTAGGAAATTAGACCTAATATTCACCTCCTCAGTCTCACCTTGAACCCTTTCTCTATCTATTATTGATAACCTTCATCACCCTCTTCTTCTTTCCACAACTCTCCACTCCAGTCCAGTTCTTCCGCAGTCATCTTCCGACTTTCACAAAGCTAACTTCCAAAAAATTAATGCCTACTGAGATTGGCTTTCGAATTTGCCAATCTGTCATTAAAGGATGCTCTTTCCATGTTTTACAGAGATTTATTTGCCTCTATTTCCCTCTATGTTCCCTTTTCTCGCAACAGTACGTCATCCAATTCCGCACCCGTGGTATAACCAAAGACTTCGTTCCTTACGTACCAAAGGAATTAAACTATGAATGGTTTTCCTCCGCACCTGTTCTTCTTTCGACTATTCCTAATATCTTGGTATCTATCCTAATTTTACCCAGCTTTATAATTCTCTACCAACGCTGTATAAATGATGCACATACCAATCTAATATACACATTGTTTAAGTTATCTTTTGTCGATAACTCCTTCGCACCGGATCCCTCTTACTTTAGCTACCAACCTAACTTCTCTATCGGTCCCTTTCTCTCTCCCGTTGACCCTTCCCTTGTTTTCAAAATCAGAGCTTGAAATGGGAGTTATTTTTTTCTTTGTTTTAATAATTCGTTTTCAATTTTTTACAGTTGTAGAAGTGTACAATTGATGAAAATGTATGTATCGAATTGATAAGATCCATATTATCCATAACTAAATAATATAAGACACCGTTTTCTTTTAATAGTACAGTTTGAGAATTTAAGAAAAATATAACGCAATGTAGGCATATACAATCTTACACACAAACGGATTATACGATATTCTATCTGTTATACGGACTATACATGTTTGAATTTGATATTCGTGTTCAAAGGTTAACACAGGAACGATCGATGGCATATTAACATACATATGTTTGTAATATATAAACTAAACATAGAATTTTTTACTTATCATACTCTTTTTAAATTGCTCAAACAAAAATCTTGCTCGAGGTCAGAATCAGGCATTTTATAAGCTCTTGGATTTTTTTAAGAAGTAGGTAAGACTTTACACTAAGCTTAAGAGAAATCAATCAAACAAATGTAAAAGAAATAGTTTAAAACAGCTCAGCCGTTTTGATAAAGTCGAGATTTAAAAAAGAAAATCATTATAAGACACTTCCTGAAGAATATATATTCCCTCTATAAAAAAGAACAATGTATCACTTATTCTAATGTCAGTTAAATCTTTGAAGACATTTAAAAAAAAGGAATCTGAAGAAGGCAAGCACCTAAAAAAGAAAAAAGAAAAACATATGTTCATTGCATTTAATGCGCAGTAGGTACAGCGGACCACGAACGTCGACGAGCCCTTCATCCCAATGAATCTATGATGAATGCATGCATCTAATATACTAAGGTCAGTGTCGCGTGTCGCCAAAGAAAAGTTTATTATTTAGAGCGAAGAGTTACTTCAGCTCGGAGCGACTCCTCAATTCAATAATGTAGAGATCTTATCAGGACTCAAACATTACATTTATGTATGGAGTTTGGCCCAAAATCATTGACTTTATCGAATCAACAGCAAACTGTCCGACTAACAGAGGGTTCTGCACTAAATCTAAAACTGTTCGCCCAAAGAAGACTAACCGCTAACTTTTATCTATTCCATAGGTAACAAGCGAAACGCCCTACAATAAAAACAACCAATGCGCATCACCTATCAATATAGGTACAGTGAACATTCGAAAACGTGAACTAATTAAAACTGAGGGTGTTCATGTTTTCGAGATTGTTCATGTTTTGGAATGTAACATTTTATGATTCTGCTCTTAAAATAAAACACATTTTCTTCCATTTTATCTTCTTTTTGCTTGTATTAGTATAGATTCATAAATATTTTTTACATATTTACACATACTGGTACGGCTCATTAACAAAATTTATTGGATTTTTTTTTACATTTGAACGTTTTAAAAATACATAAAAGGTTTATTTCTTATTTTACTCCTTTTTTAAAGCTTTCAAAACTGTCTGCTTTTTCGTTTAATGTTAAAACCTTAACATTCTTTGATTTGAACACATTTTTAAACAGAAAATAAGACGTTGATGCAAGCAAAAAACAGCAACCGAATGAGGGATGATAGCTATGCAATACGCACACGCACGTGTGGCACCAAATACATACATACTACGCATTGTCAATATTATGGGATTCCCCGAATTAAATAATTCAGTGCATTTTTATGTAGAAATGTTGAAAAAATTACTGTTCACGTTTTAGAGCTTTTAGATTTGTTCACGTTTTAGAGCAGTCAATGTAAAAAATACAGTGTTCACGTTTTGGGGTAGTTCACGTTTTGGGGGGTTCACGTTTTCCAATGTTCACTGTACTTAAGAACCGCAAAGACATCACCTTTCCAAAACTTCTGAGTATTCACAGGACTTGAGTTTTACAACATTCTCGTAGCTATGTTGAATCTAGCACCACATTCCCCTAAATTGTTTACAAATTTCTATTATTCCCACATCTTAAATTTTTTCAAATTGAATAAATTTGTTCAAATGCTCTAAATTGTTCTTCACATTGACAAAATTCGTCAACTTAAACAAGTTTCTTCAATATGTTATTATCAACTTTTGTCCTCACGTTGAGAAATACTCACTAAACCATTGCAGTCTTATCAATTTTTCTACGTAATATCTTTAAATTGAAGAAATTTCATTATAGGATGGAAAGTTTTTCTTCGACTTAACGGAATTTTCCTCACACCGAATTTTTTTTTATAATTATGAAAATTGCTCATTATATTTTCTTCAATTTGAATAAATATCTTTAAATGGAGGAAAACGTTTTCTTCAAATTGAAAAAAAATAATCAATTTGAAGAACTTTCATTCAAATGTAAATGTTGATTGTTGTCCTAGAAGTGATAACTTTTATTCTTGTAAGTGAAGTGGTGCGGTGCGGATTGGTAGGAACGTGATCGTGTGATAAAAATCCAAATATTAGGTATTAAATTTTTATTGAAAACATTTTGGTGACATTCAATTTGCCGCTGTTACATTATCATAGTGACATATCATGACAACATAAAAGTATAGGAATAAATATAATACTCATATGCAATACCATAATGATTTTTCTTTTATTTCAGTTAGGTAGTTGCTGCTGTGGAATATTTTTCTTAATGCACAGGCTCCTTGTGCCAACGGTTAACTTATAACACTAAATTCTTAATTATTTGACCATTTGATTGTTATTAATTATTATTAGGTATAATTAATTATCTCAAATAGATTAAAAACTTTAAATTACAAATTATTTATTAATGTCTTAATTACTTTTATATTAATATAATTATTATGAATCGATTGCACTTAAAATTTCATAATTATTTATTATTATTCCAATTACCTTACTTTTATTACAAATGTATTAAATATAAATACATAGTATAAATAAAAAAAATTAATATTTTTAACTTAAAAATACATATTTGTGTTTTATTTGTTCTAATGGGGATTGAGTGTTTTATTTGAAAAAATAAGACTTGAATTTTAATAATATTATCAACTTCAAAAAATATTTGTCAGATTGACAAAAAAATCAGGCGTGAAACAGAAGAAAAATCATCAATTTAAAGAAAACTATTCTTCATATTGAAGAAAATTATGCGTAGATTTGGTGAAAAATTATTCAATTGGAATAAAGTAAGGAGTTAAATTAAAGATTTTTTTTTCAATTTGAAAAAGCGTTCATTAAACTAAAGAGTACTATGCGTCGAATTGAAGATTTTTTCTTTTAGTTTAAAGAAATGTTTATGTAAAAATGAAAATTTCTTTTTTCAATTTGAAAAAAATAATTTTCAAATAGAGGAAACTTTTAAGTTAAATTGAAGAATCAGTATTCATTGAATTTTACGAAATAATAACTAGCTTTATTCAATGTGACAATTTTTTGTGAATTTAACACCACAATGAAAAATATTTCATCAAAATGACAATATTTCTTATATTGTAAAAAAATTTCATTAAAACAAAGGACAGGAGTTGTTGACCTTATATTGATCACCGTTTCTTCAAATCTACATGCTTTTTTATCAATATGACTACTAAATTTGGTTCAGTGATAAATGATCTTTAGAAGGTAATCAAACACTCGTCTCTCTCTCTCTCTCTCTCTACGCGGATGGTACTAAATTCTTCAAAATCTTCTCTTCATCTGAAGATTCCTGTCTCCTTCAACAAGACCTTGATCCTTTCTCGACCTGGTGCCTCAAAAATTGCTTGGAGCTCAACATCACCATATGGCAATCTATTACACTATCATTACACTATCACGCAAGCGCAACAAGTCCCCTCGTCGACGTTACGTTCTCCACGGCCAACTAATCTCTCTCGTTCATTCTCTTCGCGACCTTGGCATATTGTGTAACAGGGAGCTAAATTTTCGTTTGCATATTGACGAAATAATTTGTAAGGCCAACTCATCACTCGGCTTTGTTAAACGATTGTCTAAAGAATTCTCCAACCCTTACGTGACTAGATCTCTCTATGTCACCTTAGTTCGCCCCCTCCTTAAATACGCAAGTCAAGTGTGGGCTCCCTTTCATCGAGTTCATGTACACAGAACTGAGAACGTCCAACGTCGCTTTCTTCGGTTTGCCCTTCGAGGTCTGCCTTGGGACGATCCATTAATCTTGCCACCCTACACAGACAGGCTCAATCTCATTAACCTGAATACGCTTGAGGAACGCAGAGACGCTGCAGACATTCTTTTCATTTATCGTCTTCTCTCATGCTCCGTCGATGGCGCGTCTCTTTACAACTCTATTTTCTTTGACACAAACTCCCGCAATTTAGGTTGCCCTTGGCTCTTTTACCCATCAAACCATCGTACCGCAGCACCGCCCACCTCAACCTCGATCTCCATCACCATTCTCCTTGTCTTCAAGTCTTAGTTTTAAGGCTTTTCATGTCTTAGTTTTAAGCTGTTACTTTAAGCCTAAATGTTAGTTTTTGCTTGATGTATTAAGCCAAATATATGGGGGTATCGCCCCCACATAAAAAATAATAATAAAAGACCGTTTGCATTCCAGCTAGCAGTTTTCAGTGTTCTGGCACTCATACTTTTTTGTTTTCAACTATTGCTATTGTATTTGTTGAGTTTCTAAGCCAGTTCCCAGTTTTGTGTTTTTCTTTTTGTGTCTTGGAATTTTTTGGCGACTGGACATCCTCTGAAACTTTTTGTTCCTTTTCCATGGGACAGTTTTTAGTTTCATGCCTTCCTCACATTTAACACAAGCAAACTCGCGATTACAATATTTTTTTGTATGCCAGAAGGCTTACATTGTGGACCAAACTTTGACTTTCGCAGCGGCTTAATTTTGACAACTATGCCCATTAATACTGTAAATTTTTTCTTGACTTTCTTTATTTTCGAGGTTGAGCATAAATAAAGGTGGAGGTCTCTTTTTTGTTGTTTATATTCTAGTGCAGTCTTTGATTATCTCATTTTTAATAAGATTATTGGTATTGAGAGCTTGAAAGACTTTTTGTATAAGGTTTTCGACAGTTTCTTTGGCATCACATGAAGAGTAAAGGCCTCTTGATACCACTTTTATAAATCTTGTAGCTTTATTTTCACACGAGTGCCACTGAACTTGCTTTTTGTTCAATTCTTTAGTGATAGCTATACTAATCTCTAAGGCTCGCCAAACATTGCCAGTGCGGAAATCATAAGACTTTTGGGGTACATCTCCTATTTCTTTATTGGATGATTTCAATATTGCAACCGTTCCAGCTTTTAAAGATTCCTGCTGGCATTTTTGGGCTGTCCTCTGATTTTCGTTTCTTGGATTTACGTTTGTTTCTGTTACCATCAATCTCAAAGAAGTAGCTCTTCCTCATCATTATGAAACTCAATTGCTGCTTTTGTGGGCTTTTCACTACAAGTGTTTTTTGACTTGACTTGTTGTCACTTAAGGTATTCTTGTCTAGCAAGCTGACTTTTCGATGTGATTCATTAAATAACATAAAAATTACCCAACCGAAATTTCATTCTAGAAACGACTTTCGGTAATCAAGTTCCAATAAAACCTAATTATAAAACGATTAACCGAAAATTCGTAAAGTTGCCACCTATATATACCATTGAATAGTGCTCTGCAGGCGTCAGTCCCATTTTAATCTTCCATAGATTCACAACACCAACAACAGTCGATGCAATCATGAAGTTATTTGTTTGCTGTTTATTCCTCTGTGCTGTTGGCATAATATCTCAGGCTCAATCGCAGGACCTACCGGAGGTAGCTGCAGCTAAAGCAGCCCACTTTGAAGCAGTCCGTCGTGCTGAATTGATAATTGCTAACGCACCACCCGTCAGCCACCATCCAAAGCCCGCAGTTGTCGAAACAACTCAACACAAATTGGGCCTCAATGTTCACGATACACCTGAAGTAGCGGCCGCTAAGGCAGCTCACTACGAAGCTCTACGCGATGCTGAACACGCTACCTCTGTTGCGAATGCCACTGGTAAGGTTCCTGACTCAAAGCCAATCGGAGCCATCTCACCTGTACACTACCCTGCTCCAGTTCATTACTCAGCTCCAGCAGTGCACCATTACAATTCAGCACCAGTTGTTCAAACCACTCAACATCAACTTGGCGTTAATGTGCATGATACACCCGAAGTAGCTGCCGCCAAGGCCATTCATAACGAAGCTGTCCGTCGAGCTCAGCAAACTTCCGGCGCAGTTTCTTATGATCACAGTAATACCCATTATTCAGCTCCAACAGTCCATCATTACAAGTCAGCACCCGTCATGGAAACCAACCAACATCAGCTCGGTGTTAGTGTGCATGACACACCTGAAGTAGCTGCCGCTAAAGCTGCTCACTTTGAGGCCCTACGTCGTGCTGAAATGACCGCTGGCCCCCATACTGTTGATCAATATTCACCAAAGGCCCATCAAGTTATGTATATGACAGTTCCGTACCATCAAAGTCTCGACTATAATCATATGGTAGTAGCTGTGCCCCAAACTAATCAGCACAAACTTGGAGTGAATGTTCACGATACGCCTGAAGTAGCTGCCGCTAAGGCTGCTCACTATAAAGCTGTGCGCAACGCAGAATACGCTACATATGTTGCGAATGCCACTGGCCGAGTTCCTGACTCCAGACCAATCGGAACCATCACGGTGCCTTTTGCTCAGCCATCTGCACCAGTACACTACCCTGCCGCAGTTCATCATTACAATTCAGCACCAGTTATTCCAACCACTCAACATCAACTTGGCGTTAATGTGCATGATACACCCGAAGTAGCTGCCGCTAAAGCTGCTCACTTTGAGGCCCTACGTCGTGCTGAAATGACCGCTGGCCCCCATACTGTTGATCAATATACACCAAAGGCCCATCAAGTTATGTATATGGCAGTTCCGTACCATCGAAGCCTCGACTATAGTCACAAGGTAGTAGCTGTGCCCCAAACTTATCAGCACAAACTTGGAGTGAATGTTCACGATACGCCTGAAGTAGCTGATGCTAAGAATGCCCATTTCGAAGCATTCCGTCAGGCCCAACTTGTTGCGGCAAATAAGCACGAGTACCCAGCCAATAATTATTTTGCTAATCCCGCTAGTGACTACGGGCAAGTCTATTAATCGCTTGTTATTAGCGAATATTGTTATTAAGTTTTTAAATAAAGATTTTTAAAGATTACTTTTATCTGCTGTTTTTTGTTTCAAATATGTAAACGATGCGAAGGTCTTAGTTCTTATGATGAGTATGGGAATGGCTATAAACCTACTTTCCAAGTTCGAATCTGGTTTCAGTGCTAATAATTTATTTGCATTATTGGGGAAGGTTAGCTTTTCTGTTTGTAAATTGAATTGCTCCCCTCTATTAAGAATGAAAGTAACTTGTGCAGAATAAAAACCTTTGGTAAGATCTTGGGAATTTGGAGTAACCATTTAAAACCCTCTCAGGGTGTATTTCCAATTTAATTTGTTTAAGTCCATTATTCCCAAGAACCGTTCCAAGAAAGAAGCGAATACTAGAAGGTCACATAATTTTTTTTTTTTTTACAAACAATTATAACCAGAAAATTAACTTTTCCTACATCTAAAAAATAACACAAATTACATACTTTTATTCTTTTTTAACTTTTCCTTGCTTTATTTCTCATCATAACAATTTTTGTTCATTTTGTTCATATCGACGACAATTTGAAGCCCGCCTCTGCTGAAACAAGAAAACTGAGTCACAAAAGCTTGCAGAAGTTGACTTTTGTTAAATATGTTTCATTTCTATGAAACTTTAGGTGCGATTTTGAGTTCACAAAAGAGGACTTTAGGGTAAATTTTTATTTTACTTATTTTTTTTTTCTTTATTTCAATATTTATTAACAATCCAATTTTCGGAAATTTCGGTTAGAATATTGTGTATATAATGATAACTATATAATTATTTTCTTAACTTAAACATCCTACCAGATTTTTGAGTGAAATTGTTAATCCTTTCAGAAATGTTTTTAAACTAATTGGAATCGATCGTGAAAGTTCATTTATATGCTTTCAAATAGTATAAAAGTCAAATTAAAGGCTTTTAGTGAACTTATACAATTTGATTCCCTTAAAAATTAGATTATGTGATCACAAATAAAGTGAAAGGCATTAATTGGTTTGACAATATATATTATTTTCCAATTTTTGTTTTAAAAATTACTCGTCTTCAACTGTTAAGCTAAAAATTGAGTAAGTAAAACTTATTGTTGAGAATGTAAACTTTTTTATTAAAATCGAAAACGTGGTGTTCAAGATACGAGCAGTTGCTTAAAGTACCTTATGTTATTGTTAAATTCGTGTGGAAAACGAAAGACGGAATCATTTGATTTAAACTGTTCATGCATTTTGGATAAAATTGTAGTGCTTACCCGTTTTCATGTAATATTTTTTTTTTTATAATTCACTAGTGCTCAAGGGGTTTTGACCCATATAATGCTAATGCACAACACGAGTTGAAGGTTGAACAGGAAGGATAGAGAAGAGGTACTGATGCACATTTACTTTAATGAGAGGGGGAAACCGTTTGAGGCAATGCATTCCACAAACATGTTGTCCGGCTTATAAAAGAATCTCTATACTTTACAGTACGTCCGAAGGTAGGCTTAAGGGAGAACTGATGAGCATTCGATGAGTGACGAGTATTGCGGGAGAATTGTTGAAGGGGCGGAATGCAGTTGGCTATTTCCTCAGAGCATTGGTGGTGAAAATAGCGATAAAACAAGGAAAGGCACTATAAAAAAAAAGTGTTTGCCATCGAGCTAAGTTGACCATTTTATCTTTACAATATATTTTCGTTCAACTTAAAATTTGATGCGCAAAATAAAAAATGGCTCCGAGCCTAAAAGCCACAAACCCTAAAAATTAAGTTTGAAAGAAATCCGTCTAGCTGTATTCCTCAGAAGCCGACATTATAAACATCTGGAATCAAACTTTCATACGAGACAATAAAAAATACAATTGAGCCCAAATAATTACAATCGGAACCAAGATTCGCTTACAGCCCATACAGTTAATTTTTCATCCTTGGATTGAGCTGATGCTTTTTTAATTATATGTTGTTATTTTACTACTTAGTTATTTTTATTTTATTTCGATATGCATTACTACAGACTTGCAAGTATTTCGGTGCGTCAGTTACATCTTTCCGAAAGAAAAAAAAAACAGTGGCACTCCGGGAGTGGCGACAGAAGTGAAAACGTGAACAATTACGTGTGTATTTCAATTTTCATTCAATGCTCTATTGTAAATACATGAAATATAATGGAATATTTTTCGCCAAGCCATGTTATTTCAGGAGGAATCATTTCTACCTTATGAGTATCGTGCCCTAGCCGACTTTGAACATTTAAAATCTTTAAAAAATTCAGCAATTTCTTTGTTTTGGACAGCCTCATTAAAAATGAATGTGGTGATTTTTTCTTTAAGAACATATTGTATTTATATAGAATAGCTCAGGGCATACTTTCAATACTACATTCTTCGGCTTGTGTGGAAAGAATTTTTTTATATACAAATTTAATAAAAAAATAAGTGCAGAAATCGGCCTGAGTTGAAACATGTTCAGATTGAATTGAAACCAAAAATTCATAAAGCCAGTGTGACCAATTTAGAATATGGAAATGCTTAACAGTGTGCTTCTAACGAGACATAAAATGTTACTATCCACCTGAAGAAGATAGAGATATGTGCACTGTTTTTGAGGAGGCTTTAAATGAAGCCCAAAAATATTTATTTATTTTAATACTAAAAATAATAATATTTGTTTTTATTTAACAAAAGCAAAGCCTGAACTTAATTCAATTAAACTTAGCGTCACGAAGTGATTTTTCTGAAATATAGGTATAGGTATTATTTTTTCAAGAAAAACAGTTTTCTTGTAAGTTTTTTGGATTTTAAGCAGGTTTTGATTACAAAAAAAAAAGGTATCTTTATTCACTATTTATACAAGAAAAAAACTATATTGCTGTACTTAGCATGATTTCACATATTGAAATGGTCACACTGCATAATAGCTGCGAATTTCCACAACGACAAAGTTACACTTCGGTACTAAAAGTTACAATTTCAACTTGTGAAAAGTACAAATCACTGATGTGAATACGTGTGAAGAGTCATAAGAGTAGAGGAATGATACTCTTATGCCTCCAACTATCTTTCCTGGCGTCTTTTGCACGGGTATTATCATTATGAACGAAAAAAAAAAGTAATGTGTAAAAATGCAAAGATAATCTGTCTATCAGTTTTTTTTTTTGTTTAAACACTTCATTTGTTAAAATTGGTTGAGCGTGTGAACCGCAAGAGGTAGAATTACACTACAGAAACTACAGATATAATAACAACTAAAAATTTTCCTTCTCTTTTTCTTACATATATAAAGAGAACAGAGGTGTCGATAACAGTGTCAAAAGTTGAATGGTTTTTTCCCATCTCAAAAGTGCCCAATGCGCCTAAAGAAGTTTTCACTTCAAAAAAAAAATGATTTGTTTGCCAAATCGAAAACGACATAAATTTCGGCATTTTTGAAAATGACTTATAGTGTAGTCATTTATAATTATCTGCAGAGATATGAGAAATGGCGTCAGCAGAAGACATGTATATACAAAAAAAACCGTGTCAAAGCCAGGGTGACTGAACTAGTTTTATTTTTTTATTTTTTTACGTAACCGAAATTTCACTATAGAAATAACTTTCGGTGATCAAGTTCCAACATTATAATTATAATTACAAAACGATTAACCGAAAATTCGTAAAGTTGCCACCTATACATACAACTGGATAGTGCTCTGCAGGCGTCAGTCCCATTATAATCTTCCATAGATTCACATAACCAACAACGGTCGATCCAATCATTAATTTATTAGTTTGCTGTTTATTCCTCTGTGCTGTTGGCATAATATCTCAGGCTCAATCGCAGGACCTACCGGAGGTAGCTGCAGCTAAAGCAGCCCACTTTGAAGAAGTCCGTCGCGCTGAATTGATAATTGCTAACGCACCACCCATCAGCCACCATCCAAAGCCCGCAGTTGCCGAAGCAACTCAACACAAATTGTGCCTCAGTGTTCACGATACACCCAAAATAGCTGCCGTCAGGGCCATTCATACATAATGAAGCTGTCCGCCGAGTCCAACAAACTTCCGGCGCTGTTTCCAATGAACACAGTAATACTCATTTTTCAGCTCCAGTTAATTTGCGTGATACACCCGAAAAAGCTGTCGCTATAGCCGCCTACTATGTTTGTCGTGCCGAAATAGGCAGCGGCAGCGCTGCTTCCACTTTTAATGATGATGGCTCGGTTCCCGGATACCAAGAAGCTGCTCCAATCGTTTCAGTTGCTCCAGTTGCTGATCGCATGGCTCCCATTATTGCTGGCGTAACTTTTATAAATACCCTATCGACAAAATTTAAATTTGTATGATATCTAACCATATCTTGCTAAAAGCTTTCTCCCTATTTATTGCATTTTTTGTATGCCTGAGTAGGCGCCGCCGGGACCATAAGCGTCGGTGGGGTCTCGGAAGCACCTTTGAAAGTTGGCCAGCCCGGCCCCTCCCGAAGACCCCCTATTCTAAACCTAAGCCTACTAACTTAATATCTAGCTTAAAACTGAGAAGGATGCTACGTAAGTAGCGTACCGGCCCGGGAGAGTGTATCCACCCTCACCTCTTCCTCAAGGCACCAAAATTCGGTGAACTGCTTTAGGATATCTATTTTGTCTCGTTCCGCAATTGCAGTATACTAAAACGGAGGAGCTCCTGAGCATTAACGGCGTACCCGTCGTGGATGAGCTGCTTATCCCTCGCGCCACGGTGGCTGTGGTACAATCCCGGCACACCATCTTTTGTCTGCACTAATCCTTTCATGTCTAAGAAATTCCTCAGGCAGGTGTACTCTCATGGTACATGAAATTGGGGTAATAAGCCCCTGAGATCCGGTTATTTGAAACGATGTTCTTGGTTGGTAAACATGTAAACTCAGACTTCGACTCTTAAATCGAACTAAGGTCAAGTAGTAATGGCTTTATTTAGATTATGATGTCCAAAATAAACGATGAGATTACTCACCACCCTAATTATGGTAATTTAGGTTAAGTAAAGGGTGGTTAAGTTTTAAGGGCCGATGTTGATTTTGAATAAAACACAAATTATTTAGGAAATTGTTGTCATTTCTTTTTATTGTGATAATATTGATATAGTTCAATTATGTATGGAACAAAATATCGGCAAAATGGCCGCCGCGACCTCGGCCGGTGGTTCAAATTTTCGATGACGCTGAGTCATTATTGAGGTTCTATGCCGTTAATTTGCCGAATTATCTCATCCTTTAGCTCTTGAACTGTTGCTGGCTTATCGACGTACACCTTTTCTTTCAAATAACCCTAAAGAAAGAAGTCCAACGGTGTCAAATCGCATGATCGTGGCGGCCAATTAACATCGCCACGACGTGAGATAACACGGCCATTGAATTTCTCCCGCAAAAGAGCCATTGTTTCGTTAGCTGTGTGGCAAGTGGCACAGTCCTGTTGAAACCACATATCGTCCACATCCATATCTTCCAATTCGAGCCATAAAAAGTTTGTTATTATCTCACGATAGCGAACACCATTCACAGTAACTGCCTGACCGGCCTCATTTTGGAAAAAATACGCCCCGATGATGCCGCCAGCCCATAAACCGCACCAAACAGTCACTCTTTGTGGGTGCATTGGTTTTTCGACAATCAATCTTGGATTATCATTCGCCCAAATGCGGCGAATCCACTGAGGTGAAAATGTGCCGATTAAATTGACCGAAAAAATCACGAAGTGCACGATATTCATTTTGATTTGAACGCCCGTTTTCATAATGAGCCCGAATAACTTTAACGCGTTGCTCGATTGTGTATCTTTCCATGGTTCGAATTGATTTAGTCTGAAATTGAGAAATGTCAAATGAAATGCAAAAAAAACTTGACGTTTAGGTGTGGTTCACATTCAACTTCGGCCCTTAAAATTTAACCACCCTTTAGTTTAGGTAGTTTTAAGTAGTTGTAAACAAAACAATAACAAAGAATTCAAGTTTTCTAAAGTTTCTTGAAAATTAAAAAAAAAAAAAAAAAACAAAACAAATAATAGATATGGATAGATTAAAGGCCGAATGGCAATAATTTTAAGGATATACATAAATTAAGAGCGCTCGTTTAGAGCCAGTGCGCTAGAATAAGATAAATGTAAGTTTTAAATTAGATTTAATCGTTTTGGTCTAGTATGTAAGTTTAGTTAAATATTTCAATAAAAATGAATTTAAAATGAAAAAAAAAAGGTTCCGCACTTCTTTAGAGTTGGAAATAGTGAACAAACAACAAACAACAATATGTGTGGATGAGAATGAGTATCCATTGGAAAAGTTCCAATGAGAATGAGTAGAGTTGAAAATTCCGATCGGAAACGATTAATGTGGTATTCGTTTGGGCGCTCTCAGAGCACTTTTTTTGCCCTCAGAGCAATTTTTATGTTCATTTGGTACCAAAAAAGCAATCTTTTTCAGATTTCAGAGCACTTTTGCGAATCTAGATATTTTCTCAGATTTGCTTCAGATTTACCAATACAAGTGCATTTGAGTTTGAAATTTGGTGGAGTTTGTTTACATTTGCGTGAATTTTTTCTACAGCAAAGAAAGGCATTGCATCGGGTGAATCTATTTTCGTAAATTATTTGTGTGCAAACATTTAGAAATCAATCGGGACGGAAATTTCGAATGTTTTAATATAAAATTTAACCAGTGAATGGAAAGCGCATAGAAAAGTGTCGAAGACTACACATATTCAAGTCGCACGAATATCAACACAAAAAAAGAGCAAGAGCGTTTTTATGTTCGATTAGGCACACGAAATCTGAAATCTGAGGGCAAATCTGAAGAAGCCCAAACGAATACCACATAAGAGAACACTTCAATCACGAATGAAAAATGGTTAAGAGGAGCGTAGTTTATATAGTGATCGACAGTTTTTTGTAAATATCTTTTTAAATATTAACTTTTCCACAAAACATTATACCGGATGTCAAAAGCAAATTTCAGCCTTCTATGTCAACTAGTTTCTGAGATAGACCTAGGTACAAAATTGGTCTAGTGGTCGGACAGACGGACAAAAGCGAAACTAATAAGGTACCGTTTTTTTCCCTCTGGGTACGGAACCTTAAAAAAGAACAACGTTCCAAATCGTGTTTTGCTAACAACATTTATAAATTTTAATCAAAGGAAGTTTATAATAATTTACGGTGTATGTTGCAATTAACAATATGTAATTACAAATGGGTAGTACATTTGATGTTCAGGTAGATTTTGTCCAGTTTATTTAAATTTTCAGTACCGACTAAAGAAAATGTTGCCATAGTCATTTAAAGCGGGTATTGCCAGTCACCGAAAAATAAAATGTCAAATTTATGCGAACATAAAGCATGTTCGGGAGCTACACTTAGGAAGGAGAGGCATTTAGTTTTAGCTTTCCTAGAACCACAAACTAGGAGGTAACATTCATTTTTTACGCAAGACCAAAGTTGTTATCTCATGCTATTCCATGTAGGTAGGTAGGTAAATGGGTGCTCTTGTGACAATTATACCACAGCTTCACTTAGACCATCAGTTGGGTCCATTGTGCCCGCTATTCCATGTTAGAATAGATTATCTCCTTCACTTTGCAAACAAATTGAATTATACGTTCGCTATGCATCCATCTAAGGTCACATTCGCGCCAGTGGTTTTGAAAGGTCTTACAAACACACACTTCCGCGGCCCGATATTGTACCGCTTGCTGTTCACACTCACAGTTTTAACTCAACAATCTACGAACACAATTCTTCATAAATATCATACAGCTGATGCAATGAATCGCATTCTCATGTGACAACAACCTTCCGATACAAATGCTCATTGAACAAAATTGTTTTGAAGTGCAAAACGAATGAAAAGCAACTAGAGCACATCAGTAGGTAGGTATAGGTAAACTCGCAGAAGCAGAATTTCAAAAGCATTGCACTCTACCAAGAAGCCAAATAGATCGACAGACAACATGATGAACAACTTGCTATAATGCCACCGAACCTATACATAACATTCTGCAACTCAAGCTGTCACATTAGTCGACAAAGACTCATTAAATGTTTTATAATTCTTCCGCAGTGATTATGATCTCTAGATAGTAGCGCTTCAGACTCAGGTCACTCTAAGCACATTCGGATCAAGTTACAATGGGATCACAAATGCATTGGCTACTCAAAGTGAAGGTGGCTTTATATCACTAATGAGGGTGTCTCAGGAATATGTTGCGCCCAGGTCAAATGTTGTACACTCAAATTCATACGCGCAATCATTGCAAGCCCAGACGCCAAAATTCCGTTGTCCACAGAGATTTCATCAATTCGCTGTCATTCGATCCCATCTTATGCGGTGCAATATACACCCATGCCGGCCGGTATAACAATAAATCTGCGCATGGGATGGAAATTGGATCCATATTGTGGAATTAGTAGGGAGTTTCGAGGTCAGTTGCGCAAATGACATCTATCCAAGAGAGGGATGGACGACTTATGCAACTGACCACTAAAGCAGCCTGCGCTCTAACTGAGTTGGTTAGATAATCAGTATAAAAGCCGACTACACTTGACGAAAAGGCATCAGTTGTCTTCTTGGTCTCATCTAAGAATCTGCACATATTTGGATTACATTCCTAGGATCATTTTGAAGATGAAGGCATTCTTAGTTCTTATTGCGACTTTCGCTGTAGCCAGTGCATCAGTGGTGCAGTTCTCACCAACGCTGTATACGGCTGCCATTCCAATTACAACTCAATATCACGCTCAGGATGGCTTGGGCCAATACTCGTATGGATATAGTGGTGGGCCATCGGCTAAAGCGGAGTACAAATCGTTGGATGGCGTAACTCGTGGATCGTACAGCTATGTGGATGCTGATGGAGAGCTACAAACTGTTCAGTACACAGCTGATAGTGCAAATGGTTTCCAAGCTTCGGCAACAAATCTGCCAAAGGCTCCCATCGATGATAAGGCCGCTCCAAAGCCAGTCGAGGACACCCCTGAAGTTGCTATGGCTAAAGTTGAACACTTTGCTGCCTTCAGGGAAGCTGAACTAAGAGCCGCCGAAGAACCAGCTAATGGAGATGCTAATGGTAAAGATAACGATGGCCGAGATCAGCAGACGTCAAATGCATCGTCGCAGGAGCGATCCGCCGGAGTTTCTCGTGAAGCAACTTCTGCCGAAACTGAAAGTCCAAATGATTTGGATGGCTCTAGCGAACGTAGCTCAGAACAATCGCAAACCAGTAGCTCCTCTCAGGAATCGATTAACGGAAATGGCAACGGCAACACCAACGAAAATGGAGCCAACGGCATCAGCCGACTTTCCATCCACGGCCCCAGCAGTGATCTCGGCAATGGCTTCAGTGGACTCAGCAGCAGTCTAAACAGCGGTTTCACCGACTTTAGCGGACTCAGCCTTGACTCGATCAATAGCAACAGCCATTTGGCCTCGTCCGCCTTGAACAGCTTAAGCAGTCTTCAATTAAATGGAGATTTCTCAAGCAGTTTTGACAGTAATAACGCCGCCATGAGATTTTCTGAAATCACTCCAGCTACAACATCTCAACTACGCCCAATAACATTGACAGCAGTTCGAGTGCCATCCACGTCATACCCGTCATACCTACGCGTTTCTACTCCAACTCACGGCTATAGTATTATTTCGCCATCAGTTTTAACGGCTGTGCCAACGCTCCGAGCCACATCAAGTCAAACAATTAGCCGCAGATTGCCAATTTCGCTGGGTTCGACTTTCTTAACTCAAGAACTTCAATAGACACGTTGACTGAGAATATATAGATGAACGCTCTGCCCCAATATGTGAACTTCAAAAACGACCAGTGATCAAAAGGAATTGTTAAAACGTCTAGTTTTAAGAAAAATATATCCAATCCATACACATATTTTATATATTTACATGCTTACCTTAGGACTTGCTGTCAATTTATTACAAATAAGCCCCATTTCTGTCTAATAGAAAAACACTCGTCGTATACGTAACTGTTTTACTCCATGTCTTAAATCTAAGCTTTATGTTGTATCCTTCTGTTTTATCAATGAGGACTCTTGCGTTGTTATATTGTGAATTGTAACGGTTTTTGGTAAATAATAATTGTATGTTTTATCTCAAGTGCACAAAATATAATAAAGTTGAACTTAAAAGAAATTTCGTCTATAAGTTTGAGGAAAGTGTTCGAAAACGGAACACTTGGCCTTACCTACCTTTTCAGTCAACAGAAACAACATTTGCCTGGTATACCTAATTAACCTTTTGCTTGTCTTTTAAGGCCTGTGCGTCCGTCGAACAGAAGTTTAACTAAGCATAACACAACATGCGTTTGCATTGAAATTTGATGACTGATTTGAGAAATGCAGGTCGTCTAACATGTATCTAGGAACGATCCCAACCATCATAAATCAGGGCGAACCGCGATTTTTTGGTGTTGCTTTTCTTTCTAGAAAATTCAATCAGACCAAAAACATACCCACGTGAAGTAAGCCCGCACTTTTTCTATGTAGAACGAAAAACGTGAATTGCAGTTTGTATAGTTGTTATTAAAATTTGACACGTTTGTAGTTCAACCGTTAGAAAGTAAGAGCCATTCGAACCAAATTTCAGCCCGCACTTTTGGGTTTTTGAAATAAAAACTAGCCAGTTGCATTCGAAATCGTTTGTAGTTGTTTGTAATGCAATTATTTTTTCCCAGAAATATCTTATTTTGGAGATATAAGGACATTTGTGTTTGCCCTATAACTGCGAATTTCCAATAGAGAGAAATTATTTGAAATCACTGGTGCATATTATTATTACAAGCTTATTAAAATTCTTACAATAATTCATATTTTGGTTGTACCCTTTCAACACGAATTTTTTTTTGTAGATACTTGACCTTTTGTGATGTATAGTGGTTACTTAAGGTCCAAATAATATATCATTTTGCGGATTTTGAAAAAGGATTCCTAGGTTAGGTTTGTGGGCTGGCGAGGAAAGATTTTTCCGCGCCACACTCAGGTCAAAATTGACCCATTGTGATACCCGTAGGGGGAAGGGTTTATCCCTTACTCGTGTCAACCTGTTCTGTAAGCCTTGTAATAAAATTAAAACTTACTTACTGTGTTTCGTTGCATACAAACCATCTTGATGATTTTATGAAGTTCATAATTTTGTCTGTTGGTGTGCTAGATAGCTCGTTCAGGTTGTGGAAGAAGTAGCTTCCAAGGAATTCGTTCCTGGAGTGCTGGAGACCTGGACAGTGACATAGGAAGTGGGTTGTTTCCTCTATAACTCCCTCGTCACCGCAGCCTCTGCAAAGATCTTCCTCGGCCAGTCGCATTTTCTTCAAGCGTAGAGAGACCTTTCCGGCTATTCCGCATGATTCTCTCTGTTCTGGATTTACAAAAAGATGGCCATAGCTTCCTTGTGTTCACATACACGTGTCCATGGATGTCCATCTTGCATTTGCCTCATCTGTGGCCTTCTTCCCTGCTTCTATCTTTAGTGTGCAGAGCGGAATATACACAGACGAGCATGTTTGTTCTGGAAAATTAGCCGAGCCTTGTCGGGCTAATTCATCGGCTTTCTCATTGCCTGGAATGCCTTCATGTCCAAGGACCAGTAATACCTTGTGCTGTGTATCAATAGCTTTGAGCTCTTCGCGACAGCTCTTCACAAGCTTCGATTTTATTACTGGGGCAGTTAAGGCTTTTCAAGCTGCCTGGCTGTCGATAAAGAAGGTGATACCTTCCGGAGGTATTGCCTTTAACGCAGACTCACGGGCAGCTCTTGATGACAGTGGTGTCTTTATTGAGTTTACTTAGTGTTTTTCATAAAATACTTATGTACAAATATTTAGAAATCAATCGGCACGGAAATTTCAAATGTTTTAATATAAAATTGAACGAGTGAATGGAAATCGCTTAGAAAAAGTGTCGAAGACTACACATATTCAAATCCCATGAATATCAACACAAAAAACAGCAAGTGACTTTTTTATGTTCGATTAGCCACACGAAATCTTAAATCTGAGAGGAAATCTGAAGAAGCCCAATCGAAATACCACATAAGAAATTTTGGCTTAAAAAAAAACAAATCTTTGCAAAAAGTTAGACGACAAAACTTATGTAATGACATAATTGCAAATGTTCTTAAATCTGATATTCTTGATAGTCATAAATATGTTTTAGTACTTAATGTGATTGAAATATTTATATACGCAAAAGTGATATCGCATGATATTTCCAAAAAGACATTCGACAGAAGTATCTTCAAATTGTGAAATTTATGGGGCAATACGATTATTTATTAAATTTTGTTTGTTTCCATCCATTATTAACAATCACCCCTATCGAGGTATCCGTTCGGAACGGAATTTTCTCCGATTTGTACAAAATCTGAGAAATTCCATTCGAGATATCCATTCCAATACCTACAACGGAAAAATTCTTCGATGACATATAGCGCACCTTGTCGCATTGCGTGGAACCGAAGAAGCTAGGCTTAAATCTAAACACAATCCGATAATAGATTCATTCCACCCGTTAAGGGATTTGATAGAGGTCCAGGTTTGGCGCTCTCAAGAGTGGAACTTCCCCACCATTTTCGCTGCAATAAAATTTAAATTTGCTGGATCCACCAAAAAAATATTACTAGGTTCCATCCGGGTAACTGCTCCCCTCATGGAAGACGATTTAAACAAGATCAAACACCTGTCCATTTCTTTCGACAGTTGCATTATTGGTGGTGACCTGCGAAACACCACAGCTGGGGAGATTACTCAATAGATCAGAATGGTAGAACCTATTACAACTGGTTAGCCTCCGTGCAGAGGTGTTACATGATTTTTTTATAAAATCCCTACAGCAGCATTTAAAATTCCCTACTTTTCCCTACAGGTGTCTTAAGTTTTCCCTACGGTTTTCCCTACAATTTTTCTTCCTAAAAGTAAGTAAAATGTTTAATTTTTGTTTTATAAATTTATTGTTTTTACAAAGGTTATAACTTTTTATATAATCTAAGGCTTTAAGTCCTTATGATGATCATACAATTCATAAGATTTCATTTTTGTAAAGTGGTTGTATTTACATTTAAAATTAGTACAATTCAGATTTGAACGTACTATACATATTAAATTAAGATTGGAATGACTTAGTTTATTGCGTTTTTTAGTGCGAACATCCGTCACGATCGAAAAAATTCAAAAACATGCTTAGCTAAATTTAATAAATTTGCCGGGAAAACAATCTCGTTATAGAAGTTTTGAATCGTGCTTATTTGGTAGGCATTGGTATATAAATAAAATAGAAATAACACCGAGCGAACGAAATGAAAAAGAAACTTGTGAAAGTGGTTTGGTATTTTTTGTCAAATCCATAGTCTCACTCACTCTCTCATATGAACCGGTTCGCACACAACGAATATGATAGGTATGAAATTACTGCGAAATTGGAAAAATTCCATAAATTCCATTCCATGAGCCATTTCTGTTGTCCAAAATTCTGTTTAGTTCCCAATGGAATTACTGTGTTGGTACTTAGGACCAAGTTTGTAGACAGTTTAATTTGAATGCGTATGAGTTTCTATGAAAGATATGCACCTTAAAAAAAAATATTTTTATCAAAAATTCCCTACATTTGGACTGATATCGAAAATCTGTCCTTTTTTCCCTACGGTCCTATTGCCTCCGTGTCACCCTCATTTATAAATCTTAATGCAGATACCCCCTGCTTCCCCAGGGGTATTTCGCACCTTGACCACTTCACAATCTCCCCAGATTTGATAAATCAGTTAAACCCCAACTATGTTACTAATACTGCACCTTCCTTCTCTGATCACTATCCCCTGATCCTGAAAATTGGCAGATGTTTCAATAAAATGGCTTGGCCCGTCTTTCGTAGGACCGTAGAGTTGTCGCTAGAGTGCGTTTTTCCCCCAGATAACGTTTGCATTAGAAATGACGATAAAGATAACCTTATCATTAAATTTAACAGCATAATCATGGATTCCGTCAACACTCTCCACAAACCGCAGGGTTTGGTATTTTAGAAAATACAAATGCCTACCCGAAAACATAAAAATCCCCAAGCTTTCAGAGAAGCAAACAGATTCGCGGGGAAAATAACAACTTTTCCTGTTCTAAATTACAAGTGGATGGTCAACTTTTCCTGGGGGAAGAGAATATAGTTGAACAGTTAAAAAAATATTTTACAGAGGTATACAAAGAAAAAATCCCTTCGGACGACCTCGCCCTCACCAAACAGGTACAATCAAAATCCCGGTCTCTACCTACCACTATAACAAAAGTGCTCCAACGAATTACATTGAAAAGAGCAATTTTGAATTTCGGATGTTCAATGAAAAACGCCATTAATGTGAAATGAACGCGTTTAACGCTTCATTTATTTTGTTCCGAAACGGATACCTCCAACGCAATTTGAGTTCCGATCAGATTTGACTTTCGTATCGGGATTTTTTCCGAACGGATACCTCGATACGGGTGACCACATTTTCGATCCGACATCTATTGGAAAACATTCCGCAACAATTTGAATTCCAACCGTTTTACTTAGCGCATCTTTTTCTTCCCAATAGGTAAATATTATTATTCGCTGTGAACCAAGAGCGCTAGTTATGTTGGCATTTTTTTGGCACAGCTTGTATGGAACTGACATTTCACTAGCAATCCATAGATAGTAAGTCAGACTAGAGCACTTAACATGGCAACTGTCAAACTATACTAGGTTGAACAGTTTGTCACCTAGCATGGTAGGCATAAGAATACTATTGCATTTTCTATGAAAATGACAGGTAAATTAAGTAAAACTATCTATGAGTAATTAACTGGCTTTAGATATTCAAAAAATGCATTTACGAATAGTCAGATAATACAACTGATTCGAACATTTTTTTAAGTTTTGCGTCAGATTTTCTAGAAACAATTTAAAATTCATTCATTTAAACGGTAATAGTAACATTGCATTCCTATCTCCAAAATCTAATGCATTCCAGTGATGGCAAAACTAGAAACCCAAACTCAAAACAACGAAGAGTGACGCAAAACACATCAAAATTTGACGTATATTGCACTACACTCTGCAACTAACAAAACCGCTCTCTATATAATTATGAAAAGGAGAAAAATAAAACCCAATACTATTTATATGCATATTTGTTTTGTATATAAAACTTCTTCATTTGTTCTTCTTGTGACAAACATTAATAGAATACAAATTTGTTTCGTTTTTTTTTTACTTTGATGCTGTATGTTTTCTATACACAAATTAATTATATTTAGTTTCTTTAATGATTTACAATAATTATTAAATCCTAGATAAAACAAAAGAAAAATACCTATATTCAAGATATTTAAGAAGGAAAATAACACATTGGTTATAGGTTATACATGAGTAAAACAAATTGATTTTAAACGTTTAATTTGAACTTGTTTTTTCACGTTGATACTTGTGTTTATTTAGTTGTTTGTTTTGAAAGGGCGCGGAATTTGGATTTTGGTAAAGAAAAACATTTCTTCTGTGTTTACAAAAAGTTTATTCCTTTATTGCCAATTTAAAAAAAGAATATGTGTTTATATTGTTTGTAATAATAAGAAATGCATTTCTAGGAAACAAATAAAAATCAGTGCTGCGGCCTGCGGAAAATCAAATGAAAAACTCAACGAGTTTGACCATCACTTTTATTATTTTTCGTTTTTTTTTCGGGGTTTTTTTTTTGTACATGCTTCATATTTTAACTCTTAATTCAGATAATATAATAGTAAGTAAAGGAATTATTGAGAAGGAATAATGGGAGAAAAGATTTCTTATTCAATTGAGTAATGTTCGTTCTCCGACTCTCGGTTTAATTTTGTTGTTAGTTAAAAATGCAAACGAAAAGCTTTTCGGGGAACGAGAAATGAGAACAAAACAGCCTTTTCTTGAATAAACATACAAACATACTAATGCTAATCCGCGCGCGCAGTCTGTGATTAATTTAACGCCTAATATTTGAAATCAATTACTTATTCGCTGTGTTTTGTGTTATTTGCTTTGTGTGGTGGTGTGGCATGGGGAGAGGGATGGGCACATTTTTATCTCTTTCTTTTGCTTAAGAAAATCATGAAATAAATGTCGCTTTCTCAAATTTACATAATTATATATATTTGATGTGTTTTCTCGGTTACAAATTTCCATTCTTGTGTTATTTTGTTTTTTCGTTTTCTTTTCCGTTTATTTCTTCTTATAAAGTAATTATTTCTTAGCGTATGTATGTAAATTTCTCTCTCGCTCTAGTTTATTTTTTTTTATATTATAATCATTATTATTATTATAATTCGTGGTAAAAAGTTTTATATTATTATTATTTTTTCATCTTTTCATTGTTTAAATTTCGGTTTATTTTTATTCGTTTAATTAAATCTAATCATTTGTGTGTGTGTTGATAATTTTTTTTTTTTTTTTTTTTTGTATTATTATTATCGCGCAATTATTTATTTGTAGATAATATTCATGACTAACTGTAAATTACTTGCGTGCGTGTTTAACTAATTTTAAATGATTTTATTTTGCTTTCAACAACTCGTTTATCATTCACTTTTGAAATCTTCTTCTACTGTTTAAAAATATATGTTATCCCCTTGGCGCGAAATTTGTTTCCTCTCCTCATCAATAGAATCTGCTGCTTTTCGTTAATTTCACATATAACATATTATAAATATAATTTTTCATATATATCTCGCTTTCTTGTAATTGTTATCCACACATTTTTGTTTTTAGTTGTTAATGTAAATCGAGAGTTATGTGTTGAGAAAAAAATAAGCTAGACACAAAAAAAAAAATTTATAAATACATTTTTCTTTTTCTCACAATTTTCTGTGTACACGCATTTTTGTTTAGTTTCCTACTTTTTACCATTTTCTTTGTTTATTAAATATATCTCTTTGTATCTTCAGTTCGTATATGTGGGAGGGAAGGACGACGTCAGCAGATAAAAAAATATTTATTTTTTTCATACCATTTTTGTGTTACTCACTGTATATTATTGGCCTGGAAAGAAGAGAAGAAATGGCATTATGTTACAAGCCGTGAGTTGCGTTGGATAGAAGAGGACATGCATTAATAATATAATATAAATTCGAATATTTACTTTGTGAATTTTTAAGTTTTTTTATTGCTATGTTAATGATCGAAGAATGTATCCGACAGTTTCCGTCTATCACCATCGGTCTTTCTGGCTGCATTTAAAATATATATGTATTTACAATTACCAACTGCTTAAGACCCGATATATGTACAATAAAAATATATAAAGTGCAAATAAGTATAAAAAATGCTTGAAGAATGCTTCGGTGAGGAAAATGGTACAAAAAAAGAAGGGACAGCAATAAACATAACTTTTGGATCAGGATTGGATTTAAAGTCAGAGTACACCTAGTTCGATCACAAATAACTAGGTTCACTGACGACATCCGTTTCCAAAGTTTTTTTTTTTTTTTTTAACCATCGCAATTTCAGTCGCACAAACTTTTTTGTTTAAGCCTGAACTACATCGAAACAAAAGTTGAAAAAAAGTAAAAACAAATAAAGTGGAAAAAATCTGATGTACTGCTTCATCGCATAGTGCGCTCTGTATATTTCTACTCAATTTAAAAATTTCACTTTGTGGAAAGCTCGAACTTGTACCAGCTTTCACTTTTCGCAAATATACGCCGAGACAGACATAGTCTCAAAAAAAAACCTGACGAATTTTGGTTTATTGCAGTGAGACGAGACGGGCAATGGTATGACTTGCAAAATTAGATATCAGAAAGCTGTAAAGTATTTAAAAAAATATATATATATACTTATTAATTAATACGTGAACATCAGAAGTTTGCGTGCACTTTTTAAGTATTTATTATGAAATGAGGAGAATGAAACTTGGATTATTCGAAAGTTACTGTGCCATAGATGTGCACAAACAAAAATTGTTGTTATATGTCGCCATTAAACTGGACAAATTAAGTTAATAATTCCCCACACAAAATGCTTATTAGTTAAATAAAATCATTTTGGTGAAATTCAATTTGTTGCCGCCATATTACCACAGTAACGTATTCAAATATAATACATCGTAGATTTGAGCCCATTTTCGAAGGAATGCAATTTACCTACCCCTAATAGTAAGCAACTGTATAATTTTATTTCAATGATTTTACAATGGAAAATATATTTCGACATCAATAATTAGTTGCTCTAAATTTTCATAGTGACATTAAAAAAAACAACACAAATATCGAATATTGTGGTACGTCTTTAGTACTACATACTTATAACAGGTAGGGTCGATTTTCGGACACAAGCGAGACTAGTATAGATAATTCACAAAACTACCTTGCTTTTGAGGCGAAATTCGACGGTTATACAGAAGTCTTCCTTATTTCACATTGTCTGAGGTTTAGCTCATCGACAGCTGTCGAAGATGCGTTGCGAGTGGCTTGCACACCTCCTTTATTGGAAAAACAAAATCCTGTGCCTTGGTGGTGCCGGAAACTTGAAAAGCTAAAGAAGGCACTTGACAATCAGGCGGTGACCAGACGGCAAGGAACAAGCAAACATCACAACATCATTGGAATGTGTAATCAAGCTCAATAAGTGTTCGTCTTAAAATGAAGTAACACTGACTTGGGTACGAGGACACATAGGGATCGAAGGCAACGAAAACGAATCTGAGATAGCGGCACATATACAGTGTCAATGTCCGGAGTTGGCTGGCAGAAGAATGAGGATCTTGGGACATCATTGGGTGGATCCCCATTCGATGAAACAGATCTCACATAAACAAATGCTAGCGATAACACTAGGATTCGAACATAGGGAAGAACTCTGGAGAAATCCAGAGATACTATCTGGGAAGATTTATAGTGGTAAAGAGACGAAAAGAGAACCGTCTGATTGGAATATCTCTCATCGACATGAAATTAGGCAAATTAGTAAGCGTTCTTGAACTACTTCACCCATTACACTAATTAAAGCGCAATTTTAAAGATTAATTGGCACATAAATGTTTATGTGGAATTTAAATCGCTTTAAATCAGTCTTATCAATAAAATTTTCTTGGTCCAAAACAACTAAGTTTGTAAACAACCGTGAGTACCATTTGTAGCATCATTTGTAATTCACATGCATTCTTACATAAATCATTCTGCTTTACTAATAACCGATTCTAGTTCCGACTTTAAACTTATCGAGATCTATATATACAGGGTTTTCCAATAAGAGGTGTTATTCTGAATGACCCGCTATTTCGGTAGCTGTCATTTGAAGCTTTTATTCTCTGACATTTGACAAGTAGAAACTACGCCATTACTAAAAATGAAACAATACACGCATCAACAACGCATTGAAATTATTAAAATTCACTACAAAAATGGTGAAAATCTTGCAGTCACAGTTCGCAAAACTAAAGCATTTTTTGGCCGTCGTGAAGCACCTTGTCGGACCGCAATTCAGAAATTGGTGGAAAAAATTCGAGCTGTTGGGACAAGTTAGTGATGTGAAGAATAAAACCCGTGCACGTCGCTCAACAACAACTGAGAATATTGCGGCTGTAGCCCAGTGTTGAAGAAAACCCAGGTTTGTCCATTCCTCGTCGTTCTTTGGAATTGGGCATTCCACAAACGTCATTACACCGTATTTTGCATAAAGAACAAGAATACAAGAACTCAACACAAGCAACAAAAGCATTGATATTTTACGGGAAAAGTTTCCGGACCGTGTTATATCTCGAAGAGGTGATCACAATTGGCCACCGAGATCTTGTGATTAAACACCATGCGACTTCTTCCTTTGGGGCCACGTGAAAGATAAGGTCTACGCCAACAGCCCAGCGTCGATTCAAGACCTCAAAGATTTGGTTATGAAAAATTTCATGAAAAGGATATGGTCCTGTATGCGTGCTTGTGGTGGCCATTTGTGTGATGATGTTTTTCATTATTAACGGCATACCTTCCTCATTATTATGAAATAAACATCCGATCATTTATCTCAAAAACTGGCATTTTTCTTTGAATACCAAAATAACACCCTTTATATATAAATGGTGTGAAAAATGTATAGTAATTCATCAATTGATTTGGCTCAAATTGTTTTTACGAAAGACACTTTTGGGAAAACTCTCCGGAAAATTGGAGAAATCGAAATTTTTTTTTTTTGTGTGCAATTGTCCCGGAATTTCGAATTGAAAAATAGAAAATTCTTAGTGGACAACTCGAAAAATTACGGAAAACGCGACAAATTTGAATTTTTTTCGACGAAATTTTGTATTTTAGAGCATGTTTTGTTGTAAAGGTGGAAAATTCGCTGTGAAGCTTAGAAAATTTCCGATAGTTTTTAAATTCATTGTGATAAAAGACGTTTTGCGTCCATAAACATTTATCGAAGCTCATCGACTCAACGAAGCAAAATATTTAGTTTGAAAAAATTCAAATTTTATCGCCTACCAAAGCAGGCTGGGATCCGCTAGTTTGTGATCTTTTGTAAACTAAAATTGGTTCAGCGCATTGACTAGAGGAAAGAATTCTGTTACTAATATTTTAGTTAAAATTCAACAAAGTTACACAACTTTACCAGATTGGGGGAAACTAAAACAGAAAAGCAAATAACACCAACAAAGCCAATAATATGATTTGAGAATATGATTGTTTACCTGCAGCTACAGCCGTCACTTGCGGTTGTGAGTTAGTTTCCTGTGATTTCTGAGTTTGCGATTGGGTTTGTGGCTGTTGCATGTTTTGGTTCTTTTGTGGAAGAGTTTGGCTATTTTGTTGTCCCATACGATTGTTGTTATTGTTGTTGCGGTTTCGATTATTGAAATTACCGCCCCTATAACCTCGGTTGTACCCACCGTAGTTGTTCATATTGCGATTGTAGTAGCTACCACGTCCACGATAGCTAAAATTAAGTCCGATAGTTAGTTAGTTCGTGAACAAAAAAATGCAATCAAATTTCAATTACCTTCCACGTCTTGTCGATGAAACACCAAAAGTCTCACTATTCAGCTTGCGCTCCTGACGCCAATCGTTTTTCTTATTTTTGGAACGATCTTGAGCTGCTTCACATGAGATATTATCGAAAAACGATTTGGTCTTGTCATAGCCGACGGTGATCTCCTCATCTTCGGGTTCATGTTCGCCTGCGCCAGTCTCATTGCCGGAATCATCTTTTTTATCTGTCTCACCGTTGATCTGCGAAGTTGGAGAAGAACACTTGAAACACAAGCAGCAACAAGTGATCGACGGAGTTCGATTTTTGTTTTTTTTTTTTTTGTTTTTGTTGATTTTTTTTTAATAATGGACAAAACAAAAGCAAATATATATTAATTACAATCGAATAAAATTTATTGAGGAAGTAATTTAACGAAAAATTAATAAAATGCGTATGTGAAAATAGAAAATGATGAAGAAGCAATTGAGGAGGTTGGTTTATTGTCAAGTAAAATTAATTTAACTATCAAATCGAAACAATATAGAACGTGTTTTTTATTCTTTGTGACAAGAAATAAAAATAAACAACACTGCAGTGGCGGCTCGTCACATTTGATTTCAAGGGTTCACATTATTTTTGCAATAGTAAAAATCAACTTTGATGGAGAGTGAGATCTAAAATGGGGACATAATTTAACTCTGTTTGATTTCACTTTCCTTTTCCAAAGGCAGAGTAGAAAACCGTAATTCTTGAATTTGAACCACGTTTAATTTCACAGATTCCATATTTTGGTTGTAAACTACAAAATAATGTGGATATTAGTCTAGAAAACAACAGTTTTTCATTTTGCAATTTACCAATTTCATGAAAATCTATCATTTAAGGAAACAATGTACAACAACAAGAACAACACTCTTCCTTCAACCGACAAATTTACTGCAATTGACACTACAATTTCTTCTTCCGAGAATCGCAAACAAATTCAAAGTTTTATTTTTGTATCCACTTCCCTCGTACGCAACGTATACATTCCATGAACGGAGCACAATTTTTCTGTGCTCAGGTTGTTGCTTGATAAAGGCAACCAAACTCCCATTGTTGTTCTTGTAAAAGGCTTTTTGCACACGCATACTTATAAAACTTTCATGGATACCATATCATAGCCCATCGCACGTGCGATTGCTCTCGCAACATGTAGAATAGTGATAGCGATGTGTACCCAGATTTTTGTTTCTTATTCTCTTTTCTTCTTTGTGTACATACATACGTACGTACATACATACTTTGTTCTGTGTGCTTTCAACATGTTGAGGAGAATATAATGAGCTATACTGCAGGTTGCATTTCTCCTCACTCAATTACTGCAAATTCAGCTTTTGAGTTCCGCTGGGCTTTCGTGTCAGATTGTCGACTATAACGTAACTCCCCCAGTAATCTTTTCTTATGGATATACTTGCCAATCGTTTTTTTTTTTTTTTTTCAAAAAGTCAAGGCACGCGAGCGCCACTCTTTATAAGAACGTTATTATCCACGTTGTCCTCTATGAAAACAAAACACTTAGACATGTATTGCGGAAATTACTACCGAGTGCAGAAGAAGCATTTGTTTGTTAGAATGCGTATATGTAACTGGGAAGCAGAGCAAGGGATTATTCGTATTAAGGCTAAAATCACCAACATTAGTCTGATGATGTTCCGAAAAATATTTCCCAAAACAGGACCTATAATAAGTCTTTTAAGTGCAACGTTGAAATCTAAGTTGTTTATTTGAAGGCCTAAATGAGGAAGTAGGTTTACATAGTCTAGATGACAAAATATCGGGACACGAACAAGCGCTTATTCCCAGTGTAGGAAGGTAAAAGATAGCTGTAGCCAAAATTGATCGCAATATTTGAATTGGGGCAACAACATAGGTATACGTCACCTCAACGTCGACTACAAGATGCTCTAATGGCTAAATCCGATTGATCAATGAACATATTATTTGTCCCCGTTGGTTGGTTGGTTTAAGTAGCTGTATTCCCCGTTTCCTGACGAGGGCAAAACATAAATAACGCATTGAGCGCCTTTTGAGACCACAACTAACGGAACCTGAAAATAAGTGGGGAGAAGGATGTTAAGGGAGCTCAAAACCAGACTGTGGAGCTGAGAAATTTGATGACCTTGTTGAAATGGATGCTTTTGGATGGCCGAAAGGTCATCATAAAAGGGATGACCTAGCGCACTGCGTCTGGCTTTGGCTAGGGCCGGACACTCACAAAGAAGATGGAACAATGTTTCAATCTTGGTTGTGTCAGCGTAGCTACGGCAATGGGTGTTATGGGGGAGGCCAAGCTTGGCTGCGTGAGTTCCTAAAGGCCAATGGCTCGTACTAACTGCCGTTAGTCTGGCGACATTGACCTTGTAGAACGAATTCAGCTGTCAGAGGTTCATTCTGAGTTTTGAGGCAAAAGCAGTTTATATTTTCAAAGTGCTGATACATCTTCTATATATATAAAAATGAATCCTGGTTTGTTCGGATGCTTAAAACTCGAAAACGACTGGACCAAATTGGATACTTCCTTCTGCGGATTTGTTCGTAATTGCTCCGCGAAGGTTTAGGAAAAAAGAAAAATTGAAAAATTCTCAACAGGTGGCGCTGTAGGCGGTCATTCCATTTGATAGCACAGTATATGTTCTTTGTGATTTGACTATTTGGGCTGTGTGGTCACGGAGGAGGGGGGGGGGCAATGAATTAACTAATGTGTACTGATAAAGAAGTTGTACCCTTTTGTAAATCAAGAAAGAAAAATAAAACAACATTTGAAAGAAAGTCAAATTAATTTTGAATAACATTTTTAAACTTACTATTATTATTATTGTTTTGTTAGATTGTTAAGTGTTTTGTTCTGTTTTTCCAGTTGTATTCAAAATTTCAATTGCGCCCTTTTCGTTCGTTTGCTTTCTGTATTTTGGCTATTTCAAAGGTAAGTTAGTGATTTGTGAAAACTGCGTGCGATACGCTAAGAGCGCTACGTCCAATTTATGGTCGTCATCATTTCTGGCTGAATGGCTTCGTCAATAAACAAAATATGCAGTATTGGTCAGGCAGAAATCCACACGTACTCCATGAGTCATCATTGCATCCCGAAAAAATTACGGTTTGGTGTGGTTTATGGGCCGGCGGCGTCATTAGGCCGTACTTCTTCCGTGATAACCGGCACGTTAATGTGAATGGGAATCGCTACCGTTCAATGATAACCGAATATTTTTGAGCCCAATTGGATGATATGGACTTGGAGGACATGTGGTTCCAACAGGACGGCGCCACAAGCCACACAGCGAATGTCACAATCAATTTATTGGAAACCAAGTTTGGAAAACGTGTTATCTCACGAAATGGTTCAGTCGCTTGGCCGCCTCGGTCGTGCGATTTGACGCCGTTAGACTTTTTCCTGTGGGGCTACGTCAAGTCATATGGTCTATGCCAACAAGCCAGCGACGATTGATGAACTACGTGAAATTGCAGCAGTATCGGCCGATTTATGCTTGAAAACCGTCGAAAATTGGGTTCAACGTCTGGACTTCTGCAAGCGTGCCCGTGGTGGTCATGCAAAAGAAATCGAGTTCCATACATAATGGCATCGAACGTACTTTCACAGGAATAAAGAATTTCATTGATATCCAAAACCGTTTTTGTTTTATTTAAAAACACGTTTGTAGCGCTCTTATTGAAAAACCCTTTACATTATCTATTCCACATATCTACATAAATATAATATAATTATAACTCGATATCCACTGGGCCAATTTTCATGATTCTTTCTTTGTTTTATTCGTATTGCTGTATTTAAAAGATAGGATGAAATTGAAAGTCGGCTCAGTTATAATTTTGTTGCGCAAGCTAAATGCTCCGAAAGTTTGCAACGGAACGCATTTGATTTGATTGTGAAGAATCTCAAATCGAATGTCAAGCAGCAAACGATTTTGAGGGAAAAATTCAAATGCCAACATTTTCATTCAGCGGAATCCCCTTATTCAGAACGATTTGCCATTCGTATTTGAGCGTCTTAAATTTTCCGTGTGCCTCGCTTTCACTATGACAAATAGTCGCAAGGACAATCGCTGGATATTTGTGGCATCAATTCAATTCCCATGTTTCTCACATGGTAAATTGTATATGGCGTGCTCACGCGTGAGCAAACCCATCGATATTGCTATAATATGTACTTCATTTATTTCATAAAGCAGCACGTGCATTCTGCATGCTCAGAATTATTATTTTTATTAGGTACATTAATGAATTTGGGCGGAACGAAGTTCGCTGGGTCAGCTAGTACATTATACATATATTTAAATTGTGAACACTAAAGCGAAGACATATGAAAATTGATCGCGATTTGGGATGTGATTTTGCAAATGCACGTGTTACTTACAATTCGCACGCGTGATTAAGGATATTGATAAGTTTAGAGCGCTCGCTGACAAATGTTAGCTTTGAATTAGATTTAATCGTTTTTGTCTAGGATGTAAGTTTAATGAAAGTAACAAATAAAAATGAATTTAAAATGTAAAAAATTCGCACGCGTGGTCAACATTTACCCGTTGTTCTTTGTTCAACAAATTTTTGTTAACACAACAATTTTTAAGCAATGCCAACAGTGTAATTGTTCATTTTAAAAGAGTTTAGTAAAGTAATACAAACTGAAAGAGGGAGAGAGAGATGATAAAGGTGTCTAATTTGTATGGGAGCGGAAGGAAAGGGTATACGATACAAATGAACAAAAATAATGTAAAGGAAAATAAAAAAAAAAAATAAAAAAAAAATACCTGCTCAGTTTTGGGTTCGTCGCCCACCTTAAGTTTTGATAGCTGCGAACGAAGCTCTTCGAACTTATTGTTTGCCTGTTCAAAGTCAAAGTCTTGCTCAAACTTGATAGTGTTCTTGGGGCGCGTATTTTTGCTCGGATTTCCGCTCATTTGCCTGTATCCCTACAATTGACACAAACACAATGTTTTCATTATAAACACCATAGGTTAGGTCATTTATTGCTTACCTGATTCGGCACGCGTCCACGACCACGGTTTCGCATGTTGTTGTTGTTATTATTGTTGTTGCCGCGATTCATGGTCCAGCCGCGGTTATTTTGATTCTGATTTTGATTTCGTTGATTATTATAGTGGTTACGGTTATCGTGATTGTTGTAATTATTATGCTGGTTGTTGTCTAGCCTACCAGAGTCACGACGATCTCTTTGAAAATAACCACCACTATTTCCACTACCACCACCGCCGCCACCACCGGTGCCTCCGCCTCCACCGCCACCAGTTCCGTTGCCGGTGTTATTGGTGTTACCGCCGCCTCGTTGCTGATGATTTTGTCGCTTATGTCCTGCATCACGATTACCAGCATTGTTGTGTTGTTGTTGTTGTTGTTGTTGTTGTTGTTGTTGTTGATTTACTTGGACGGCCATATCGGCAGATGGACTCTTCCTTGATACTAAACTAATCGGCGTTGTCGACCGGGACGCACCAGCAAGTAAATCTAAGACGGAAACTAAGTAACATTGAAATTTGTGCGTTCGCATAAATCAATGACAATTAATTTCACACACAAATTGTAATCATATAGTAAAAATGGCAGGGGCGGATTGGATTGTTATTGGGATTAGTGGATTCACAAGAAAACATATCAAAACAGATCACTTGCTGTGAAGTACAATGATAAGGTGTGGGTGGGTGGGGTAAGGTCATTTGGGGAATGCACATATGTATAAGCAACGCAACGAACACACAAACTACAGAACAACAAGCAAACATAGATAAACAAAAAGCATGTAATGCAGCAATCAAGCCAAAGATTATATTAAGTTGAAGATATAGAAATAAACTAAAACACGACAGTTCCCTCGCAAACACTAAAAGGAATACTTTCTACATTTAAACATATCATGAACTACGTTATAAGTACTATGCGATGTTACCATCAGTTAGACTACATGGCACACAGATTGTTTCCTAAATCGTCAATAAAAACCGTCGGTTATTCTCCGAACAATGGTTGATACGAATCGGCCATTCTAAAAACAATTGCTTGGCTTTGGTTCATTAATGGACACTATTTGCAAACCCTTTGGCCTGCGCTTACCAACATCACAATGTTACGATAGTATTATGCTCTGAAAGACTGGATGAGAATGAATTTTCTGTAAAACTGAACGAAAGCTTTGATAGAGTTCGAAGAAGATGAATCGTGATTGATTCAAAACAGGTTAAACGAAAATAATATTACATATAATAAAAAATTAAAGCTGAACGACGTGAACAAAATTAGTAGCTGTCGGAAATATGGTTTAACGCCTTACTGATCTGTTTCACGCTCTTCCTTTTTAGCAAAGTCTAACAGGAATTATGTGCAGTTTGAGCATAAATTCATGGCTAAATTTTGCCAAATTGCGCTTTTGCAATTCACTATTTGAGTGTTTTTCAACTCTCACAATTGTAGTTCCGACTATATACCCTAATACCTATATACTTTTGTTCCTGTCCAGCCATCTAGCCGTATTTTGTAAAGGTTGAGATTTTTGCAAAAATAAACATCCATTGATGTAAACAATATTGTTTAGGAGCTCGCTCTCTTCAGATTTCTATAAAAGGTAGGTAGATTCGTATCTAGTTCGCGATGAATCTCGATATTTACGTAAAAATGTAGTGTAAATCCAAAAAAAAAAAATTTTCTACATCTTGCCAATGGAAACGTCTTAACATAACCCACTACTATGCCATGAACACAAGGATCTCTACATTAACTTGAAGACGTTTTTTACAAAAAGACAGAAACATACAAATAAAAAAACACGAGTGAGCACTATAGACCAAGGATTTAATATTTTAGCATAGTTTGGCGCCCACTTAGTGCCAGAGTTAATCGTTTTTCCAATTGTTTCACCGATTTGTATGTACATATTCATATTTTCCATGTAATTGACCCCCCCGGGTAGAATTAAATTTCCATATAATTTATGTTTAGATAAAAAAAATGAGTTCATGCAAAAAATATTAAAACTAATCTTCAATTTAAATGCAAAGCGCAATACCATATATGTAGTTGGCAATTTTTGTATATTGTATTTAAGAAAAAATGAAAATTGTTGTGTATTTGTTCGTGTGTGCTAAAATACGCCAAAGAATTACCATCACACCTTGGTCTTTGTGTTCAGCCGCGGAGGTCGAGGGGGCATTAGGAGGAGCAGCCGTTGATGAATTGTTTATCGGATTTAAACTAAATTCTTGAGGAATGCCGTCGTTTAACTCACTTGGTTGTTTCGGTTTGTTGAGCATAAACGAACCGGGCGCCAATCCTGTCGCCGTTGCCGATGATGAACCCATTCCACCAAGACCACCCATTGCTCCAAATGGATTTCCATAATTGCCCATTGGCGGGTTCATTGCCTGCATTGGGAAATGTGGCATCAAGTGCTGCCCATTAGGTAATTGCACTTGCATAATAGCCGGATCATTCGGATGTGGCATACCATTGTTGACCACACGTATATCCTTGATGTCCGAGCCACGGAATAGAATATAATCATAGATCTGACTTTGCGGTGCAATTTGAAACTGAGTTTCACGGTCTTCCGTGCCAAATGATCGCACTGAAAAAAATATAAAAAACATGTATTAAAAATATGAAAAAAAAAAACAATTATTTTAAATACATAGGTTAACTGTCGCTGTGTGCAGTTTCCACTTTTTGGAATGTTGATACATAAGTTACACATGTTACATGAGCCGTTTACTAATAAACAAATTTTGTCTCGTTTCTGACCAACTGAACATTTTTGTGAAAGTTGGAAATGCTTTCTCAATCCTACATAGTGAATTATCACCTTTATTCGTTATTCTGTTTTCGTTAGCCGTTTAATGATATCGGCAAAATCATAAACAATTAGTTTTCTGCATATACGCAGATGATATCTAGGTATATTTTCTGTCGGCAAAGCAGTCACGGATCAAAAGTTGGCTCCAAAAAAAAAAAGAAGGAAAATGCTACATTTTTGGCGTAATGTCTCATGTCGAAATCTACACCTAACTGCATAAAAACACAAGGTGGCCGAGGTAGCAGCGGTAGTAAAATTAAAAAAAAACTGCTGTGCTTTCTTTTTTATATTTTTATAAACTGGGTGACAGAGATTCCATAAAATCTCTTTTTCTTTTACCAAATTCTATTAGTTTACATATAACCGAAAATTACTTCGATTCATTTTGTGACATGCAGCAAAAGTTAAAAGTTGGCCAATACGCACATAGTTATAGAATATGTCTCTAATTTAAACATTCTAGGTTTGTTATTCAGTTCTAGATAAAGTGGAAAAATCAGTGAATAGAAATTAAGAAATCGCTAGCTGCAAGGTGAAATATAATGTTTATCTCTCTAGTAACAAGAGCAGTGCACATATAAACTCACTTGAAGCTCAAACAGTCGGTTATGCCGATCGTTTTTCCTGAGCTAACCTGGATGACTTTAATCTAAACGGATGGTTATATAACCGAACACAACACTACCAAGCAATCACCTTAGATGATAATGGCACAGTACTCAGAAAAGGGATTGTATCTGAAAGGGAAGCTCTAACCATACTGGAGCCGCTAAAATGTACAAGAATTTTATACAGAAAATTTGTTACTCATAATCCCTACTTCAAAATCTGTGATAAGCTTCTTAATGCCACAGCCCAAACAAAGGTAATGTGAATGCCAGGACATGTTGGTATACCTGGCAAATAAAGTTGACAATAACACAAAGTTTGTTGCGAGTTTTGTATATCTTATTGTAAATAGAATATTAATAATATTATTTTTTTTTTTTTTTCTAATCAATGTCGACAGAAAGAAAACGAAAACATCTATGCTTTCTCCTTGTATCTATATTTTATTGTTCGGCGTATCCAATAAAGGGAATTTATACACATCATTGCTGGAAAGAAGGTGTGGCATTACTGCTAAGACGAATGCGGAGGAAGACAGAACTAATGTTCTTAAAAATAAGGTAACTAAAATAACTATTTAAATTTTATGACTGCGAATATGTTTTAAGTTGGAATAGAGATACTAGATCCAGTATTGAGATCTTTAACAAATCTATGGCAACAGGTAATTTCCCCAGTGGATGGAAGGAGTCTATGATTAGACCTATTGAAAAAGCAAAAACGTGTCTATCTGAAGAATTTAGACCAGTTAATATGCTGTCCTTGTATGAAATTATACCTATACATGAAAATGGATATGTTATGGAACATCAGTCCGCGGTTTATGCAGCGATACTCGTGAGAAACTGCCTTAAACTGAATGATTGAAGATTGGAAAAATCAGATTGATGGAAATAAGGTGATTCTAGCTGTATTTTTGGATTTCAAACAGGCTTTTGAGACAGTAGACCGTGAAATCCTCGTTAAATAAAAATTTAAGTACGGTAAAATAGATAATGAGCTGGAATGGTTTACATCCTATTTAACCAGTCGTACTCAGCGAACAATGGTCAATAATGATGTTGCCAAAGCATGCGAAGTGAGTGGAGGAGTGCCGCTGGGCTCAGCATTGGGGGCATTCACTTTTTTGATATTGATATGATTAACGATATCGACACGGTTGTAAAAAATAGTAAATGTAGAAATTGTATCGAAGCTTACACAAACAATTTAGAGACGACTTTTGCTAAAAATTCGACTCTAACTCTAAGCTACTAGAAATAAAGCATAAAATTTCGCTTTAGGTTAAGAAATAGTTACGATTCGAGTCACCAAGGCATAATTTGCGAAATAAATATGTCAAACGATTGTTTTACATCGGAAGACAGATGAAACGCAAGAACAACTGTAAGATTCCAATACACGCACAGGAAGACAATTTATAAATAACTTTATTTTAAAATATTTTTCAAGGAAGCAAAAAAAATTCACTCGTCATTGCTGTTTTTCTTCTTTTTATATTTTTATGTTGACCACTTTCAGTTTTCTAAGCTGAACATTTTTCTTAAGGTCAAATAACTCAGCCTCGTGAGACACTTTAAGTGTATTTGATTAATTCATTAATAAGACTAAGAACGAAGATCCTTGTTGAGACGGCAATACAAATCTTTACCGCTTTTATACACTTTCAATAGTGCACTACAATTTTGTATCTATCGGCAGAAGCATACCTAACAAGATTGTAAGAGCTCCAAAATAAGACAATGAGTATAATACTGAAATGCTATAGGTTCACGCACATCGGGTTGGAGAAACTAAGGTGGTTGAATGTTAGGCAGTAAATTAAATTTAATGTATTTATTATTATTTATATTTAAATAAAAAAAAAAAATACCTACTTGATGCGGGAATATCTGGCTAACAATTTAAAATATATAAGTGGGAGTCAACCATATAACCTCAGAGGAAGACACAGCTTTAGACCACGGTTTCGTTAAACAATGCTCATCCGAAACACCGTAATGTTAAAAGGGAAAAATCTGTTCAACAACCCTCACAATGAAAATAAACCGCTTGCCAATACTAATAAATGTAAAAAGCTATTATTCAAATTTATAAAATCAGATATGCAATTCCGGTACAGCACATGGTTGATCACAACCGTACACGCACTTTAACTGACACGTTTTTGCACTCAACACATGTATGGCAATGAAATATTATGAGACTTGATCAACAATAGGTAGACTGTTAACAATATCTATATTGTTCTTTACCTAAATTAAAAACTGACAATAGTACGAATACCATATTGTTATCCGTAAGGGGTACTCGAATACCCCTAGATTATTATCTACCTACTTACTCAAAATTATTCGAAGACACAAAAACGATTTGATCTATCGAAAATAAGTTTAATGTTAGAAATGATGAAAGAGAAAATGATGCAAATGTCTCACCCTTTCTGCGCCAAAACAAATTGTAGAAAACAAACTAGCTTACAGATGTGAACAGATATCCCGTCTAAACTTACACGAGGTAAGCATATAAGCACCTGTTATATACCTTTATTCAAACCTAGTCATGGCATAGTTAATAAGTAATAACTAATAACTGATGGCCACCATAAGTCCACGTTCATTAAATAAAAAGCGGTAAATGGGGTTTTGCTTTTACAAGTAAACAGGGACAACGCCATTTACTAATCCCTAAAATGTACACAGTAGCTTTCGCCGGCAAACACAACAACAATGAGAGATTACCCAATTGTTTCCCCTTGCCATCTGCGATCATGTTGTAACGGGATTGAAAAGAGATGCCGCTTGGATTTTACAGCAATTCTTTAACTCCCCCAACCGAACGACGTTCATAAGATAAATCTGCGCGATATTTCGCAAAATAAAACAAAATCACTTCAGTAACAGAGTATAAAATGGACGAACAAGAATTGTGTGCCGTCGATGTCGCCAAAAGTGGGCCACTTGTTGTAGTATCCACAAGCTCCAACCTCCAAGCCTAGAAGCAATTTTTTCGAAAGAGACCCACCAAAAAGTTTCTTTTTTAATTCGGTGAAAGAACTTTTCTCTCCATGCAACGTTGCGCATTTTTTCCTCACAATTTGTTCACATTACATATTTGCAAAATGTATGATGGGAGAAAAAACACAAAAATAACAGAGTTATACATATATACACGTATATATATATATGTATTAATAATATAGATAATGTTAATGGAGGCCAAAAAGAAAAGAAAAAAAACTTACCGCTCGATAATGCAATTGTACATTCGTTCGGATCAACGGTGTACAATCGGCCCTCGTATCTAATGTCCGCCTTTGAAATTAGGCTTATTTTTGAGCCCAACTCGGGCATTCCGCCACTTGTCATATTGGCCAAATTGTTTTTTTCTTCAGTTAACGTTTTTTGCCTTGATGCTGGTTTCCACTTCACAAAAAAAAATTAGATAGAAATGAAACTTTCAATTCACTGCGTGTGATGTAAAATACAAAAAAAAGTACTAGAGAAAAAAAAATAAAGATATGACTCGAAACTCTTATTCAGGCAGGAATTACATTTCCCAATAAAAATGTGAAATTTCATCTACCACTTCGAATTGGTTTCGTTTTTTCACAAATTACGGCGATATTGAGCAATTTTTATGAGACTTATTTTTTGGAATTTAATTCTTCTTTGTTCCTCACACACAATAATGGCGTACCTTTTGAGGTTTTCGTCGTCTTCTCCGACGTTCACACTTTTCGTTCGGTCCAACTGCGAAGAAAAAAAATTGAAGAATGATGATGGCGTTCACGGATTGTACTTTCGCCAGGGAAATTTTTTAGATGCAAACAGCTGACGGAGTGAGCGCGATGTCATAAAAAAAAACACAATAGGATATATTTTAGGGAAATTAAAAAGATGGCCGTGGGAAATATATTGGCGGGTTATTTAAAAAATAATAATTTATATTCAAATGACAGTTGTTCTTCAGTGATAAAAGTTTTATGTTTTAAATAAAATAACTGTATCTTTGGTGTGTAAACTAGAGAATGTAATTACTCTAATGATATGCTAGTTAATGCTTCGAACTACAAAAGAACAAAATCATTTGTAAACTTCCCTCGCAAAGGATGTTTTTTTTGTTAAGGCAGTAACACATTAGTGGTACAGTACGCAGAAATTTGTAAAACTGTCGTCATGAACGCACTATTTCACTCAGTGCTTTGATTTTGTGCGGTTTTTTCTGCAATTTCGGAATCCGAATCTGAATTGGATTTGAATGTGTGAGTGGAACCGAGCGCTGTGACCACCGTAACTGTTCAGCGACTTAGGTTGTAACTTGTTACTTTTTTTCGAGGACTCTGATACAATTTGTTGCTACTTTGCCCTTTCTTTATTTATACAAGGCAGTTTGCAAATTGTTCAATAGCTGTTAATTTCAAATAAAAACGTTTAAAAGCGGTTGCCTATCACAACAGCTATAGTGCTAAGCGAGCCTTTACTTGTTAAATATCGTGCAAAAATTCAAAATTTTTAGAGTTGCTTTAGAAAAAACACTTTTATCTTTCACCGCTCTTTTTTGGTTTTCTCCTTTTTAGAATTCGTCAACCTGTGTGTGTCTATTTTCTTTACGCTCATAATACAATAGGCGTGTTGTTTTGAGTTTCGATCTTAGCAAAGCTAAGTAAAGTATGATTTTCCGCACGCAATTTAAACAATTACGCTCTACTAGTTTTCAATGAAACTATTTTAGATAACTAGATAGATAGATGAGTTTAATTTATTTAGTTTCTTAAAAAAGTCATATAGCCATAATACATAAATAAATTTTCAAATTGTGTTATTTGAGTTTAGTTTAGTTTTATATAATTAATAATATTGTGGCGTGGAATGAATTGTGGTGAAATGAAAACAAACTAAAATGGTGAAATGAAAACAACCCCCATTAGTCACCAAACAAGTTCCACTTCCAATTGGAAATTGGAATCTGTCAATTCCCCACTAAACTAAATGGGAATTTATCAATTGCTGAAAAGGGGAAAAAGTATGTCAGCCAATTGTAGAACCAATTGGAGTTAGCTAGAAAGTTCTCGAAGAGATGGCAGAGCAGATATAAAAGGAGAGGTTGTAGAACAGGGCGACAGTTGATTTTTATCAGTGATTGGTTAAAGTTCGAGATAGTAATCGGTTGTAAGGATAAATAAGTGCAGAGTAATAAAGTGAAATAAGTGATTGGTTTGAATCGTTGAGGAATTGTTTAAGAAATATTGTTCTAGTACTTAATTAGTGAATAATCTATAAAAGTGTAATAAAAGTGATTATACTAGAAAAGTTGAACAGAATAGTGTTTTATCTTTTCGAATCCCAGCCCAAATGTAACATTGGTGTCAGAAGTGGGATAAAACTTATTCTGTGTTAAAGCGTGTGTGATAAAGAAACATTTAAAAAAAAAAAAAAAAAAAAAAAAAAAAATTAAAGTGAATTTGTGAATTTCGAAATTATAAGAGACAAAAAAAAAAATGGGTCGTGTATTGCTACAACTAAGCATACCCCAATTAAAAAGTGAATTAGAAAAGAGGAATATCTCTACAGCTGGAGGGAAAAGTGACCTCATACTGCGTCTGCAGGAGGCTGTCGAAAATGAGGGAGAAAATCCAAAGACCATGCTTTTTGACGTGGCAGAAGAACAAGTAAGTACAGGCGTTGATATTAGCGCTATGATGGAATTACTTCTTGCCAAGATGGAAGAACAGAAGAATTCTCTAGAAGAACAGAAGAATTCTATGGAATCGAAGTTCGCAGATCAAAAGAATTCTCTTGTCGCCGCACAAAAAGATGCCGTGGAAGAATTTAGGAATGTTCTAAATGTAAAAATCAACGCAATTGATGACAAATTAAACGACCATGAAACAAAATTTGAGGAAATTAATGAGACGTTTCATAAACACGAGAACATAGCTAAAGAGCTCGCCACGAACATCGAGAACATAGCTAAAGAGCTCGAAAAAGTCCAGAAACAGAAAGCTCGGGAATATTCTACTGACTGCCCAAGAAGGAAGGAGATGCAACCACCCGTTTTTGATGGTCAAACATCATGGCCGATCTATAAGAGACAGTTCGAAGCAGCTGCAATGACCAATGGATGGGACGACGAGGAAAAGTCGATTGCATTAACGCTCGCATTACGAGGTACAGCTGCAGAATTGCTTCAAACTATCTCAGAAGAAAAACAGCGCGACTATGATGCTTTGGTTAAGGCTATTGAGATGCGGTTTGGTGACGACCATATGCAGCAAGTGTATAGAGTGCAACTGCGCTGTAGATTCCAGAAGAGGGGAGAAACACTCCAGCAGCTGCAAGCGGATATAGAACGGCTAGCGCACTTGTCATATCCCAATGCCGGCGAAGATGTCATCAACGATATGGCTATTGAGGCATTTACACAAGCCATAGAGGACAGACAGCTGCAGATGGCTCTACGAATGGCTGGAAAGAGAACTCTTCCTGAGGCACTGACATTTGCATTAACTATGAAAGCTGCTGACCAGGCATCTCAAGGATTCCACCGCGTAAGAGAAATAACATCCGTCGAATGTACATGCCAGAGAACAGAGGTAGAAGACCGGAACAGTGCTCGCAGGGGACCGATCCGTTGCTGGAACTGCAACAAAATTGGACATCTTCAACGACAGTGCAGAGCTGAACGTAGACAGAGTAGTTGTCCACATTGCAGAACTAGGAGTCGTATCGAGGAGGCATCTGAACAATCGGCGGACGGAACCTCACAAAGCCATCAGTTAAGAACGAACTTCACGGGGCGGAAGCTGCAAATGTACGACAACGAAATACAACATCGAAAGGGAAATCTTCACTCAAATACAGACGCTCTCTCCCGTCGACCGTGCAAAGCAGATTGTAAACATTGCTCACGACACGAGGAAAAAGATGTCGTGTCCGTTCAAAGGGTGAGAGCTATGCCCATTGGTGGCTGGAGTGCACGGGAAATCCGGGAGGCTCAAAAGGAAGATCCGGATATCGAACCAATCCTCGCCTGGAAGGAGCATGAGGGAAAACCAGACTGGCAGGAGATATCCAATAGGAGTCCCGAGCTGAAGGCATACTGGGCGCAGTGGGATTCCCTTCATGTCCAAGACGGCATTCTAAAAAGAAAATGGGAAAGCCCGGATGGAAAGTCGTACGTAATGCAGCTTGTTGTTCCCAGGACAAAAGTTACCGAAGTGCTGAGGGAATTGCATGATGGAGTGTCTGGAGGCCACTTGGGAATAAACAAAACACTCGGAAAAGTACGAGAACGCTTTTACTGGGTCCATTCAAGGGAGGATGTTGAGAATTGGTGCAGGAAATGCGTAATGTGTGCGGCCAGCAAAGGCCCGAGAGTGAAAGTCCGAGGCCAGATGCATCAATATAATGTGGGAGCCCCTTTCGAAAGGATAGCCGTTGATATTGCGGGACCGTTTCCTGAAACGAACAATGGAAATCGTTACATCCTTGTTGTTATGGACTACTTCAGTAAGTGGCCTGAAGCATTCGCTATCCCAAATCAAGAAGCTAAGACTGTGGTGGAGCAAATCGTCTTCAACTGGGTAAGCAGATTCGGTGTGCCTATGGAACTGCATTCGGACCAAGGACGAAACTTCGAGTCCAGGATTTTCCAAGGAGTGTGCCAGTTACTCGGGATTAAGAAGACAAGAACAACACCGCTTCATCCACAATCAGATGGGATGGTGGAGCGCTTCAATAGAACGCTGAATGAACACCTCTCTAAGGTCGTTGGCGATGACCAGAGAGATTGGGACAAACACATTCCCATGTTTCTATTGGCCTATCGAAGTGCAGTGCACAACACCACAGGACATACTCCATCTGAAGTCCTATTTGGTCGAAAAGTCCGCCTACCTAGCGAGTTAATGTTTGGATCTCCATGCGAAGAGTCCAAAAATGAGGAGGACTATGTTACAGACCTCAGGGATATCATCAGGGACGTGCATCGAGGGACAAGGGCTAATATTAAGATAGCCAGTGACCGCATGAAAACGAGGTACGATACTAAAACAACAACTACAGGCTTCCAAGAAGGAGATCTGGTATGGCTATATAACCCTCATCGAAGAAAAGGTTTATCACCTAAGTTGCAACCAGACTGGGAAGGGCCCTACAAAATCATAAAGCGCATTAACGACGTTGTCTATCGCATCCAACGAGGAAGAGGCAAGCTGAAAGTCGTTCATGTGGATCGTCTTCATCGCTACAATGGTGCAAATGTTAACGAGCTTGTTCGGGACGAACAAGTTTAAGAGGGGGATATTGTGGCGTGGAATGAATTGTGGTGAAATGAAAACAAACTAAAATGGTGAAATGAAAACAACCCCCATTAGTCACCAAACAAGTTCCACTTCCAATTAGAAATTGGAATCTGTCAATTCCCCACTAAACTAAATGGGAATTTATCAATTGCTGAAAAGGGGAAAAAGTATGTCAGCCAATTGTAGAACCAATTGGAGTTAGCTAGAAAGTTCTCGAAGAGATGGCAGAGCAGATATAAAAGGAGAGGTTGTAGAACAGGGCGACAGTTGATTTTTATCAGTGATTGGTTAAAGTTCGAGATAGTAATCGGTTGTAAGGATAAATAAGTGCAGAGTAATAAAGTGAAATAAGTGATTGGTTTGAATCGTTGAGGAATTGTTTAAGAAATATTGTTCTAGTACTTAATTAGTGAATAATCTATAAAAGTGTAATAAAAGTGATTATACTAGAAAAGTTGAACAGAATAGTGTTTTATCTTTTCGAATCCCAGCCCAAATGTAACAATATTTCTTTTGGATGATGATAAATTTGTCGCACTTCTTAAGCCAATAGACAATTCATTGAACATTTTGAAGCCTTTACATTGCAAAGAATTTTGTGATCTTCCTTTTAAAATGTTTGGTATAGTCTTGTAGTAAATTCGTATTCATTAGGTAACTTTTAGTTCTATAAACTAATGATGCCTACGCTGTTCGACTGAAATGAAATTTGCACTCCTCTCCAAAGAGCGCTGTGAAATTAAAAGTGAAATATTTTTTGGAGATTTTTCGTGGAGAAATTTATGATAAAATTTATGGATCTCAAAAGATTTTTTTTTGTGGCAGTTCAAGAAGATCTTAAATATAAAATAAAAAAAATACTTCAGTATTAAACTTTCGCACTTTTATTCTACTAAACAAGAAAAAGCTGGAGGAAACAAATAGGAAACTTCACTTTTTGTGAATCATGTGAAACAGTAAAAAGTATTGACTTATTAGAAGAAATTCACACAATAAGTTATTGCAATACAACCAAATTCTGAAATCAGTATAAATCTACGGGCACCAGTTGTGGGCATGACCACGCCAAATGAATTTCTTAAAAATTAAGGTAGGTACATATATAAAACGCTGATCTACATAGAGAACTAAATATTGAAATAGTTGGAAAAGAATTTAAACAAGTTGCTTAAATGCACAGAAGTAAGCTTCGCAACCACGTTATATGACGTTAGCTCAGAAAAAAACGAATTATTAGATACAGACAATGTAATCAGGAGATTCCGTAATGTTTTCCAACAAAAAGGTTCAGAAATTCGACAAGCGAGGGATTTTTCTTTTCGTTTGGTACAAAAAGATCAATCTTTTTCAGATTTCAGAGCACTTTTGCGAATCTAGATATTTTCTCAGATTTGCCCTCAGATTTACCAATACAAGTGCATTTGAGTTTGACAAGTGGTGGATCTTGTTTACATTTGCGTGCATTTTTTCTACAGCAAAGAAAGGCATTGCATCGGGTGAATCTATTTTCGTAAATTATTTGCGTACAAATATTTAGAAATCAATCGGGAATGAAATTTCGAATGTTTTAACATAAAATTCAATCAGTGAATGGAAAGCGCATAGAAAAGTGTCGAAGACTACACATATTCAAGTCGCACGAATATCAACACAAAAAAGAGCAAGAGCGTTTTTATGTTCGATTAGGCACACAAAATCTGAAATCTGAGGGCAAATCTGAAGAAGCCCAAACGAATACCACATAAGTTTCTATCAGCTGATGGATGCGTTGAAAGTTTAAATTTGTTGTTTTATTTCACCACGAAAACATTTATTTTATAAATGGTTAGTAACTAATGTAATCAAAGGAATAAACTGGGAAATATTCATTCGCAGGAATAAAATAATACATTTTTGTACCTACAGTAATTCTTTTGTTGTTTTTGGGGAAAAATTATTTCGCCGGCGAATGTCGACAGAAAAAATACAACGAATTCAAATGGAAGAATTGATTGATATTCAAATTTAAAGTTCGTTGGGGTTCAGGGCAGAGATATGAACATTTCTGAGTGGGTAATAGTTTTGAGTTTTGAGTTAAAATTTTTTCATGAATTTTCCAGAAAACAAAAAGGCAAAAAAATTATTACAAAATTTCAACAATATAATAAACAAAAGAATTTCAAACTAGCGTAATAATTAATGAAAACACTTGAGTCAGCCGAGAACAGCCATGAATAATGTTTATTTAGAAAATAACTTTTTTTGCCCTATCCATTGGGCTGTTGGTTTTCATACGATTTTGGTGCAGATTTCTTTTCGAAATGTTACCTTCAAAACGATACACAACTTCTAAACTTTTGTTTGACATTACAAACAAATTTTAAGAAATTCTCATGACGAAAAAATTACTTCGGCTGACGAAAAAAAATTCTTCCAACTTTTTAAAATTATTTTTTTTTCTTAATTTTCATTGGACTTTAATAACACAAAATGTCTTATAATTACAATCAACGAAAACGAATTTATTTTCTTTATACTGTACGGGAACAAAATGTATAGGTATACTTTCGGTAAAATTCCAAATAATTATTTGTAGATACTGATTTTATTTTATTTTTGCCATTGTTTACAACCACAATGTAAACATCCTGTACTGTATGGATTATCTAGGTAAAATAAAATAAGTCCTTTTAATATTCGTTTTAATGAAATAGAAATTGTTACTAAGTTCACCCGTTTTCTAGACACATCCCGATAACGGCCAATTATTTGAATTATTTGAATTTTTTCCAATGTCACCATAGAATGAGTTGTCAGTCATCTGTCAAGGTAAGATTAGACGGTATGCCAAGTGGTCATAAAATGCCAATATCTGACAGTTCTCCTGTCAAAATATGGTCATACAATGTAATGGGCATATCTCATATGCTCTAATGACCTGAATGCCACACATGACCAGGCTGATTTTGACAGATAAAAATGCCCAAATAGCATTTATGGTGTAATGGGACAATAGGTACGAATGCCAGCATATAGCCTTATATGCCCACATGCTTTTAATTGAAATTTCGCTATGGCATTAATGGCATTTTTGATGGAACAGGAATTATTTTGTTGTCATCGATGTTTGATTTCGTAGAATTGTGATTCATTTTAATTTTCGTTCTCTTTTTGGTAAAAAATACCAAATGCCTCAAATGACAATCATGTCAAATATGACCATATTGGTAATTTTGGTCATATAGTCTATTATACAGGATTATCAATCCTGGCATTTTGTTCATTTGACAGCTAATCTGGTCATTTGCCTTTTGGCATTCATATGCTTAATTGGCATACAGTCTAATCTTAGCTTCAGGTTGCTATTTGCAAATGTATGCGTGCGTCTAATGTACTTTAACCTGACACACATACTTTCGCACATAGGAACATGGAAAACAGCTTGTAGGCAAACTCTCTTAAGTTGGAAGAGCTGACGGTCTATTTAATACTTAGTTTATGATCACACGATCACACGTATTCACAGACGGGGGTTGAAATTGCAAAAAAAGAACAATGTAAACAAATGGGTTTTGGGGGGATAGACGTACGAAAGATATCCATCTCTTTTAATCATTCATCTCTGTACAAAATCAAAATATGACTGGGAATTCTGCCGTTTAATAGGAGTGAACAGTGCTGTTGTTACTTAGGAATAGTAAAGAAATGCAAATTTAATTCATATTTAAAAAAAAATTATTTTTTTCCTAAAGACAATTCGTAAAAACGAGTACATACTCGTATATATGATTAAACTCCTAACAAAAAGAAAATATAATGTGGTATTTAATTGGGTTCTGCGATTTCATCCGACTTCAGATTTTGCGTATTCAATCGAACGTAAGAATCCAAATTGTTTTGTTAATTTTTAGTGTTCGAGTGTTCTATTTCGTTTTCTATAAATATAGCGCTGTACTTATAACAAATTTTAGTCTTGACATTCAAATCACGGCAACTCACAGTTGCAAAATTTGTATGGAGAATATGGCCACTGTGAACTACTAAATCTAAAGTCGAAACCAAAAATGTTTATTGGTAAGGCCCATATTATTTTGCAAATGTTATAACATTGTATTTTGAAATGTCCACTGATATTCTTATAAGCCTCTCTAAATTATTAATTAGCAAAGCAAGCGCACTTTAGGTGTTTTTAAATTCCAAAGGTGATATTGTTCCGAGCAGAGACAAATCTGAGATCCCAACTTCGGCCGATTTCCCGTTACTAGCCTATACAAGCTATATTTATATGGGGTTGTCACGTTTTTTTGCGCTAGTATTGATACATAGAAATTCGTATTGACTAATGTCACGAAACTTTAAAAATGCCGGTTCACCAACACACGTTCAAAAAATATGCACCACTTCCGCTGTGGTCAAAGTTGCTGGCAGCGTTCGTAGAATATTATCCGTTAATTTTAAATTATTGGTAACAACAAAATTTTGCGTGGACAATGATTTATTTTAAGAATAATTGTATATTTAAAAAACCACGATTAATATCGTTGCAGTTAATAAGTACTTTGGTGGGGCCAGAACACAAATCCTCATTCTATAGTCCTTCACGTGGGCGCCCGCCTGAAAATGGTTAATCAGGTTAACTGGTTAGTGTCAGCCAATGATCTACGCTAACTAAATCGTTCGTCGTGATGCATTAAGTTTGAGGTTGGAGTAAACCATTAAATCTGGGGCCGGGTAAGAGGCGTTAACCGCACCGTACCAGGACCGCCCAGGCTGAGGGCCCCAATAAACTAGCTCAGTCGCTAACGATGCACTCCGGATATCAGGCGTCCTCCGGTTTCATCTAAACCGGGGGGCTCTGTGTGGATGGGGGGCTCTGTGTGGATGGATGGCATTTCCGTAGATTCTCGTGGGATAAAAATAGACAACACAAAAAATAAAACCCTAACTGATGGAGATAAGGAAGATATTATCTCTGACCTAGAATCCGTCGACACGGTGAGCTCTGCGCTCACGTAGGGGGCTTGCAGGAGCTGTTCTGACGCTCCTGAAACCGATTCCATCAAAATCCTTGGAATAGAAAAACTATCCCTACAAAGAGATGTTAAGTGCCTCCAATAAGAATAGACTAAGACGCCTTCTTGCAGATGGTCTCGTAAAAAATGAGGCCCTGGAGAAAGTCCTCAACGAGCCTTCGAACAATGAAGTCTCCACAGCCAATAAGTGCCCCCGGTCTAACACTAACTCTCCGGCCTGGCCTAGTAAGAAGGCGAAGCCCAATGCTCCATTGTTCGCTGAAGTAGCAGGAACCATCAAAGTAGGGCTCCTACTGGATAACTTTCCGGATGGTCATCTTGAGCCAGTACACCAAAAAGCGGTGGAAGATTCCATCGTAAGGATCCTCCCGCTCCGCGGATGACAAGATAAGATTGTCGATCCAGCAACTCTTGCTGATCTACACCCAGAGATAATCCTTGTCTTCCTGAATGCCTCTGGAGAAAAAAGATGGCTCTAGGAACCTACATGGGAAGGCAAAATAGGCTACTCTAAGAAGCCGCAGTACCAGAGCCCTTTGAAGGCTCTCCCGTCTTCTTTTAATCTATCTATCCATCTAAGTACTTTGGTTAATAGAAAAACAGGACTGTCTCTGATGGTTCCGAGCATAGGCCTGTTTTTTTCAGCTTCGAACTTTCAGGGAAATTTCTCAATCTAGCGCAAAACCCGCTGGATTGAGGAAAAAAAAACACGATCTGTCAAAGGCAATCGTTCAAACGCTTACAAAAAAAAAAAAACAAACCGAGCAAGTATAATTGTGATAAAATAAGTAATAACGTAATTAAAATAGGAATTCAGATTGTTTTCAACATATTGTATCATTTCTTTAATTGTAGTGTGGAAATAATTATGGGAAAAAAGAGTGTCAAGTGTCATTTTGTCACTGACGCTACGGTTCTAGCGCGGGCGTTCCTTTATCTGGGATATTTTGTGCTCGACGTCTAGCGGGCAGTGGAACCCGGCCAATGTATTAGTAAGACAAACATATATTGCACATTCGGTGCAACGTGACGTCCCAATATGATGCTAATGTACATGACATTTCACTGGCTTGTCGAGGGTGTTACCATTGGAATCAAACTTGCATAATTTTTATTTTCAATATTATTTTTTAAAAACTAATTTAAAATATGCAACATATAAACAATATTTTGCTGCTAGTATTTCGACGGATTTGTAATGAAATGCTTTCGATTTGCTTCAGAACGATTTCATAAACATTTCTGTTTTAACCTGTGTAGACGCGGATGAAGAATTTTTTTAAATGTGTATGAAATGTTTTTTTATTATTGGAAATTCCCGGCCAGAGGCTTCAAACAACAACACCGTTTCCATTATATGGTGCGTTTTATTCCTAAAAGGAAATCAGTTGATGATTTTCCCTTACAAAAACTATAAAATAAATTATGCCAACCCTCCTGTGGGGGAATATGATAGAGTTCGGGAATACCTACTACATTAGCCGTATTTTATTATCAGCGTGATTTGATCCGAATCAGATCACGAAAATAAAACAATACGGATCATAGAAAAATTTTATTTTCGAGTTGTGGCAACAGTTGCTTTCAAAACACAAGGGATAATGTATGAGCATTACAAACTTCATATTGCCACCAGCCATATTGCTAACTTTCTGTACAACGTGACGTCACAATATGATGACAATTGACATGACATTTCATTGGCTTGTGGGGGGTGTTACCATATGAATCAAATTAATAATTTTTATTTTTGGATATTGTTTTTAAAAAAAAGTATTTTAAAATTCTATGTTCAAAAATGCAACAAGTAAACAATATTTTGCTGCTGTATTTCGGTGTTTCGGTGTATTCATGCGAGCGAATGATTTTTTTTAAACATTTATGAAATGTTCTCGATTTGCTTCAGAAACATTTCATAAACATTTGTCAAACATTTCTGTTTTTGCCGGGGTATACGCCGATTAAGTATTTATTAAACGTTTATGAAATAATTTTTAGTGTCGGAAATTCAGGAAATTCAGTTTACCTACAATCAGTTCAAAATGTAATGGAAATCTTAATGCAGTTTGCACCTATGGTCCGCTCAGATTGGAATTCTTGGACAAAGTAAATGACAGCGGTTTAGGCACGAAATTCCAGAAGAACAAAAAGAAGTTAGAATTAGATTTTTCTGTGATAAAAAAGAAACGTGTTTCCCAATAACTAGGTTCGAAAACAATTAAAATTTATGCAGGCAGCTAGTTTCGATTTTTCACTATTCCAAGATTTTCTGGACATTTGTATTTTATGTTAAAAGAACAAAAAAACACCTGTGAAACAAATTATTAACGAACTGCGAAACATTTCATAAGCATTTTTTTTTGTTAAATAAATGTTTATCAAACATTTACTTAAATATGTCGCTGGTCTGGGCATACCTTTATGGAATGAAAAAGCAAAATCATCTCGAAGGCGGAAAATTTATTCGATGTGATAAAAATGATTTTTGATTTTTTGTGTTATGAAGGGTTTTAGTCTGGCAACGTGACTGTGTGGCTTGGCTAATGGCCAGAGATGAATGATTAAAAGAGATGGATATCTTTCGTACGTCTATCCCCCCAAAACCCATTTGTTTACATTGTTGTTTTTGTAATTTCAACCCCCGTCTGTGAATACGTGTGATCAATAAAAAAGCTTGTTGCTAATGGCCGACCGCGAGTCATCTTGCTTTTATGAGCATCGCAGTGTTTAATTGTTCTTTGTTTTGTATTGAATTTGTTTGGTTTTTGTGGAGGTTTTGATTAAAATGTAAAAAATTGTGAAACTCACAGTAGAGAATATCGAATTCTTGCATTTAAGTCCAATTCATGAACTTACATATACTAGGATAGAAATAAGCAAGTGTGTGTGACTTAATGAATTTTTCTGGAAAGCTTCATGAATTTTTGTGGAAAACAGCTTGTAGGCAGCCGCCCTTCCACTGGAAAGTTATATATCTCTGTATTCCATTATCTTTGCTAATGGCTATCGTTTACAGGTACACCAACATTGAAAAATTAAACAAGCCACCTAGCACAATAAATTTTCAGATCATGACTCGTGATCTCGATGAATATCAGGATCATGTGCTGTTGTTGTAAGTGCATGTATTTCGATGATCTATATAGATCATGGCTGATAATAAAAAAGGGCTATTGTATCATTACTGAATGCTATTGGTTAGTAATTATATATTTTTAAAAGGCGAATAATATAACTTCTTTGATTAATTAAACTATCTAAATGAGAGTTTTTATATACCAGAAGCATATAAGAAGCATATTTTGAATATCATTAACTTCGATTTTTGCAACTTTGCCGACAGCGGAAGTGACATTTATGGAAGGTGCGAGTGTGCTCGTTTGCTGGAATTTTTGAGGTTACGTTACATTTGTTAATACGAATCAGAGATGGATATCTTTCGTACCTACGTCTATCCGCCCAAAACCCATTTGTTTACATTGTTGTTTTTGTAATTTCAACCCCCGTCTGTGAATACGTGTGATCAACAAAAAAGCATGTTGCTAATGGCGACCGCGAATCATCTTGCTTTTATGAACAACGCGGAGTTTAATTGTTCTGTGTTTTGTATTAAATTTGTTTGGTTTTTGTGAGCGTTTAGATTAAAATGAAAAAATTGTGAAAAACGCTTTAGAGAATACAGAATTCTTGCATTAAAGTCCAATTCATGAACTCAAATATACAAGAATAGAAATAAGCAAGTGTGAGTGACTTCATGAATTTTTCTGGAAAACAGCTTGTAGCCAGCCGCCTTTCCACTGGAAAGTTATAGATCTGTGTATTCCATTATCTTTGATACGAATTTCTATGTAACAATACTAACGCACTTAGCATTTGCCACCCCATAAAAATATAAATTGTAGGCAAGTAACGGAAAATCGGCCGATTTTTCATTTGGAAACTTCATTTTGACATTTCGCAGTGAAAATTTTGTATGAAAAACAATAATGTTAAAATATTGACAATTTGGCGGCATTGATTTGTTTCCCCAACAACTTTAAAACGATAAAACTCGTGCACATCACAAATATGGAGGATGCGTGCAGCATGTGGGAGACCTTATCTAAGAAGTATGTGCGATCGACGTTTGGTAGAAGTCTTTACTTGCGAAGGAAATGGAGCTAAAAGTCATAAGACAAATGAGCGACAGTTTTTCGCATCACGATGGGCTGGCCACAGGTATTAAGATCAAGAGATGTGAAGATGAAATTGCTTGTGAACATTGCAACGTAGGTAAGTTGGCTCAGTCTAAGTTCCGGAAAAGCCAAACGAGGGAAAAGGAGCCGATGAGATTTATGTGGAAACGGCGTAGCGGAACGGAAAAATAGCAGCCTAACTGAACCGACTAAACGTATGCTACCTGATGCAGGACCGCAGCTTATTGAGAGAAAAGGCTTACCGAGTTTTCCGGATCGAACGGTTTTACACTCATTCCTAAGCAGAAGAGAAAGGAGTGGGACGATAAAGCTAAAGTAGGTGTATTGGTCAGTTATGATGATAATTAATACAAAGGGCTATCGTGTTCAAGATGCCAACTTGAAACAGAAGCCAAGATGTTTTGGATACTGATACTACCGCTGAAGCTATCCCTCAGAAGGATGTAAGGACCAATATTCCATTTGCTTTGGTAGAAGACAAGAACCCTTTTGACATTTCTATCGAGAGAAGCGCAAGTGGACTGGTGCTGCTGAAGAGGAGATACAGTCTCTATGAGAACATCGAGTCTGGGGGTAAGTAGAGCTGCCACAAGGTAAGAAGCCCGTGGTCTGCAAGTGGGTATTCAAGATTAAAATTGATGACTAAGGCCAGGTTTTTCGCAAAGGTATACGGAGAGGATTACGACTAAACATTTGCTCCAGTGGTGAAACATGAAACCATTAGAACTCTTGTTGTGGCTGTTTTAAAAATATTGCACGTACGTCATAAGGATGTTAGGAATGCATAAATGGGAATATCGGAGAGGAAATTCATATGGAACAACCGCCAGGATTTGAATTGCCCAGCCAAGAGTCATAGGTATTAAGACTTCATAAAAGCATTTATGGCCTCAAGCAATCGGCACGGACTTGGAACAAACAAGATGATGCTGATATGTGCTAATATTCAAGGACATAAAAGGATGGTGGAACAACATATATACTGGTTTGCGTCGACGATATGTTGTAAGCTGCGAAGTCGGATGTTTTAACTAAATTAATTAGTCAGCAAATCGCTAAGTACTTTAAAATCAAAGACCTAGGGGAGGTTAGTCACTACCTTGGCATCGAAATTGAACGAGAAAAGAACGGCACATTCCAACTAAGACAAAAGTGTAAAATCATGGTTGACACCAATGGAAACAGGATTCCTGGGAACAACAGATACGAGCAGCCCGAAGTTACCCAACAATCCATCATATCGACGAGCTATAGGATCGTTGTTATACATCGGAACAGTATCTAAGCCGGGTATTTTATTGGCGGTGAGTCTTCTGAGCAGACGAGTGGAATCCCCAACTGAGAGCGACTTCAACTATAGATTAATTGTTGATATGAGATTGAGCAGGCGATACATACGATAGGGAGTCTACTATCGGTTACTTGTTTGAGTTTGCAGGCAGCAGTATCGCGTGGTCAAGCCGAAAACAACCATCGGTAGCTATGTCGCCAAAAGAAGCAGAGTATGGGGCAGCTTCTTATGCGAGTCGTGAGTTATTATGGCTACGAAGACTATTGGCGGAAATGAGCGAACTAAAAGACTACCCAACCGTTATGCACGAAGATAACCAAGGATGTATTCGACTTATTGAATCAGATAAATGCGGAGCGTGTACTAAACACATAGCGCCGTACTAATAACCAATTTTAGTCTCGACTTAAAAAATTTACGGATGCTCACAATTGCGAAATTTGTATGGAAAATATAGCCACTGTAAACTACTTAAATTTAGATTCGAAACTAAAAATGTTTATTGGTAAGGCCCATAGATATCTGTCACCACCAAATAAGAGATCTTCGGGAGAAAAGGATAGTACAGCTTTCGTATTGTTCATCTAGTGAAATAATAGCTGAAGATTTCACCAAGCCACTTCCGATAGATTCATTTCTGTAATTCTCAAGGCATTTGGGACTACAATGAGAAGGATAAGCGACCGACTTGCTGCAGCGAGAGGGGGTTTTGAAATAATTTATGTGTGTTATTACTTCTTTTTTTCCGTGAATTGTTTCAATAAAATATTAAAAACGATAAATCTTGTTTATTTATCAAATAAAGAATTCGCAACCGCCAGCTGTGTGTCATAAAATTTGGTGTTAGTGAAAGTATGTGTAAATCGAGATTTCTCAAGAGTGCCTCAGATAAAAAAATAGAATGATTTCTTGGCCAATCGAACATAAAAAGCAATCTCGAATTGATTTTTTTACTCCAAAAAATGTATCTTTTTGCAAAATTGAAAACGTTTTTAATTTATTTATCTTCAGACATTATTATAATTTCGGGAATGCATTTGTTTCTAAAGCTAAGATTAGACTGTATGCCAATTAAGCATATGAATGCCAAAAGGCAAATGACCAGATTAGCTGTCAAATGAACAAAATGCCAGGATTATCAAAACTGTATATTAGACTATGTGACCAAAACTACCAATATGGTCATATTTGACATGATTGTCATTTGAGGCATTTGATATTTATTACCAAAAAGAGAACGAAAATTAAAATGAATCACAATTCTACGAACTCAAACAACGATGACAACAAAATAATTCCTGTTCCATCAAAAATGCCATTAATGCCATAACGAAATTTCAATTAAAAGCATATGGGCATATAAGGCTATATGCTGGCATTCGTACCTATTGTCCCATTACACCATATGCTATTTGGGCATTTTTATCTGTCAAAATCAGTCTGGTCACATGTGGCATTCAGGTCATTAGAGCATATGATATATGCCCATTACATTGTATGACCATATTTTGACAGGAGAGCTGTCAGAAATTGGCATTTTATGACCACTTGGCATACCATCTAATCTTACCTTAACGATTTATTAATAATCATTTATAAAGTTGGTCCTAGTATATGGTAACTAGTAAGTTGTCAAAAAATCTAAGTTTAAAATCCTCGTGTGTCACAAATTGAAGATTAAAACTTAAATTTGTATCAAAAACAGATTTACTCTGAAAAATATTGTTTTTTTTGTAACAAACAAACATAAAAATTGCTCTGAGAGCAAACAAAGTGCTCTGAGAGCGCCCAATCGAATACCACATCAGTTGATTTTACATCTGAAACAAAAACAAATTCCCTTACGTGGTACGTAAAATGATTACATAATATGCGGTATTCGTTTGGGCTTCTTCAGATTTGCCCTCACATTTCAGAATTCGTGTGCCTAATCGAACATAAAAACGCTCTTGCTCTTTTTTGTGTTGATATTCGTGCGACTTGAATATGTGTAGTCCTCGACACTTTTCTATGCGCTTTCCATTCATTGGTTAAATTTTTAATTAAAACATTCGAATTTTCCTTTCCGATTGATTTCTAAATATTTGTACACAAATAATTTACGAAAATAGATCCACCCGATGCAATGCCTTTCTTTGCTGCAGAAAAAATGCACGCAAAATCTGAGAAAATATCTAGATTCGCAAAAGTGCTCTGAAATCTGAAAAAGATTGCTTTTTTTGGTACCAAACGAACATAAAAATTGCTCTGAGGGCAAAAAAAGTGCTCTGAGAGCGCCCAATCGAATACCACATTACACATCTTACACACTGACCGCACTCATCAGTTGTCATCAAAAAAATGACAGAACCACCTGTCAATCGAAAATAAATTTCCCACCCCTTCATAAAATCAGTCATCTTCGAAAAGTCAAAAAACAAATCAGTTTCGAATTTTCTTCATCCTTCAAAAAGTCGTGTACCTTCTCTAGCCACCATGGCGGCAACAATAGGCAGAATTTGTGGCTCTAATTTATTAAAAACTAACTCCTGTTTATCCCGGCAGCAGGTATTTACTTTCTTCAACAAATTTATATCATCTTCCACCAAGAAACGTGAAAATTTCCACCAACAAGAGTCTTTTGCTTTCGAGTGCATAACATCTTCGAAAAAAATCTTCAACACTCGGATTAAAAGAATATTTTACTGGGAAATCTTTAGCAAAATTTAAATTTTGAATAAATAATTAGTTTTTCAAAAGCAAGTACTTGTGCAAGTGTGCTTTATTAATGCGATTATACAAATTTTCATTGTACTATCTCGGTGCAAAAATTCGATTAATGTTTTATTATGTAACCCATACCTAGTATGTAGGATTTTTCTTCTCTGTTCTTTCGAACACAAAAGTAGTATTGAGGGGAAATTCATATTACACCCTGTTACCTCACAATATTGGATAGTGAAATGTTGCTAATTTAAAAAAAAACATAATTCCAATCATTTCAGGTGCATAATTTTGCCACCAGCAAAGCATGGACCAGCGGCCAAAAGAAGGTAACATACGTCAGCTTGTGTAATGCCTGAAAGGTGTATTGCCATAACCTATAAAAAAACGAAGGAAATATATCTTTACCTTAGATGACTGCATATTTGGATTACCTTTAATTTTTATTTTATATTTTTTATTTTCTGTTTTCGTAGCTATTAGCATCTGTAGGCGCTGTTACTGGAGGTGTTGGAGCTCTTATTTTTGCTCTCGAGCAATCAGTGCAAGCTTCCGGTACTGAAGTCCACCCACCAGCAATGCCATGGAGCCACAAGGGTGTTATTTCGTCGCTGGACCATTCTAGGTATGTTTCATAATACTTGTGCTTTAAAATGATAAACATTTTCTTATTTACAATTAAGCAGTTAATTCTCCATGAAACACATTTTATGCATGTTGGTAGGTACCTACCTAGTTTACAAATAGATCATGCATGTGTTGTGCGGGCGTCCTTTACTTATAAAAAATATTATTGCCTTTCCAAAACTTTTGAATAAAATATGGATATTGCTTCCTAAGTCTAACCCACTTTCCTTTAGGAACTTTTCTTCCAACTTATCAAAATCAGACGCTTTTTATTTGCTAGAACTCACATGTCACATTGAAGGCTCTATTCAAACTAAAATTTGTTTGTACTTCAAACACGCATTGGTATATATGGTTAGCTAATCATCCGTCCTTTATATAAAAGGACAGTCCTTTCTTTTGTAATACCTACTGTCCTATATTTTTTTTTAATACAGGACGGATTTTGCCCATTAAAATACTGACAAAAAATAGTTTGCATTAAGTGCTATTAAAAATATTAAGTAGAAGTATACATGTACATATCTTATCTGACCTCTCGTACGGAAATAACAAATCACAAATGAATGTAAATATGTTCTGCTAAAGCTATTCTTATAATTAAGTATATATTTATATAACATACCTATAACAGTTTATATATATTTTTTTTTCATAACTACATATAACAATGTTTATGTTTTTTGTTATGTTATTATTTTTGTTTTTTTAATAAATACATAATAAATACAACAATTTTGGAAGCACAATTATTATTTCCACAAATATGGTCACCGTATATAAATGGTTCAACTTCTGAAGTTAATTCCACCGACTGTACGCAACCACGTGGCTGCAAGTAGTTTTTTTTTTTTTTGTTTCAAAACCCAAAAAGAGGTCTTTAAACATAGTTTATATCAAATTCTTATACCTACGTAATAATTTTATTCAAACCGGCATCATCACTCGACGCGCAGTAACTTAGTAGTTGAGCTAGAAGTCTCAGGGTCAATCCTGAAAATAACACAAATTACACCATATCCACCCGCCACCTCTTGCGAACGTCTGACAAACACCCGATATCATAACCATCCTAAAAAGAGCTCTATAAATCAGTCGTGATTCAGCATAAAATTCTATGAATGCTATGAACTGCTATTGAATTCAAAAGAACGGTAGTAATTGCAGCTAATACTATTTGGCAGACTTATATTGGTGCAAAATTGATTGTCAGTAAATGTTAGTCCTGGTATCATAATAATTGTCTAAGATATAGGTCTGGACAGGATATTTTCCTAGTTCGTTCTATTTTTAATGTTGATATTCTTGATTTTCTGTGTACCAGACCTAATTTTGTGTTTTTTTCTACATATTACTTGACGCGCGTTGTTTTCCTTTACAGTATTCGCCGTGGCTACGAGGTGTACAAACAGGTGTGCTCAGCCTGTCATTCGTTGCGCCATATCGCTTATCGTAACTTGGTTGGTGTTTCGCATACCGAAGCTGAGGCCAAGGCAGAGGCTGAACAAGTAACGGTTAGTATGAGACAAGCAAACCACTTGTGCTTGTAAATAAAATAGTATGTATTTTATTATTTCTTAGATCAGGGATGGTCCCGATGATACCGGAAACTTCTACGACAGGCCTGGTAAGCTGTCCGATTATGTCCCAAGCCCCTACCCGAACGAGGAGGCTGCTCGTGCTGCCAACAATGGTGCCTATCCACCAGATTTGAGTTATATTGTGTCGGCCCGCAAGGGTGGTGAAGATTATATCTTCTCGCTGCTCACTGGCTATCATGAAGCGCCAGCTGGTGTTGTTCTTCGTGAGGGACAATACTTCAACCCCTACTTTGCAGGTGGTGCTATTTCAATGGCCCAAGTCCTGTACAATGAGGTAATTGATTTTCCATTTGATATTATGCATGTAGTGTAAAGCATAAAATTATTTTCCATCTAGGTGATTGAATACGAGGACGGAACACCCCCGACTGCCAGTCAGTTAGCCAAAGATGTTGCCACATTCTTGAAATGGACATCCGAGCCCGAGCACGATCAACGTAAACAAATGATCATTAAGGCTTTTGGCATCTTTACGTTCTTGATTGTCATCTCGTATTACATTAAGAGGCATCAATGGTCTTCATTGAAAACGAGAAAGATGGATTTTATTCCAAAGAAGAAGTAAACACAGCAACAGCAACCGACCGCCAGCTATGTAAGAACAACAAATAGCAGCAGAAGCAAACTACCAGACTTAAAAATCCACACTTGTAGAACATTTGTTACAGTTAAACTTAAAAGATAAACAACCAAATAATACTAAGATAGATATCAATAAAGGTTATCTTCGTCTTTAATGGAAGTTTAGTGCTTGTTTTAACGAAAAACAAAACCAAAACGAGAAATCTCGTTAAATTTCATTTTTTTTTAATGGAGAATGATGCTCTTATAACGTTAGCTGCCTCTTTTATTTAAAACTGCGATTTATGAACGCCTGCCCTCTGTGTTTAGCCACTTATCTATCTATCTATAGTAATAATCAGTCCTTTGCCACATACAACATGAGGTCAGTCCCGTAAAGAGATCTAGTAAAGTTTAATTTTTATTTATTTTAAATGGTTGTGCGCTATGATGCTGTAAATTAAAAACAAAAAAAAATTATAATAAGGAAGAATATTGTAAAATATATGGTGCGAATTAAAAAGTATGACGTGTTAAATAGAATCAAGAGCGCAATAAAGAGAGTCATTAGAGTCGGCGGACTTTTTTTTTGTTATTATTTGTAGATGTAGACGGTATCTAAATTTTAAATGGCACTTATGGCTAGGAACACCAGCGGAAAAATCCTAGCATCCGAGCCAATTTTACAAGAGTAAACAAGAGGAGATCAGCCAACAGCAGAATAAACAGTTAATTAATGACATTCCTTGTCACGGTTTGTTCAACGGTCACACCACCACTAAAGTTGAGTTGTCTTTACCTTGTCCTTCGAGAAAACCTCCAACGGATACCTTACAGTTTGAGAGTGCCTGATACAATCGTCCTCTTATATTAATAGCTGTCTACTTAAAATCTTCGACATTGGCCAAGATATGTTATTTTATAATATACACATATCGAAGTAACCGTTCGGAACGGAATTTTGTACAAATCGGAGAAATTCCATTCGAGATATCCGTTCCGATACCTACAACGGAAAAATGTTCCGATGACATATAGCAGACCTTGTCGCATTGCGTGGAACCGCGTTATACCACTTGTGACAGCTCCAGCACTTTTCTTCCGAAGCTCTCCGACAACTAATGTGGTATTCGTTTGGGCGCTCTCAGAGCACTTTTTTTGCCCTCAGAGCAATTTTTATGTTCGTTTGGTACCAAAAAAAGCAATCTTTTTCAGATTTCAGAGCACTTTTGCGAATCTAGATATTTTCTCAGATTTGCTTCAGATTTACCAATACAAGTGCATTTGAGTTTGACATTTGGTGGAGTTTGTTTACATTTGCGTGAATTTTTTCTACAGCATAGAAAGGCATTGCATCGGGTGAATCTATTTTCGTAAATTATTTGTGTGCAAACATTTAGAAATAAATCGGGACGGAAATTTCGAATGTTTTAATACAAAATTTAACCAGTGAATCGAAAGCGCATAGAAAAGTGTCGAAGACTACACATATTCAAGTCGCACGAATATCAACACAAAAAAAGAGCAAGAGCGTTTTTATGTTCGATTAGGCACACGAAATCTGAAATCTGAGGGCAAATCTGAAGAAGCCCAAACGAATACCACATAAAACTAAGGCCCTAGTTATAATAGCCACGCACAATACTGAGACCCTCAACTCACAATCCTCTTGCCGCTGGCCCCCTCAATTTTTTTTTCAAATTCGCCATTTTGTTCTCCTATCGGAGTTATGTCAATTTTGAATCCGTGTGACAAGCAAAAACATACAAGAAATGTAATGTGGTATTCTATTGGGCACTCTCAGAGCACTTTTTTTGCCATCAGAGCAATTTTTATGTGCGTTTGGTACAAAAAAAAGCAATCTTTTTCAGATTTCAGAGCACCTTTGCGAATCTAGATATTTTCTCAGATTTGCTTCAGATTTACCAATGCAAATGCATTTGAGTTTGACAACTGGTGAACTTTGTTTACATTTGAGTGAATTTTTTCTGTAGCAAAGAAAGGCAGTGCATCAGGTGAATCTATTTTCGTAAATTATTTATGTGCAAATATTTAGAAATCAATCGGGACCGAAATTACGAATGTTTTAATACAAAATTTAATCAGTGAATGGAAAGTGCATGGAAAAGTGTCGAAGACTACACAAATTCAAGTCGCACGAATATCAACACAAAAAAGAGCAAGTGACGTTTTTATGTTCGATTAGGCACACGAAATCTGAAATCTGAGGGCAAATCTAAAGATCGAATACCACATAAAAAAACAAAAAAATCAAATAAGACGTGTCGAATCGCGACATCTGTGAACGAGCCATACGTCACTGAATTTGTACAAGCAAAACAATATCAAATTCAGTCAAGTATAAATCGATCACGGATGCGGTAATTCAACCCCAGATCCAGGGATCGACATGATGCTATCGCGCTTTTCCTCTCATTGGGCCCCTTTTTCCAACATACCCTTAATAGAAATAACAACGGAACCACATTTTCTTTGTTAGGTAATTTGGATTTTATTTTTCGTTTTCAAGCGCTTTATCACTTTAATTTTATTTTTTAATCCCATCATCATAATTATTAAAATTGAAAAAAAAGGAAATAAAATTAAGACATAGTTTATGACACAACTATAGAGAGAGAAATGCATGAGGAGATAAATAGAGAGTGTGTGTATGAATAACTCAAGATGTACAGCAACGGGGCGCATGACACTCCTCGAAAATTAAAACGAAAAGCTTACTAAAATTAATTCAAAAAAAAAAAAAACGAAAACAAAATAAAAACACAAACTAATTTACACAATTTCCTTTCGGTTATTTTGTTTCTTGTTTATAATAGTTTACTGTTAAATAAATTTATAATTAATTGTTTTTAATCATTTATAATGATGTAATGCTATTTATTATGTTTTTTTCATTTCTCTTACGCATTTTTCCTTTTCTTTGTTTTTTAATAAATATATTTTATAAGTTTAATGCTTGTTTGTTTTAAAACCGTTTTCTTGTTTACTTTGCTTATTAATTGGAGAATTCATATTTATAATAATTATAATAGTAATAATATAATAATGAAATAAAATCGGCTGCTTTCCTTTCATCTTACAAGTTAATTTCTATTTTCTTTTTGCGTTATTTTTATTTTGCATAGGTGTTGCAATGTTTATGGTTTTGCGTTGCTTTGCTGTTTGTTGGTTGGTTCTTTTAGAATTGCGCTTCAAAGTAAGCGACGAGGACGATGACAAAGAAGAGAAAAGTAGGTTGGTTGGTTTTCTGTTTAATTGAAATTATCATTCCATTTTTATTTTTACTTAATAATTGGTATTTTACTGTGTGTTTATGTCACGGTTTGTAACAATTTGCTGTTCCTCTACCTTCCGCTTGTTTTATTCTTTTTTTTTTGTTTTTCTTTACAGAACATGTTTTTATATTATTGTTTTTTTTTTTTTTTTGTTGATTTTACTCCTTAAACATTTTTTTTGTTAGATTTTTTTTTAGACTTTTTGTTGTTGTTTTGGGGGACAAATGAAGTTTAGTTTTGTTCTTTTATTTTAGAAAAAAAAAAACGCTCAACTAAAAACAGCTGCCTTCTGGTGGTTGCGCCAATTTTAAATTTTCTTTGCAAGTCATAATCCTACGAATTTCCTGAAGCATTGATTTTATAGTGTACTCACGGTTCCATCTGGCTAGCATGGGAACTAATCTATGATCGACCTGAGAAAGATGAACAGTGCATAATTAAACAACAATTTAGGGGCGGATTGAGGGTACTTACCACTCCATTACTTTGATTAATACAGTTAATATTGATTTTTGACAAAAATCGTAGAGATGGAGGATCATCTGGATAGCGTTCACCGCACTCAATTTTAAGTGAATATATCCGGTTTTCGTACGGTGTCTGTTATAGGGTTTTTGTGTTATATAGTGCGTATTTAACCTTTATAAGATGCACTTACTCTAGGCGGTCCAATGATCATTCCTGTCCAGTGCGTTAATGTCATATCATCGTCATTTTCGAGACCCCAAGAAATCGTTCCATCTCCGACTCCCTTTTGTCCTTGTTCTAGTTCCTCTAGTAAACGGAAATTTCGTGGGACCACTAAAAGAAATATTGCGAGTCTATGAATTTGTTCTATAAAAGAAACATTGGGTGATTGATTTTTAAATTAAACCACTTCTGTTAATCTAGACATGAAAAATTGTGTAGAAACAAAGCGTTTATATGCTGCCACACAAAATACAACGTCAGGCGTTGAATCGACTTTATATCGTAAATATCGTAAAGTTCAACGCGACGCCTGAGTAGACCTACTTTCTACTATCACGCGCGTTTGATAACTTTAGAATTTCGACTTGTTCGATTTGAAGGCATAGAATGTGCCTTTCATAGTTGAAGTGGCACAGATCCACTAATGTTTATCACACACAACTTTTAAAGAGCTATATGATGCTAAATGACCAGTAAAATTTTTTCTTGTAGAGCAACTACTGATTTCTTTAGATTTTTTTGGAGAAAAAATATTAATCAATTATGGTTGCTTTTTGATTTGATATATATAATGTTAAATATGATTTTCTTGAGTTTTGGAGAATCATTTTTCAATTCGTGCATTTAAATTTCAGATAGAAGAAAAAATTGAGTATGCTTGAAATATGAATTCTGCTCTGAATTTGCGTTTTTAAGCCAAAAAAAAAGAAACAGAACTTTTAAATTTTAGATGATATTCAATACAAAAAGAAATAACGAAGAAAGTATTAGTTCCTTCTGTTGAAGTTGTTTGTAGCGGGTTGAGTAAGTTGCAATCCATGAATGTTGTGGAAATCCAACAACTTCAACATCTCCTTGGTATCAGGGTCAACTTCGATAATATCCTGTTCCAAAGCGGAAACAGCTGGAACGTAGTTATCATGGCGTTCACGCTCCTCTTCTTGTAGCTTAATGGAGATACCACGTACTTGCGAATGTCGCAGACGTCCCATCAAATGGGTAACATAACCGGCAATCTTGTTTCTGATTGGCTTGGTTGGAATAATTGCTACCTCCTCGCAGATCCTCTTGTTGGTGTGGAAATCCAAAGTGAGGCGGGTGTAGTATTTCTCAATAATGACCTTAGCGGCCTTCTTGATAGTTTTTGTTCTGACGCGACCCATGGCGGACAATGTTACCGGAAAAAACATTAATCTGTCATACTCTACCCTCTCAACGTGCATTCGCTTCAAAGCAGAATTTCGGCTTACAAAATTCTTACTCGCGCGCTTTGGCATTTGAAATCGTAGATTCGATAAAGCGTGTCAAAGTGCACCGACACACGCACGCGTTCAACGCCGAATTGTGAATTGGGCATTACTCAGATGTTTGTCAGACGTTCGCAAGAGGTCGCGCAGTGGAAAAAACCCAAGTTGGAATTTGGTTTTTTGCGGAATTCGAATTTGCGACCCGTCGCTTAGTAGTAAGAGTGTAATATTAAACATAATTCCATAGAGCTAATAGTCCTCGCATTACTTGTTAATAAAACATAATAATAATAAACGTCTTCTGTATATACTGGTTTTTTTGATACCAGTTTTAATTTGGTCCTCGCAGTCCGCGTGATGTCGATGGCACCAATGGATTGCCAGCATACCACTTATAATTTTGTTAATATTTAAATTATTCTTTTGACTTGACAAACATTTTTCAAGGTTCTTTTCCTTTGCTTTAAAAATGCACCTATCTAGAAAAACATAGGTTTAATTAGTGACTGAGTTGCACATAAACAGGAGATTACAAAAAAGTGCAGATTTTTGCGTTCCGGTTTTTTTTTTTTTTTTGTTTTACCCACATGATCTATATAGATTCCATGATTTGCAACAGTAATATCTCGTACTATTTTTGTAAACCTGAACCATGAAATGTTGGTTACGTTTTACTCTTTATGATGAATCTTACAGTGGCCTGAACCCTAACAGAGGGTGATTATAAGTTGTTTGACAATCATGAAAGACAAGTGCAGCAGTGCTACACGGATATGAGTGATTTGCCCGTTAATAATACACGTTTTTAACGAATTCTTTCTGCAACACTGTATTTACTGGCAACCAGTTAGTGACATGACTAAAAAAGCGTTGAACTCTTAGGTGAATGTGCAAGTCTTTTGGATTTTGGAACCATCGGTGAATTGCGGTCTGTAACAACTAGCTAAACACCTTTTGTTCAAAACTCGAAAAGATGCAGTCATCAAGTTAAAACAACAATTATTTGAACTTTGACAGACCCACACATAACTTCCCCCACAAACCTCATTGTGTGTGTGTTTCAGTAGTTAAAAATAATATTTTTTTCTTTAGATGTTCGTAAGAAATCGTTTGTTTTGCCTATAGCAGTACATTTACAATTACACTTTTTGAAAAGTTATATGGAAGATAACTCTGCATGGAATGTGCATTAATATTTTATATTATTTGTATGTACAAACATTTATATTCTGTGAAACTATCCATTTTACTTTATTTCACTATTGATAGTGCTAACTTAGGTCCACATTTAACATATATTGGTAGATGTTACAATTACCGAATAAAGCAACACATACTGTATACGCTGACTGCATAGGCTGTTTTGCAATGCAATTACACAAACGGTATAATCGTGTCGTTTTGTAAGAACCAATTATTATTTCCCAAATCGCCTGTCGCGGCTGATATGATATGCAATTGATTTATATTATATTTCGGCTATCATAAATTAAAGGTTCCTGACTTCGAAGATTTCGCATTGTACCGATAGACCATAGTACAATCAACTTTTCGCCTGCAAACAGTGCTCAGGAATTATAATTTTTCTGCAAATTATCGACAACTGCTGCTTTCATTAATTTTTTTCGTTTGGATTTTTTAAATATCCGTTCCTATGACATAAGCCTGAGGCCACAATACACATTCACTGCAAGTAAAACGCGATACAAAACACACATCGATTAAATCATCTTACGCGTCTGAGAAAGGATCGAAATTACATTTAATTTTTCTCATCTACTTCATTGACGGAATGAGTCTCATTTTCGTTGCCTAACATCAATCATCCAATCCAATCGGTTTTCAACTTGTGATGATATTAATCTAATTAAAAAAAAAGCATGTACCTATAGAGCAATTATTGTGGTCACCTAACCACCTCACTTGCACATTTTCAAAACACTGTAAGAAGTTTCCTCCTTGCAGAATTTACAAGAAAAATGATTTTTTAGAAGAGGTACAAAAGGAAAAACAATTTAAAGGGCGTGTGAAAAAATAACTACAAAACTCATGTAGGAAAAAATATTTTTTTTTCCTGTCGAAAGGAAAAATTGACATTTGCACTATGAGGCAGGGTTTTGTTCTGCTTTCTATGGTAATGGCATATTATTTCGAAACGAGTTTTCTGAGAAATATTGCCATCCACTGTAAATAAGCTAAAGAACAAAATACTTTACACTTTCCAGCACATGTTTAGTGCAGAATTTCACATTAAAATACTTGGAAAACAATTGAGAAATGAATTTAATTTCTTACCAACACCGGTGCTAGGTTGGTTCGCCATTGTGGTTTTGCTATTTTTGTTCTGCTCGCCGATATGAGAGGTCTCTTTCTAGCATACAGGCTACGCCAATGGTGGTAGCCCTTCAATAATGATTCGTCGTCGTCGCTCTCGTATTCACCGTGTACACCTTCGATTTTCTATAAATGAAATTTACTCGTGACAAATTAAAATTACACCGAATAAAATACACAATAAAGGAATGGAAACTGTACAATACAAATTAATTTATAAAAAAATAAATTCAAGGATTTTACTTTGAAGTGGCGTAATTTAAACGCTTGCAACAAAAAAATTATTTTACGAACAGCAAACAGAGCTCTGCCTCTGACTTTCGTGGAGTTTATATTGTGTGTGAGTGTGCGTGATTTTTTGTCAACTGGTTTCGGTTTTCGAAACTGGAAGGCAGAATGTGAATTCGCCGGAATTCATTCCAAATTTTCGGATATATGTGAAGTTAGATACAATTGCATAAACAACCGGATATGTCGTAGATGGTCTTGAAAAAAAGATCGCATTCGAATCACTGCGAAAGTCGAATAGTCCTTCCAAAAGGAGTTGAAACCAGAGGCAATACTGAGACCCCTAACTCGCAATCCTCTTGCCTCTGGCCCCCTAAATTTTTTTTTCAAATTCGTCATTTTGTTTTCCTATCAGTGTTATGTCAATTTAGAATCCGTGTGACACGCAAAAACGTACAAAAAGTAATAAATTTATGCTGCCAACCCCGACCAACTGTGGGGAAATGTGATAGAATACGGGAATACCACATTTTTACAGTGCTGAATGCCATTGGTTAGTTATTATATTGTTAAAAAACGAATCGAACAAAAACGTCACTTGCTCTTTTTTGTGTTGAAATTCGTGCGTTTTGAATATGTGTGTAGTCTTCGACACTTTTCTTAGGAATTTCCATTCACTGGTTAAATTTTATATTAAAACATTCCGTCCTGATTGATGTTTATATATTAATACATAAATAATTTAAAAAATCAGATTCACCCGATGCAATGCCTTTCTTTGCTGTAGAAAATAATTCACGAATACCTAAGCAAACTCTAACAATTGTCAAACTCAAATGCACTTGGATTGGTAAATTTGAGGCAAATCTGAGAAAATATCTAGATTCGCAAAAGTGCTCTAAAATCTGAAAGAGATTGCCTTTTTTGACTAAACGAACATAAAAATTGCTCTGAGAGCTCCCAATCGAATACCACATACCACATTAATGTCGTTTTCCATTGGGACTTTCAGATTTTGCTCTCAGATTTCAGATTTTTCGTGCCCAATGCAACATAAAACGACATTTTTCTTTCTTTGCCCTATTAGTGGCAGAGACAATACTGAGACCCCCACCTTCGGCCGATTTTCCGTTACTTGGCTACAAGCTATATTTTTATGGGGTGGCAAATGATAAGTGCGTTAAGCTAAGATTAGACTATGCTAATTATGCATATGAATGCCAAAAGGCAAATGACCAGATTAGCTGTCAAATGAACAAAATGTCATGATTATCAAAACTGTATATTAGAATATATGACCAAAATTACCTATATGGTCATATTTGCATTGATGGTCATTAAAGGCATTTGTTATTTACTATCAAAAAGAGAACTAAAATGAAAATAAATCACAATTCCACGAACTCGAACTCCGATGACAACAAAATAACTCCTGTTCCATCAAAAATGCCATCAATGCCATAACGAAATTTCAATAAAGTGCATATGGGCATATAAGGCTATATGCTGGCATTCGTGCTTATTGTCCGATTACACTATATGCTATTTGGGCATTTTTATCTGTCAAAATCAGCCTGTTCATATGTGGCATTCAGGTCATTAGATTTTATGAGATAATGCCCATTACATTGTATGACCATATTTTGATGGGGGAACTGTCAGAAATTTGCATTTTATGAGCACTTGGAATCAGAGACAATACTGAGACCCCCAACTCCGGTCGATTTTCCGTTACTTGCCTACAAGCTATATTACCATGGGCTTGTGACGTTTTTTTGCGGTAGTATTGATACATAGAAATTCGTATTGACAAATGTCACGAAACTTCAAAAATTCCGGGTCACCAACACACGCTCAAAAAAAGAGCACAACTTCCACTGCTTCCAAACTGGCTTCCGGTGTGGGCAAAGTTGCTGGCAGCGTTCGTAGAATATTATCCGTTAAATTTGAAAAAAAAAATTGATATAACGAAATTTTTGTGGACAGTGATTTATTTTAAGAATAATTGTATATTTTGTTGACCATATAAGAAAAATAAACAATTCTGAAGAATAATAAACAAATTAAAACATTATTACCGAACATTCATAAGGAATTTTACGTAAATCGAGTATGTAGAATATGCTTATCACATACGTCGCTTAGTATACTTCTGGAGTTTAGTTATAATTTATAAATACCAAGATTAATATCGTTGCAGTTATTAAGTATAAATTAAGAGTTTCTCCGTTAGTCTTAATATAATTTAAAATATAGTATACGTTACGTATGTGCATTCGTGTTTCAAAGCCTAAATTTATATAGTTTATTTATTTTGGAATTTTAATGGAACAATAATGGTGAATGAGTTCTTTGGTTGAATAGAAATACATAATGTTATGAAAAAACTAATATTAAAATGTACTGAGGTAACATACTTACTCACCAAATTTGAGTTGAACTTCTCTTTAAAAAAGCTGTACTTCTGAACACTGTCACAGCTCACCACGGTGGAAATCTGACACTGACAACTAGTCTAACTTATCCGAAGTGTTTTTTTTTTGGCGAGATTCGTTGCCAGGTACCGATTGCCTGTACAACTTGCCCAACTTGAATCATGAGTTTCACCCGACTTTTTCTATGCTCCAAAGCAAAGGGCTACTTCACCGTCGCCGAAAATTGCTCCGACTTCTGCCAAGACGATTTAGGACAACTGGCTCGGCTCCATATGCAGTGAAGTCGAAATCAAATTGGCCGCACAAGTAAGTCACATAGCCGACGACAAAAAAACCTTTCAGTTTACACAAATATGCATTTATTAACAATTATTCCAGGTATTCAACACATCTATCAAACAACCAGAAAGTGCGCGCAAACTTTTCCTCACTCTGAAGAACAAGGAGTCGAAGCGCTTCAACAAAAGGTTTTCATGGCTGGAGTGCACACAAGGCTCCACCTGAATAGAGTGCAGATTCGTTTCTTACATATTTATAACACGTACTGATAAGGTTTTACATGTAACTTATTTTATATTCAATACACATAATAAAATGATACAACAAACTACGATTACTGGTGTTAGCCCAATCGAAGACTTTGTGAATAGTTGTGACTCCTGTCCATTGGTGCTACATCACCTCCAGTCATGATGGCGTAATCCATTCCAGAGTATTGCGCCAGTTTCTTGGCGAACATTGTCTTACCAGTACCAGGTGGGCCATGCATCAGGATGTTGCCGTTAGACGGGTGTTTTTCGTTGCAATGGCAATATCTCGCAGACTTTCTTCTAATATGGGATTCAAAACAACGCCCTGTGGATAAGTATTCAGTTAGAAAAAAAATATACCTATGAAAAGAAATAGTAATCACTTGCTTGGAGAGCATCGGCGGGTTTGGATTTCATTCGTTTGAGGTATTGCAGGAGATTCTTTAACGCATCTGTCCAATACGAGCCTCAATGTACCCAAAAACAACACCAGTTGCTTCCTTGGCAGACCAGCAGCAGTCAAAACGTTGTCCCAATCATTGCTTCGAATCCAGTACCAATGACTACCAGCAGTCTTGATGCTGGTGATGACAGTGATGCGATTTTCTTGTGCCTTTAGACGAATCTGTTCTTGTTGATGTCACGATTCTCCCTGTCAACCTTGGCTTTGGTTCTCATCTCGTGCTCGAGTAGTTTAAGACGGTTTTTCCCCTGCATTTCGATCTCGTGTTCGATGGTTTGCCGGCGCATTGCCTCTTGGATTGCGACACTTTCCTCTTGCCTAGTAAGTGTTACCGTTTAAAGAATCAATTCACACAACTTTTACTATATTCTTACTTTTTGAAATTGTCCTCCTGGATCCGTTGCTGCTGCGACAATTGATGTTCAAAGCGGCGACTTGCCAATTGTTCTGATATTGGGCACGATGCTGTTGTTGATTGTCTCTTCCTAGAAGTGGATACAAATGGTTAGCAATTCGTCGTAAGGTTCATGTTAATTCAAATCCAACTCACAATCAGGGTCTTCCTACGCTCTTCGTGATCGATACGCTTGTGTTCAACTTTCGCCTGTTCAATATGTGTTTCGTATTCCTTGACTTTGGCCATACACTCTTGATGGCGTGTGTTCTCCTGCATCGTGGACAAATCAAGGGCTTCTTGTGATTTAACAAACCTTGAAGAAATATCTAATAATTAAATATATATAGTGAGACAAATTCATTGAATAGTATGGCTTACTTATATCGATTCCGATTGATATTCATCGTTGTCTCCAGTGCGATCCATTATATATGGTAAGGTTAGCGAACACCTCAACGTCGGCTTCTTCCTTAGCTGTAAGATAAAGGTATTTAATTATTAATTTAAACACTTAAAATACGTGAAAACTTACATTATTTCAATTTGTTGGGGGAAAAATACAATTTGTTTTCCATATTTTGACAGTTGTCACTCGACTTCTGTCAAAAGAAATTCACCTCATTTTTTTTGTTTTGCTTTTTTTGTTGAAGCTCACACGGATTCTAAATTGACATAACACCGATAGGAAAACAAAATGGCGAATTCAAAAAAAACTGAGGGGGCCAGCGGCAAGAGGATTGCGAGTTGGGGGTCTCAGTATTGTCTCTGCTTGGAATACAGTCGAATCTCACCTTTAGTGTTGAAATCTATAAATCTGACTCTTTGATGTAAACCTAGCACACTAATGTAATAATTTGATTTATCCCATTTTATACTTTTGTATTGGCTCTTTCTTTTTCCGGTCTCTACCTTTTTTGCTTCTCCAATAAAGTTTTGTGCCATTTAATAATTTACTTATTACACGCCAGAGATGAATGATTAAAAGAGATGGATATCTTTCGTACGTCTATCCCCCCAAAACCCATTTGTTTACATTGTTGTTTTTGTAATTTCAACCCCCGTCTGTGAATACGTGTGATCAACAAAAAAGCATGTTGCTAATGGCCGACCGCGAGTCATCTTGCTTTTATGAGCATCGCGGTGTTTACACGCTTTGTTTCTTGTTGATCTCAACAGGTTATGAGCCCAGGACAGTTACAATAATTCATTGGTTCTAGTTTTATTGAAATGGCATCACCAAGGCTTCCAACAGAGATGAATGATTCCATTATCTTTGGCTTCCAAGTGGAAGAATTAATTGGACGAGAACACTTCAGCTCATGGGCATTCTGCAGAAACTGTGGGATACTTTCAAGGGATAAATTCTTCAACTGGAATGAACTCAAAGCTGGATGTGAAAGCAAAAACAAAACTTATTTTGCTAATTGATAAAATAAACTACGTTCACATCGAAGATGCTGAAACTTCCGAAGAAGTTTGGGACAAATTGAAGCAGCTTTTCAGGATTCTAAATGAAGGCGAAAAGCTGAATTTTTGCTGCAATTTATAACAACACGATTGGATTCATCAGAGAACATTGAGGACTACGTCAACAAAATTGTGTTGACAGCTCACAAATTAAAAGAGATCGACATGCCGGTTAGTGATGAGTGGATAGGGACTATTCTCTTGGCTGGACTACCCGAGGAGTTTTCGCCGATGATAATGGCCATCGGAAGCTCTGGTGTGAAAATTACGTGCGGTTCAATTAAAACTAAGTTATTGAAGTATGTCCAAAAAGCAGGTGCACAAGGTGCTTCATATTCCAAGACAAAAAAGAAACAGAGTTTTTCAATAGGATTCCGATGTTTTAATTGCAATCGCTACGGCCATTGAGTAGCTGACTGTACAGTGAAAGTCAATGAAAACAAGTCGAAGTTCCAGAGTCGATTGTGCACAGTTTTTGTTGCTGGTGCCAGCGATGCCAGATGTGGGGATTTTTCCCCATTTTGGGGAATTTTTCACTTGATGGGGAAAATGGGGAAAAGTGCTCTTGAAATGGGGAAAAAACGAAATGCAAACATGTTTATCAATTTTGCATATTTAAAAAATAAAACTCGTGTAGTTAACTTTCAAATAAATCCCGAACGTAAAAACATCACCGAAAATGTAAACAAACTCCACCAGTTGTCAAACTCAAATGCACTTGTATTGGTAAATCTGAAGCAAATCTGAGAAAAAGTGCTCTGAAATCTGAAAAAGATTGCATTTTTGTACCAAACGAACATAAAAATTGTTCTGAGAGCAAAAAAATTGAAAAAAATAGAATACCACTACTTGCAACCTTTTTTCAAATTCAATATCAGCAGTAAAGTTCAGCCATATATGAGGCTGTGTTTTATGGATTACCTATATTGTTTTTCTAATATATTTTGAATAAATGTACCAGTAATATTAGATATTAATAACTAAGTCTGTATTTCTTAATTCATTTCTTATTATTATCGCTTGTTTATAAAGAGTAAAGACTTGTTTTTGTTTTACTTGCTAATCCAAAATGAGTAAATACTTAAAAGCCAACGTATAGTGAATTGATTATTTATGTTTTAAATTCACATGAATTTTCTATTACCTTCTTAAAAAAAAAGATGTCTCCCAATAAAAGAAAACAAATTTTTGTTATATTAAAAATTCATCTTAAGGCACCTTTTTTCAATGAATCGAAATGGGGAAAAAAGTGGGGAAAAAGCGGATTCGGAATGGGGAAAATTTACAAAAAAATTCCCCAAAATGGGGAATTTGGGCAAAAAAAATCTGGCATCACTGGCTGGTGCAATTAATGATTGGCTCATTGATTCCGGCGTAAGTATGCACATGAGCATGCGAAGGGATTTGTTTAATCGAATTCAAGAATCACCAGTAAAGGAAATTTTTGCTTGCTAACAAAGAGATGGCGAACAGATTCTATTTCTTCAACGTCCCTACAACTTCTGCAAAAATCATTATGCTGTATCCCCAGCCGTTTCGCATGTACGCCTATCGCACAGTGTCCAGTAATGACCCCCGTGAGTATCCGAATATCTTTGCGGCTTAGTCCGATCATTTAGAAATCTTTTTGCTCACCTCAGGCCATAGTTCTTTTGTGTGCCTGCAGGTAATGAAATTGGTCCATCGTAGGTTAGTTCTTCTTCAGGATTCAATGTCAATCTTCCTTGCATGTGTGCTTAGCGGAGTTCTTACTGATTTAAGGGCCATAGAAGCATGTATTTTCGACCCGTTTCTTGCAAGCTCATCCGCCTGTTCATTACCCGGAACATCCATATGCCCTGGTACCCAGCATAAGGTCACCGCGTTGGCTTGTGATATTTCGTCCAGATATTTCTTGCAGCGACTTTCGTCCAGATATTTCTTGCAGTGGCCTTTATGGCCGCTTGGCTATCAGAGTAAATAGTGATTTGTTTACCGACAATGTGCCGTCTCTTATGGTCCTTCGTCACTTGGGTAATAGCGGCTACCTCTGCTTGAAAGACAATGCAATCATCGTTAATTCTTAATCATTCTCGCAGGTCTAGTGTTTCGCTGACGATGCCTGCGCCTGTACCGACATCCATCTTAGAACCGTCGGTATATAGGGCTAACTCCTCTTCTTCTGTTACTGCTTTGTTCTCCCATTCACTTCTGTTTGGAATACTAGTATTGAATCACTTGTCAAAACCAAGGTTGGGGGTAAGTAGTCTGTAGTCACCTTCTTCTTCGCCGCGCTCCATTCAATGGAGGCGTGCCAGTAGGGTTTAAATGACCATAATCCTCTTAGCCTGATTGCGGTTTTAACCGCCTTACTGCTGCAGTAAATGTCCACAGGGGTAAGGCTTAGCATCACCTCCATAGCTGCGGTGGGGGTGGTTCGTAAGGAACCCGTTATCCCGATGCATGCTGCCCTTTGTATTTTGGTTAGGCTTGAAAGATGATATTTCTTCTCAATAGCCTTCCACCACACTGTTGTACCATATGTTAGGATAGGCCGCACTATAGCTGTGTATATCCAGTGCACCACGTGCGGTCTGAATCCCCATGTGTTGCCGAATGCTCTTCTGCAGGCATATAGTGCTACGTATGCTTTTTAATGCGATCCTCTATGTTTCTTCCGGCTAAGATTGGAATCTAGGATTACGCCCAGATATCTTGCTGTCTTTGAAATTTCTAGATCCACCCCGCCCATCCTTGGGGGATTGAAGGCGGGGATCGCCCTTCTTCTCGTGAACAGTAGAATTTCCGTCTTGGATGGGAACGCACTCGAGTGTGTGCTCTTTATGTTGTAGTGATTCTTCCACTACCGATACTACTCTAGCGCCGTGTCAACAGATCTGCATGTACGCATGTTGTGATTTTGATAGGTAGGTAGCTATCGCCGATCACTTGACGTACGTGCAGATCGATTAGTCGTTCGATTGTTTTTAGCATAAATGACGGCAGACTGATTGGTCTGTATACCTTGGCTGTGGTGTTACTAGCCTTCCCTGCCTTTGGAATGAAAATCCCTCGTACCTCACGTCATGCCCAAGGGAACATAGCACAGCCTCAGACGTCTAAAACTTCCTTTCTATTCATCATAATGAAAGTGGGATCAGTACTCCGATTACATATGAGGCGATTGGGACAAAGAAGATATAGATATTTGAGCTGCCCCAAATAGTATGATGGGCGTTAGCATCTCTGCCTAAGACTAAATTTTTCTTACCTTATTCTGACGCGCGCCGCTACTAGCGCTTTTACCGGTTCGGAGGAGACTGATGTGTCATCATCGTTTGGCATGCATACTGACGCCACCCTACAGCTCTCACCCTTGCCTCTGTTCTCCACCACCGTCAGATCACCTGTGCTGAAATGAAGCAATATTAGTGCGGGACATAAAGTGTGTCGTATTTTTCCGACTCTTATCCCATCACCTGATCATTATTGATCCATGGATCTGAACTAGGGCCAGATCCAGCTGCTCCTCCTCGAGGAACAGCCTCAGGTTGCCTGATGCTACCTTACAGTGAGGTTGGACTACTTTCATTTTTGAGTGTAGCCGCCTCCTTCGCAGTCTCAGACGCCCGTGTGTCCTCTACAGTCCGCTTTATATGAGCTTGAGAGTTACCTCACTCGCTGCAAATGATAGCGGCATCTGCATATCCTTTTTCAAGCACGTTAAGGATCTCCTCCCGTTTTACCCCTATCTCTGGGATGGATACTCTGCCCTTTGCTTTTACGGGGACTTCTTCTATGGGTACGGCCTTAAGCATTGCCCCCTCCCATATTCGTGCGCCGTTAAATGCGATTTTTGCAAATTCGTTTGATGCCTGGTCCTTGCAATCGATGTATGTGATGCCCTTGAAGCATCTCATCGTGCTGTAAGCGGGGGCCCGGATGTGTGAGATAATCGCTACACCCAGTGTGTTCTCGATTATCTTTCCACATTCCATAGAGTACTGTCCACATGGTTTCTTAGAATCCACCACAGCTAGCTGCAGCGGGTTCCTTGTCACCTCGTTGTACCTCCCACTTGGGCCTGTTCCCCACATGGGTGTCCGTTTGGGGATACTATTGGTCTGTTCATGCCGCTTCGTCTTCTTCGGAATGTTGGGGGTGTGGCGACCTCAACCTCTTCGAGGCTAGCTCCTTCTTACAGGCAATCTGGAATCCCTCTCCCTCTGTTCCATCTTTGTCAACCTCTTCACTGAGAAGCTACGGTGGGCTTTGGGATCTGCTTTAGCGGCATCTTCCCTCGGCCGTTTTACATCAGGCTTGGTGGGGCTGAATATTTTCTTACAGATGATTTTTCGCGTAAGTTTTTATATATTTATTGCAGACATAAACGCAAGTGCCACCATTGTTTGCTCAGTTCAGAAATGAGACAGGTCATAAAATAAAATGCTTGCATACAGACAATGACACAGAATTATGCAACCGGGAATCGTCAAAAGTATTACAGGAACAATGGAATTCGTCATCTGACAACTGTCCCTTATAGCCCCCAACAAAATGGACTCGCCAAGCGCATGAATCGTTCCATCGTTGAACGTGCACGATGTATGCTGTTTCTTGCTGAGCTGGACAAGCCATTTTGGGCTGAGGCTGTTGTAACTGCCGTTTAACCGTTCTGCCTGTTCTGCAATTCCTGATCCAAGCAATTCCGGATTTAAGCAATCTGCGAGAAGATGTAGTTAGTGATTCTTCAGAATATTATGCTCCAAATTCAACAGTTACGAACGATGCATCAACTGATCGGATAAGATCAGTTTCAAGTACATCGGATGACGTCGAACTTCGTCGATCGTCGGGGATTCCAAAACCAATTACTTTGGATGATTAATATTTGTACTCAGTGGAAGCAGATTTTACCAACGATCCCCAAACAGTCATTAAGTGGCCCAGATGCTGTACATTGGAAATTCGCAATGATGGACGAGTGTAAATCCCTGATCAGCAATAACACCTGGTCATTTAAAGACTTGCCTGATGTCAAGTCCATAAATTGCAGATGGATCTTTAAGATCTCCCGTCATAAGATATACGTCAATTAGAAATCTAATATCAACTGCAGCACAATATATTCTTGTAATTAAACAAATTTACGCAGCAACCACGTTCTTACAAGGCGATTTAACTGAGGGAATTTACATGGTGCATCCTGAAGGCATAACGAAAAAACATAATGATAAATTCTGTAAATTAAACAAAGCCATTTATAGACTTAGACAGACCAGCAGAGAATGGAATAAGAATTGGACCAAGCTCTGAAACAAATGGGTATTAAGCAGTCAAAACTCGATGTGTGCATTTATTTCGACTTATCAGACAACAACATTTATTTTATTGCCGTCTACGTCGATGACCTAATCTAAAAACCAAAATCAAAGCTGAGCTGAAACAAAAGTTTGTAATGAAGGATTAGGGTGAAAAATCGTGTTGGCCTCAGAATTACTATCGTGATCGAAAGAAACAGGAGATATATACTGATCAGATGTCGTATACAAAACAAATTTTGAAGCGTTTTAACATGGATGAATGCAATCCAATATCTACACCATTCGACATTGATCAGAAATTAACAAAACCCAAAATACTAAACTCCCAGTATGGCAGTTGTGAAACTATTCCCTACCAAGAAGTTGTAGGAAGTTTATTATACTTAGTACAAGGTATACGACCAGACAGGTACGTTGACACCGAAAACCACTTATATTCTAAAACAGGAAACACAAGTATGATAGCACCCAATCTTGTTAAGTAGACATCGCCCTAGTACAGGAACCCTGGACTTTCCGGGGAAATATAAGAGGGTTGAACTTAAAAGACTTGTCTAGAACATATATTGTAGCCAGAAAACAGATTAAACTTTTCCTTCTACCTAGCCTCAGCGGTACCGACCAAACAGTGGTCAAATGGGACAGGGTCGGGAAAAACATGCTGATACTGGCGGCAATATATATGCCACATGAATCGAGCAACCCACCTTCCGTGCTAACCGAATCCCTAATTAGGGCAGCAGAACGTGGGAAATGGGACGTTATTCTAGGCTGTGATGCTAACTCCCATCATACACTGTGGGGTATTTCCGACATCAATGTCCCAGGTGAGTCTCTTTTAGAATTCATTCAAAGCAACTTACTTATAGCTAATATAGGCAACGAACCAACATTTATAGTAAGGAACAGACGAGAGGTTTTAGACATCACTCTCCTTAGTAATTCACAAACCCTTATTGTGCGGCATTGGAAAGTTTCGACAGAACCATCCTTCTCAGACCATAGAATCATAGAATTCCACATTGACGAGAAAATGTCCCCTTTAAGTAAATATAGGAACCCTAGATTGACCAACTGGGAAACTTTCTTATCAGAAGTAGCGAAACATGACCGTAGACTGAATCTGCAGGAAACAGAGACACCAGAAGAAAATGAGGCAACATCAATAATGCTTAACGAAATCCTAAGCAAGGCATTCGTAAAGGCCTGTCCCTTACGAACAGTAAAGAATACGAAAGTACCACCATGGTGGACGAAGGACCTTGCTGAAATTAGAAGGAGAACCTGAACTCTTTTTAATTTGGCTAAAGCCACTAATTCCCAGAATGACTGGGATGCTTATAAAGTCGGCCAGAGAAATTTCAAAAGGGTCATATCCAGTGCTAAACGCGCAACATGGCGTACGTTCTCTAATGATATTGAATCCACTACAGAATCAGCCAGACTTAGAAAAATATAGCGAAGAGACTCTCAGTCTGTTACTACAGACTCATTTTCCGGGTTGTACCACCTACCAGACCAACCAGTCAAGAGATAACACCGTACTAACGACAGTTGCAAGAGAACGCTCCCCGTTCAAATCCCCTGGATGCGACGGGATCTTTCCAATTATGCTCCAGAAAGCTAGGACCATCATCACACCCGTTCTTAAAAGAATTTTTATTCGCAGTCTAGAGTGCAGCTATATTCCAAAAGCCTGGCGAGAGGTCAAAGTTGTCTTCATTCCGAAGGCAGGGAAATCCAGCCACACTACTGCCAAAGACTTCAGGCCTATAAGTCTGACATCGTTCATTCTAAAAACCTTTGAAAAACTATTAAACGTCTTTATGCGCGCAGTGGCTTAGTGGTTAGTGTGTTGGACTACTAAGCGAGGGGTCCCAGGTTCGAATCCCGCAAAAACTCCACTGCGCCACCTCTCGCGAACGTCTGACAAACATCCGAGAGTATAACTGTCTTTAGAGCTTCTCAATTAGCCGTTTGGAATCGGCATAAAATTGTAGATCCCTTCCATTCGTTCCAAAAATAAAAACTCACACAAAACGAATGGTTGCGAGAAGCTAGGCCTTGGGTCCCTACGGACCTTTTGCGCCAACTATATATATACGTGACCGGCTAGATGACAATGTGATATCCACGGCTCAACATGCGTATACAAAAGGCAAAGGGGTGGAAACAGCACTGCATGAGGTCGTTAGCACTATAGAGAAGTCAATAAATGACAAAGAATACACACAAGGAGCCTTCAATAACGTTAAGATTTGCGCAGTGAAGAGAGCACTTCAGAACTCAAGTGTTGATCAATCCCTCACAAATGTAATAATGAGCCTACTCGGTGAAAGGAATATCAACGCGAAATTAGGTGACACTGACCTTAAAGTAACTGCTTCGAGAGGCACTCCACAAGGTGGAGTCATCTCCCCTTTACTCTGGGTCCTTGTCATTAATGAAATACTTATGAAATTGAATAACATGGGAGTTAAGGTAACTGCGTATGCAGATGATGTACTAATTCTTGCCAAAGGAAAGTTTCTACCGACCATAAGCGACCTGTTAGGAAACTCACTTAGGGAAATAAGTACGTGGACAAATCAATGCGGCCTTGGGGTCAATCCGCAGAAAACCGAACTTGTCTTGTTCACGAATAAAAGAATTATACCGCGATTCGAGCCACCAACTCTGGAGGGAATACCCCTAAGGGTAGCAGATAGTGCGAGATATCTGGGAATTATCCTCGATAGGAAACTTTATTGTAAGCCGAATGTCAATGAAAGAGTCAAGAAAGCAGCGAATGCTTTCTACGCATGCAACCGCGTCTTTGGTAGGAGTTGGGGACCTAACCCCAAAATAATCCTCTGGATGTACACAGCGATCGTGCGACCAATACTGACATATGGCAGTGTAGTCTGGTGGCAAGCCGCCAGCAAAGCGACCAATCTTAAGTCGATGACTAAAATACAAAGAATGGCATGTATAGGGACAACCAGCGCTATGAGAACCACACCTACAGCTGGACTAGAGGCAATTCTTAATCTGACACCTCTAGACCTATACATGGAGGAATCTGCTGCCAAAAGTGCCTTAAGGATCAGCCAAACTAATGTGGTTTTCGTTTGGGCTTCTTCAGATTTGCCCTCAGATTTCAGATTTCGTGTGCCTAATCGAACATAAAAACGCTCTTGCTCTTTTTTTGTGTTGATATTCGTGCGACTGTAATATGTGTAGTCTTCGACACTTTTCTATGCGCTTTCGATTCACTGGTTAAATTTTGTATTAAAACATTCGAAATTTCCGTCCCGATTGATTTCTAAATGTTTGCACACAAATAATTTACGAAAATAGATTCACCCGATGCAATGCCTTTCTTTGCTGTAGAAAAAATTCACGCAAATGTAAACAAACTCCACCAAATGTCAAACTCAAATGCACTTGTATTGGTAAATCTGAAGCAAATCTGAGAAAATATCTAGATTCGCAAAAGTGCTCTGAAATCTGAAAAAGATTGCTTTTTTTGGTACCAAACGAACATAAAAATTGCTCTGAGGGCAAAAAAAGTGCTCTGAGAGCGCCCAAACGAATACCACATAACACTTGAAACCCTTGTAATTTTGGGCATGCACAGATATTAGATAAATACGTAGGGAACGGTGTTACTCCTGACTATATGTCTCCCCGTTTTGACTTTGACAGACCATTCACCTGCTCTTTCCCGAGTAGGGAAGAATGGAACACAAATGAACCCATAAAAAGAAAATCAATAACCATCTACACAGATGGTTCAAAGATGAACTGTGGAACCGGTGCCGGCATATTCTCTGAGGAACTAAATATACACTGCTCCATCAGACTTCCTGATAGCAGCAGTGTCTTCCAAGCGGAGGTTCTGGCTATCGCTGAAGCAGCCCGTAAGGCGTCATTATTGGCAATACCTCGTAGTGATATAACCATCTTCAGTGACAGTCAGGCAGCTATAAAAGCAGTTTCTGCTAACGAAATTAAATCCAAACTGAAGAGCTCAAGGTTCTTTGCTCGCAGCACACAACGAATCTCTGCTGGGTCCCTGGACACAGAGACAAAACCGGCAATGAGAGGGCGGATGAACTGGCTAGAAAGGGGTCCGTAATGGATCTTAATAGAGCACTTCAATCGATCAAGCCACCACTTTGTAATCTCAGAGAGCGAGTGGAAAAACCAACAACAGGTGGAAAGAACTCACAACCTGTGAAATCTCACAGAAGCTTTGGCCTGAATATAACAGAGGTCGGACCAACAAACTTCTACAGTTTGATAGGTCATCGCTATCTAAGTTAGTGAGAGCTCTGACTGGACATAACTTCCTACGTAACCACTTAATGAAACTAAATCTCAAAGACGACGACATATGTAGAGGCTGCGAGGACGAGGAGGTTCACGAGGACACACCTCACTTCCTTTGTCATTGCCCGAGTCTCTGTCACTTGAGGAACAGAACACTTGGAAGTTATTACTTTCATGACGTACATGAACTTTCTGATGTCTCTCTGTCTGATCTTTACAGATTTCTGAGGACATCGGGATGGCTAGACAGCGTCAGGTAACCACGAAGGAGGAGGATGGAGACCACCAATTAACACCAATGGTTAACCCCTAAAAGGGCATCACAATGGGTCCACAAGGACCTAAGTGAGGTGTTGCAGGGTTCACCCTGCTTTACCTACCCGTTTACCTAACCTAACCTAAGTATGATTCGATAGGTGATCATGTACACGTTTTTGTTCAACAAGGAGGTGCTATTGGCTGGAATAGCATTATCAACGTCAGAAGCGGAGTATATGAGTTTGTCGACTGCAGTTCAAGAAACGGAGTGGTTGCGTCACTTGAATGATGACTTCTGGAAAGAACGTAATGAGAAGGTTGTTATTTATTGTGATAGCAAAAATGCTTTGAGTCTGGCAAATACGGATGTTAATCATGCATGGTCTAAACATATAGATGTCTGTCACCATTTCGTTCGTGACAAGGTGCCATTGGGACATATTCATTTGGAATACATAAGAACCGAGGATATGGCTGCTGCTGTTCTTAACAAACCAATACCAAGCTAAAATCATTACAAGTGTGCGATGATGATGAGACTTACTAGCTTCAAGTCAGCTTTAAGTGGAGGTGTTCAAATTTATAAATCTAGCTCTCTGATGTAAACCCAGCACACTAATGTAATAACCAGGTAATAACTTGGTTTATCTCTTTGTTTTTTCTCGATCTCAACAGTAAGTATTGTGTTAGCAATCTGGCAACATCGAGGAAACAAATGGAAAGAAAGAGAAGATTGCCGAGAGGGAGTTGACTTTATGTTGTTGACGAAGACGATCGTTTGATTTAATTTCTTGATTTTGCTTACTTAATGACATAAATATTTTTGATAAAAAAATAAAAAAAAAACGATTCGAGTTTTATTTCGGATATACGAGGAAGGAGGAGTGGTACATTAACTTCGGTAATCTTAAGTATATTAAAACAAATAATAAAATAAAAAAAATAGCTGGCTCAACAGGTCCGTAGGGTCCTGTGGAGACCTGCTGATTATAATAAAGAATAGACTGCTTTCAAATATTGTTCTATTCTGAAATATACTTTATTTATTCATTTTAGTTTTGATCACAGAAGCAATAGCTTATAATAAAATAATAAAGACTATTCGGAAAAAGATTGTTTTAAAATTTAGTATAAAGAATTTATCGGTCTTTACGCCTATGTTAATACGAGGTAAATTTTTAACAATTTTTAACAGTTAACATTAATATTTTAGCAACATTTTATTAAAATTTTTTGTTTCTTTAATAGCTTTATTTAAGTAATGCCTATAGTTGATTGGTGTTCCATTTAATTAAAAAAAAAATTAATTGTAAGTGCTTCATTAAATTGGACAGCAGAAACAAAAATAAAGAACACAAGTTGATAAAAGTGATCAGTAGATAGGATAGGTAGGTTCTGGGACCACTAGAGTGGCAAAATTTGCCACCCTGCGGTGAGTCACCCAATTGTGGTTAAAATGTTGTGGTTTTGATGTTCCAATTGCGGTTTTAGAGTGTGATTGGCACGTGAGTGTTCCAATTGCGGTTAAGTTGTTTATGTTTTATTTTTTTATCATGGCATTGGTAATGAATTTTTTGAAAGATAACGTTTCATATGGGAGTTATTTTGGGATTTAGTAAATGGAGGTCAACGTTTTATGCGACAAATTATGTGCGTTGTTGTGTATACATTTATTCTATAAATAGAATTATTGTTATTATGGTTTCGTTATTTGTTAAAAATGAATTGGAAACCAATTGCGGTTTAGTTGTTTTTGAATGCAAGGATAAGAAGAGAGAGACCATAGTAGACAAGGAGTTTGCACTGTGGTTTGAAAATTGTATGCCATTGTAGAGGTTATATGTTGATTTGATTTCAGTTCAAGAAGCAGTTGAATTTTTTCTCAGTAGTAAAGAAGTTCGTTGCACACCAAATAAAAATAAAGAAATGAAGTGTAATATTTGTGATAAAACGTTTTCGCTTAAAGGTGTTTTGAAGCGTCATATGGATACTATACATAACAAGATCTTAAATCATTGTTTGGTGTGTGGTAAATCATTTACGAGAAAATATAAATTGAAGGAGCATTTGTTAAAGTGTATAGTTTTGGATGAGGACAAGGGGAAAAATGAAGTCATTTTACCAGTGACGTCACTACCTACATCAACATCAGGATCACCATCGACATCAGCACCAGCATCATCGAATATTGTGTGCAATGTGTGTAACATTAGTGTGAATAGGAAAACATGGAAGCAGCATCAGCGAAGCAATGCACATAAATCGAAAGTTAAAGTGTCTTACGCCGATAACGTGCATAAAATAATGACATCATTCAAAGAACGAATTGTGTCGTATTCCGTGATGAATGAAAAAGAGGACGAATTAGATGTGAATTCATTTTTTGCAAGAAAGAGGGCAATTGTCAAAAATCTATTGCAAGAAATAGTCATGAAAAATAATTCAATTAAATTCAATTTGGAATTATTTGCGGAATTTGTGAAGATTGGTAATGAGGATGATATGGACTTTGATGTAAAGTCAATGGCCACACGTATGCAACCCGTTCTTTTATACGATAACATTGAAGAAATAATAAAAGAAATGGAGGATAATATAATGAAGAAGCTGGAAGAATTTCAGGAGCGAGACAGTGGATGGACTCTAATTAGGATAAAAGCCATTGAATTGAATGTCAATAAATATCAGTGTTTGCAGGGATCAGCGCACATCAAATTACCAGCTTTCATTAATAACAAAAAGGCTGTGATCAATGTTAAAAACAATGATGTATACTGTTTCAAATGGGCAATAATTTCAGCTGTGAACCCAAACGTGTCGAAACCCAATTCCTCATTTGCCTATAACATATCCGATATAACGAGTGACTGTATTTCCACTGCTGATATGGTTCTAAATTTTAAAGACCTCGTTTTTCCTTTGGCAATTGATCAGATACCCAAGTTTGAGGCGCAAAATGAGATAAGTGTTAATGTTTTCGGATACTCGAATGATGATGAAACGAGCAAACAATGTATTGAGGGCCCATACTATCTGACTAAAAATGAGAAACCCCTTCACATTAATTTGTTATATTGCGATGATAACGAAGTGACTCATTATGTGTGGATAAAATGTTTAAGTCGTCTTCTACGCGACAGGATCCTCAATGTGAAAGAGAAAAAGCTATACTTTTGTAATAGTTGTTTGCAGCACTATTACAATGAGGAAAGTTTGCAGAACCATAAGACAGAATGCGCTGGTGTTGTTACGCATATGCCAAAGGAAGGGGAAAACATTGTAAAGTTTTCAAATGTCGAGAGATCTGTCAGTGTACCTTTCGTAATATATGCAGACTTTGAGAGTATACTATTACCTGTTAGTACTTGTCTTCCCGATCCATCTATATCATCAACAACAACAACTCAACAGCATGTTCCTTGTGCATTTGCCTACTACATCAATTGTTTCTTTGATAGCAGCAAGAATTCAATGAGGACGTTTACAGGTATATTAATTTTTGCTATTTTGTTGTTCTTTTTTTTCAAATGATGTTTTATAGGACCCGACTGTACGAGTAAATTCATCAACAATCTAAGTGAAGATATTCAACTACTGTATGCTGATTACTACAAACATGCAGTGCCGATGAAAGATCTCACACCGCAACAAGAATGGCGTCAAACGAACGAAGAGTGCTGTATATTTTGTGGGAAAAAGTTTATAGAATTCGAGTATAGAGTAAGAGACCATTGTCATGTTACGGGGGAATATAGAGGACCTAGTCATAATAGCTGTAATTTACGAACAAGTCTTCCAAAATTCATGCCGATTTTCTTACACAATCTCACAGGTTATGATAGTCATTTATTTTTCTCTTCATTGAATGAATTGGAGGGAGAAATCAAGGTATTGGCTTTGAATAAGGAGAAATATATCTCAATATCTAAAAAGATGCTTGTAGATGAAAACTCGGAGACCTATTTTGAAATGAGATTTCTTGATTCATGTCGCTTTCTCAGCGAAAGTATTGACTCACTAGCGCAGAATTTAGGTAACGATGATTTTAAATTCACAACATTATATTTCAATTGTGGACAGCAATTCGACTTGATTAAAAGAAAAGGTGTGTTTCCCTATGATTATCTAAATTCGTGGGAGCGCTTAGAAGAGAAATGTTTACCAGAAAAGAGTGCATTCTTCAACAAACTAACTGACGAGGAATGTTCCGATGAGTCATATGAAGTTGCTCATAAAATTTGGTCACATTTCAATTGTCAAAACATGAGGGAATATCTGCAAATTTATTTACAAAGTGATGTTGTTTTGCTTGCCGATATCTTTGAGAATTTTCGAAAAATATGCCAGGAAATCTATAAATTGGATCCGTGCTATTATTATACGGCACCCGGTTTGTCTTGGGATGCAATGCTCAAAGTTACAGACATTGAATTGGAATTATTAACCGAATTCGAAATGTATAAATTTTTCCAAAACGGTGTTAGGGGTGGTTTAACTCAATGCTGTCATAGATATTCGGAAGCAAACAACAAATTTATGACTACATATCAACCAAACCTACCTTCATCATATTTGATGTACTTGGATGTTAATAATCTCTATGGTTGGGCTATGAACCAAACTCTTCCCTATGGTGGTTTTCAGTGGGTGACAAGCACAGATCACTTTACCAAAAGTTATATAATGTCATTCAAAAATCCAGATATCGGTATCGTCTTGGAGGTAGACTTGGATTATCCCGAAACATTACATGATATTCACAATGACTTACCATTTTGCCCGGAAAATATTTGCACTCCGGGAACCAAATCTAAAAAGTTGGTAAGCAGTTTTTATCCTAAACGGAAATATGTTATTCATATAGAAAACCTGAAGCAAGCACTGAAACATGGTTTAGTAATGACAAATGTCCACAGAGTCATTCAATTCAAACAATCGAATTGGCTTCAAAAGTATATTGAATTGAATACTCATTACCGTAAGAAAGCTAGAAATGCCTTTGAAAAGAATTTTTTCAAATTAATGAATAATAGTATCTATGGCAAGACAATGGAAAACATTGATAAAAGAACTGATGTTAAAATTGCTACACATTGGGAGAATATCGGTAAAAGGAAAGGTATACGGGCTCTAATGGCAAAACCAAATTTCCACAGTAGATCGATATTTTCTGAAAATATGGTTGCTATTCAATTGCATAGGGTAAAAGTTGTCTATAATAAACCACTTTATTTGGGATTCGTAGTCTTGGAACTTTCGAAATTACTCATGTACGAGTTCCATTATGAATATATGAAAGTCAAATTTAGTAACAGGTTGCTTCTCAATTACATGGACACAGATTCATTCATTTATACTATCAATACCGAAGACTTTTACGCAGATATCTATAATGACATACACACATACTTTGATACTTCCGACTATAATCCCTTGAATGTGCACAACTTTCCGCTGGTAAATGCAAAAAAATTGGGTATGTTTAAGGATGAGAATAGTGGAAGGAAAATGGCACAATTTGTTGGCTTACGTGCTAAAATGTACTCTTTTACAATTGATGATGGTATTTCCGTTCAGAAAGCAAAAGGTATCAAGAAGTCTGTTACAAAGAGACTTACTATAGAAAACTATAAGACTTGTTTGTTTGATAAAATCTCTATTTATAGGAATATGACTACTTTTAGGAATAAACTTCATATAATTTATACACAAAATTTATGCAAGAAAACATTAAACTTTGAAGATACTAAAAGATATATATGTGAAAATAATACAAGTACTTTAGCTTGGGGTCATTATAAGATCGAAAATAAAAATATATGAATTTGTAATTAAAAAAAAAATTTTTTATTTCAAGAGAAATTTCAGACACAAGTGACCGCAGTTAAAAGAATTATAATTTTGGTGTTGCTGATAGTTGTATTCTATGTTGTTTCCAAGATAATTCACAATTTCTTGCGGTGGTTGAAGGTTTCCAAAGCTATCGAAATACTCCTTATGGTTCTTATCTTTTCTATATGCTACCCAGTGTGTTCCAGTGCCGAAAGAAGAATCCAGATTAACAATACCACACTCTATTTGATGAGGTTTTTTCGGTAACGTATCGCGCATAAAAACCCCTCTAAAGTGTGGCACATGTTTTGTATATCTAACCAAATCGCTATCTGTAAGTGGTCGTCTGGGTAGCCTTCTCATTAGTTTTTTGGCTGCGAATAATAAAATAAACCGTAGCCCTTCCGGTATGGTTTCAGATATAGGCCTTTTCCCATTGCTATGGCCTCCATAGTTTTATTGTGACGATTTGCTTCTTCGAATTGTTTTCGAGCAGACTTGGCTTCATGTATAGCCTTAGCGATAGCCGATCCACCAGATGCTAGACCTCCAATTGCTCCGAGGGCTGTTAGTATTGGAACTAGAGGCAGGAAACCTCCAATTTTAGGTAGCGGTATTATACGTGGTATTTGAATCGTTGATTTTTTTCTTTTCAATGATTTAGATATGACTTTTCTAGCAATTTGTATTGCACTGTCAATATCAGTGGGTTTTTCTTGTAATAAAACCTTTTTCGCATTTTGCACGGCCATATTAAAAAGTTTATTCGCGGCATTACATTTTTTCTTCCCCTTAGTTTTGTGGCCCATGCCGAATTTTACTTTTGCCTTCATGGCGTTTGTGACGAACCAAGCGTTTGCACGTTCAGCGAAACTACTGTCCTTGGAATTTACTCTTGCCCACGCTTTATCGCTTAATATTTGATCTGCTACGTGTCGTTTATTTATATCTTTTGTTTGTGAATAAGCAATATCATGTTCTCTGCAGGCAGCGTCTAATGGATTTACTCCCTTTTCCCCTCTCAACAAACGCTCTTTAAGTTTAGTGCCGGGTCCACAAAATTGATAGCCTGGTAAGTGAAGTTCAACTGGTAGGGAATTAATAATGTTATTTATTAGTCCTCTTCCAACTGTGTTTCGATTGTGACTAAAGTGCTTTTTATAAAAGACTACCATTTCGAGTGCGGTGATCAAGTCTGTTGAACATATTTTCAAAGACTAAAACAAATCAATAAAAGCACAGGTTTTTAGTACACATGTCAACACTCATTATTGAGATGCGTTTTATAAAACAGCAAAACGATCTTGTTGTTCGCAACAGAGATTTTTCATCTAATAGTCTATCGTCACCGAGACATAGTTTACTCTTACCAAACACCATAAGAGCTTTGATAGTGGGTCCATCAAACTGTGGGAAAACCAATGTTATGATAGGCTTAATCGAAAGTCCCAATGGAGTAAAGTTCAAGAATATTTATTTATATTCAAAGTCATTGTATCAACCAAAGTATCAATATCTTCAACAACTACTACAGCCTATAAAAGGTATGGGATTTCATACATTCTCTGCAAATGAAGATGTTCTACCGCCCGATGAAGCAAAAATTGATTCGATTATTATTTTCGATGATGTGGCATGTGAGAAACAAAACAATATTCGGTCATATTTTTGTATGGGTCGTCATAGGAATATTGATTGCTTTTATTTATGTCAAACATATACACGAATTCCTAAACATTTAATTCGAGACAATGCCAATATGATTATCATGTTCAAACAGGATGAAATGAATATGAAGCATATATACAACGATCATGTGGGTGCTGATATGAAATTTGAAAATTTCTCAGATATATGCAGCAAGTGTTGGAAGGATAAATATGGTTTTCTGGTCATCAACAAAGACGATCCTATTGATGGTGGTCGTTATAGAAAAGGATTTGATATATTTATTCAACAATAAGTAATCAATATTTCTCAATTTCGGATCAGTATATAATATGTTCTCAAGCTGTTACAACAGATCTGGTAACTACAAGCTGATCTGATTGATCTGATCTGGTAACTACAAAATGAATGAGAAAATAGTAAGAGATATTATAAAGACTAGAAATGTATTGCGGAAAAAGTTCAACAGTTTCAAGTCGCAAGAATCGGATGCACGGGGCTTGTTGGAAGACACATTTAAACCAATCACCAGACCTCTCAAACAACTCGTTAAAAGTTCAAAGCAAAGCTATGTTGATGGTGGAAATGACACCAAACCTAGACTCTTAGAGGGTAATACAAGCACACCATTGAAAAAGGACATCTCACCGGTTGATTTTGATTATAAAGTACCAGATGAGAGTGATACGATTAAGTTCAATTCAAGTGATTCAAGTGAGGAGGATGCCTTTTATTCGCAAAACGACGACGACACCAATAAAAGCGATGTATATTCAAAATTGGATTTGACCCAATTGGAACGGAACAAAAAATTAGATAATTTGTATGGTCCACATAGAGATTCAAACACAAAATGGAAATTTGGTAATAAAGAGTTTGTGCTAAGAGAAAATAGTATTTCTATTGGTGATCAAAACTGGCCCCTTACACCCGGACTATTTGAGCTTCTGTTTTATAAAACACCATCGAAAAACTACAATTCCTCTGATTTGCAAGTTTACAAGGAAATTCTCATTACAACAAGTGCACATAAACGTCGATATGATGAAAATGAACAAATCAAAGGCACAAAGGCATTCAAGTACAAAAATATTATAAAAAGACTATTCAACGATAAAACAAACCGTAAAGGATCTGGTCTAATGAGCGTAAATCTGCAAAAAACTAATTATATTTATTGGGATGATCCCAATGAAATAGTCGATAGATTACGACTTTTAATTTCATCACAATCGGCAGGTCACACTGGTCATAATAATGAAATTGTTTCCATTATTGAAGAACTTAAAGAGTGCAATATAATAGCCTAATTCATTTGCAAAATGAGTGTCGACAAGTTTGGTCACTTTTCTCCCAATATCTTCAAGGACAATAGACTTAAAAAAACCATTGGATTTAATATGGATCGTGATCGGAATATAAACCTTCATTTTAAACGAATAAAAAATTTAGCAACACCAATTGAAGATGACGATGCAGTATCAAAGAAATTCATCACAGCCAGTCAAAGTCAGTTGATCTTAAAATCTCAAAAAGACAACACACTTTTGGGAGACAATTTTAGAAAAAACCTTGAAAAAGTCACAAAGGATTTACAAGCGGAGATAAATGCAAATAAATTGCTCATTGAAGACCTAAGCAAGGATATAAAAGAACTTGTTAAATATATTGAAGATAGACTGGCAGGGTTTGAAGCATACACGTTCAAACAAGTCGGAGAACCGAGAATCCAGAATAAATTACAATCGGAAAGAAAATGAATATTAATGTGAAAAGGGGACTAGTAGGTGAGCTGCATAGACAAGCTCGCAAAAATTTCCATCGTCGTCGGGTAATAATGAAGGGAATAGATGACCTTTGGCAAGCAGATTTAGTAGAAATGGGACAATATTCAAAAGTTAACAGCGGGTACCGTTTTCTTCTCACCCTCATTGATACATTTTCGAAATTTGCCTGGGTTGTGCCGCTTAAAACTAAAACAGCTTCCAGTGTCAGCGAAGCAATGAAAAGTATTCTTGTCGATTCGCACCGCTCACCAAAGAATCTACAAACCGACGATGGAAAAGAATTTTTCAACAAACAATTTCAAACTCTCATGCGGCAGTACAGTATTAATCACTATTCAACATTTAGTATTTTAAAGGCATCAATAGTTGAACGCTTCAATAGAACTTTCAAGGCTTTAATGTGGAAAGAGTTTAGTTACCGTGGATCATATCAATGGATACATTTCCACAAACAATTGATTGCTAGATATAATAACACAAAACATCGTACCATTAAAATGCCACCAAGCAGTGTCAATTCCAACAATGAGAAAATGCTACTAAACACAGTCTACAACAACATGAAAATATTTAATAAACCAATGTTTCATAAGCGAGACAGTGTACGAATCAGTAAATATAAGCACATTTTCGAAAAGGGCTACACCCCCAATTGGACGACTGAAATCTTTAAAATCAAAACAGTTCAAAATACTAATCCAACTACATACATTTTGGAGGACTATAAGGGCAATGTCATCAAAGGAGGCTTCTATGAGTATGAGCTGATGAAAACAAGATATCCAAATAGTTATCTTGTGGAGAAAGTTCTCAATACCAGGGGAGACAAGGCTCTAGTCAAATGGTTGGGATTTTCAAGCGAACATAATTCTTGGATTAAAAAAAAAGATGTATTGTAATAAATACAAAACAATTCGAATAAAATACATATAAAATTTGTTTTCAATTTCATTGTTCAACTAACGCTCAAGATGTCAATAACACTAATATTAACTGGTGACGCATCAAATCTGGAAGCAAATTATTTTCCATCAATAGATTTGGATAGGGATTACGAGTGTGGTCTGGTTGATTTCCATACATTTAACTCTGTACCCAATATTGATTTGGAAAACAATTTGTTTCATGTGCGAGACTCAATCATTGAACTTCCAATTGGTTCGTATGAATTCGAAGACATAGCTACATTCTTGCAGAAAAAGTATGAGAGTATAAATAAAACTGGAGAATTTTATATTGACGCCAATTACAATACATTGAAAACTGAAATTTACTGTAGTGATGACATTGATTTTACCGCAGATCGAACAATCGGTTCATTATTGGGATTTAGTAAGAGAAAGTTAAAAGGAGGAGAAGAGAACAATTCGGACCTGCCTATCAATATAACAAGAGTCAATGCTATACGTATTGAATGTAATATCGTGGGTGGATCATACATTAATAATGCACCAGCACACACCCTTCATGAGTTTTCGCTAAATGGTAGCCCCGGATATAAATTAGATGAAATTCCCAAAAATGTCATCTATTTGCCAGTAACCACCCGACAGATCAGTTCAATAGCTGTTAAAGTCATTGATCAAAACGGTGATCTAGTAAATTTTCGTGGAGAAACCATTACACTTAGGCTTCATTTAAAACCCAAGGACCAATGATTGTTTACAATAAAAACAACGCAAAATCAACACCCTTCATCACTGTAACACAATCAGTCACACGACCAACAACAACAACAGTGATTAAGAGGGAACCGTTGCAAAAAAGAAAAAAATTAACTGCATTCAATAGGGAATATTTGAAATCATTGGGTTTCCAGCTGCTGCTACCAAAATAAACCTAAATCATGAGTGAAATATTAAATGTATTACAAAAGCCCATCTATGATGAAAGCATCATAAAAAAGGAATACCATAGCTACACACCATATTTGCAAACGTTTAAAAATAATGATGAAATAAGAATCGCGATTCAGAATCAAGATCTATACGTACTGCCTAGTGATAGTTATATTTATATCGAGGGAATTGTAACACTCGACAACGGAACAATATCACATAATATAAAATTTAAAAACAATTGTGTAGCATTTCTCTTTGATGAGATCCGATATGAAATCAATGGAATTGAAGTAGACCGTACACGATATCTAGGAGTGACCACAACGATTAAAAATTATGTCTCCCTCAATATGAATGAAAGTCAAATGTTGAAAAATGCTGGATGGTCTGTAGGGGAAGACTTTGAACTAGAGAACGGATATTTCAATTTTTGCGTGCCACTCAAAATGCTTTTGGGCTTTGCCGAGGACTTTAATAAGATTGTATTGAACTCTAAGCATGAGCTCATATTATTGCGTTCAAAATCTGATCAGGATTCATTCTTTTCAACTGATGTCAAGGAAAAAATTAAACTAAACATTATCAATATTACATGGAAAATGCCCCATATACAACTGGCTGATTTTTCAAAATTGGAAATTCTCAAAACAATGAACAGTGGACAACGCCTAACAATGTCTTTTCGAAGTTGGGACTGTCACTACAACCCTGTACTATCACAGGGACTACACAATTTGTGGAATGTGAAACTTTCACCGCAAAGCGAGAGACCACGGTTTATTTTAATTGTCTTTCAGTCTGCCAATGTATTTCAGCACTGTGATTTGAGTAATATTAAAGTGCATCTTAACTCTGATTCATACCCGTACGATGATCTCAATCTAAAATTTGATCGAAATCGGTACGCTATATTGTATGACATGTATATGAAATTTCAGCAGGGCTATTACATGCGTGAACCTCAACCAATTTTATCACGTGACAAATTTAAGGAAAACGCTCCAATCATTGTTATCGATGTGACACATCAAAACGAGGCTGTTAAAACGGGTCCCCTGGATATTAGAGTGGAATTTCACACAACAAAGAATATACCAGATAAGACTTGTGCATATTGTGTACTTATACATGATCGTCTGGTTGAGTATACACCGCTTACCAATGAAATAAAAAGAATTATTTAAAGAAAGAATTATGTAAAGGAATTTCATTAGATAGTTTGTGGTGAGAGCGTAAGCACACATCTAAAATTTATAATGGTGGAGGGTGTTTTTATCACAATGGATGTCCAGGGCTTCAACATTGAGCCCAACACTTTCATCTACAAAGAAGTGGCTATAACATTCAACAACAAGGAGCATCAACATTTTCTAATCGAACCACCATTTCCATATAACGACCTATCTGCAGCCTCCAAGAAACGTGTCAATTGGTTGGGGCGGAACCAACACAAACTGATGTGGCATGAAGGTTCTGTCACATACAACAGTGTACAGAGCTTCATAAAAGAAAACATTCGAGTAACAACTCCCATATACGTAAAGGGAAAGGAGAAGATTTCATGGATTAAACGAATGCTTGACGACCCTTGGTATATGGTGTTAAACGTGGAGCAGTTTGAAGAAGATTGCGAAAATTTGAAATCCCTACGAACAAATTGCATGCACCCAAAATGTGAAAACCATTATGGTGATGATTGCTGCTGCGCCCTTCAAAACAGTTTTATTATAAGAAATTTAGTTCAGAGGAAAATAAATAACGAATAATTATATATTGTAAAGAATGTTTTTTTTTTATTTATCTTCTTTTTTTGAAATTTTGATCTGTGATGATCTGCCCAGCGGACCAACATAGGTCAATGTGAAATCTTGTTCACATATAGCATTCCTTATCTCCTCCGACATGTTGCTGTAACGGTCCGGAAGAAACACCTATAGAAGAAAAAAGAGTAAGTATCTATTTACATTTTTTTCGTTTTAGGTAGGTACTTACTTGAAAATCACTGAAAATGCAAAGCATTTTCTTACCGAACTTGGTTGTACAGACTTTAACCTGCTCGATTTCGTACGGTTGCCCTTTGATCAAACTTGATAGCTTCACTGTATCCTTGAAGCTACCCTGCTCGATGTTGTTTAATTCTTCGTTGATGTCCATGTTACTGCTGACTATCGCATGAAATTCACTCTATTTATATCATCACAAACCTACCATCAAATTAAATAACAACTAATATTTCTAACAACAAACCACAGATAATATTTTTTTTTCCTGTGCATATTTCCGTAAATCCTTTTTCCCATATTTATTTTAGCACGATAAGACTTTCAACGCAGTGCAGAACATTGCAAACCACAGTTGGAACATTCAGCTGTCAATCAAACTCAGAAGCAATACCCTCGCTGTTAATCAAACTCAAGAGCCCAGAAGCAATACCCTCATTGAAAAACCGCTAGATAAGGATAAATTTTTGGTGGTATTAAATTTTTACCCAATTCCCATGACTTTCTGGTATAAAAACTCGTTGAAAACTATGCAAAACATTACTTCAACAGAATACATCCAGGAATTCAGTCATGGAAGCAATTATTAACTTAATCAACAATGATGTAAAATACATCACTGAGGCCTGCTGGGAGTTCAGCGGGTTGCTGAAAGAACTGGAGGATACCATGAAGGAGCTTCAACGTACGAGAAGCTGGTTGCAGTTGAAAGCTGCCATTCATTTGCTGGCAGCATTAAATGCCAGAGCCAGGGGAGGTGATTTCGTTCAAAACGAAATCAATCCCATTTTATTAAGTTTTTTAGAACTTAGATAAATAAAAAAACCCAAAAATATTTTAAAAAAAAATCATTTGTTTTATTTTTAAAAAAAAACTTTTCAGATTGAATTTGTTGTTGTTGCTGTTGATTGTCTGGACGATTTTTTCTTTATTCATCCTTCCCCCGTTTGGTTGCTGTTCCAATTTTTTCGTTCTCATTTCATTTCACAATCTATGAAATTGTCATATCATATGTTTGCTTATACTTTTTCACATCAATCAATTCGACATCGGAACGGAACGTCGTGTCTTGTGATGTAAATATTTCAATTTCACCATTACTCGTAATTCTTTCACTGGAATATTCACGATATTCATAACAATTTATGGCGAGTGTACGTCTCTTATAATTACTATCGTAAGAGCACCGTATTGTTAGATCCAACTGATCGTATTCTAACTTAAAATGTCTGTAAAAAATATTTTCACTTTCAATTATTCCCTGGATATCCTTTTCTTTTTTCAGCAAATCTTGCCTGAATGCCTCTATGGCCTCTTCGACAGTAAAATATTGTTTTACAGGTTCTTCTGTTGTTGTTGTTGCTGTGCCATTATTTTGTTGATCATTTTGTATGATCTCATTGATCTTCATCAATTGAAAGGACAAATCAATTTTTAAAGTATCATTACTAGGTAGCAGCAAAGAAAATTCCAAATTTCCTTTATTATTAGTACCAGCTGATAGATTTAACGGTATTGGGTTAGCTTGGAATAAACCCCATGATACGGAGATTAACAGAAAGAAGAATTTATACATTTTGTTTGATTTGATATAGAGATCGACACACCACACCACTGAAAAGTCAAATGGAAACTAAATCAATATTCTTTGAATTAACTCTTTTTATTTATTCTGCTATATAGTGACATTATTTTTTTTGTTTGCATTATTCTACTTTTTAACATGTAACATCCACAAGTGTCGGGTCCCACTTCACATGTATCCGATGACCAGCTGCATGTTGAATAATGGCATCCATATTTAGAATTAACAATAGAAGCAGGAGCGTATTCACATAATTTAATATAACAATTTAAAATCTCCCTGTAGTGATCATCCAACAAATTTTCCTTGTGATCTATTAAAAAGTCAGGAATTAGTTTCATAAGCTGTTCACGACCTGTATCCACCATCTTTTTTGAGCGCTTTATATTTTATATCTTCCTTATCAATATCATTAAATACACACAGCTCATTAAAACTACTCGTTATTCTCAAGGGATGAAAACCATCGGTTGTCACTCCTAATATGGTTATTGAACCACCGAATACTTCAATTTTTAAATGTTCGTTTACAGTAAATTGATACGGTACTGATGTTAGATTCCCAGGTACTGGATCTCCTCTGCACATTTTCATCAACAAACATTTACTACCATCTTCTGGCGTTAGATGAACTGATAAACTAGAATCAATTACGTCTACTCTTACAATTTTAAAATATTTCCACGATGTATGACAAATGCAATATTTATCACCCGATTTTATCGTTTGAACCCAAAACATTGACTTCTCTTTTTTTTAAACACGTACGCAACATGTACTCCCATTGGAAGACAGCGAAAGACAACCACAATTTTTACTACTCGTCTTGATCAAAGGGCAACCAAATCATTTCTTACAATTAATCAAACTATAATGAGAACAATTCTATTTATAGAATAAATGTATGCACAACATGAATAGACACGCAAAACGTTGACCTCCATTTACTAAATCCCAAAATAACTCCCATATGAAACGTTATCTTTCGACCCCCCGAAAATTCATTACCAATGCCATGATAAAAATAAAACATAAACAACTTAACCGCAATTGGAACATCAAAACCACAATTGGAACACTCACGTGCCAATCACACTCTAAAACCGCAAATGGAACATCAAAACCACAACATTTTAACCACAATTGGGTGACTCACCGCAGGGTGGCAAATTTTGCCACTCTAGTGGTCCCAGAACCTACCTATCCTATCTACTGTGATCCATTAAATTGGGCAACTGAATACAAGACGGAAAGGAAAAGTTAAAGAGGCCTCCATTAAATTGGGCAACTAAGCTTATATGAAGTTGATTGGGCAGCAATACCAAAAAAAGTATAAAAACATTTGTAGTCCATTAAATTGGATTTATATCAAATAAAAATTTTTGTTCACAGGGAATTAAATCATAAATCAACCAAGCCATTCAAGTGCCTTAATTGCAATTAAAAAAAAAAATAAAAAGCGAAAATGAGTGGAAGTGGCATAACTCCATTTCTTTGCGACGTAATTGATAGATCACTGAAACCCGAAGAGGGAGAATATGTAAATAAATTTGTTTTGAGATTACGGAACCAAGCAGCCAAATGTCAATTTGGTGAAACCAAAGATGAGATTTAAGAAATCAATTTAAAAGATAAACTTATAGATATGTGGGCTCGCAATGATCTTAAGAATTAGAGATTATTAGAGAAAGAACATACACTTTAAGAGATTATTGATATACTCGTATGTCACGCTTATGAACAGATAAAAGATCAGTCTGAATCTAAGGCTACCATTTGGAACTTTAGAACAATATCTGAAAATCAATTTCGGGGTTATGCAGGAAATAATTTGTTAAAAATAAAAGGAGTTTTTGAAACCGCTTAAGTACTTACAAAATTTCAGATTTTATTTCATCATTTTATGTTATTGAAAATGGAAAGCAGACTTTGCTGGGTCGAGACACCGCCATCAAATCGAACGTTCTATTTTACGTTGTTGGAATCAACAACATAATCAAAATTGATCCGTTTCCTAAAATTAAAGGTATAAAAATTAAACTTTCGATTGATAAATTAGTCAGACCAGCTCAACAACCTTTGCGGAGGACACCGTCTATGAAAGCAATTGCACTATACATAATTGTACCTGTAGTTGGTCCTAGCTGTTGGATATCTCCAGTTGTTATTGTCTTTAAGGAAAGTGGAGAAATTCCCTTGTGTATCGACATGAGACGAGCTAATCCTGCAATCCTGAGAGAAAATTATAATTTTCCTACATTTGATTCTCTTATGACCAGATTAAAATGAGCTTCATATTTTTCTCGATTAGATTTTAAGAAAAGAATGCATACCACCACTTGAAACTGGATGAGGATAGTCAATACATTACGACTTTTACAATATTGTTACATTTGGGCTGGGATTCGAAAAGATAAAACACTATTCTGTTCAACTTTTCTAGTATAATCACTTTTATTACACTTTTATAGATTATCCACTTATTAAGTACCAGAACAATATTACTCAAACAATTCTTCAACGATTCAAACCAATCACTTATTTCAACCGATTACTATCTCGAACTTTAACCAATCACTGATAAAAATCAACTGTCGCCCTGTTCTACAACCTCTCCTTTTATATCTGCTCTGCCATCTCTTCGAGAACTTTCTAGCTAACTCCAATTGGTTCTACAATTGGCTGACATACTTTTTCCCCTTTTCAGCAATTGATAAATTCCCAGTTAGTTTAGTGGGGAATTGACAGATTCCAATCTCCAATTGGAGGTGGAACTTGTTTGGTGACAAATGGGGGTTGTTTTCATTTCACCACGATTCATTCCACGCCACAATATCCCCCTCTTAAACTTGTTCGTCCCGAACAAACTCGTTAACATTTGCACCATTGTAGCGATGAAGACGATCCACATGAACGACTTTCAGCTTGCCTCTTCCTCGTTGGATGCGATAGACAACGTCGTTGATGCGCTTTACGATTTTGTAGGGCCCTTCCCAGTCTGGTTGCAACTTAGGTGATAAACCTTTTCTTCGATGAGGGTTATATAGCCATACCAGATCTCCTTCTTGGAAGCCTGTAGTTGTTGTTTTAGTATCGTACCTCGTTTTCATGCGGTCACTGGCTATCTTAATATTAGCCCTAGTCCCTTGATGCACGTCCCTGATGATATTCCTGAGGTCTGTAACATAGTCCTCCTCATTTTTGGATTCTTCGCATGGAGATCCAAACATTAACTCGCTAGGTAGGCGGACTTTTCGACCAAATAGGACTTCAGATGGAGTATGTCCTGTGGTGTTGTGCACTGCACTTCGATAAGCCAATAAAAACATGGGAATGTGTTTGTACCAATCTCTCTGGCCATCGCCAACGACCTTAGAGAGGTGTTCATTCAGCGTTCTATTGAAGCGCTCCACCATCCCATCTGATTGTGGATGAAGCGGTGTTGTTCTTGTCTTCTTTATCCCGAGTAACTGGCACACTCCTTGGAAAATCCTGGACTCGAAGTTTCGTCCTTGGTCCGAATACAGTTCCATAGGCACACCGAATCTGCTTACCCAGTTGAAGACGATTTGCTCCACCACAGTCTTAGCTTCTTGATTTGGGATAGCGAATGGTTCAGTCCACTTACTGAAGTAGTCCATAACAACAAGGATGTAACGATTTCCATTGTTCGTTTCAGGAAACGGTCCCGCAATATCAACGGCTATCCTTTCGAAAGGGGCTCCCACATTATATTGATGCATCTGGCCTCGGACTTTCACTCTCGGGCCTTTGCTGGCCGCACATATTACGCATTTCCTGCACCAATTCTCAACATCCTCCCTTGAATGGACCCAGTAAAAGCGTTCTCGTACTTTTCCGAGTGTTTTGTTTATTCCCAAGTGGCCTCCAGACACTCCATCATGCAATTCCCTCAGCACTTCGGTAACTTTTGTCCTGGGAACAACAAGCTGCATTACGTACGACTTTCCATCCGGGCTTTCCCATTTTCTTTTTAGAATGCCGTCTTGGACATAAAGGGAATCCCATTGCGCCCAGTATGCCTTCAGCTCGGGACTCCTATTGGATATCTCCTGCCAGTCTGGTTTTTCCTCATGCTCCTTCCAGGCGAGGATTGGTTCGATATCCGGATCTTCCTTTTGAGCCTCCCGGATTTCCCGTGCACTCCAGCCACCAATGGGCATAGCTCTCACCCTTTGAACGGACACGACATCTTTTTCCTCGTGTCGTAAGCAATGTTTACAATCTGCTTTGCACGGTCGACGGGAGAGAGCGTCTGCATTTGAGTGAAGACTTCCCTTTCGATGTTGTATTTCGTAGTCGTACATTTGCAGCTGTTCGATCCACCTTGCGACTTGTCCTTCAGGATTCTTAAAGTGTAGTAGGCACTTTAAAGATGCATGGTCTGTGCGAAGGATGAATTTCTGCCCATAGAGGTACTTATGGAAATGTTTCGTTGCCAGTACCAAAGCAAGGAGTTCGCGCCTGGTAACACAGTAGTTCCTTTCTGGCTTTGAGAGGACTTTGCTGAAGAACGAAACTACCTTCTCTTGGCCCTCGTGTACCTGGGAAAGCACGGCTCCAATTCCCACATTACTAGCGTCTGCATCCACAATAAATGTTTTTCCAGGGGTGGGGTACGCTAATATGGGGGCGTCGCACAACTGTTGCTTAAGTTCTTTGAAGCTGTTTTCGCACTCACCTGACCATTTGAATTGTTTGCCTTTTTCTGTCAGTTGATGCAAGCTCTTTGCGATCCTGGCAAAGTCCTTTACAAATCGTCTGTAATACGTCGCAAGTCCCAGGAAGCTTCTCAGCTGGTGTTTGTCTTTGGGAACCGGCCAGTTTTTCACTGCATCGATCTTCTCCGGATCAGTCTTGACTCCCTTGGAAGAGATGATGTGCCCGAGATACTTCACTTCTGGTCGGAATAGAGAACACTTCTTCGGGTTCAGTTTTAACTGTGCACTTCGTAGCCTTTGGAACACCTCCCTAAGGTTATTTCGATGTTCGTTGAACGTTTTACCAACCACGATGACATCGTCCAGGTAGACCAAACAGGTTTTCCACGTCAGTCCCAGCAAAACACGCTCCATTAGACGCTCAAAAGTTGCTGGAGCATTGCACAGTCCGAATGGCATTACTGTAAATTGCCAAAGTCCGTTTCCTGCTGTGAATGCTGTTTTCTCGCGGTCTTCTGGATGGATCTGTACTTGCCAGTAGCCACTCTTCAGATCAAGAGTCGAAAACCATTTGGCCCCGGATAGTGTGTCCAGGGTATCGTCAATTCGTGGCAGGGGATAGCTATCCTTCTTAGTGACGTTGTTTAGTTGGCGATAGTCCACGCAGAATCTCGTACTTCCGTCTTTCTTTTTGACCAGGACGACGGGTGATGCCCACGGACTTTTTGAGCTCTCAATCAGTCCCTCCTTTTCCATCGTCGACACCATTTCTGCAACCTCCGTCTGCTTGGCCAATGGTAGTCGTCTGGGAGGCTGACGAATTGGTCTTGCATCCCCGGTGTCAATTCGGTGCTGTACGAGATGTGTTCGGCCATACTCGCTACTCTGCGAAGCAAATATATCAGCGAACTCGTTGATTACACTCCCTGCCATTGCCCGCTGCTCCTGATCCAGCTCGCACTCTCCGAGTATATTCTTTTTCATTTCCGATATTTCCGTGGGTCTAACCGGTTTCGCAGGACTTTCTTTTGCCAACTTTGTGACCGCAGTAATCGGTACGCACTTTCCGATCACTTCCCCTTGCTTCAGCTTTACGCTTCTGTGTTCCGCATTGAGGACACGAACAGGAACCAAGTTGTTTTTAGGTTCAACAAGCATCTTTCCGACGATATAGCTCTGGTAATAGTTTTCTCTATCTGGCTCTATTAGGAAGAATCGGTGGCTCCCAGGATCACCTTCCAACCTTGTCCAAATAAGTGTCTCTGACGAAGGTGGTAAAATTTCGTCCTCACTTACAACTGTTCTTAGAGCTGCGACGTTCTCGTTCCCGTAAACCATTGGAATCTCGACGTTTCTGTACTTTAGAACTTGCAAACCGATGTCGAGTACTACATCATGCATCTTCATAAAGTCGATTCCAATGATGCATTCGTCACATATATCGGCCACTAAGAATGCATGGGAGAAGACTATTCCTGCTAGATTTATCGTCAAGAGTACCTCACCATACACCTTTGCCGTTGCTCCAGTTGCTGTTTTCAGATAGTAGCTGCTGGTGTTGTGCAGCCATGATTGGCGAACGATGTCCCTTCTGATTATGGAAGCGGTGGCACCTGTATCGACTGTGGCCACACACTTTTTCTGGCCGATATGTGCTTCCACTGTCAAGCTCCTATTACATCGTTTGGTCTGGGAGACCTGAATTGTGGTCCTGGGGGCGTCGATTCCAGAAGCCAGCTTCCGCCCCGCGAAGTTGGTTCTTAACTGATGGCTTTGTGAGGTTCCGTCCGCCGATAGTTCAGATGCCTCCTCGATACGACTCCAAGTTCTGCAATGTGGACAGCTACTCTGTCTTCGTTCAGCTCTGCACTGTCGTTGAAGATGTCCAATTTTGTTGCAGTTCCAGCAACGGATCGGTCCCCTGCGAGTACTGTTCCGGTCGTCTTCATCTGTTCTCTGGCATGAGCATTCGACGGATGTTATTTCTCTCACGCGGTGGAATCCTTGAGATGCCTGGTCAGCAGCTTTCATAGTTAATGCAAATGCCAGTGCCTCAGGAAGTGTTCTCTTTCCAGCCATTCGTAGAGCCATCTGCAGCTGTCTGTCCTCTATGGCTTGTGTAAATGCCTCAATAGCCATTTCGTTGATGACATCTTCGCCGGCATTGGGATATGACAAGTGCGCTAGCCGTTCTATATCCGCTTGCAGCTGCTGGAATGTTTCTCCCCTCTTCTGGAATCTACTGCGCAGTTGCACTCTATACACTTGCTGCATATGGTCGTCACCAAACCGCATCTCAATAGCCTTAACCAAAGCATCATAGTAGCGCTGTTTTTCTTCTGAGATAGTTTGAAGCAATTCTGCAGCTGTACCTCGTAATGCGAGCGTTAATGCAATCGACTTTTCCTCGTCGTCCCATCCATTGGTCATTGCAGCTGCTTCGAACTGTCTCTTATAAATCGGCCATGATGTCTGACCATCAAAAATGGGTGGTTGCATCTCTTTCCTTCTTGTGCAGTCAGCAGAATATTCGCGAGCCTTCTGTTTCTTGACTTTTTCGAGCTCTTTAACTACGTTCTCGATGTTTGTTTTGTGTCTATGAAGAGATTCATTAATTTCCTCAAACTTGGTTTCATGCTTATTTAACTTCTCATCAATCGCGACGATTTTTACATCTAGAACATTCTTAAACTCTTCCACGGCATCTTTTGGTGCGGCGGCAATGTAGTTTTTCTGTTCTTCAAGAGAATTCTTCTGTTCTTCTAGAGAATTCTTCTGTTCTTCTAGAGAATTCTTCTGTTCTGCGAACTTAGATTCCATAGAATTCTTCTGTTCTGCGAACTTAGATTCCATAGAATTCTTCTGTTCTTCCATCTTGGCAAGAAGTAATTCCATCATAGCGCTAATATCAACGCCTGTACTTACTTGTTCTTCTGTCACGTCAAAAAGCATGGTCTTTGAATTTTCTCCCTCATTTTCGACAGCCTCCTGCAGACGAAGTATGAGGTCACTTTTCCCTCCAGCTGTGGAGAGATTCCTCTTTTCTAATTCACTTTTTAATTGGGGTATGCTTAGTTGTAGCAATACACGACCCATTGTTTTTTTTTTTTTTTGTGTCACTTGTAATTTCGAAATTCACAAATTCACTTTAATTAAATTTTTTTTTTTTTTTAATGTTTCTTTGTAACACACGCTTTAGCACAGAATAAGTTCTATCCCACTTCTGACACCAATGTTACATTTGGGATGGGTTTCTAAAAGATAAAACACTATTCTGTTCAACTTTTCTAGTACATATAATCACTTTTATTACACTTTTATAGATTATCCACTTATTAAGTATCAGAACAATATTACTCAAACAATTCTTCAACGATTCAAACCAATCACTTATTTCAACCGATTACTATCTCGAACTTTAACCAATCACTGATAAAAATCAACTGTCGCCCTGTTCTACAACCTCTCCTTTTATATCTGCTCTGCCATCTCTTCGAGAACTTTCTAGCTAACTCCAATTGGTTCTACAATTGGCTGACATACTTTTTCCCCTTTTCAGCAATTGATAAATTCCCAGTTAGTTTAGTGGGGAATTGACAGATTCCAATCTCCAATTGGAGGTGGAACTTGTTTGGTGACAAATGGGGGTTGTTTTCATTTCACCACGATTCATTCCACGCCACAATATCAAAAGGCATATAGAGGTACAAGAAATTATTATTTGGTGTCAACTCTGCTACTGAAATTTTTCAACGAACATTGGAAGATATTCTAGCTTCTTGCGAAAATGCACTTAATTATTAGGTGACGTAATTCGAGAATACGGTGGAGGAACATGTTCGATAGACATTCGTTTGTAAATACTTGTTTGTGGTGAATTTTTTTCGTTTGTAGTTAGAACCATAAGAAAGAAATTTCAGCCCGCACTTTTGGCTTTTGAAATAAAAACCAGTCAGTTGCATTCGAAGTCGTTTGTATTTGTTTTTAGTGAATTTATTTTTTCTCAGAAATGTCTTATTACGGAGATATAAGGACATTTGTGTTTGCACCTATAACTCCGAATTTACAACAGATATCTATCATACTGGTGCATAATGCATATCCTAACTTAATTAATTGCATTTAAAATATTTGAATTCACTCGAGCGTTAAATAATAAAACGCAATTAAAGTCAAAAAATGCATCCCCCTAGAGTTGCATTCATATTTATGAACTTCTCAACAACAATCAAACAACGGCAAACACATTTTCGCAAACCATTCATCCCTGTGCATCGATATGAGTCACTATTTGTCAATTAGCAACAACAACTAATCAATAAACCCCGATTACATCCAACAAATCTGTCTACTCCTTCGAATAACATTAAAAACTGACCACTTTCAAAAAATTTATAAGAACAAAAACATAATTATTGTAAAATCTGTCCTCCTGGCTATAAATAATACAATTCAAATTTTAGTTCCTTGAACCGGCACCAGCCAAATCAGCCCACCGCAACGGAACATTTTACATAATTTTTTACACATTGATTACACTTTATTACAGTTAGTCCGAATTTTATTACACTTCCCGATCTCAAGATATCGCGTGCTGGTGTAGGTTTTATTTGAACCTACACCACCACTCTGTAGCTCTCAATGCAGTTGAGATATTTGGTTAAAACTTAAACCAGAATTTATTACAAATTTATTACAGCTGCACCAATTCAATTTACAGTTCAAAAATTAGTGATTTACAAAACTACAAGCCTTAGAAGATACCCATGTAAAATTCAAAAACATCGAATTTTCCATTAACATCGAATACTTTATTACACCACACCACCTGATGTAATATACATTTTTTTGACTCAAATGCCTTCAGAAGGTTCCAATAGGCAAACATCCACCAAATGGATGTGCAATTTAATCGCAGCATTGAAATACAGACATTAGAAAATTGCTTGTTTTTGTTAATTAACAATTTAGAGAGGCTTATAAAAATATCAGCGAACATTTCAAAATGCAAAAGCACATTAGGCGTTTTTCTTTTTTAGTTCAGAGCTGAGCACTAAACTGAGCTCGAGCATTATGAGCGTGCTCTGAACCGAGTGCGCTCAGAGCATTCTGATATTTTTTTGTTTTTCCTGTTTTTTTTTTCTGTCAAATGTGACTGGAAGTGTGCTTGTACATGTGAAATCATCTTTTTCCTCAGGCTGCTCAGTCAATTTATTCTGAGCTCATAGAGCGCGCTCTGATCATGCTCTGAACGAAAAAAGAAACACAAATTTGAGCTCTGATGTATCTGAGCTAAAAAAGAAACACGAAATTTTTGTATAACAGTTCAGGTTCTGCTCTGAACTAAAAAAGAAAAACGGCTATTACCTATAGAAATACGGGATCTGAAAATTAACAAAACAATTTAGATTCTTACGTTCGATTGAATACGCAAAATCTGAAATCGGATCAAATTAAACACCACATTATATTATTTTTTAATTTTAAAATATGAATAAAATTTCAATTTTTGCTGTTCCTTAGTAACATGAACACTGTTCACTCTTATTAAACACAGAATTCCTAATCATGTTTTGATTTTGTACAAATACGGTGATAAAAAAACAAGTTGAAAACACCCACCAAGCGTAACAGAAATTTATGCATTGTTTGCGAATATTTTAAGGAATTCACTTTTGCCCTAGTGAAAACTTGGGTTTAAATTGCATGGAATTAACCTATTTTTGGAACAACTCCCCAAGGTAGCTTCATGAATTTTGCTGTCAAAAATATTTTTCGTGTAAAATAAAAACCTGAAATGGGAATGGATGAACTTTTTGGCGCATAAGATGGAAAGAAGAAGTAAAGCTATCTAATATGGTATTCGATTGGGCGCTCTCAGAGCACTTTTTTGCCCTCAGAGCAATTTTTATGTTCGTTTGGTACAAAAAAAAGCAATCTTTTTCAGATTCTGAGCACTTTTGCGAATCTAGATATTTTCTCAAGTGCATTTGAGTTTGACAATTGGTGGACTTTGTTTACATTCGCGTGAATTTTGGCTACAGCAAAGAAAGGCATTGCATCGGGTGAATCTATTTTCGTAAATTATTTATGTGCAAATATTTAGAATTCAATCGGGACGGAAATTTCGAATGTTTTAATACAAAATTTAAACAGTGAATGGAAAGCGCATAGAAAAGTGTCGAAGACTACACATTCAAGTCGCACGAATATCAACACAAAAAAGAGCAAGAGCGTTTTTGTGTTCGATTAGCCAGACGAAATCTGAAATCTGAGGGCAAATCTGAAGAAGCCCAAACGAATAGGTACCACATAAATAAAATCCAATTACCTATAACTTGCAAATTAACAAAACCACTATTATATTGAAGGCATTTTGCTAAAGTGGAAAGTATTGGTTTTACTTAGGTATCCATTTATTAAACATTATTAAGTTCAAACCAATAAGAAAATTCCAATGGAGGACCACAAACTTGAAAGTATATTGTTGGCTTTGCATTTGACCAAGTTAACAATAAAAAAGTATAAACTTGTGGAAAATCTTATTGGTAAGTTAATGATAAAACAACGGTGAGGGAGTATCTATATTTTCAAATGTCTTTCAGAATGCGAAATTGATTCGGACGCCCTATTATGCATGCAAGTGGAGCAACTGAAGAGGTTTTTTCAAATAACACGTAATAGCAAAACCGATAGTATCGAGAACCTAAGCGAAGATGATGAAGGGACGAATGTTTGTAATCCAAATGAGGAAACTTGGATGTCACATTCAGCATTAGAAAAACTTAAAGAACTACTGCATGCTTGGAACTTCGATAGCCTCTTTCCAATTTTTCGCGGTAAAACTCCACATAACTTACTACATTGCTAAATTTAAGTACAGATTCTTCATAGATGAATGTATCGACGTGGAAGCGCTGAGATTAATGAGCCAACAACAACTGCAGCAATTGGCTAACACATGGAACTTGAAATTGGGAGTTGAAATCAAATTCGGACATAAACTAACTTCTTGGCAAAAATCTGAATTACATTTTCAACCTAGCTGTGTTCAAGAAGGCACGATAAATAATGATAAAGATGTATGCCCTTGTAATGCTTCCGAAGTCAACAAAGTGCCAACAAAGGTGCTCAATATCGCCAACATATTAAAAATGTCATCTCAAGGCAGAAACATATTGGATCTCTATAAACAAAATTTAAGTCTGAATGAAGGATCGCGAACTGTGATTATTGATCTAGTAATAAATTATATGGTCCAGAATGATGTGCGCATGAATGTAGTTTTAGCTAAGGAAATTGGCGAATCAATCGTAGATTTATTTCAAACTGAATTTTTGGTAAGTGTCGTTTAGAGCACTGTAGTAAAAATACAAGTAAAATCGTTGCCTTTGTAGGGATTCTATTACTCCAAACAGCCCGGAAAGGCACCACAGGGCAAGATTTACGACAAATATTACAATGCGGTTCGTCAATTAAAGAAACGCGGGATTTTTCAGAAAAGAACACATTCTAGTCGTCCACGAGATTCCAATCGAAAGCGAACGTTTAATTTAAGTAAGGAGATAAGGCGCTCCCGTAAAGCATTCTCTATTCAAATAGTCTAATAATTTCAGTAGCTCCACCAGAAACGAATATTGAAGATAGCATCGAGGCTATACAAAAGGATAATGTTTCCTGGGAAGAACTAGAAATTCATTGGGCTGCAACGAAAAATTACCGACTCTCCGAGGTAACTAATTGCAGAACTGCAGTTAATATACTCGAAAGATGGCCGCAATACAAAAAGCCTTTGGGTTACAAGCTGGTACGAACAGACATTCTTATATAATATCTTAAACTTGACTAATTAGATAATTCGTTCAGATTGATATGGATTTTAAACATCTCTATCCAGACGCAGAAAGTCTGATCCAACACTTCCATGCATTTTCCAAAAAAATAATTCCAATTCTTGAGATAAGAGTTAAGGACCAAACTAGAAGGAACATTTTACAGCAAATGAAAGATATGGAGCACATAACTGAAAGTGAGATCATCCTTTTATATAGGTAGTTATTTGTTTATTATAGGTACTTTCTTTCAATTGAAGATGGCCGTTGCTGTGTAATTTTCTTCTTAATACATAATCTATTGATCCCACCGGTCAAAATGGTTAAGATCGAAAATGAAAAGCGGGTATACAAAAAGTTCTCTATAAATGAATCACAGGGAACTTTCATGATAGTTCACAATACGATGACTGAGTGCGAACAAGAATTACTTCTCAGATTGAAAACGAAGGGCCCTTCTAAACCTTTAATGTTAATTTCTGGAACAGTTTTTGAACCGAAGAATATAATAGTCTATTTTGAAGGCATAAAGTACACCATGGATTCGGCTGTACATGTTATAGATATATGTTTCAAAATGTTTCATATTTTGAACTTAGAATATCCAAAAGCGTGCAGTTTGGTTTGGAATTTTATTCAAAAATATTTTTACAAAATTTATACGAACGACCAGCAGGAAACTCCTCAAATCAGTTGTCTTATTTCAAAATTGGAAAGTACTACCTGAATAATAAAACACAAACAAAAATATTTGTATATTTATTTACTAGCTAATTGGAATCCAAGAAGATCGAGAGCACAACAGCACCATTATTGGTTTTATGCCATTCCTCATGGGCTAAAATGACTGAAGTTAAAGCCCTTCCTTCGGCTTCTGCAGGAATCAAGAGGGGGATAATATTTTTGTCTACTTTCTCTGTAACTATCCTGTCTTATCTCAAAAAAGAATGACCGCCTATGTCTAGTGATGCGAATGCTTAGGGTTTGTAGTAGAGCTCGCTTTTGCATGCGTGATCAGTCTGCCCCACTACTCGGAAAGGAGGAGGTACGTTGAAGTGGATATAATTTATTCCAGACAACCGAAAGCTCTGGCTTTTTGCAGCGCGTGGTTCTCATAGGAGCATATCAATGTATGTATCTATATCGTTTCTACGTACAATTATACACAAATTGAGAAGATACAACCGCAAACTCTGAGCTGTACCAAGATGTGGATGTAGTCCAAGAAGCCAAAATACTTCGACTACATTGGGTCGGCCGTATATAGCAAATGGCCAATAATGCTCCAACTAAGAGGATCTTTCCATCCAATGAAGACAGGACCTCCGCTTTAATGAGCCATCGCCAGAAGTCTCGATAAATTAAGGCAGCATGGCCGGAATTGCTGAGGCTGCACTGCATTATCCCAGGCAAAGACTTCAATCGTCGGGAGCCCGTTCCGTTACTTGAAACAGCGTAGAAACAAGAGAGCTTACGCAGTCTCAAGTAAGACATTACGTATTCCAGCAGAAATAAAAGAAAATAATGACAGGGTAAGCTGAGGCTCCATCGGTACCAGTCCACTTAATGAAGAACCAGCTGCACAGCGCCGCATAGAACAGATAGGCCCAGCTATAAATAAAAGCTCCGTTTTTTTAAGGCCGTCGTCTGTGATGGTTTACAGACTAGGCTTTTAGTAGTGCGGAAGTAGTGTTTCGGTAGAGCGAATGCACTGAATCCTGGAAGATACCAACGAGTTTGTAGTGGGGATAAATCACACAATCATCAACTCATTTTTCTTCAGCTATTATGAACACTTACCGTGCAATCGTTATTGAACTTTTTTGCAAGCCTGTTTCCATGGGTATACGCTAGCCAGAATTTCAATAATATCATATTGATTCATGCGACTGTTTCGCAATGACTACACCTGGCACTTAGTTTTGTATAATCGATGCTTCTGGTCTCTAAACAAGCAAATACAAAATAAAATTTGTTCATTCGTTTTTATTGTGCTAAAATTCTAAACCAACATTCGATGGCTTCCCACTCTCTGATTACGTTAGAGAAGCCGCTGCAGCATCTGGGACTTGCCGATTGGCACTCTCGCGTAAACCAATTGAGAAATGTTGCCAACGCACGTCGTGCAGATGCCTTCGATTTACGCCACTCATCACGGACACTTCGAAATGAAACGCGCATCGAAGCCAATTGGAGTAACTATGAAACTAACGAAGCCCTATCTGATAGGTATATAATCTCAAACAAGGTAGAAGAATAACACCCTCATAGCAATTAACTCTCCAAACAGAGTCGCGGAACTAAATCGGTGGCGAAAAACAATCCAAAAGACATTTGAACGGATTGGGAAAGAGGTGAATTTATTAAAAGCAGAAACCGCGTCAACCGAACGAGAATTGGAAGCGATGGTTACCCCATTGACAGTGATATCAGAATGCTTGACTATGCGTGACTGTCGTTTAGGGTCGGAGCTTACCTACGATGACGCCGATACTGAACTCAAGAAGGAAATAGCCGTGTTGGAGAACAATCAACGTTTGTTGCGGGAACAATGCCAGTTTGCCTGGGAGAAACTGACTCGTCTGGAGGAAGTTCAGTTTAGAATTGGATTAGAGTTAGATAACAAGCTGGAAGCCGAACAGGTTGACGTCACCCAATTGGATTTAAATAAGTTTTCAGCGAATATCTCTTTTAAAACTGATCCAACGAGACACCCTAAGAAGTAAATCAAAATAATATTCATGACTGTGCGATAATGAAATGACGACTTTACTTACAGCTCTTGCACCTACGAAGCTTGGCTGGAGTCAACAAAGAATCTAAAGCAAATGGCCGAGAATGAGTTATCTGACACCTATTCCATTCGGGAGTCCCTGTTCGTGTGCCGCGAGAAGGCTAGGAACATTTTGCACTCTCAGCAGGATAGGACCGAGCATTCGATTCGGAAGAGAATTTTTGAAACTCAACGTGCTCGTAACGAGCTAGAGTGGCAAAAACTTAAGGTATTATTCCTTTAGAAGTGTTTGTTTTATAAAAGGATCTTCTTTTTGTTTCTTTAAGATGAGGGAAGAAATGGAAAAGACCGCTTGTGAGATAAAAATACTTGAACAGGCCTTAAGAGATAAGACGGATGCCTTGAAGCTGTCCGAAACCAGACTGGAGAATCGAGCTCAGCGCTCAGGAACTGAACAGTGTCTCGATGAGGCATATGACAAACTTTGCGTTGAGGTGGCAAAAATGCAAACGATTCGCAGAACCCTTCAGGATAAGATTGACTCTGCAAAGACTAACTATAGTCTGCTGGAGGATCATGCGCAAAAAATTGACGTGGACTTAGAAAATAAGCAGCATTCTCTAATGACCGATATTAGAGGTATAGATTTGAGGGCACGTTTGAAAGTTGGTGAGTTCTCGCAGGAATCTGGTAGTTCTTCTGCTCAGACTGAGCGCAATATTAAACTGACAAAGATGGAGGAGGAAATATCGAAGAATTAGAGGGGCTTTGGTTTTGCTTTGAGCATTAATTGTGCTTTTTCGAATATATAAATGCTATGTGTTGTGTGAAAGCGGTGTTTGTTGTAAAAAAAAATCCAGAAGCGGTATCTGAGGTAAGAGCAGAACGTATATAACGGCAACATCTTCGTGTCTGTCCCGCAGACACTTGTTTTGTACGTGAGCACTAATTTTTAGTTACTCTTTTTGAAGGTATTCTGCAAAAGTGACGGCCCCTATAAGTGGTAAGCAATTTTTTCCTCTGATGTGATATGTGAAGCAATATCGCTGCTGGTTAAACACACCTTATGTGTCAATATGTTGGCGAAACATTTCACACATTTTCTGTCCAAAATGACGAGCTGTTTAATTGGAGTCGTGCAATCGCAGTTTCTAAGCTAGGATTATATTCCATCTAGAACCCTCTACTTGTATTACTCTCAGGTAAGGTAAGAATCATAAGGCAAGTAGACAAATAGATACTTACCTACTCATGAAATTGAAAATATCGAGTTAGAATTTAAAATTCTGTATGTGCCGGTTATAGCTGACAGTTTTTTTCGTCGCAAGTTGCCTGCGCCACCTAGCAACGATGAGTCTTTTAGAAAATCTTTCCTTTTAAGGTAAACATTTTCTGTCCCGCACGGACAATAAATTCAAATACATGATTCATGTAGACAGCTATATTTAACTTAGTCCGATCCGTTTAAACTGCTACACAACCTCAAAATTAAATTTAATTTCACCCGACAGCGGTCTAAAACTCACACTCCAGTCAATCCTACTTGTGTCTTTGGCGACCACTTTCGTGTCAGGAATAAGATGCACGCCCTGCCTGACAAACATATCCCATTGCACGTACCGGCCAACAATTATAGGTTCAGTTGGCCCAGTTGACACAATCGACTTTGGGCTATCACTACCATCGATATTCCAATCCACCCATAGAGCAATGCCATTGCAGGATCCCTCTCTAGAAGCCAGCAAGTTAAATCGAAACCAGAAACGAAATACAATACTCACTCTTCTACTGTCATTGATCCTGAACAGTTTTTATTCTCTTCGAAGTTTTGGAATGATACACTCAGAACCTCGACTTCCTTTGCCAGAGCCTTACAGGGATACTCCCACAATGGTTGAGCCTCCACAACTGCATCAGCAAGGAGAGAAGACGCCTGTGAAAAATGTGAAAGTAAGGAAATTTTTAAAGATATACATTAACTGGTTACTTACATCAACCATTCTATCGAAAATGCCCAAATCAAATCCCTCACATGTGCCCAGTGGCGCCCGAATCTTCTGCAAATCTATAAACTGCACCGGTATGGCAAAGAGTTTAGCCGAATTTGGGCAGATATTGACGCCGTCCTTTAGTTTTTCTTTAATTTTCATTAGAATAGTTCCGATATAAAACCCATCCCAGGGAAGAATTGAAGTGATGAAATAGGGCTCAGCGAATACATGAGTTACTTCGTCCATATTGTCAGCTTCATCCAATTTTTCGATAATTTTAATATTACTTGTATCTAGGAAATTTTGTTTAATATAGGAGTTAAGGAAGTTCTTTGAGAAGCGGTGTGGTTCGAAGCATGTGACGGATTTGGCTCCTAATTTCGCAGTAGACAATCCCAATAGTGAGCCATCAGATATCGACAGGACAACAGAAGACTTGTCGATATTCTCCTCTAGAAAACGCATGTAGCGCTTATTCCTAATAGTTTGATTCATCTGCCCTATTCTGCTGCGCGAGTATGTCATATGGAGACTGCAGGTACATGAATGCCTTTTGACTTTTCGCTCCTTCTCTTCAGTCGGCCACACATCAAACCAAAAGGAGTACTCGTCATGATTCGCACTCAGTACGAATTCCTGCTGTGACTGTAGGTTTAACGGTTTTGGGATATAATAAGCCGCTTGCATCCAGTGATCTCTCCAAGGAATCGCATTCTGAATAGGAATTCTTAAATTCCTGTCCTTTGAAGAATCTTCAAAGTCAGGATGTGCCCAGTAGGGAGCACAACTGAGAACAATCTCTCCTTCCTGATCCATATTGATCGACCACCAAAAGAAAACCATATCAGCAGTGCCATGAGTCTCCGCTTGAAGTTTTAAATTATTGAATCGGTCTGTGGCCATGCCACTGACTTCACTAAAGTTGAATTCAAATACCATCACGGGCTTAGTGATCTGGCGTATCTGATTCAAGGGTAGCTGACTTAGCTGCATGTCATGAACCCCAGCCTCACCATTGCACTGATTTATGGACGGCGGAGTCTCTAGTAACACTTCGCCATCCAAGTTAGCAACATGTTTTGCACGATTCCATGCAAATGCTAATGAACTTTGTACAACCTGCGCATAGACTGCGGCTGAACAAGGTATCAAAATACAATCGTCTGTAAGCAAATGCTTGTGTGCATGATTATAAATACCAATCGCACCCTCACCAATCAGTTCCGTGTCAAGTATCTCTGTTACTAGCACGTTTGCTCTACGTTTCATTTCTTTATTCTCACCTACCTGGATCTCCGTTGAACGCTTCTTGATTAATGTTATCTTTTCTCCCATTTTATTAGCTTGCATTATCTTCTCAGCACAGTGAGCCATTGGCATGAAGGCTTCACAAGCCGTAACAGTATCAGCTCCAGATGCGACTGCCATCATTGAGAGAATTCCAGTTCCGGTACCGATATCAAGAACATGCGCTTCTTTACCTGAGTTATGAAGGTGCCTAATGGTTTTTTTTAAGGCAGCGTAGTACTTTTTATTTCGTTCGGTATCGTGAAGCATATCACCGAATGCGGCTCTGGCTACTTCTTGGTGATAGTCGTAGTCATCAGCTTTCGATTCCCATTCAGATAGCCCAGTGATAGGATTAAGAATTTGCGTAAATAGACTCATGGCACGTAGATTTATACTGAATGCGAGGACTTTACAAATTTGCTGCATTCGATTTCGAACTGCTTTTGTTTTGAGTAATGCTCTCTGTATGAAGAGGTCGCAATGACACATTACGTTTGACAGCTGTCAAAATAAGACAGAATTAAAAGACAGAAAGAGACAGAACCACATGTTGCTAAAGATAGGGACATTTTTGGGCTAGGTACATTCAGCACGGCGAAAATGAATGTGATTGATGATTGGATAGGTAGGTACCTAAGGAAAAAGATAGGTAATGTGGTTCATAGCAGAGACAAAAAAGTAATCTTTTTCAGATTTCAGAGTCCTTTTGCGAATCTAGATATTTTCTCAGATTTGCTGCAGATTTACCAATACAAGCGCATTTGATTTTGACAACTGGTGGAGTTTGCTTACATTTTCGTGAATTTTTCCTACAGCAAAGAAAGGCATTGCATCGGATGAATCTATTTTCGTAAATTAAGTATGTGCAAACATTTAGAAATCAATCTGACGCAAATTTCGAATGTTTTAACATAAAATTTAACCAGTGAATGGAAAGTGCATAGAAAAGTGTGGAAGACTACACAAATTCAAGTCGCACGAATATCAACACAGAAAAGAGCAAGAGCGTTTTTATTTTCGATTAGGCACACGAAATCTGAAATCTGAGGGCAAATCTGAAGAAGCCCAAACAAATACCACATAAGATGCCAAGTATTGAATAAGAGTGAAACGTTCCCCTCGACGTATTCCACGATAGGGGTGAATCTGTAAACGACTCGCAAGCTAAAACCATACCGAACTTTTATAATATTAGAACAAATTTAATCATTTAATGTACTTTAGATTAGGCGTAAGCCATGGCAGCTAGTGCTATTTTAATTATAAATTTTGTTATTTATTTACTAATTAATGAAATTATAATAAAAATAATAATGTTCGATTAGGCACACGAAATCTGAAATCTGAATAATCCCAATCAAATAGGTAGGTACCACATAAATTCAAAATTCTATTTTTTTCAACAGTCATATTCAGCGTAATAAACTTTGAATTCGCTTCATCCCACAAAAAATATCCCTTTCTTTCGAACAGCAAGCTTCAAAAAGTCTTGTCGCGCTCTTTTCGCATGCAAAAACTACGCCATATTGTTATTTACAGCGCAATGGGCATTTTCTTGTGGCTGGCTTGTGGTTATTCAAATTTTCGTTGACAGTGCAAAGGAATTTATTCTTAAAATCTGTAGTCGAAAACCGGTGTTTTGTATGAAAAGTTCAATCGAATTGTAATTAAAAATATCTTCTGGCGAACATGTCAAACATTGTGCTAGATAAGGAAACATTCTTCCGCCGAATAAAGCGACTATACTCAGAGTGGAAGGTAAAATCAAATTAGTCGCTGCATGAAATGTGACTTCCTAAACGTGAATTCGTTTTTCTGTGTGCGCTGCACTGCATTTGTTGTTAATAATTCTCAAGTTATGTTTTAATATATTTAGGCCTCAACAATTGATCACGATGATTCACTACAAAAAGTCGACTGTATTTTGTCCTGTGTTGGCGTGGATGAAGATGTAGTTTATAGCAAATCAACAGCTCTACAGGTTAGGAAGAAGCCCCTTTGAATGTGTTCTTTTGCTACGCACTAATATGAATTTGTCCTTTTTTTAGTCATGGCTGCTTGGCTATGAACTGACGGATACAATATGCGTACTCACCGAGAAGTCTGTATACTTCTTAACAAGCAAAAAGAAAATTGAATTCTTAAAGCAAATCGAAAATAGCAAAGAGGATGATGTGCCGCCGATTAAATTATTGGTTCGGGATAGAGTGAGTTTTTGGAAACGTCTACAAATATGTCTTATTTTTTCCATGATTTCCTTAGAACGATAAAGATAAGGCAAATTTTACAAAACTCATCAACGCCATGAAAGATTCGAAGAAGGGACATACCTTAGGTGTATTCTCAAAAGATGGCTTTCCCGGTGAGTTTTGTGAATCGTGGAAGGCCGAGTTAAAGCAGCAGAAATTTGAAAATGTTGACATTGGAGCTGCTGTGGCATACATTATGTGTCCTAAAGATGAGCCGGAAATTAATAGCATCCGGAAGGCTTCGTTAGTGTCTGTGGATTTGTTCAATAAATATCTCAAAGATCAAATTATGGATATTATAGATTCAGACAAGGTGAGTATCTGCTTAAATTATTGTGCTTTACCGATTATTGGAAAAAGGGCTATTTGATATTCACGGTGGGGACTTGCTTACTCAATTCTGAAAATTAAAGTCATCGATCAAAACGGGTAGAATTTTTATATTTTCTAGAAAAATGTCCAAATAAACCAACAACGTCTTCAAGACACGTGTGTTTATCTTACCATCTTCTTTCTTTCATTCGTATGGTCGTTTAGCCAGGGCAAATAGTTATTTCACAAGTTTTGAAATACAAAATAAGTCAATCTCACATGTATGCCTGGAATCGAAAAATCACTGCTGAATCCGTTCCATTGACAAAAAAAAAAATACTCTTCTGGTGATTCTGATGTTTTCGAACTTTATTGTATATGATGATATTGCATCTCCTAGTCGACCATATTTAGAATAGTGTAAAAGAGCTACTTCTAAAATGCACATTCCTATGCACATGCTCACATTTACAACGTCATGCGACGCAGCTGCACCAGTTTTCTACAGTTTGTATTCAATCGACAATAAGGTGTTAACAGGCCCTATGATTTTTGTATCAAGAATCGTGATATGCACTAGAAAAAGACAACCAAGCAAATGAATTGATGTCGTTTTCCATTGGGAAATTTTTGATCTAAATCACTTCATTTTCCATTGGGCAATCTTTTTTTCGATTCGGATCACTTTTTGCAGATCTCGATAAAACACATTCTGCAACAATACCAATACACTTTGCACATCTGTTTTATGTCATTTAAGAAGTTGGTTCTATTCCAAAAACAGAGCTGATGTTGCTGTCAAATAACTCACTAATCCATTTACAAAAGCAGATCAATATCGTTGCATGTTCCATGAGCCGCCTAAAATCTGAGATCTGAAGAAGATTTCTGGTGGTCCCAATGGAAAACGACATAATACTACCCAAACACAATATTCTGTTAACGCTAAATTTATAAAATTATATTTTGTTTGCATGCGGAGTGCGCATAGTATGCAAAGAAAGTGAAATAGCGATGCTGTGCTTATGCATACGATTTTTATTTTCCATACTCATATACGTGAATATCCAACAGTGTTTGAATCGAGAAAGAAACGCACACAATAAAAAGCTGTACCTTTATTTTTTAATCTTCATATATACAAAATCATGTAGGCATTTCCCAATGGTCGTATCTAGCAACTAAATCTTGTTGTGTATAGCAAACGGTAAACATTAAGTAAAAGTAAGGCTTGTCGAATCATTTTAACCCTCGGCCTTCTCAAATAACGCTGTGGATGTCCTTAAAAAGAATATTTTTCATTACTTAATGCGTGACGTGCTCAAAATTCTACGTTGTTGATTTAAGGTCTGAATATCTATAAATACAATTTTGTCTGAAATCTTGCTCGATGCGCTATGGTTGTGTGTTGGACTACTAAGCGCGGGGTTCCCAAGTTCGAATCCCGAAAAAACTCAAATTCCAACTTGTGTTTTTTTCCATTGCGTCACCTTTCGCGAACGTCTGACAAGCATCCGAGAGTATAAATGTCATGAAAAACCTTCTCAATTGGCCGTTAGGACTCGGCATAAAATTGTAGATCCCTTCTATTCGTTCCAAAAATGAAGCTAGGCCTACGGACCTGTTGCGCCAACTATTTATTTTTTTATATTATGCAAAAGGCAGGTGAATCGAGAGTTTGTCTCTTCTTTTTGAGATATCAAATCTTCGTCTATATAGGCTGCAATAACATCGCCACACACAAGTGTTATTGAAAGAATAGACAAATTCATGGCGCACTGAGTTTTGTTAACTATTTGATTTGTATTGCGTGCGTTCGTCGCAAAGTATGTTCTTAATTTTTTTTTTCGTATCTCTCATGAGAATCATGTTATTATTTCTGTTGCAGCTGTTATTAAATAACGTGTTTAATTGAGGCGAATTCGAATCGTAATTGTTACCTGCCGAAAATCAAGTTAATACAACATTAACAAGTCATTTGTTGATTTGCTCGAAATCGATTTTAATAGCGATTACTCCTGTTCTATGGTGTGTGTCATTGAGATAATCCAAATTGTGCAGTTGATTCTCTATTTAAGAACATTTTTTGGTTTGTTTTGAATTCGTTGCCCACATCGAAAATTCTCCATTTTGGTTTGTAAGCAACATTCGTTTGCATACTAGAACGGTTGAAATTGGATGTCCATCTCTTAAGCAAGGTCTCCTTCTTAAGGGCCTGAAGCCCACCACGACTGCTTTGCGTGTACGAGATGCAAATCCGCGTGGAAAACACAGACGAGTAACATTCGAAGATAAATTCTCGGATGCGGATTTGGTGAATTGCAAAATTCAGTTTTTCGCGTCGCATCGGAGATTTTGACAGATAAACGTATGCGAGAATTTTTGAGAACTGGAATGGGATACAAGTAGACTCTCAATTAATAAATCAAAAAAATGTCTCCCCCTCTCGTTGCAGAAAGTTAAGCACTCTAAACTAGCCGAAGGCGTTGAAGGTGCACTCACAGACAAAAAATACGTGACTGGCGTCGACACTTCTCAGTTGGATATGTGTTACCCTCCGATTATCCAATCCGGAGGAGTTTATTCCTTAAAGTTCTCGGCTCTCAGCGACAAAAACTACTTGCACTTTGGTGCAATAGTTTGCTCCCTGGGAGCACGTTACAAGTCGTATTGCTCAAATATTTCCCGCACTCTGTTGGTCAATCCAACGGAAAAGATTCAGGAGGACTACAACTTCCTTGTCATTGTTCAAGAAGAGATCCTTAAACTCCTAAAGCCTGGCGCAAAACTTAATCAGATCTTTGACGCGACCATTGAGTTTGTGAAGAAAGAGAAACCTAAACTTATTGACAATCTAACCAAAACGTTTGGTTTCGCTATGGGCATCGAATTCCGTGAGAACTCTATTATTATCGGTCCCAAATGCCAAGCGACAGTTAAGCGTGGAATGATATTCAATGTGAACGTCGGCCTCGCAAACTTAACCAACAATGAGTCATCTGACAAGGAGGGCAAGAAATACTCACTCTTCATTGGAGACACAGTGTTGGTCACTGATACTCCACCAGCTAATATCATGACGCCGTCAAAGAAGAAGATTAAAAACATTGGCATCTTCATTAAAGAGGACGACGACGATGAAGAGGAGGACGACAAGAAGAAAGAAGAAGAGGATAACAGTACACAGATTATTGGTCGCAGCAAACGAAACGCCGTACTCGAAAATAAGCTGAGAAACGAACACAGCACAGAGGAGAAGCGTAAGCAACATCAGAAGGAACTCGCTCAGTTGCTTAACGAAAAGGCAAAGGAGCGACTTGCCAAGCAAGGAGAGTCCAAGGAGATTGAGAAAGTGAGAAAGAATACGGTATCGTACAAGAGTGTCAGTCAGATGCCGCGCGAGCCAGAAGTTAAGGAATTGAAGCTGTATGTGGACAAGAAGTACGAGACAGTAATTATGCCAATATTTGGTATCCCAGTCCCGTTCCATATATCTACTATTAAGAATATTTCCCAGTCGGTTGAAGGTGAGTATACGTATCTGCGTATCAACTTCTTCCATCCCGGTGCAACCATGGGACGGAACGAGGGAGGCATGTACCCACAACCAGAGGCCACTTTCGTCAAAGAAGTGTAAGTGAATAAGTAACCTTGAAGTGAAGGTGAATACAATTTTTATTTTTTTTTTAGGACTTACCGCAGCACCAACAGCAAAGAGCCAGGAGAGCTATCAGCACCTTCTTCGAATCTGAACAACGCCTTTCGTCTCATCAAAGAAGTACAAAAGCGCTTTAAAACTCGCGAAGCTGAGGAACGCGAAAAGGAAGACCTTGTTAAGCAAGACACGCTGGTTCTATCCCAAAACAAGGGTAATCCCAAACTTAAGGATTTGTACATTCGCCCAAACATCGTGACCAAACGTATGACTGGAAGTTTGGAAGCTCACATCAACGGCTTCCGCTATGTGTCCGTTCGCGGTGACAAAGTGGACATTCTGTACAATAACATTAAAAGCGCCTTCTTTCAGCCATGTGACGGCGAAATGATCATCTTACTACACTTCCATCTCAAGCATGCGATCATGTTTGGCAAGAAGAAGCATGTCGATGTTCAGTTTTACACCGAGGTCGGTGAAATCACCACCGATTTGGGCAAACACCAGCACATGCACGATCGCGATGATTTGGCCGCCGAACAAGCCGAGCGGGAGTTGCGACACAAACTTAAAACCGCTTTCAAGAGTTTCTGCGAAAAAGTGGAAGCGATGACCAAACAGCAAGTTGAATTCGATACACCATTCCGTGAGTTAGGCTTCCCTGGTGCCCCATTCCGCAGTACAGTGCTTTTGCAACCAACCTCTGGAAGTTTGGTAAATTTAACGGAATGGCCGCCATTTGTCATTACGCTGGAGGACGTGGAACTGGTGCATTTTGAGAGAGTGCAATTCCACTTGCGAAACTTTGATATGATATTTGTGTTTAAGGATTATATTAAGAAGGTGGCGATGGTAAATGCTATACCGATGAATATGCTTGATCACGTCAAGGAGTGGTTAAAGTAAGTTATTTCCTCGCTTTTCTACTTAAAATTAATTGATAACATGATCTTTTTTTAATAGCTCATGTGATATCCGCTATTCTGAAGGTATCCAGTCGTTGAACTGGACAAAAATCATGAAAACAATCACAGATGATCCCGATGGTTTCTTCGAAAGTGGTGGATGGACTTTCCTCGACCCCGAATCTGATGGAGAAGCGGCTAACGAGAGTGCGGAATCGGAGGAAGACGACGCCTACGAACCCACTGATGTCGAAGATGATGACGAATCCGATGATGATTCCGAGTACTCAGACGCATCTGAAGACGATAGCTACGAGAGTGATGGTAATCCAAAATAACATGAAATGCAAATTCCATTTGTATAAATGTTTCTCCCACCTTTGTAGAGGAACTTGGCACCGATGAGGAATCTGGCAAAGACTGGTCCGATTTGGAACGCGAAGCTGCAGAAGAGGATCGAAATCAACAGTATGTCCATGATGGCAAGGAAAATGGCAAAACAAGCAGCAGCAGGGATCACCATGCTCCGAAGAGCTCTAAACGCAGGTAAAACCTCTAAGGTTCCGAATCCGTTTCCTATATTACATCTATGTCCTTGCTTGTGAATTACTTGTTTCTCCTTGAATTCTATATCCAAGAAGAGAACGTGATATTCAGCCACAGAAAAAGAGTAAATCCTCAAAAGACAAACACTCGTCATCACATAGGTTTGTGGTTTCTCTTGATTGGATTTTGTTTTTGAGTTTTTAAATTTCTTTACAACAAATTGAAAATTAAAAGCCACCAACTGAAACTATAATTTGTGCATTTTACAGTAGCCATTCAAAATCATCGAAAGACAAACATCACGATCGGAGTAGAGACAAACACGACAAGGACAAGAGTCGAGACAAGAACCGGAGTAGCCATCACAATGACAAGAAACGTTCACGCGAAGACAGCAAGGATCATGGCCACAAATCGAAGAAATCAAAACGTTGAGCAACCGTTTATTGATAAGATGGTGGAACATGTTACCATTAAAGAATACCTACATTTTTCCAATGTTTTTTCTTCTCTTTGTATTTTTTTTAAGTAAGCTTCCATTTATTTTTTACTTTGAAGCAACATGATGAGTCCCTTTTTCTGTTAATTAATCTTTTGTTATACCATCATTGTCACTGGATTTATGGTAGGCTCCTCTTTCGTTTGTTATAAAAATTAATACATATAACGGCTGCTCAGTACCAACCACATCTGCACACTTCTTGTTATATACAAAATATTTGCTGTAAGTCAGTTGAAATTACAAGTTTATACAAAACACCGATCGATTCCAATGTTATAATGCGATAAATACATATACAAGATAATAATTATTTAATAAAAACAATGATGAAAAATACTTTTGTAAATACTGCAGTTTTACCTTTCCTTCGATTTTTTGACACTACTGTTTCGGGGCCAACCACGTGGCTTTTCAGCTTGCTCGATCCATTGCTAGCTGCTTCCAGTTGAGCACGCCATGTTGGTTGAAATACACTTCCAAATAGTCGATCTACATAATAAAATATTACATAAGCTTGTCTTTCACCGAATCCCTCTGGAGTAGAGTTGAAGATTCGCAGTGCTGGAGCATTGATGTCCATGAGCACTGTATGCCCCAGCAATCTTATGCGGTATTCGATTGGGCGCCCTCAGAGCAATTTTTATGTTCGTTTGGTACAAAAAAAACAATCTTTTTCAGATTTCAGAGCACTTTTGCGAATCTAGATATTTTCTCAGATTTGCTTCAGATTTACCGATTAGGCACACAAAATCTGAAATCTGAGAGCAAATCTGAAGAAGCCCAATCGAATATCACATTAGTGTCCAGGCAACATTTTTCGAACTCACATTGGCGAAATTTTCCATACAAAATTGTGTATTGCCCACAATTTTTTCTCAAGAAATATGCTTACCTGTAAACAACACATAATGGACTTTGGGTGGAATGTTACTATTATTATAGCAAATTCGTTGCTTCACTTCCAGCAAATTAGAAAAACAATTCTACAAATAACTGAATTGTTTATTTCTTTTTTGAATGTGCAAGGACGTTCTACAAATCTTTCGAAACATAATTGGATTTAGATATTGGAAAAAAAAACCTTATTTTATAATAAATACCGCTAAATACTTTTCTTGGTGGCGCAAAACTTTTGCCTGGATATACCACTCCTTCCGTTATTTGCACTACCGCTTGCCTTTTTTACATCAAACATATTCTTCGTCCTGTTAATGGGGAAGCGCATTTTATTTTTTAACCACGTAGTAAATGCTCTCTCATTATCCTGCATCTTTCGCACTTCAGCTTCGGTGGCTTTTAAATTCTTTTCCACAACAACATTCTGTTTTTTTTGCAGCGTCTGTTCACGTTTATCCAACTGATCCCGACTCAGTCCATATTCAGACATATAACCAGTGTATTTAGGAAGCTTCCCTCCTTCGGAATTTCGATACTCACAGCATGTTTTGTAGTTCAGTTTTAAACTTGAAATGTCGGGAGAACGGGAATTCAATCTTTTGGCTGTGTTCTTGCGGCGAAATGAAAAGTGTCCACTAAAATTTTTCTTTTCAAAACTTTCGTCATCTTCAAGCAGCGGATCTGGAGGAAGGTACGAAGCAACTATGATCGAAAGTTTGTCATCTTCATCCTCCTCTTTTGGGTCATCGTCATCGTTGGGATTGATTTCTTCAGCTGTTTCCTCTTCTTGCTTGGATTTGAAATTATTCGCTGTTGTTTCGACATTCACTTTGGTGGCGTTAATTTCATTGGTGTCTTCATCTAATCTTCGTCCAGTGTCCATGTCCATGACAATAATCTCTTCACAGATCTCTTCAACTTCTTCATCAGAGTCTGGCATTTTAATTTCGATCGCTTCTATTTTTTTCTGAACTTCTAGCGCCAATATCTCCGCACACCCTTCTATGGCCGATATAGTTCGTTCATTTGGTATTAAACTCTCTTCGGCATCTTCATCCACGCTCAACACTTCATCTTTATCCTCTGGAGGATGTTCACCATCGGGATCTTTTTCAGAATTCGGTTCGTATTCCTCTAGATTAGTACGAAACTGCACTTTTCTTTTCTGATCCGATTGTCTATCATCTGCAGCGGCCTCTTCATCAAAGAGCTCCTTGTTTGCTTCCTTAATTTTATCCACTATGTTGTATTCGTAAACTGGTTTTAGGACTATCAAAAAGATGGTTTTATTGAATTCTACAGACAGGATTGAAAATATCAAACTTACAGTACACCTCACAGTCCTCGTCTGTATCACAATCGTGTTCAAGCATTTTTTGTAGCTGATACTTCCTTCTAGAATCAGTAGTCAAAAAATCGAAACAAAAAAATCCTTAGCTATTTTTAGGATCAGGAATTCAACCCTTGGTGCCTTCCTATTTCATGGAATTTATTACAGCGTCACATCGCACGACTGTGAATACAAAATTCGAATATTAAAAGTTTTCTCAGCAATCAAAGTATCTATTACCAGTTTATAGATACATCTACAAGGCAAATCGCCACTTCTTTGTTTCTATATGCGGAGAGTACCTGTGCACGCTTGTATCGTGGCAACTAAATGGATTAAGACTGTTGGATCGATTGCTGATTTCGTTGGTATCGCGGAATTCATTGGATAGTAGTGTAGTACATTTAAAGTTAATATATTATAGATAATAGCAAAGTAGAACACAAGCGGACTGAAACTGACTGAACCAAGTCAGTTGACGAAGTGACAACGCTAGTCACTTTGAAAATTCGTGTGAGAGAAATTTTTGAGCGACCATAGACACATTTTTGGAATAACTCATTCAAGAGTATACATTTGCGATGATGAGCAGTGGTCGGGGACATTATTGTTAATCCAACCGATTAATTGAGTAAGAACATGCAAATCTAATAAAAAGAAAAATGTTTTCATTCGATGGATTAATCAGAGAAGACGAATTCGATCACAAATCGATAGTCATTGGGTTATTTTTGGTAGCTCTCTCGGGAAAGGTAGGTACCTAATCGTATTAGGAGGGTAGCTAGTAACCGTGAAGGGTAGCCTAACAATTTAGTTTAATTTGAGATTATGTTGTTTTGGATAAGAGATTAGGTGAAGCCTGTCATTAACAAGTTCTATTAGAGATGTTGGGTGTTGAATGAATAGGGTAGGCACTGATTGGCGTCAACTTGGCGATGCCCAGTTGTTGCAACTGTTCAGATACACCAATTGTGCTTATTTTACCTCCTAGTGGTCACCACCGGGTACTGGTCGATGTCCATCCGGAATTGACTTGCTGAACTTATAAGTGCGAGTGTTGAACACGTAGAAAATAACAACACTGTAATGCTCTGTTGGAGTTGACTGTCTGCTCGAGTCTCAGAAGTCTTACATGAACCCCTCAGAAAGACGACGTACGGCGGATGAATTCACATGGCTGAATCAACGGTGGCGTCAACAGTCAACATGGCAGTTACCTCAATGAGCTACTTCGACGTATTTGGAGCTGAGGTCATTGAGGATTTTTCAACACTAGTCAGGGTGTTGAAATAGAGATGGTGGCGGAGGAACCCTTAATGGGTCAACGGCAGCTCTCAAATCCCCGAAGTGGGCTACTGACCCCGGAATATACGGCCCCTTTTGCCCAAGGGGTTAAACAAAGGGCCTGGCCCTCCAGGTTGGGGGTTGTGCGTCGGGGTAACTTCCCTACCATGGAAATATAAGTAGTTCCAAAACGACTACAAGCCTCGGATATGGATGATCCAAATGTTGACAACCCCAGCAAACGAAATAAGGACAACGAACTTCGGATCTGCACGTGGAATGTCCGGACCTTAAACAGACCGCGTGCAGCCGAACAACTAGTGGAGACCCTGGATAGGTACAAAGCCGACATAACGGCCATCCAGGAAGTGCGATGGGATGGAGAGGGCACCAGAAGGATGAAAAACTGTGACATCTACTACGGGGAGTGCCGCAGAGAGCAGAGCCAGCGGCTATTTGGATGTCGATTTGTGATTAGAGGAAGACTTAGGCAAGAAGTCCTGGGATTTCGCAATGTTAGCGATCGCCTAGTCAGAATCCGCATCAGAGCCAAATTTAAAAATATAACGCTGATCTGTTCTCACGCCCCGACTGAGGAAAAAGACGACATAGCCAAAGAAGCATTCTATGATCTTCTTGAGAAGACGTATGATAAGTGCCCGAAGTACGACGTCAAGATAGTTCATGGCGACTTTAACGCCAAAATCGGAAAGGAGGGTATCTTTGGCTCTACAGTCGGAAAGCACAGCCTGCACGTCAACACCTCCGGAAACGGACTCAGGCTAATAGACTTTGCGGCGGAGAGAAATGTCACCATTGCCAGCACACGTTTCCCACACCTCAACATACACAAGGGGACTTGGCGGTCTCCAGATCAACAAACCGTTAACCAAATTGATCATGCTGCAATCGACGCCAGACATGCCTCCAGTATCTTGGATGTCCGAACGTTCCGAGCGGCCAACATAGACTCGGAGCACTACTTGGTAGTAGCTAAATAACGGATGCGGATATCCAATAATCCACAACACCGAGAGGATACTGTAAGAAGATTTGACGTTGCAAGGCTACTATCGCATCAAGCACAGAGGACCAGTGGCAACGCTGCCAGCATGCCATCAGGAGAGCCGCTACCGAAGTGCTGGGTTTCACTAGGCGACCACAACGAAACCCCTGGTTCGATGAGGAATGCCGCCGGGCACATGCAGCAAAGAACGACGCCTATCAATTAATGCTGCAAACAAGAACCAGAGCGGCTGAGAGAGCTGCCCGCGAGCTCTACGGGCAAAAAAGAAGGGAGGAACACCGACTTCTCAGAAGGAAAAAGAAAGAGCACGAGAAGCGAGCGGTCGAATCGATTGAGGGACGCTAGTGCAGAGGCAATGTTCGAAAGTTCTACCAAGGGGTAAAACGATACAAGGCCCGAACAGAAGCCTGCAGAGATGAGCATGGGAATACAGTAGTAGATTCACAGTCGGTGCTGATGATTTGGAAAGAACACTTCTGCAGACTGTTAAACGGCGGAGACAGCCAACAACAACCCGCTGTCAGGCAGAATGATCTGTTCAGCTTGAAAGATGGTAGCCAAAACTTCCGTCCACCCGACCTACACGAAGTGAGGATAGCGATATCCAAACTTAAGTCCAACAAAGCTTTTCAAAGCAGCGGGAGATGGCTTGGTAAGGAGCATGCACCAACTCATCTGTAAAATTTGGTCGAATTAAAGCATGCCCGACGAATGGAACCTCAGCATCGTGTGCCCCATCCACAAGAAAGGAGATACTCTGAACTGCGCCAACTACAGAGGAATAAGTCTCCTGAATGTCGCGTATAAGATCTTGTCGGCTGTATTGTGTGAACGCCTAAAACATTTCGCCAACAACCTGATCGGCCCATATCAGTGTGGTTTTAGGCCAGGAAACTCTACCATCGACCAAATTTTCACACTTCGACAGATCTTAGAAAAAACCCAGGAATTTCAGATCGATACACATCACCTATTTATCGACTTTAAAGTCGCCTATGATAGCGTATATAGGGACGAATTATACAAAGCCATGTCAAGATGTGCAAGATGACGATGGAGAAATCTCGCTGCTCCGTCAAAGTCGGCAAGAACACCACCGAGCCATTTGATGTCGAAAAAGGTCTCAGACAAGGCGACGCGCTATCATGTAGGTACGTTCTTTAACATCGTTCTTGAAGCAATTGTACGAAACTCACAAGCCAACACCAGAGGTACAATTTTTCAAAAGTCCGTTCAACTACTTGCATACGCTGATGATATTGACATTATTGGGAGAACGCAGCGAGCTGTCAGTGGCGCATTTGCAAGCATCGAAACGGAGGCGGCAAAGATGGGTCTGGCTGTTAATGAAGGCAAAACGAAGTATTTATATGCTGTCAACGAGAAAGTGTTAGTAAAAAGAGGAGTAGAGCGCGAGTGAAGAAGTGAAAAGGCACAACCGTTCAGCTCAACAGATTTATTAACAATGATAATAGAGTAGTGAAGTGACAGCCAGCAGATGGGTTGCCACAAATGCCAGACTCCAACAAATTCCGCCTCAACCCAATTGCTGTGTGTCGTATGTAATAAATATACATTCAATAATGAGTACCTTATACAATTCAAAGCAATAATAAAAATTCAAGTGGCTCGATACAATTCAAGATTCATAAAAACTTCATTTGATTCTATACAATTCAAAATTTCAATTTCATCGAGCTTGATAGGTACTCGTGCCGATTCTTAGTCAAGTTCTTCGTTAATATATCCGCTACGTTATCCTCTGAAGTGACGTATTCGATGTCGATTTCGTTCTCAAGATATTTGTCCCGAAGGTAATGATAGCGAATATCTATGTGTTTACTTCGCTTATGCACAGTTGGATTCTTCACGGAAAACTGCGCACTTTGGTTATCGCACATAATTGTTGTTGGATTCTCGGTGTATTTATTGAAGCCCATTTCAAGCAGCAAACTTCTATGAAATGCTACTTCCTTTGCACCAGAACACATAGCGATATACTCGGCCTCCATTGTACTGAGTGAAACCACCTTCTGCTTTTTGGACTCCCAGGCAATCAGGTTTGTACCAATAAACAAAGCAAAACCACTGTACGATTTTCGGTCCGCACTATCGGAAGCCCAATCAGCATCTGTAAAACATACAAGATTTTTGTCGTTAGGATAAAAAGATAACGTACCTCGGGGCTTAGCTTTAAGATATCTAAGCACCCGTTTTGCTGCCAAAAAATGATGTTTGTGTGGATGCCCATGGAACTGTGCCAGCTTAGAAACTGTGTGCGCTATATCTGGTCTCGATATAGTAGCCAAATAAGTTAAGCTTCCAATGAGTGATTGATAGTCTTTCAGCTCGTAGCCCTTACAATCTGGATCGGAGCACGTTTCCAAAACTGTGCCGCTTGCAAACGGTGTGGACACTCCTTTGCACTCGTCCATGTGCCACTTCTTAAGCATCTCTGTAACATATCGATGCTGATGTATTGTCATATATCCGCGCAGACCATCCCGACAAATTTCCATCCCCAAATAGTAATTCAGAGGACCCTTATCCACGGCTTCTACGTATGACTGCAGCTCCCCCACGATATGTTGCATTGTTTTTTCCGATGAGCACGCCAAAATAATGTCGTCGACATAAACTACGATTATGTTGATTTCATTATTCCGCATCATAGTGTACACGCAATTGTCCACCTTACATCTTTTGAAACCAATTTTGCACAGAATAGAATTAACTTTGGTGTTCCAATTTCTTCCCGCTTGTTTCAGCCCATATAGCGATTTATTCAGCTTGCATACTGCGTCCGGAAAGTTTTCATCCACAAAGCCCTCTGGTTGTCGCATGTATACCTCTTCTTCGAGTTCACCATTCAAGTATGCAGAGACTACATCGATGTGATTCACCAACAGTTTATAGTCCACAGCCAACGATAAAATAAGGCGTATTGTTGAATTTCTTACGACCGGGGCAAATGTGTCACTATAGTCGATTCCGGCAATCTGTGTTCACCCTTGCGCCACCAAACGCGCCTTATACCTATAGATGGTACCATCCGCATTATATTTTGTGTTAAATACCCATTTCGATCCAACAATATTATTTCCTTTTGGACAGCTTACTAGATCCCAAGTGTTATTTTTCATTAATGCGTTATATTCCGCCTGCATAGCATCTTTCCATTCGCGATTATTTAACGAATCGCATGCTTCTTTAACCGTATTAGGATTTTCCATTACCGCGTGCAAGTAGTGTTTTTTAAGTCCAATCACTTTTTTAGGTTTACCGACTTTATTCGAATGCGACCGATTAAGTCTCTTGCGCGCCAACACTCGACTTGCGATCGTTTCGACATCTTCGTATTCGCTGTTGTCACTGTTTTCACTACTATTGACACTCTCAACAATTTCTTCGATTTCCTTTTTATTCAATGTTTCATTTTCACTGTTTTTAATTACATTTGTATCGATATCAAACTCATAAAAACTTTCTTCTGTTTCAGTTCCGCATAAATTTTCCGTTTTATAAAAATTCTCTTCAAAAAATATAATGTCTCTTGCAATCACTATTTTCCTTTCTTTTATGTTAAAAAGTCTATAGCCTTTTGTGTTCGATGCGTAACCAACGAATACCATTTTGACTCCTTTAGCCTCGAACTTAGATTTTTTGTTCCGCTTATCGAGCACTACCGCTTCACAACCGAATGTTTTAAAATGTCTTACGCTTGGTTTTTTATCGATCCAAATTTCAAACGGAGTTTTATTATTTAGTACTTTAGTACACGAGCGATTCCGAATGTACGTTGCCGTATTTACCGCTTCAGCCCATAAATACTGTGGTAGATGTGACATTTCCAGCATGCACCTAGCCATTTCCACCAACGTCTTGTTGGCCCTCTCCGCTGTACCGTTTTGCTGAGGGGTGTAACTGACAGTCGTTTCATGCACAATTCCCTTACCGTTTAAATAATTCCTAAATTCCGAGCTCAGGTACTCTGAGCCATTATCACTCCGTAATATTTTTATTTTTTCACCTGTTTGCCTTTTCACTTCTTCACTCGCGCTCTACTCCTCTTTTTACTAACAAAGGTTATGGGCCCAGGGACCACGTGAAAGGTAAAGGTAAACGTGTTTCGCGAAAATATTAAAATCAATCGTTAGTCAATTGTAGAAGCGTGCTGGGCCCATAACCTTTGTTAGTAAAAAGAGGAGTAGAGCGCGAGTGAAGAAGTGAAAAGGCACAACCGTTCAGCTCAACAGATTTATTAACAATGATAATAGAGTAGTGAAGTGACAGCCAGCAGATGGGTTGCCACAAATGGTGTTGCCAGACTCCAACAGAAAGGACTCTCAACATCGGCGACTCGGACAAAACGTCACGATGGACAGATATAACTTCGAAGTAGTTAAAGATTTTATCTACCTGGGCTCCACCATTACTTCGCAAAATGACATCGGCGCAGAAATCAAACGAAGAATCACTCTTGCCAATCGCTGTTTCTTCGGGCTAAGAAGGCATCTAAGAAGTAAAGCCCTCTCATAGAACCAAGGAGATATTATATAAGACCTTAATCATCCCGGTCCTGCTGAATGGTGCAGAAGCATGGACCCTGTCAAAAACGGATGAAAACCTTCTGGGATGCTTTGCGAGAAAGATTCTTCGAGTGATATTCGGTCCAGTTTGTGACGATGGAGTGTGGAGAAGAAGATTCAACGACGAACTATACGGGCTATACAGCGACGCTGACCTGGTCAAAAAGCTAAAAATACAACGGCTGAGATGGCTGGGACACGTGGAGCGTACGGACAACAACGCACCAGCCCGACGAATCTTCGAATCCACCCCGGAGGGACAACGCAGCAGAGGAAGACCCCACCTCAGGTGGCGCGCACAATTGGAGAACGACCTTAACCAACTTGGTGTGCGTAACTGGAGGCAGCTAGCGAGGGACCGAGCTTGAAAATGAATCTGTAAGATTATTGTACTCGTAATAACCTTAAGAATTGATCTGGCAATTTTGAACACAGTTATAGCAATATTGGAAGCTGGATTTGCTGTAACCAATGACGACGAAAAAATGGGAACATCTAGAGGAACTATATGCGAATACATACAGGAAATTTTAAGATTTCGTAAACTCTTCCGAGAACGATAGGCAAATTTATTGGCGGACGATATATTTTCAAAAATTAAGCATGCAAAAGTAAATATCTGCCTCTTTTCATTTTAAATAAAATTTAACGACGCTCTCCACGCATTTACATACATTTTTGCCGAGGTTTGCTGAGTTCAAAACCTAAATAATCTAATTATGGTTGGCCCTTGAGAATTCGTCAACAAATTTATTATGAGAACAAGTATTTTAAATTATCATTTTATTTGTTATTTCATTTACACGCAATCGCCAAAATTTTCGCGAAAGTATTTTTTTTTTTTTGCTTAATCTATACGAAAACTGCATAAGACACAAACTAAAGTGCAAAAAATCATTGATTTGAAATTGATCATATCAAATTACCCATGCAAAATAATATTTTTAGTTTCTAATTTTCAAAAGCTAAGGAATAATTTGGCACTTGAATAATAGTTTTTTTTTGTATTTAAATAATATACTTATACATTTTTATGTTTTGCCCAGAAGACAGTTGGGTACTACGGGGATTCCTTTTTGCAGAAGCATGTTTACTATTTTAGTATTTTCTTAAAAAGGTCGCTTGAAGCTTTTAAGGGTATCCATTCTTATATTTCTTTCTTGGTTTTGTAAAAATACTTTTTAACAAAAATATTGGTATTAAAAAACGTTTTCCAGGAGGGGATGGTACATTTATAACATTTCTGTTTCTATCCTAAATTTCTTAACACTGTATTGCCATTATTAGAAAATACATTTTTGTATAAGTTCATTGTGGTGTTTTATTCATTAAAACTGTTATTTCGCACAATTTGAGCAATTGTAGTAATCTTATTGTAGTTATTTTGCTTTTTTATTGCATTATTGAGTGTCTTTGAGTGATTGGTGTTCTGTGTTCAGAAATAGACGAATTGTCTATATGAGACTAGTGCTGAACAAATATCGTGTAGAGTTTGTGTATATGTACATATAAACGCTCTTTTGCCTTGTACAAAGAAAACAATTTGTTGAAAATTTTATTTGTAATAGATTTATTGGTTGCTGATTGATTTTATTGAACATAAATGATAATATAATAGGCCTGTTTTTTTTAGCTTCAATCTCACCAAAACAAAGTAAAGTAGCATTTTCAGCAATAGTTGTTGTAATTGCGTGCTGAAAATCCTACTTTACTTTGCTTTGCTGAGATCGAATCTCAAAAAAACGCCTAATATTGTAATCGTATGAAACTCCAAAATTCTAATCAGGCACTCATGAATTAAAGGACGGATATAATAAAAAATCATTTCTTAAACTTAAATACGCGGACACCCACTCTGGCCAAAAATTTGATTTTAAAAGGGCTATATAAACATCACATCAGTAGAAGGACGAAAGGTGGTATTATTTGTTTACATTCGCAAATTCGAAATTTTGATTTATTCATGGTTTAAGTTTAGACGATTAAAGTATAAAATGATGTTGGTTGTCTTTTGAAACTCCGACGTTAATGCACTGATGTATATATATATACAAATACAAATTTTGTTAGATTCGCTAAAATTCAAACTGAAGAAGAAAATGCGAACATCTAGTGGAGCTTTATGAGAAATGGGAAACGCAAAACAAATTATGTGGTGGTTCTAGTGGCAAGAAAAATATTCGAAATTTGCTTCAGGGTTGGGTAGAACCCACGAGGTTGTGCGAAAATACCAAAATTCGTTAACTCAGCAATATGGCTTCTGTAAATACCTCCGTTTTAAGACAGTTACCTGTAGTACCTAAACGTAATGCCTGCTAACTTGCTTGATTGCTAACTATATGCCTGTTTTTTTTTTTTAGCTTCGATCTCAGCAAAGCAAAGTAAAGTATGATTTTCAGCACGCAATTACAACAACTTCGCTCTACTTGGCACTTCGAGTACTCACAGTAGTTTTAATGGCGTGCTGAAAATCCTACTTTACTTTGCTCTGCTAATTTGTCTGCGCTATATATATATTTAAGCGCCATTAAACTACTTTTCCAGGACGGTTGTACTAACTCATGTTTTTGTGAAACGTTCGCGAGAGTTGTCGCTGTGGAAAAAAACAGTAAAATTTTGTTAAGGCCAATGAATGGCGACTATTTCCTAGCTTTTCTGAGTTTCGACTTACAGAGCCAAAAGGAGAATTAAATACTACCCATGTTACCGATTCTCCCTCGTTCCTTTTCTTGTAATTTTTGTTTTATACCAAGGCGAATAAAATACATGTATGTGGGGTTGCGCACGATTTAAATCAAGAACGCGAATAAAGCTAGGTTACAACCTTCCATGAATAACTGATAAGAATACAGTTGGAAAAAAAACTTTAAAAAATGTATACGTATTGGAATCAACCAGCAACAAGCCATCCGAAACTACAACCATATAATAACAGAACCAAACAAATGAAAACAAATTTTATTTTTCAAAATGACTTAAATTATTTATTATTTTTTTACAACCTTTTCTTCCGTGTCTAGCTCAATAAATCTCAAATTTCCTTTTCTATTTGAAAATAAAATTGAAATTACAATTTTTTTTTGTCTGCTTGTACACCATACACGTCAAGCCATTTTATAAATTCTATAAATTACATATATAAAATAATTTACACACTAAAAAAAGTACAATTTATATTTTGTATAAACTCCGATATTTCAATCTTCTAAACAGAAGAGTTGCATACTTTTATCTCTATTTCTAATTTCAACTAAAGTCTTTCTGGTTAAGTTTGTAAATATTAAAAATTCAAAACGAAAACAAATAATTTTCCGATCCTTAGTCTTCCTTCTTAAAATATCTAAAGAAGTCTTTCAAAAGATATTTAACAAAATAATAAAAAACATTCTCCTTTACATCACTGCCAAAATAAAAATAAAAAAATAATTTAAGTTTTTTTTTTTTAATATTTTAAATAATAAATTCGACGGAACTGAGTTCAAAATTATTCGACATTTTTTATCCAGTCATTAGTGTGTTATATTTTTAGTTTTCTATTTCATTTCGAAAATGTTTTAAAATAAAAAATATAAAGCAAACGAAACTTTCGTACGATGACAACTTCATCAATTAATGGTAACGGGTTGGGCAAAGTCCCAGCTGCCAATGTAGGACGCGTACTTTTATGTGAACAATGGCAGGTGGTAGAAGTCAAACCCTCGATATCCTTTTGCAGCCAACCAAATGTATACTACATGATACGCTCCCGGTATGAAGCAAATAAGGCCGGCCACAAAGAACACAACACCTTGAGATGTTTTCGTTGGATCAGCTACGGCGAAGGTGCCCATCACAAAGAGTCCAGTGCCGACCAAGAGCAGTGTAACTGCCGCTAGAACTGTTCTCCAATTCTCGCGTACTTTCGGATGCCGCCAGCAATATGTGTTTGTCTCGTCCGTGGGTAAGTTGCCGTATTCTTGTATGAGGGAATCGCTGTCGCGCGACGTTGTGTCATCAGCATATTTGTAGTTTCTGCAACGATATAAAAATATATAGAAATTTAAAATAATTGTCAATACAACTATGTGTTACATTTTGTGCGGACTTTTTGTGAGATGTTTCATTAGGTAACTAGAAAAATACTGTCTAGTGCATTGCAAGCGAAAGGTTGTGACAGTTGAAGATTTCTAAATGTCAATAGAGCACATATCCGAACTATTGTGTCGGGGTAGTAACGCTAACAGGTTATTGTGTACAAGGAAGAAATGTATGCGGTAGGAATTCCCGGGTTATGAATAAAACCCTATTTTGCTTTGTTCTTTGTTCGAAAATTCGAGAATAGCATTCTTAATTTCTTCATTTATCCGATCATCGGCATTTTGGAAATATTTGTCGACACACTAAAGAAGTTAAAGAAGAACTATGAATCAGAGACAATACAGAGACACCCAACTCACAATCTTTCTGGCCCCTCAATTTGTTTTCAAATTCGCCATTTTGTTTTCCTATCGGTGTTATGCCAATTTAGAATCCGTGTGATATGCAAAAACATACCAAAAATAAATGCTGCCAAACGTGGGGGAATGTGATACATTTCGGGAATACCAGATTTAAACAATACATTGGTTAGTTATTGTAAGGGTGATTTTTTAAGAGGTTTAGAACTTTTTTTTTTAAAAAAAAAACACAAAAAATTCGAAAAAATGAATGAAATATTTATTTGAATCGATAGTTTGAACCTTGCAATTTAATGTTTAAAGATAATTTCATGCAAATGTTGAGTGCGGCTGCGTCTCAGGTAGCCCATCCGCTGAGTCCAATTTTGGCATACTCTTTCACACATATCGGCCGGTATCTCACGAATGAATGCATGGATGGTGGCTTCCAGTGCGTCAATCGAAGCGGGCTTGTCCCTATACACATTAGCCTTGGCATACCCCCACAAAAAATAATCTAATGGTGTCAAATCGCACGATCTAGGCGGCCAATTGACCGGCCCGAAACGTGAAATTAACTGTTCACCAAACTCGCCTCGCAATTGCGCCATTGTTTCGCGTGCTGTGTGGCATGTGGCACCGTCTTGTTGAAACCACATATCATGCAAGTCAAGAACTTCCATTTCGGGCAAAAAAAAGTTTGTTATCATCGCTCGGTAGCGTTCACCATTGACAGTAACGCTGCGATTCGCATCATCTTTGAAGAAATATGGCCCAATAATGCCGCCGGCCCATAAACCGCACCAAACAGTGGCTTTTTCGGGATGCATTGGTAGCTGTTGCAATGCTTCTGGCTGATCTTCACTCCAAATGCGGCAATTTTGCTTATTTACGTACCCATTCAACCAAAAATGAGCCTCATCGCTGAACACAATTTTTCGATAAAAAAGCGGATCCTCGGCCAGCTTTCCAAGAGCCCATTCACCAAAAATTCGGCGTTGTGGTAGGTCGGCTGGCTTTAGTTCTTGCACCAGCTGTATCTTAAAAGGCTTTACGCCCAAATCCTTCCGCAAAATTTTCCACGTAGTGCTGTAACAAAGGCCTAACTGCTGGGAACGGCGCCGAATCGACATTTCGCGGTCTTCTGTCACACTAGCTGATACGGCCGCAATATTTTCTTCACTACGCACAGTACGTAAACGTGTTGGTGGTTTAATGTCCAACAAAGTAAATTTGGTGCGAAATTTGGTCACAATCTTCCGAATAGACTGCTCAGAAGGTCGAGAATGCCGATCATAAAATGGAAGCAGCGCGCGATGAACATTTCGAACCGAGCACGAATTTTGATAGTAAAATTCAATAATTTGCAAGCGTTGTTCATTTGTAAGACGATCCATGGTTAAATTGCAAACCAAACTGAAGCTGTTTGACAGTGACACAAGGTACTAAACACACGTCAGCTGTCAAAACCAGTGTTGCCAAAACCAAACCAGCTAAAAAATCACCCGTTATATTTTTAAAAGACGAATAACATTTGGTTAATAAAACTATCTAAATGAGATGTTTTATGCACTAGAAACATATTAGGACAAACCCTTTTAAATATAATTAACTTTGATTTTATAAGTAAATATTTCTTAAATAACTGAAGAAAAATTGCTCAAAATGTTTTTGTTTTCCCTCAACCAATCTACATTGTTGACCCGGAATTTATGAAGTTACGTGACATTTGTTAATACGAATTTCTATGTTATAATAGATCTGTTCCCTTACGATAATGCATGCGAATACATTAGTCAAACTTCGTTCACTTTTACCCACCTTTGGAACGAAGTTTGACTAATGTATTCGAATGCAGTATCGTAAGGGATACTCCGTAAAAATAAAGCTCGTAAAGTAACGGCAAATCGGCCGAAGTTTGGGGTCTCAGTGTATCAGTATTGTCTGTCTATGCTGGTATAAATCCTTCCGATTTTCCGATAAAATAGCCAGTTTCGTTGCAAAAAGTATAACATTGTTTTAATATTATATTTACCAGCAAAATATGTTTATCCACTATATAAAGGGTCGGCCATCTATAGTGATTTCTTTTTAAACCTTAGATTATTTTGACACTGACAGCTGTTTCTCGTTCGAAATCCTGACAGAAATTCAGTATCATACGAAATGAGTCGCTCTACGCTTGAACAACATTGGGAAATAATGAAAACTTATTTCCAAAGTGCTGTGTAGCAAAACTGCGTTTTTTGAAAAGAAGTTTTGGCCGAAATAAAGCACCGCGTCTGCTGTACGCAAGTTTGTGCAAAAAGTACGTGAGACTAGTATGCTGGTGGACAACACTCATGATCCAATGCATCCAGAGACTGGTTTGGTGCGGATTATGGAGTGGTGGCATCATTGGACCATTTTTCTTCGAAAATGAGGCTGGGAACAACGTTTCGATCAACGGTGGGCGTTACAGAGCCATGTTAACTGACTTTTTTTTACTGGCAATGAAGACATGGATTTGCACGACCTCTGGTTCATGTAGGATGGCGCCCCATGTCATACACAGCCCATGCCACAATCGATTTTTTGCACACCAAATTCCCAAATTGTGTTATCAGCCGTCTTGGCGAAGTCTATTGGCCGCCTCAGAGCTGCGATTTGACACCTTTGGACTTTTTTCTGTGGGGAACCGTGAATGACCGATGTTATGCCAACAATCCGGAAACGATTCAAGCACTTAGGGCCAATATCATCCAAGCAATCCGTAAGCTACAGCTCGAAACCATCAACAAGGTCTTGCAGTGACAGAATGCGCTACTGTGATGCCAGCCGAGGCAGCGACTTGAACGACGTTGTGTTCCATACTTAATGGGAATGTTTGCACTTACTATTAAGGCCATAATACATGGAAAAAATTTAATTTTGTTTATTTTATTGCATTTTTAAGAAGAAACTTGTATTTGGCCCACCCTGTATATAATTTCGATGTAATTTTAAACATCATTATTAGTCAATATAATAGGAATAACTGAAAATGAAATATTTTCAAAAGGGTATACGTTACGATTTCATTTAATTAAATTTTACATTTTCTATGTACACTCAATTCGTAACACTACAGAAGCGTCCAGAATTTTTTTAATTTATTGTCCTGAACTCACCAATACACAACAGATTGAGATATGTGTTATGTTGTTAGAAACAAGTTTTCCGCTATGTGATCCGGAAATGTAAACTTTAATTCAAATACAATGATGTAGCCGATAAAAACAAAAACAAAAGTAACAACAGAAAACCAAATTTCACATAATTATGTCCATATGGTGTCTACCACTAATGCAAAAGTGTACCAACGAATTTCATTCTTATTGGTAAAATTGGGATAAAGTATGTGCGTACATTGCACTCCGTAATCCGCAGTTATCCTTATAAGTCAACGCCATTAATTTACCCTTAGCAGCGTTCTCTTGTTAGCTCCTATACATCTTGATGCAAATTGCCGTTTAGAAACGCCTTTACTAACATAATGACGTGATATCGTCACTGCACACATAACAAAGCAACACCTTTCCGATTCAATTTTATGCAGGTATTCCCTTCGCCTTTGCCAAGTATCTATACCTATATTCCATCAATTTGTGGAAGTTATATACTAATTGCATTAAAGCATAGACTAGAATCGGTAGTGACAGTGGGCACCTACGGCAACGACAATTCAATTAATTTAATCAAGGTATGCAGCCACCAGGCTCATGACAAGAGAACTATTCAAGGTCATATCACGCTAATGAAACCGTAACTCTGCACGATGGTAATCCCATTAAAAAATAGGTGTAGGCCCTAAGGGAAAACTAAAGGTATTTGCACAATTTCACTTATTTGCATTTATCAACAAATTCTTAGACTTTCGATTAATGGTTTGGTTGAATTTTTTGCTTATTTTTTTTTCTGGAACCGTTTATTTTTTCAAGAATTAAAGGGAATTTTGGAAAAAATCTACAAACTGGTTGTATTATATATGTCTATATAAATAAATTCAAGTGTTGAGCTTTTTCTTTAACTAGTGCGATGAGGACAGTATTAGTATTACTGACAAGACACTAAATGAAAACACTTTCTTTACTTTTTATGTTCGTTTGGTACAAAAAAAGCAATATTTTTCAGATTTCAGAGCAGTTTTGCGAATTTCTCAGATTTGCTTCAGATTAACCAACACAAGTGCATTTGAGTTTGACAACTGGTGGAGTTTGTTTACATTTTCGAGAATTTTTTTTACAGCAAAGAAAGGCATTGCATCGGGTGAATCTATTTACGTTAATTATGTATGTGCAAACATTTAGAAATCAATCGGGACGAAAATTTCGAATGTTTTAATATAAAACTTAACCAGTGAATGGAAAGCGCTTAGAAAAGTGTCGAAGACTACACATATTCAAGTCGCACAAAATAGCAAGTGACATTTTTATGTTCGATTAGGCACACGAAATCTGAAATCTGAGAGCAAATCTGAAGAAGCCCAATCAAATACCACATGAGTGACCAACATAATGGGAACGTTCAAGCATCTAGTTTATTAAGTCTGACAGCTGTCTGACTAGATGTATCTCAGTTTGATTGGCTGAAATCGGTCATACATATATGAGCAGTCGTGTCAATTGACGTTAATGGAGGGGTAGCCGACGAATCTAGTCACGAAACTCGTGATTGAGTACCAATTTGAAAGGTCGCATATGTACCTGACGTAGGAAAAGTGACGTTCCCGACCAATCTAGTTTTTGCGTTCAGGATACATCTTATCCAGACCAATCTAGTCGACTTAAGATAACTAGATTCTTGAATGTGCCCAATGTCACGGATATGGACTCGCGCAAGAACTTGTATACAGTAAAATAATGTAATGCAATATCAGTTGTACTGTTAGTGCACGAACGTTATTCGCAAGTGCCCTTAATACAAATATAATTTCATGAACTGGTTTGCTTACAATAACTGTGCAGAGATTTGGTTACAACTGTTTTTTCAGCAAGTTTTAAATTAAGGCTGTTACGCTGTTCGAGTGAAGTGAAATTTTAACATCTCTCACAAAAGTTATGCGAAATCGAATGTAAAATATTTTTATGGAGATTTTCGTGGAGAAATTTATGCAGGGTTCTGGAATTCTGAGGTCAGATTTTGGGTAACATAAAACAATACTTAAATTCGACAAAAAATTTGCGAACTTCACATTTTTGTTCATGTCAATTTTAATAGTCTGGCAAATAATGTCTCATTTTTAATAAAATAAGGCCAGCAGTCACATTCAAACACTCAACAGGGCTTGTCAAAATACTGGAGAATCCATACCTATTTGCAGAGTTGTTTAACTGAACTTCCTAATATTTGAGCATTCAAAGGACTATTTATTATGAGCGCCAACTGCAAACAAATCAATTTTTAGCAAATTTATATTTTTAGCATTCACAAAGCATTATATTTCTTTGATTCGACGCCAATTAAAAACATTTGGTTCTACTTTTTGAAGACTTTATTTTTATCTATAGCTTACAATACATACGAATTTAATGCAAAAATGTATGAATATTTACTCGTCCTCGGTTCGCAATGCGTTGCAAATGAAATCTTTTATACTGTTGATGTGTGCAATTATTTATAAAGAGAAGCGCGTAAACTGCAAATGATTAAAAATATTAAAAGTGGTCTATGTTTAGGTATACCTAAAACGATTTGGAACAACTTAGTCTCATCTTTTTTATTTTGTTGGGCACAACATTGTCGAACAATTTACTTGAGGCATGTTAGCACGGCACAAACTAAGGCGTTGCTCTTTATGGTATGGTTTAAGCGGTATTTTTTTTTTTTTTAATTTCAACCGCTTCAAGTTCTAAGACTTAACAGTCCGCTTTACCGTAGACACGCTTGCTTCAACGAAACTTTTTTCCTCTTATTTTGGCCGCAGAGTCGTGTGAATTCGGGGCGGGTTTCCAATATGCGCACTAAGCAAACATTTTTTTTATTTTTTTTCCAGCTTAAAATGTCCTAAAAAACATAAATACATATAATATATTTTTCTGAGGAAATTAAATTTTTTTTTTATTTTTTTTTTTTTTTTTTTTTATTAAATTTTTATTTTTTTAATGAAACCATGTTTATGTTATTTATACACAGAGATCTTAAGCCTTTTTCCCGAAATCTCCATACGAATGCACAACTGCTTGAAGCAACTCTTCAAAGGCATCTATTTTTTTTTTCGCTATTTCCCTCCTCCACTGGTATGCACTCTGTCAATCTTGATATTTAACTGTTACAACAGTTTACAAAAGTACACCGTTACATTTTTCGCATGTTTTTCATTTATTTATAGTTGAGAACAGTGTTGCCAGATTGATTGAAAATCACCTAGCGCTTTAAGCGAAGTTAAGTAGTTGAATAAGTGTATACCAAAAACTGTCAGACTGTAAGAAAGTATGTTGTATTTAAAGTATGAGGTGCGTGGCTCGCTTCGCTCGCTAACAGGATTTTAACCCTTTTTTTCGCAGGGTTCAGCCGCTCACGCGACTTCGTCGCTCCGCTAAGGGTATGTCAACAACTGTCAGGCAGGCGCCTGGAGTTAAAGTTTATATATATATTTACTTTGGGGTTTTTAGCAGTATGTATAATATTTTCAGTCAAACAAAAGAAGATAAAATTAACCTAAATTGTTTTAACTTTTTGACATATGGCAATATCTATAATATTTTCCAACATTCACCAACCCACACATCCCCCTCCACAGCAACAGAAAACACTTGGCACAAACGTTATGCAAAGTGAACGTGTCCATTTGTGCAGTTTGTTTACATGCACTTTTCAGTGAAAATTGAAAACTTTAAAAATTAAAAAAAAATAGAAAAAAAAGTTTCCGCAGAGAAATTCTTCTACACTACATCTTAGAATAACTCAATTTAAATAAAAAAAATAAAAAAAATAAAAAAAATTAATTTACTTAGTGCGCATATTGGAAACCTCAGCCCCTATTTTAACTGAAGCTATCCTTAAATGACTAAGTTATTATAGAGTATTTTTGCATTACTATACCTGCTTTGGCAGGGAGGGGAGGGAGGTGCTATCGAAGTGCACCAAATTAAAACTATGTATTTCCCAGTAATTTGAAACAACATAACAGAAACTAAAGCTACTATCAAACGGTTTGTAGATATACACAAGTTTCATTTGGGTATCTCGAACACTAATTCTATACTCTCATACATGAACTTGCTCAGATAGAGAGAGTTTAAACAGATATTCAAAATAAAAGCATATTCAACCGTTGCATATTCAGAGCTTCGAATTATTTTCAGTTTCATTATGCACAAGAGTGTGGTTCAAGTAAGCGGCACTGTTCATAGGTACCTATACTGTATCGTACTTTCTTCAATAGAAAAGTTATCTTAGAAGCGTATGAAAAAATCCAAACAAATTTCTAAGCCGCCTTCCTACAAATCATTTACAAGTTTGCTTTTACCAGTTCTTCACGGATGGTTCGAAAACTGAGGATGGTGTTGGTGGTGGTGTCTTCTCCGACAGACTAAATCTTAGTCTCTCCTTCCGTCTTCCTGATCACTGTAGCGTTTTTCAGGCGGAAATTATGGCGATAAAAGAAGTCTTATCTTGGCTGAAAGAAAACATGATATCTGCTAAGGATATCCGTATATTCTCGGATAGTCAAGCTGCTATCAAGTGCCTGGAATCAGTCTCTACAAATTCTACAACAGCCCAAGACTGTCGTTCGTCTCTCATAGAGATGGTGGAGCAGTTCAATATTCACCTCTGTTGGGTGCCGGGGCATAGGGACATCCCAGGTAACTGCAAGGCTGATGAACTCGCCAAACACGGAACCACACTACCTATACTTCCAGTTAAGGATTCGTCAGGTATTCTAATCGCTACTTGTAAACTCATAATAAAGCAGGATGCTATCAATAGAGCAAATCTTAGATGGACAACCCGCTCGACATGTCTAGCGACAAAACGGATTTGGCCAAAGCTGGATCTAAAACGTTCTAGACACTTGATATCCTTGGATAGGAAGCATATCAGTGCTACAATAGGTGTCATCACAGGACACTGTCTCATAGGCAGGCATGCAACAAGGCTTGGCGTATTTGCAAACGATTTTTGCAGAAGCTGTCTTGACGAGGAGGAAGAAGAAACTATTCTCCATCTCCTCTGTACTTGTCCGGCCCTCTCACAAAGACGTAAACTCCATCTGGGAGCGTTCTACTATAATGATCTGAACGATCTAAAAGACATTCGGAATATCCACGCTCCAATTGGTTCAACGAGTAGGAAGAATTGCATTTTAGATTCATGTGGTATCACAAGGGACCTTACAATGGTCTAAGTGTGTCGGCTAGCCGACAGCCACTTCAACCTAACCTAACCTAACCTTTATACTAATTTTTTTTTTAATTGAAAAGCCTCTGTATCGAAAATGTCATGGGTTTCAATTTTGTCACGGGTGTTTCGCCGTGTGGTCGTCTCTCAAGCGTCGGTCAACTGATTACAGTCACTGATTTTGGGTCAACATGTCACGTGCCTGACCGCAAAAGTGACACTGTGTGATCGAGTGTCATGCGAAAGCGACAGTCTCACGAATTTTTGTGAAGTCAGCATGTCAAAATTTGCCACGGAAAGCGACACGTCTAACCGTAGCTTAAGTATTTAGAAATCAAACAAAATTGCAATATTTTTCAATTTTATGCATTCATTCATACAAATTTATATTTGCTAGACTTAAAAATCATTTGCATTGTTGTATTCCATCGAATAAAACCATAATTTCCTAAAATTAATTCATAATTATAAACCTCGTGCTGCAACAAGGTATTTAAATTCGCGCCTATTGCGAAATTCAATGCCGTAATTTTGGATGGTTGTGCAACACGAGACTTCAAAATGACATCAAGGGAGGATTTATTTAGCCAATGAACCACATAAACATTGCTTTCTCAACATTAACAGTTGACATTTTATTGGTAAAGGGATTTTGGAAAGTGTGTAATCTTTGCGTAAGCTGCCAGACTAAAGTTGATTATTGGTAAAGCCGACTGTATTTTTTATTCCATTGCTAAGAGATATGTTTTTATTCCACCAAATTTTGTGTGCAAACTTTATCCATTAATTATTTTTCCATTACAATTCCTTGACCTTGAGGTTAATTCATTATAACACGCATACTCTCGCTCCATTCGTCAGTCAGACTCAGACTTCTTTGTTTAAACGACAACTTAATTAAAAACAGATTTTTTCGTTTGTCTCAACCATTAGCGTGTCATCCACATAGATGAGTTTAACAGTCCAGACAAAGGCATAATTTCGACATATCTCAAAACATAGAACATTCTATACGCTGTCAGTCATCCCCAGCTCATTTTGAAGTGAAATTGAATTAATCACAACAAAAGAAAACCTCCATAAACAGAGGCCATAAATGACGTCATATAAATATTTACACTTAAAGCAAACTAACTTTTTGGTAAAACAATTAGCAATATTTGCGTGCATAACTGAAAGGAGTTGTTGGTGTTGATGGAACTCCCTGTTGATCTTATCTTTGGAATAAGTGTATTTATATTTCCTTGGGCATAAACGCTACACTATTCCATATAACTACCGGTGGAACCGTCATTAATTGTCCAATTGAACATGGCAACGCAGAACACGAAGTCCAACCCAAGCCAAATGGATTACGTTGATGACTTTTGATGTGGTTTCGTGCTTTCGGAACAATTAGTATCTACATGCGATACACATACATATATGAGCGGCCATGGGTATAGTGATGGCAGTATTGTCGTGGCGTTGGAAAATTAAGCTCAGTTAACACTTGTTATCACTAATTGTTGATTCAACACAAATGTAGGTGCAGTGATATCGATTGTTTACGGTGTCAATGTGTCAAAGTTTAATCTCACCAATGTGATTAATAGCAATTAGAATGTGGAGTGGAATTAAATTTTAATTTGCTGCAGATTTGGTGGCTTAAATTCGTAAAGTAGACTGACGTGTGTGCGGGTTGTGATATGGAGTACTTCAATTGAATTATTTTGTTTACAATGCTTCGGTTAGATGTTTGATATACGAGTTTGATGTCTCAATTGAGAATGTAGTTTGCTGCTGTAGATATATCGATAGACTAAGAAAATAAAATGCGGAGTAGGTACACTACGAGTATGCCGCTGTGAGGTTAAAAGACGGAGACGATTTAGATAAAATAGTTTGTGTAGACAGCGGGATTAGTCGTTTACTTAGTCTGAGAGTCTTTGTCACTCTCTTGGTTGGACCGAATTGACTACGTAAGCAGTCTTTCAGCCGCTGTCATTGAGCATGGTTTAGGCAAGAACAGCCTGAGTAGTGAGTAGATACTCAGTTGACATTTATAGTTATCACAAGTTGTACAGAAAATCAAACTACTTTGTGAATTTACAATCGGCCTTACTAATAATCAAGCGATAATGTCGACAATTAGTCGGATTGTGTCAAAACGGCAGCGGTATTTTCTTAAAAGAGAAACAGTACACTGTGGAATGTGGCAAGATATGTGCCACGATATAAAGAATCAACATCTGCACTCAGTTTTAGACTTTTCATTTATACTTGTTAATCTTTTCTTTATTTTTATTTTCTAAAAAATGTTTTTACTGTTTTGAGAAACTGATAGATTTAAATGATTATTGAATTTGTTCAAAAAGAAAAGAAGCGATTTTAAAACGAACGCAAAAACTAATATAAATAAAAGAAATAATAATAAAGACTGCATTTTTATGATGCCACCTCTTAGGAAACAAAAGGTTTGTTAAGCAGTAACATTATTACAGTCTATTTTCTTTACCAGCTGAGCTTTCGACATGGTCCTTCGAGCCGGATGGAATTAGCTGATCTATGGGTGTTGCAGACTCACTTCTAAAAGAGTAAATGCTTTCAATCTATGGACTTTTTCACTCTCAAGAGCTGAGCGAATTTTTTTTTATATATATAAAGCGTTTGATCTACTTTTGTCTGGTGATTTATTAATTTTAAATTTTTTAAAGGAACTCAAGCGACAATTGCTAAATGATGAATCAGATGCAGATCGATCGAAAGCGAGCTCAATACGAGTTTTTCGCAAGCGGAAGCTGATTACAAATGCACTAGTTGCTGAAAAAGCAGGTACTTAAGTACAATTGCAGATGGTTTATCGGTCACATTATGCGTGGCCATAACCAAACGCAGAATGGATTATGGGTTACAATTGCGTAACCATAACCAAACAAAGTTGCTTATGGGTCACATTATGCGTGGCCATAACCAAACGCAGAATGGATTATGGGTTACAATTGCGTAACCATAACCAAACAAAGTTGCTTATGGGTCACATTATGCGTGGCCATAACCAAACGCAGAATGGATTATGGGTTACAATTGCGTAACCATAACCAAACAAAGTTGCTTATGGGTCACATTATGCGTAGCCATAACCAAACGCAGAATGGATTATGGGTTACAATTGCGTAACCATAACCAAACAAAGTTGCTTATGGGTCACATTATGCGTGGCCATAACCAAACGCAGAATGGATTATGGGTTACAATTGCGTAATCATAACCAAACAAAGTTGCTTATGGGTCACATTATGCGTGGCCATAACTAAACGAAAAATGGTTTATGGGTTGCAATGCGTAATCATAACCAAAGATAATGTTTTATGCGTCAGAATATGCGTGACTACTGTTGAGGCAGACTAATAAAAAGTATTATTTTTTAGAAAAGAAAATTCAACAAAGCAGTTGTAAGCGCCTATCTGTTTCAGAATCGAAACTTGAATTGATAGAACGAGAGTATTCCGGACCATGGGCTCCATCATACAAACCCGAACAGAGCATCAACGATTGTGTTACTATTTTGACACCAGTTCAAAAGAAACGGCGTATCAAACAAATAACGATGCCAAGGTCAACTAATAATACAAATGAGTCAAGCACTTGGCGGGAAATGAAATTGGCTGCGCTCCATCGAATTTTGAATTTCACTCAGCAAATCGAATTTATTGATGCTGATCAGCATGAAATTCAAACAAAGCTGGAGATGCTAAACGCGTGCTGGAATGATTATGAGGACGCATGTCACCAATACTTCTTGATGGGTAACACAGCTGATCATACATTTCTGGAACAAGACGAAGCCATTTATTTCACCGCCAAGGCAGCTCTGCGATCGCGGCTGGCGATATTGACACCGCAAGTACCAAAACAGACAACTCAATCTGATAACAATGTGTTGCAAATTGAGTGGAGTGATATTCCGAATCAAAATAGATTGCCAAAATTTGCTGGAGATTTTGCGAAGTGGGCACCATTTCGCGATGTGTTTATTGAAGAGGTACACAATAACCAGAAACTGACAAATTCACAGCGTTTACGAAAACTCTTGTCTGCTCTGGAAGGCCCTGCAAAACGTGCAGTTGGTGAATGGTCCGTAGCAAACGATGGTAATTATTTATTGGCATGGTCTTCATTGAGACAACAATATGATAACGACCATCAAACCATCCGAGCTCACATGCAAGAAATCAGTGCTTTGCTTCCAGTACGCCATCAATCATTTGAAGATTTGCGCGAAATTTTGGATACTGTGCGGGTGAACCGACGACATTTACTATCACTTTTATCAACAGAGCAGTTGGTCGATTTTCAGTTTCTGCACCAAATCGAACAAATGCTTGACACAGAGGGACGACGCGAATGGGAAATGCGCCGCCGTGTTAACGAACTTCCCACTTTGACTGGAATGTTCGCATTTTTGGAGCAGCGTGCAAATTGTATCGCGAGTCTAGCGATTAGTAGCAGCATACCACGTCCATTGGCAGCTGATGATTCACGCAATGTTACAAAGTTTTTCCCCAGCAGAACGCAGCGCCAACTTTTTGGGCAACTGGTCGAGTGACACAAACATGTCCTGGAACTGATGGTCATGTAAGAAATGTTGAACTACGTATAGCTGGCAAGAAACGACGAATCATGAGGCCAGTCCAAAAAACTAGTGCTATTGCCGTTAGATCAAATTGATGTATCTTCCGATTCATCAAGGGGGGAATGTGTCAAAACGGCAGCGGTATTTTCTTAAAAGAGAAACAGTACACTGTGGAATGTGGCAAGATATGTGCCACGATATAAAGAATCAACATCTGCACTCAGTTTTAGACTTTTCATTTATACTTGTTAATCTTTTCTTTATTTTTATTTTCTAAAAAATGTTTTTACTGTTTTGAGAAACTGATAGATTTAAATGATTATTGAATTTGTTCAAAAAGAAAAGAAGCGATTTTAAAACGAACGCAAAAACTAATATAAATAAAAGAAATAATAATAAAGACTGCATTTTTATGATGCCACCTCTTAGGAAACAAAAGGTTTGTTAAGCAGTAACATTATTACAGTCTATTTTTTTTACCAGCTGAGCTTTCGACATGATTTCCCGCCAAAATGTTGATTCTTTATATCGTGGGACATATCTTGCCACATTCCACAGTGTACTGTTTCTCTTTTAAGAAAATACCGCTGCCGTTTTGACACACGGATGTTAGCTTTAGTAAAAATGTACAGCATATGTAAAATGGTAACAATAAACAATTCACATTTACTAGAGCGACAACTTCCTTAGAATCTATTACATTTTTGTCGTTGCAGAATTCAAATTTCATAATTTGTTTTCGTGAAAAATAAGGTCAATGACTTCTTTCACAACGAGGATTTTATTCTAAAATGAATACATAAATTGCAATTAAATTTGCCCAACAAACACAAACTGGGAAACGCACAAAATATCCGTGATCTGTCAAATATCATATGCAAATCAGTAAGGCGCTATCGTTCGATTGGACACAATTTTCGGTACTTTTAATACAATTTCAATTGACTTCAAGATTGTTTTATGAGTGCATTTGTGTCGCAATAAAACCCCTTTCAAATTATTGAATAAACGGAACACAGTTTATTTGAATGCTTTGATTTATTCGTAGGCTGAAGATGCAAAACTTATCGGTGGTTTAAACATTGCATCGTGAGCCAGTGAATATCCCATATTAGGAAGGTAGGACACGTATTAAGAACTTATCGCTTCCGGTTTAGAAAATAATTACAATTAGATCTATTAAAAAGTGTATGGATTATATATTACATACTTAATTCGGGAAACTTTGAACCCGACAAAAGTTGAAAAATATTAAGCGCACATTTTTATGCACGAAAGCTTCCTCTTCTATGAATTCACACTTATGCTCGTATCACCTGGTATTCCTCCAGATGTTAATAAATTTCGCGTGTATTTTGCTGAGTGCTGATAATTCTATTCTTATAACTATATTTTCCGCGAATTTAATCTTTTCACACCAACCATTGTTTCATTAGAGATCCTCATTCCCGGTAAACCGACTCCTTTTGCAAAGAGTTTGATAAGGATTTGGTTGCAGTCAAATATCTACCCGAGTCGATTAAGGCACTGAGAATTGTTGAAATAAGGTATTAGCCGTCCAATCTTAAGTAACAAGATACATGATTCTGTTTGCGACGACTGCCAAGAAAGTCTTGGAAATATCCCAAACCTTTATTAAATTAATTTTTTAGTAAGCATCCACTCGTTGCTTGCAAACTATTTAAAAAGGAAAATCAATCAAAAAGCAAGAACTAGCGGTTAAACAAGATAAAACAGAGAAAAACACAGACATTTTTATGCTTCAAGTGTTTAGAAATAAAACAAAAATGCAATATTTTTAAATTTTTTGCATACATTTGTGGAAATTCGTGTTTGTTAGACTTAAAAACCATTTGCATTGTTGTTTTGCAACGATTAGAAAGCATTTACAATTTACTAAAATTAATTTGTAATTGTAAACGCTACAATTTTGCTGAGTTCTGAACAAAATTTGAACAAATTCTCTCCTATTACGCAATTTAATACCGTGATTTTGAAAAGTTGGACAGCACTTGTCTTCAAAATGACATTAAAAGAGGATTAATTTAGCTTATGCCCGAGATAAACATGGCTTTCTTTGGCAACTATATTTGTTTATTGGTAAAGGGATTTTGGAAAGTGTGGATCATTTGTGTAAACTATCAGACTAAAGTAAAGAAAAAAAAGCTGGTGGCAGATAGTTTAATTGTTTGGAACTTTTCATGGAATTTATGAAATCGTTTAATTATCATCAGTTTTTACGATTTGTATGAAGTCTTTCGACATTCTGGTGGTATGAGTAACAATTTAATGCTTCCCCAACTTGGGCAAAATTTTGAGGCCTCAAATTCAAAATTTACTTATGAACAAAAGCTACACTCATAAAACTCGTGCTTAAAGTTTTGCTTGCTAAGTCTTATAATCTTTGTATATGTCATCTTATATATAAATAGGCGAAAGCAAGTAGTCAAGAACCACTTTCACTGCCTTAAGCACAACACATTCGCTTGATTTTTTTTTCTTGTTGGGAACATTATGCAGAGATGCAATGATGTCTGTTATTTGTTTTCCAATATGTTGTGTAAAAGCCAGGTCACTGTAATGGTAGAATGGTCGAACTCTAGTTATGATTAAAGTAACACGGACAGAATATTGGCGAAAAAGAGAAATGGTAGATTCCGAAAAGTTAAGGGTACAGCAAGCAAGAGGATTGCGACTGCAACTGGTTTGTCTCAGTAACTTTATGTCTGGGCTTCACATCTAAGTTCCAAATTTTACAACTTATGCTCCCATTAAAGTGTAAAAATTAAGCTAAATCTTCACGTGAATTGCTTGCTTTATTATGCATTCGCAATATGAATTACATCGAGTCATGCGCAAAATAAGAAATGTTATTTTCGTTTTCCTCAACCGTTCTGAATGTAAATATCAGGATACATTTTTCCATTTACAATGTTTTAATCAATTTCACATTTCTTGAACGAATATATGCATTGTGGATTGTTAATGCAAACAATGTCGATAGCAACAATATCTGCGAGTCGTAATTGTAATTCAATCAAACAGAACGACGAGCGGAAAATTCTCACAGATTGTGCATTACGTTTTTGCTAATCTCTCCGTCCTTATAAATGATGAAATAATAAATAATTAAAAAGAAAATAACTCAACGAAATAACTGGATATGTGTGTATATTTTGAATAATAAACTAAGTCCCATTCACTGTCACTCTGCTTTATGGATTCATCTAATTTGCCACTTGTACTTTGATCTGTGACAGAACAATTCAATTATGCAACAATTGTATTTTATAAATATGTATGTATGTATTATGCAGATGATAGGCAAATAATAAAAAAAAAAACATTTTTAACCGCAATAATCTCAATTGACTTATTCGCAGATTCATTTTCAACCACATAATCTATCCACGAGTTAATTGACTTTAACAGACAGCAGATTTTATTTAGATATATTTGGTCCACTATTTACCGTAGCATTGGTTTCTTGCTAGTAGTTATCGTATAATTATATGTGGGGTAGGTAGATGAATTTGCGTCTACATGCAAAGTTACGAAAAAATATCCAATAAATATTGTAACATGGTAAATGACAACCGCCAAAAGAGTTGAAGTTAAAATCTAAGAGACAAACAACTTGCAGGTTAACAAAGTTACCTATCCAAAAACTAAAATGAATAATAGGTTTCTAAAGACTGAAAGCTCGAAATCTCCCAAAATTTCTTAAGGATATCTTCTTAATTACTGGTATATGTTATGATGACTGCGACGTATATATAGGGTCCGCCAAATAACTTTTTCTTTATTGAAAAGCTATAAAAACAAAACTACTGAATATTTTCTCAAATTTCTTTTTTTATTTGAAAGTACAATCCTTCCGGTTAGTAATGGAAAATAATTTCATTCAAATGGCTGCCTCGGCTGGCCATGCAGTAACCTACACGATCGGTCCAATTTTTAAGCACATTATCGATTGTGTGCAGCTGTATTTCACCAATGGCTTCACGAATATTGTCCTTTAAAGCGTCAATTGTCTCTGGCTTGTCGGCGTAACACTTATCTTTTACGGCACCCCACAATTAATAATCCAACGGTGTCAAATTGCAGCTCCGAGGTGGCCAAACGACATCAGCTCTGCGGCTGATAATGCGATCTTCAAAAACAGGGCAAAAACATCGAGTGTAGCTTCGGCTGTGTGGCACGTAGCGCCGTCCTGTTGAAACCAAATGTTGCCAATATCCTCCTCTTCAATTTTTGAGAACAAAATTTCGTTCAACATGGCCCGATAACGATCGCCATTGACTGTAACGACCACTCCTTGCTCATTTTCGAAGAAAAATGGCCCTGGACCGAATTCCGCACCAAACAGTGACTCGTTTTGGGTATATCGGCTTTTCAATGTAGGCGTGCGGGTTTTCTGTGCCCCAAATGCGACAATTTTGCTTGTTTACATACCCGCCAAGATAACGAACATATTCTGCAACATTACCATGATTTTCAAAGTAATGTCGCAATGTTTCCCAGCGTTGTTCAGCGTTTACACAACCATATTCGTTCAGCGGAAGGATAAAACTAATTATCTGTCAAATCAGACATGAGCTAAGTGTTACCATTCGCGAAATAAGCACTAGTTGAAAAGAAAAAGTTAGATGGCGGACCCTTTATATTAGATATAAGAGATAATCGAATCAGACCACCATTGGAGGGTCTATTTCGTCTCTCTACCACTATAAATCTTACCCAGATAGACTCTCTGGATTTATCCAGAGTTCTTCCCTGGGTACGATTCCTAGTGTTAACGCTAGCATCTATTTATGTGAGATCTTTATGCCATCGACTGGGTCTGCACCCAATGATGTCCCAAGATTATCATTCATCTGCTAGCCAACGCCGAACATTGACACAGTATTTGTGCCGCTGTCTCAGATTCCTCCAGGCACAGTTTGCAGGTATCATCCTCTCTAAGGCCCATCTTCCTTAAGTGATACCCGAAATTACCATTTCCTGTAGACAAAGCCACCTCCCATTTCAATGTTCCTCGACTCATGCCTATAGAACCCCTCTTTGAGTGGAGCAGGTCGGCCACTTAATTGCCATTTTAGGCTGTTCCACGGTTAACCACCTTCTCAGGTGTTCTGCCGTGATCCATTTGTGAATCAGCTATTCTATCATTCTTCTGCCATTTGAAGAGAATGGTTCTGGTCCCAGCAACTTCTCAGTCGACCCCTTTTCGCCTTTTCGTTGCCTTCGATCCTATGTGTCCTCGTACCCAAGTCCTTGTTACTTTTTTTTTTAGATGAACACTTATTGAGCTTGAGTTCACATTCCAGTGTCAATGATGTTGTGATGTTTGCTTGTTTCATGCGTCTGATTACCGCCTGATTGTCCAGAGCTATAAGGATAGTTCTTCCCTCCACCTGGCTCTCAAGCAAGTAGTCCAACGCATGAAGCAATGCAATCATCTCAGTCTGGTATACAGCAGTATATTTCCCGAGGCTAACGTGACGGGCTAGTTCCAGCTCTACTGAATAGATACGGGCACCCGCTCCGCCATCCTTCATGGGTCCATTTGTGAAAATCACTATTTCACCACTCCTTTTTTTCTGGAAGTAGTCCGTTCTCAATACAAGTTTTGTGATTCCTTTCCGTATAATACGCAACCTTGTCCATAGGCAAGTTCAGCTCCCTAATCTCGTTTTTGACAAGTTCCAAAATCTTCCTACGTCCATAGATGTGCCATTTCGCATCTCGATGCAAATGAATTGCCGTTAGGGCCGCTGTTTTGTTAATAAATAAGTCTAACGGTAAGATCCCCAATATAACTTCCATAACTATCCAGGTGCTTTCTCACAGTTTTCTGGGAGGCTTTCGCCCACCATACAACCGAGGCATAGGTGATAATGGGTGTAGTTATCATCGTTTACATCCAGTATGCTGACCTTGGCGATAGTCCCCACCTCTGTCCACATACTTTGCAATGATGTAGTACCGTTTTTGCCTTTCGGACTGTCTGTCTCCTCAACATGGTAGTTCCAAGTCTAGTATCTAGATAGACTCCTATCCTAAGGGCTCAAATTACAGATTTTTCCTTTTCCTAGTGAACGGAGAGCCCTTGTTTCAGACACCATCGCTCAACCACTCTGAGTGCATTTCTCATGATATCTGCAGTGACGTCTACGAATTTACCTCTGGCCATTATTGCTATGTCGTCGGCATATCCCTCTATGTGAATGCCAGTCGCCTCAAGTCTGTCGAGAAGAGAGTCCACCCACAGTGACATTCCACAGTGTAGGTGAGAGAACACCTCCTTGTGGGCAACCTCTGCTAACCCTTCCTCTGAGTTTTGAGTTTCCTGTCTGAATATTTATCGCTCCTGTATTCAACATATTGTCTACCCATATTACCACCAGTGGGTTAACCCTACGTTTTTCCAAGGCTTGTTTCAGACTTTCAAAGCATATCTTATCGAAGGCACCTTCAATGTCCTTTATGGTGGTCAACGCAATGCCCCCGGTATTCGAAATTCGACGTATGTATAGAGCGTATTCATGTCCCTCCTGCATTAACATTTCTTAGCATTGAGAATACAAGAAGGCAGATGTAGGGATTTAAAATTATTTAAGGCTTATTACGGCTTCCAAGCGAAGCAAAAATTAATTGATTAATTAAGCGCTTATCCAATATTTTTCTGCAAAACCTTTATTTAAAGGGTGATTTTTTAGCTGGTTTGGTTTTGGCAACACTGGTTTTGACAGCTGACGTGTGTTTAGTACCTTGTGTCACTGTCAAACAGCTTCAGTTTGGTTTGCAATTTAACCATGGATCGTCTTACAAATGAACAACGCTTGCAAATTATTGAATTTTACTATCAAAATTCGTGCTCGGTTCGAAATGTTCATCGCGCGCTGCTTCCATTTTATGATCGGCATTCTCGACCTTCTGAGCAGTCTATTCGGAAGATTGTGACCAAATTTCGCACCAAATTTACTTTGTTGGACATTAAACCACCAACACGTTTACGTACTGTGCGTAGTGAAGAAAATATTGCGGCCGTATCAGCTAGTGTGACAGAAGACCGCGAAATGTCGATTCGGCGCCGTTCCCAGCAGTTAGGCCTTTGTTACAGCACTACGTGGAAAATTTTGCGGAAGGATTTGGGCGTAAAGCCTTTTAAGATACAGCTGGTGCAAGAACTAAAGCCAGCCGACCTACCACAACGCCGAATTTTTGGTGAATGGGCTCTTGGAAAGCTGGCCGAGGATCCGCTTTTTTATCGAAAAATTGTGTTCAGCGATGAGGCTCATTTTTGGTTGAATGGGTACGTAAATAAGCAAAATTGCCGCATTTGGAGTGAAGATCAGCCAGAAGCATTGCACCAGCTACCAATGCATCCCGAAAAAGCCACTGTTTGGTGCGGTTTATGGGCCGGCGGCATTATTGGGCCATATTTCTTCAAAGATGATGCGAATCGCAGCGTTACTGTCAATGGTGAACGCTACCGAGCGATGATAACAAACTTATTTTTGCCCGAAATGGAAGTTCTTGACTTGCATGATATGTGGTTTCAACAAGACGGTGCCACATGCCACACAGCACGCGAAACAATGGCGCAATTGCGAGGCGAGTTTGGTGAACAGTTAATTTCACGTTTCGGGCCGGTCAATTGGCCGCCTAGATCGTGCGATTTGACACCATTAGATTATTTTTTGTGGGGGTATGCCAAGGCTAATGTGTCTAGGGACAAGCCCGCTTCGATTGACGCACTGGAAGCCAACATCCATGCATTCATTCGTGAGATACCGGCGGATATGTGTGAAAGAGTATGCCAAAATTGGACTCAGCGGATGGGCTACCTGAGACGCAGCCGCGGTCAACATTTGCATGAAATTATCTTTAAACATTAAATTGCAAGGTTCAAACTATCGATTCAAATAAATATTTCATTAATTTTTTCGAATTTTTTGTGTTTTTTTTTTAAAAAAAGTTCTAAACCTCTTAAAAAATCACACTTTATTTTGAGAGCGCAATGGGTTCCGTGAGCTGGAAGAGGACAAAATTGTGATACTAAACTAAGTGCCAAGTGCCGCCAAGTTGAATTTTGATGCATCATATCTTAAAAATACAAAAAGAAAAATATATTCTCGTTAATGAACTCTGGGAACATGTATGATGCATAATATGCAAGTTTGTTTGTTGAAAATTAACAAAAAGCAAGGCTGTATAAATATTAAACAGGTTTGCCCGACTAATGCCCATCGTTTGTTTCTGTTCTGACTTATCCAATAAACGCTGTGTCTACCTCTCTACAATTATATTTATATTTCAAAACATTTGTTATTTATTCATATAATAATCATACTTCTATTTGTTGTTAACTGTATAGATACTTGTTGCTGTTGTCGTTCATTAATTGCGTTCGGACTGTAGAACAAAGTTCAAATTATTCATCTTAATCTCCACAGAACCATTAATTCCATACTTCACTTGACATATTATGGCTCTGTGTTTGTATAGGTACTTAAAAATAAGTATATGTACTGTACACAGTTTTTCTTTTTACAAATTCTCATAATAGAAAATGCCTGTCAACAGTTGAGATACCATGAGCTTAATTACACAAATAATACAAAATAATATCGGTTCCATTGGTTTGCACCATCGCACAATTTGTTTCCTACGAGTTGTACGTTCCCTCTCCGCAAGGCAAACCTATTTTTATCTGCGCAATCTCACTGGCCATTCAAGAATTATTTTATACGTTTTATAGGAGTACGCGTCGCCGTAGAATATAGAACTCTGACTTAAAGTCAGTGGCACATATCTACTATAGAGCTCGTCTCCCAATAGAACCTTCTGATCAAGTCAAGAAAATATTCCGGAAATTGTCTATAATAATTGAAGGCGACGAACGATATGAGGGAACAAAATAACGCGAATCTGACTAATCCCTTCCTGCCTAGAAAAGCTGTTCAGCATACTAAAGAAAGAAGCAACGTGACTGCAACTATACTGGAAGATCGTATTCATCGTACTGTGTTTACTGATTACCATATTGATAAGGCGATAGTATTTATGTGTTGGGCGCAGAAAAGATATAGTGTGTCAGACATTCCAAGCATATCTACTCGGAGATCATCATAGGCCTCACGACCATATTCGCCTTTTGATTGATATGTATATTCAAGAGCTTGGTATTAATTGGACCTGCAACAGTTGGGGCTGATTTTATACATTCAGACGATTTTATGGGTTCAAAAAATTTAGTTAATTTACTGCTATAACTTTAGCCAAGTATAAAGTGAATACAGAGCCATTCAAGCAAATTTGAAATAAAGCCGAACGCACTAGTTTTATTTTCTTTCGCAGGTTAATTAGATTTTATCTGTGCAAGCTGAAGAAAAAAGAGATATTTCTATTTTTTTCGAAGAGGTAGGTTAAGGCACATTTTTTTAAGTAAAGTGTGGTTAAATTTTAAGGGCCGATGTTGAATGTGAACCACACCTAAACGTCAAGTCTTTTTCTGCATTTCATTTGACATATCTCAATTTCAGACTAATTCAATTTGAACCATGGAAAGATACACAATCGAGCAACGCGTTAAAGTTATTCGGGCTCATTATGAAAACGGGCGTTCAAATCAAAATGAATATCGTGCACTTCGTGATTTTTTCGGTCAATTTAATCGGCACATTTTCATCTCAGTGGATTCGTCAATAAGCAGAATTGCCGCATTTGGGCGAATGATAATCCAAGAGTGGTTGTCAAAAAACCAATGCACCCACAAAGAGTGACTATTTGGTGCGGTTTATGGGCTGGCGGCACCATCGGGCCGTGTTTTTTCCAAAATGAGGCCGGTCAGGCAGTTACTGTTAATGGTGTTCGCTATCGTGAGATGATAACGAACTTTTTATGGCCCGAATCGGAAGATATGGATGTGGACGATATGTTGTTTCAACAGGACGGTGCCACTTGCCGCACAGCTAACGAAACAATGGCTCTTTTGCGGGAGAAATTCAATGGCCGTGTTATCTCGCGTCGTGGCGATGTTAATTGGTCGCCACCATCATGCGATTTGACACCGTTGGACTTCTTTCTTTGGGGTTATTTGAAAGAAAAGGTGTACGTCGATAAGCCAGCAACAATGAGATAATTTGGCACATTAACGGTATAGAACCTCAATTATGCCTCAGCGTCATCGAAAATTTGGACCATCGGATGGAGGTGTGCCGCCGAGGTCGCGGCGTTAATTTGGCCGATATTTTGTTCCATACACAATTGAACCATACCAATATTATCATAATAAAAAGAAATGACAGTAATTTCCTAATTTTTGTTTTATTCAAAATCAACATCGGCCCTTAAATTTTAACCACCCTTTAGTACCTACCCAATACTTTTTTTGTATTAGTTGGGTTTTTTACCAGGATTTTTAGCAGGTTCATTTTAGTAAAATGTTAAGCATGATTTTTAACATGCTATTGATGGATTCAGCATGATTTCAAACACTGAATGGTTCACATTGATTGCAGGGAATTTAAATTTTGTCGACTACATTAAGAGATGTTACCTGTTATTTAGGTACAAAAAATATTAGAGAAATTCAACAGCAAGCACTAAGTCGTGCAATCGAAAAAGAATGATATATGAGTGCGTTCTGAATTCAAATTGCAACGGAGAAGTGAAAATTTAAATCTACCTTTGACTATACAACTATCCACCTAGACTTCGAACGACCATTTGTCACTTACCTCCCCAGTAGAGAGAAATGGCAAAATTTACAACCGCTTATAAACGAATCAGCAGTACACATCTATACAGATGATTCCAAGATGGATATTGGCGTGGTAGCGGGATTCTACTCTGAAATAGTTGGTCTATCCAGTTCAATCAGACTTCCTGACTACAGCAGCGTGTTCCAGGCTCAGGTTCTGGCAGTGACAATAGCTGCAAAACAAGTTCCAATGATGGCGATACCTCCTGCAGATATCACTTACTTCATTGACAGCCAAGTGGCAAAAAAAAAACTATCTCTTCCGTTGAAATAAAATCTAGGCTTAAGTCGCTGTCGCGAAGAGCAACGAGTTCTTGGCGCTCAGCACAATGTAACAATCTGCTGGGTCCCCGGACACAAAGGAGTGCCCGGTAATGAAAAAGCTGATGAGCTGGCAAGAAAGGATTCTTCACTAGAACTTAACCAGGACGTTGCCACAGTATTAACTGTGCAATTTCAAACATAAGGAAAATGAGAACAAATTACTGGCAGCAACGAATGATAGATGGAGTTAACTCGAACCCTGTGTCATAACCAGGAAAATGTGGCCAATCTAAAACAAACACAAGATAGAAACAATTCTACAAATGAGAAAACAATCATTATCCTCTCTTGTATGCATTATTACAGGACACAACAAGCTGAAGTATCGCACCAAGAAAATGAAAATCAATACATTTCATCAAAACATTTAATTTTTTTTGATAGGATGGGGGAGGTATCTTGCTCTGTTTAATACTTTAAATTAAAAAAGAAAAAGCATTAAAAAACACATTATTTTTAAATACAGTTATTTCTGTTAACAGTTAAATAAAATAATGGTGAAATTCAAATTCAAATTCAGATTGAAATATGTCTTCTAGGTTTTGAGAAAAATGAGAATTTCCATGTACTCAACCTCGCACCATCCCTAAGTCCAACACTGCCCCAAGCAGAGGGGTTGCACACGCATTTCACCTTACAATGGTAGCAATTCTAAAAGAATTCTATAACAAAAGCGGAAACATTCCTAGTAGAACTACAGGATTCTGGCAGGATTCTGATAAGAATTTGGCGTATTTACTTTTGAACTAAGTTCGTAGTTTCATCAAAACATTTAATTTTTTATGAATTTAGTTATTTGTTCATTCTGTTGATATTTATTCGTCTTATTGATGAATGGAATCATCATATTCAAGTACGATTGCCAAGTCTTAAATTTTCATCATATTGAGAACGGCATTCATCGTATGGATGACGGCTTTCATTATATTGATGACCGCGTTCATAAAAACAACATATTTTCATTTTTATTGAGGCGAATGTTCTTCTTCTTATAGATGAACTGATTTGTTATATTGATGAAAAAAAATTCACTGTTATATTCATTATATTGATGAATGGAATCATCATATTGATGAATTTTTTTCATCGTTTTCTTCAATGTGATGTACACACACGAAGTTAGTACACCATTTATACACACACACGCAACATGCATTTTTTAATGGATAATTATATGACATTGCTCATCAAGCGTAAGGTATCTACACAGGGTGGCATAGAAAAAAAATCTTGAACAATGAATATCTTTAAAGAGCTGATATATGTGATTTAAAAAATTCATTATACAATTATAAAGGGTTTTCCAATGAGAGGTGTTATTGTGAATGACCCGCTATTTCGGTAGCTGTTACTTTTGGAGCTTTTATTCTTTGACATTTGACAAGTAGAAACTACGCCATTACTAAAAATGGAAAGATACACGCTTCAACAGCGCATTGAAAATATTAAAATTCACTACAAAAATGGTGAAAATCTTGCAGTCACAGTTCGCAAAACTAAAGCATTTTTTTGTTCGTCGTGAAGCACCTTGTCCGACCACAATACAGCAATTGGTGGAACTGTTGCGACAAGTTAGTGATGTGAAGAATAAAACCCGTGCACGTCGCTCAAGAACAACTGAGAATATTGATGCTGTAGCCCAAAGTGTTGAAGAAAACCCAGGTTTGCCCATTCCTCGTCGTTCTTTGGAATTGGGCATTCCACAAACGTCATTAAACCGTGTTTTGAATACAGACTTGGGTCTTAAGGCTTGTAAAGTTCAGTTAACACAAGAACTCAAGCCGGCCGATCATCAACAACGTCCGATCAGCCCAGCGTCGATTCAAAAATAAAATTCGTGAGGCTATCGGGCAGCCACTTTGCGATTTGGTTATGGAAAATTTCATGAAAAGGATATGGTCGTGTATGCGTGCTCGTGGTGGCCATTATTAACGGCATACCTTCCTCTTTATTATGAAATAAACATCCGATCATTTATCTCAAAAAATTTTATTTTTCTTTGAATACCAAAATAACACCTCTTACTATTAATCTTTTAATTAATGTTCCCCTAAAAGTATTCATTTCTATTTTAAACATTGCATTGAAAATTGCTTGCTGTTAATAAACCATAATTTGTTTTTACTATGGGCGACTGATTTTGCTAAACATACTGCAGTAGATAAAATTGAAAACAATTAATAAAGTGTGAAAAAATTTAATATCACCTAGTGTAACATTCAATTTGTCGCCGCAATATTACTATAGATTGGTATGTTTTCGAATAAAAATCATTTTAGTTTAGAACCAATTTTTTATATTTATTTTCATAGCGACGCATTAAAATCTGAATCATCTGAATCAGATTTTCAAAATCAGTTTAATATTATTATTTAACCAAACTTTTGTTAGGTACATGTTCTCTCATGCTTTAAAATTATATAATTCAAGAGAACGGATCAATTAAATATTGGTTATGACTAAGTAAAAAAAAACCAAAAACACAAACGTATTTACATGCACCCTGTGCTCATACCTCAAGAGTGCATATGGCAGGCAAATGGCCGTTTTCTGATTCTAATTGGGATCCATTATAAAAAAAAAATGCCCCCGAAAAATAAAAGTACCTAGCTTCGAAGTAAAATTGAAAATAATAAGTCCTTAATATTTCTTAAGCGCTTGTGTTTTTGCCACTACAACTTATTGAATTTCGTGGTAAAACTGAATTTCGTTTGAATATTTTCCTTTTGGATACGAAGAAATTCAATTATTAAAATCACAATATAATTGCCTGCATTACATTATGACATTATGTTCGTTTACGTATTTTAGCATTCCCGTCAAAGAGGGAATGTTATATGTTTACGTTTTATTTGGTATCAGTATTTCTATTTCACATTTTCTTTTTCGTGTGAACCAACTTACAAACACATTAAAACAAAATGGATAGCACAGAAAGTATGCATCATATTGATGAACAAATTTGTCAATATGATGAATACATTCGTCACATTGATGAAATAAAAGGGGAATTTTTGATGAACAAAGTTGATGAATGATGAATTCCTTTTTTTGTACATCAAATTGATGAAATCCGTTTCATCATATCAATGAAAAAGTTCACTGGTTTTTCAAAGTTTTTCGTAATATTGATGAACTTTTTCATGCGTATGATATACTTTTTTTTCAGTGAATCATTTACCATTTTCTGTTCAAACAGCCTCACATTTCTATTCATTTTCAAAAAAGGTTAAGGACAGGTTATTCACTATTATTTGTGATGTCCTTGAATAGTTTCTTATAAGCAATATGTTACCACAATCATCAGCACAAGTCAATGTCAATTTATGCTTAACAAATAAATTCTTGAATTATTCTCTGAATTATTTTTCAAATTGTTATCCTATAATTTTTATATTTCTTGTTTTCCTTGATTTGTACATAATTTTTGTATTGAAGTCATAAGAAAAAATTATTATTTTATAAAACCTGATGTTTCCCCCACATCGGATATATTTTATTTTGATAATTAAACCGCTGCGTCATTCCACACTAACTTTTTAAGGTACGGATCACTATTTTTCCACTATAGGTATTCTAAAGCAAAATTGAGTTTTAGATTTAAGTTATGAAGAAAATAAATTAAATAAATTATTGACGAACCAGCTTAAGTGGAAATGCGTCTCGCCGTTCATGATCATTTTCGACACAAAATAGTCTTCTGTGTTGAGATTATTTTCCCACGCTCTTGCGGAGTATGGCGCTCCATTGTTTGTCTGTTTTGCACTGCAGCTGCCTAAATAACAAATGTCAAATATTATTGATGATGTACGACGCCGTTTGCAAAAATTATAACATCTTCCGATAGGGTGATTAATTTTGCACCACCTTGTATATACACATGCTTTGCTTTCCATAGGCTTTTTCTCACATAAAATTAATTTGCAGTGCATGCCATATGTTCGCCCAGTGTACACTCACTTTCGTCTCCATCTTCCTAGCCAGCCATGATTGAATCGGATTAAATGTCTCCATTGCAATTCTCGAATCGGCTTCTCTTTGTGTCGTGTGTGTGCTATTTTAATTGGTGACAATATCTGCTGAGCGTTTTGTTGTGCACCTTTTTCTTCGAGTCAAAGTTTCGCTTTTTTACTCATGTAAACGATTCGATTAGCGATCCCCAGAGTAACAAGCTGATTCATCGCTTCAATTGATTTATAGATTGGTGTCGAGGCGCGTCTATTTCAATTGGAAACAGAGAGACAAATCGTACATACCACTGTCAATAAACCTGCAGCTGTGATGTCTTTGAACTTGGTCATTTGAACTTTTGGGGTCTGACAATGAAATCGGATAGTGCGCGTTGGGCACGTTCTGTGTCTATTTTCCGTATACCGGAAGTGTTCATATGTTTGGCTCTGAGAAAGCCAGCCTTAGCCAGTAGATTTTTACAATACCCTCCATGTTGTGCGTTAGCATTGGGCATATGGGTGCTCATCCGATTTGAATACACGAATGGTTAAGTTGAAAGGTTTCATTGACCTTGTTGTAGTTGGGCATGAACTATTAGCGAACTTTCTTTCTTTCGTCGTTGCTAGAAATGGTGTTTTTGAAGAACTTCTGAAGTCGGAAAGTTGTGTATGCTTTTTGATATTTTATGTAAAGATGTGTCATAATTTTATGGACGTAAAAACTTAGATAATAATGAATGCGTTTCTTGTTTCATAAGGGCGATCAAAGGTTAAACTTCATTTGATTTCTCTTTGACAACGTTAACGAGTTCATTTATGAAAATTTAATGTTTAATTAAATTTGCTTGTCGTCTCACTTGTGTTCTTATGTCGATGGCTAAGAATAGACGGAATATGCTTATAAAGTTTTGGACTAGGTATTTAGCGCGCAACGTAAAAAAGGAATCCTTATATTTTAAAAAAAAATAGAAACGCGACTTGAAAGCCTAAAATTTATTATATACATCTAGTCGTGAAAGAGTCCCCATTTTGGTCGAAGTTCAACGTCATTGCACGTAAATGAAATGCACATTCTGATAACGGCAGCATATTTCAGTGATGCGTTAGTATACTGATTATGTTATGAGTATTGTCCAAAGTTGGAAAAAATAACCCTCTATATATATAGTTTCATTTCACAATCGTCAAAATGAGGCTTTAAGTTTTTAACAAAAAAATAGCCCATTCAATTCCAAAGCTAAGAAAAATACATTTTAAGAAAATTACTCAACGGGGTGTTTCAGAATCTTTGCCTGGGCTCCCATCGCGTAATTTATGAAACTATCGTCGTCGAAACGATTGAACAAAACGATATCGTTTTTAGTTTCCTTCGTATAACTCATCAGCGTGTATCTTTTTTATTTTGAACAATTTGAACATGACTGCAAACTCGGACACCTAAACAATCTAAAAATGAGCGAAATTGTTCTTTTTCCTTGAATTTGAGTATTTTTCTTCGTTGTCATTGCAAAAATGGGTAGGAAGTAAGGTATAAGGCATCAAGATGCAAAAAAAAACACTTATCGCTCAAGCAGAGTGAAATGTGAAAGTGTACAGTGAAATTCCAAAACCATTATATTGGATGACGAACTGTCATCAGATGAACGGCCAGGAAGAATGGAAACAATATGCTAAAGTGTGTGCAGATGTAGGAGAGTAGAAGATTTAGTGATTTTCTAAACATATATGTATTTCTTAAAGCAATTAAAATACCAATAAAGATCTTAGATTTCGTGGAACAGGTGAGCATTTTTATTGCTTGGTTGTAAAAAAAAAATAAAACAAATGAAACTCAAGTGCAATAACCATTTCTTTTCTGCAAGGAATGCATTTTTTACAGCTCTGATAAGAGTGAGTCGCCTCCAAAGAGTGTTTCTTCCTTCAAATAACTGAAAATTTTGAATTATTGAACTAGCAACCATGATCTGCAAGGCAATCGTTTCGACGATTATCGTTTTTTGTTTGTTTTACGAAATAGAAGCATCGTCGAGACGATGTCGTTCGATCGTTTTGTGCTTACGCGATTAGAGCCCTGAAGTAAGATTTTGCCTATTAGAAAACATTGCCAACTAAAGGGTGACAAATATAGAAGAAATAGAAATGAATGAAACGCATTTTATTATCAGCGTGATCTGATCCGAATCAGATCACCAAAATAAAACAATACGGATCATAGAAAAATTTCATTTTGAAGTTGTGGCAACAGTTGCTTTCAAAACACGACGGATAATGTATGAAAATGACAAACAACGTGACGTCACAATTTGATGTCAATTGACATGAGATTTCATTTGATTTCACTTGCTTGACGGGGCTGTTATTTTTAAATAATTTTTATTTTTGGATAAAAAACAACAAAACCGCTTCCGTAACATGGTGTGTTTTGTTTCTAAAAAGAAATGAGTTTACCTACAATCAGTTCGAAATGTAATGGAAATCTTACTGCAGTTTGCACCTCTGGTCCACTCAGATTGTAACACTGAAGTTAGTTAGTAATTAGATATTTCTGTGATATTTTGTGCTAAAAAAATAAATGTGTTTCCCAATAATTAGTTTTGAAAACAATTTAAATTTATGCAGGCTGCTAGTTTCCATTTTTCATTATTCCAAGATTTTCTGGACATTTGTATTTTATGTTAAAAGCAAAAAAAAAAAAAACTCTCATCTTTCGGCAGGGAGACTTGTGAAACAAATTATTAACGAACTGCGAAACATTTCATAAGCATTTTTTTTGTTAAATAAATGTAAACATTTACTTAAATATACCTTTATGGAATGAAAAAACAAAATCATCTCGGGAAATTTATTCGATGTGAAAAAAATGCTTTTTGATTTTGTGTGTTATGAAGGGTGTTGAATATTTTAGTCTGGCAATGTGACTGTGAGACTTGGCTATCGTTTACACGCACCAACATTGAAAAATGAAAAAAGCCACCTAGTGGGAAATGGTACAATCATGATTCGTGAACTCGATGAAGTGCATGTAAAGGGTGATTTTTTAAGAGGTTTAGAACTTTTTTAAAAAAAAAACACAAAAAATTCGAAAAAATGAATGAAATATTTATTTGAATCGATAGTTTGAACCTTGCAATTTAATGTTTAAAGATAATTTCATGCAAATGTTGACCGCGGCTGCGTCTCAGGTAGCCCATCCGCTGAGTCCAATTTTGGCATACTCTTTCACACATATCGGCCGGTATCTCACGAATGAATGCATGGATGTTGGCTTCCAGTGCGTCAATCGAAGCGGGCTTGTCCCTATACACATTAGCCTTGGCATACCCCCACAAAAAATAATCTAATGGTGTCAAATCGCACGATCTAGGCGGCCAATTGACCGGCCCGAAACGTGAAATTAACTGTTCACCAAACTCGCCTCGCAATTGCGCCATTGTTTCGCGTGCTGTGTGGCATGTGGCACCGTCTTGTTGAAACCACATATCATGCAAGTCAAGAACTTCCATTTCGGGCAAAAAAAAGTTTGTTATCATCGCTCGGTAGCGTTCACCATTGACAGTAACGCTGCGATTCGCATCATCTTTGAAGAAATATGGCCCAATAATGCCGCCGGCCCATAAACCGCACCAAACAGTGCCTTTTTCGGGATGCATTGGTAGCTGTTGCAATGCTTCTGGCTGATCTTCACTCCAAATGCGGCAATTTTGCTTATTTACGTACCCATTCAACCAAAAATGAGCCTCACCGCTGAACACAATTTTTCGATAAAAAAGCGGATCCTCGGCCAGCTTTCCAAGAGCCCATTCACCAAAAATTCGGCGTTGTGGTAGGTCGGCTGGCTTTAGTTCTTACACCAGCTGTATCTTAAAAGGCTTTACGCCCAAATCCTTCCGCAAAATTTTCCACGTAGTGCTGTAACAAAGGCCTAACTGCTGGGAACGGCGCCGAATCGACATTTCGCGGTCTTCTGGCACACTAGCTGATACGGCCGCAATATTTTCTTCACTACGCACAGTACGTAAACGTGTTGGTGGTTTAATGTCCAACAAAATAAATTTGGTGCGAAATTTGGTCACAATCTTCCGAATAGACTGCTCAGAAGGTCGAGAATGCCGATCATAAAATGGAAGCAGCGCGCGATGAACATTTCGAACCGAGCACGAATTTTGATAGTAAAATTCAATAATTTGCAAGCGTTGTTCATTTGTAAGACGATCCATGGTTAAATTGCAAACCAAACTGAAGCTGTTTGACAGTGACACAAGGTACTAAACACACGTCAGCTGTCAAAACCAGTGTTGCCAAAACCAAACCAGCTAAAAAATCACCCTTTATTAAATACGTATGGTTGGAAAAAAGAAGGGGGGAATATTTGCTAAAAAGATGTTTTCCGTAGCTGTATGTTTTATAGCCAATACGCTATTGAGTTTTACAAAAATGTTCGAAGATAGATCGGGATTTAGGTATAGTAATTTTTAGTAAATAATTAAAAGAACGGATTTATTGGAATTTTTTTGGAGAAAAACTAAGCAGGGGATCATTTGTCGTGATCCATTTAGTTTTAGGTAGGAGTAAACCTTTAAATCCAAACTAATTCCAGTAGTGGTTTGAGCACATAGCAAACCGTGCCCAAGGATGAAAGGCTGGTGGTAAAACCAGTCGCGTACGAGCTCCCTCAGACGCCATGGCGAGGGTCAGTTGTATTTAGCCGTGCCCAGGTATGGCACCGCTGCCTGGGTCGACCTTGTTTTTTCCGGCCTTACTCGTGGGACCATTATGAATGAAATCTTAAAAAAAAAACTTAAAACACAAAAAAGGAATTATTATTCCAGGACGGGAGGGAACAGACCCCACAATGCCGGCGATAAAACTGTGAGATGACTCTTACGAATCTGAGCCACAGTCTTCCATCTCCGGCTTGGAGACGAAATTTGAGGAGGTATTTCTATCTATTGACAATGAGGATGCAGACTGCACACTCACTGACACTAACGTTGCGGGAAGTGTGGTGGCTAGCACTCTCATCTTAGTAATATATCCGTAAGGGCAATAAATCGAAGAAGGGGACTGCAGGCGCAGCAAGGCAGGTAAACTGCTGCTTTCGGATCCCCTGTAGTCGCAGAATCAGGGACGAACAAAAACGCACACCAACTGACCAAGCTTCTGACGCAAGAAGAAGAAACTCTCTTCCACAGAGAGTGGTGAGCTTCTCTTTGACGGCGCTGGATGGGATGGCGGTCGCAAGGTTGCTGCAAACTTCCTCAGGGAGTTTGTGCTGTGGGTAGGCGAGGTATGGTGCCGCGCTCAACTCAAGTGCGTGACACATACCCGGTAAGCTACTCGGCCTTCTCCACACCCAAAATAAGGAGCTGAAGGCCGACTCATGTAGGGTTGTAAAGACAGGGCCCAGAGAGCAATTCGGCCAGCACTTCCTGCTGAGCCTAAATAAGGAATCGCTCCCAACCCTTGAGAAGACAAAGGGAATGGTTCGCTATAGCATGGGGAAGGTCATGATAAGGGTCATGTCCGAGGGAGCGGAGGTGGAAGAACCCCATGATGATGGAGACGAAGCAAATAAACCTGCATCACAGTAAGCCTGCGACGGCGTGCTTGATTACCTATACAATTAAGTATGACGTTTTAGCCGTACTGATACAAGAGCCCTGGATCAATAAAAAAAAACGCGCAGGTGAGTGTCATTTTGATTTTATCTTATCTACTAAATATGTAAAAACACCCCAACATTTGTGTTACGGAACAGGCAGGAGGTGTTAGATATTACTCTTGCATCATGTTCTGATTCCCTCACAATTGAGAAATGTAGGGGAGAGGGAGAGGCATTCCTATCGGATCATAAGTGGATTCGCTTTCAGATAGGCTTCCACAGCAACGAATACGAATACTTATCGAAACACCAGAAATGCTGATTGGAATAGGTGTAAGAATCTATAATTAGGCATCAGCTAGGAAATGAAGTACCATTTATTGACACGTCGTTAGACTTAGACAACGCAGTTGATAACTTATAGCCAAGATAATGAACATGGCTTACGAACAAGTTTGCAGGCTAAAAAAGACAACCAAAAGGTCCTAGCCTCAGTGGTGGAACAAGGAGTTAAGCTCCAAAAGGAGGCAAGTTATAGACATTTCTACAATAGGGCCAAAGTTGTGGCGGACGATAACATGGGATCTGTACAGAGAAAGCAAAAAAGATTTTAAATAATTGCTCAGGCATTCTTAGAGAAAATCTTCGAAGCTTTTCTGTGAGTCGAACGCAGAAACTAGCGAGGCTTCCAGACTCCAGAAATCGGACGGTTCGTGGGCTGACAACAGCGAGGAGGTTCTGGAATCACTCGTTGAAGCGCATTTTTTAGGAAGTAGAGCGTTATCTGGCCCTGATGGCATTCTGCTGGCTATGCTTCAAAGGGTTCCAGGTATATAGTTACGAATATGATCGGAAATATTTTTATACACTGCCTGCGAATATGGGCCGAAGGGTGTGGACTACGAGTCAACCAGGAGAAAACCGAGCTCGTACTTTTTAGTACAAAATACAAGATACCGCCCTTCAAGCTGCCCAGACTTGCTGGAGTACGTACAGGAAAGAGTCCGTAGGGCTAACAATGCTCTCTTCATTTGTAAGAGGACAGCAGGAAAGAAATGGGGCATGAGACCGTCAATGTTATGGTAGTAAGACCCAGAATTACATATGGATCTCATGTCTGGTGGAAAGCCACAAACAAGAAGTATGTCCGGATATGTTAACCAGGGTACAAAGAACAGCCTGCATTGCCGTTACGGGTGCTTTACGTACCACACCAACGGCTGCGCTGGAAGCGTTTATGCATCTTTTACCACTGGACTTACAAACACAATCAATCGCAGGTAATAGTGCGCTATGGCTCACTAACAGTGAAAAGGACACAGCACGATTTTGAAGGAATCATTCTCCGAAATTCCGGAAAAAGCGGATGAAAGGGTTTGTACACTTGATTTTGACACACCGTACGATGTGTTGTACCCTGACAGAGAGGATTGGTATAGGAACTTGGTTTTGAGGGAAAATGAGACCTCGATATACTCCAGTGAATTGGACCTACACTTGATTTTGAGACTTCCGGACACATGCAGTGTGTTCCAGGCAGAGATTCTGGCCATACTCAAAGCTGCGGAGGTACTTGTGATGACATCGATATCCAATAAGAATATCGCCATCTAAATTGATAGCCAGGCTGCGCTTAAAGCGTTAGCGTCACAAACCAATAAATCTGAACTAGTCAGGAGTTGCCGCACAATGCTCAAGGTATTATGTTCGCAGAAGAACCGTGTCAGACTATGTTGGGTACCTGGCCATTGTGATATTGAAGGTAACGGAAAGGCCGACGCTCTGCCCAAGAAAGGATGATGTTGTTGAGCTCCCACTTAATACAATGATTGAGGGTATAAGACCACCTATGGCCGTGGCTAGAAGTGTTGTTTTCGAAAAAAAACTTCCCACAAGATGGTCACAACTAGAAGGTCACAGGTCAAGGTTTTAAATCGGAGAAAGTCTGAAGAATTTATCAATCTCATTTTAACAAAGTTAAGATTAACGGTAGGAATATTCTCTGGACATTGCCTTCTAAGGAAGCATGCCATGAGACTGGGCTTACCTAATACGGATATATGCAGGTACTGTGAGGACCTACAAGTCACGGAAGATATTTCCCACCTTATATGTGAATGTCAAGCAATTGCTCGGCGCAGAAGGAAACACCTTGGCAGATACTTCTTTAATAACTTAGAGGGGGTTGGTTAACCAAACAAAACTGAGATCATACTTAAATTCTGTAGGGAAATTGATTGTTTTGATGGCGATTTGGTTTAGGTTTTTGAGACGATCTCACAACCCCACTCAACCTTACCTAACCTAACCTGAGTAGGGGATCTTATTTAGAATACTTATATTATATTTAGTATTTTGATCAAATAGAGCAGTTTTTGTAAAACTAGTTTGATAAAATACTCTTGCTTAACTTTTTAACTGAAAACTTAATAAAAGATATTGTTCGGGATGTAAGCATTAGATACTTGGTCTTTAAAGTTTTATCCAAATTGAAAATGGATTTTTCGGTTGATGAGCAACAATTATGAAAATTAAGTACACAATAATTTTGGAAACATCATTGAAAAAAATCCATTGTATGATAATATAGAGGAAAACTGAAGCTAGAAATGACCATATTACCTTAGAAATAAATTTTTGTTGCAGTCGTTTTCGAGATAACCTAAATTTCAAATGTAGCGTTATTCAATATTTTAGCCAAAAACCGAGTAAGCTCAAGTAGTGGAAGTACCATTCTAATTGAGGCTGCCTTGCAAAAAAAACAAAACGGCCCCGAAATGTAAGTCCCTTAACTCCAAATCCGAAGTTTGAACGAAATCCGAGCAGCCGTTTAGGCTGTACCCCTCGGGACAGTCAGACAGGCGGACAGTACCATTATAATTGAGGCTGCCTTGCAAAAAAAACAAAACGGCCCCGAAATGTAAGTCCCTTAACTCCAAATCTGAAGTTTGAACGAAATCCGAGCAGCCGTTTAGGCTGTACCCCTCGGGACAGTCAGACAGGCGGACAGAATTTCGAGACAAATTTCGTAATCTTGTCATCGTATTGTCAGAAATGATTAAATCTCGAGTTCGAAATTTTATACGAATACAATAATACAATACTATAACCGAGAAAGTTAAAAGCAGCTATTGTGATTTACTGCGAAGTGAACTTACGCACAGTTTAAGAAGACATACTTTCTCATATAATATGTATTTATATATTAAATAGGTTTTCATGGGACTCATACAACCTTCTGCATTTAAAGTGCTGCTTTTTTTCATCTACCAAATCGTGTGCCTTTTGCAACATTTTTTTCAAATGATATTAGTCGAACGTAATCGCCTTATTGAGACTCATTTCCGTGAAAATTCTAGCGTACTTGCAAAGGGTTTGTTGTGTGGTTTCGCAGTATTCAATGATTATAAGAAGTATGCTACCAAGCTTAGGTTGTGGTTGATAGAAACTTTCCTACTTTTTCATCTGTTACGTTCAGAAATCTACTATTACTAGGTCAGTTACACTCTCTGCCTTCAGTTCTTTGAATATTGCGAGTATCTACATCTTACTACACTTATAGAAAGTGCATCGGTTTAACTTTCCGAAACACAATATTTGTAACTAAAAAGCAGAACTATCCGGGACGTACATTGTGCAACGTATCTTAAAAAAATTATGAGATTAATATTTTGCTTTCTATAGGTAATTTAAATGCCAACCTTAATAAAACAAATTCACATAAAAATGCATTAAACAAAGAAACGAAATACGTAGGGACATGCATTTATCTGCTAGTCGATCAAGTAACTTCTGTGCGCAGCTATGGCAGCTACAACAAACTAATCAGAATCATGAAGCATTATCTAAAAATAGCTTTTTCGTTCGTCGATAAAATAAACTCTCGGTGGAAGTCCTTTAAAATGTATTCACCGTATCTGGTTGAAGATTTTGTGTTACCAGCAGTATTGTGTTTTAAATGTTTGTTTTCCAGTTATGTATAACCAAAAAAAAAAAGGTTATCCAGCGAGTGCGAGGAGAGCGCAGAACCAAAAGTGTTTTGGCCATGCGAGGCCTAAGTTTTTTTTAATATTTTATTTTATTTGCTTTGAGTAGGCATATCTCAAGCGAGTTGTCTTTTCTTTTGGGTTTTGGTTGTGGGTTGTTGTTTCTTGCCACTCTCCGGTTGTTGTTTTTCGGCAACTCTTTGTTCTTTGTTGTTGGCGAAGACCTCAAACCGAATGCATTTATAGTGGATTATTTTTATTTATTTTTTTAGTTTTATAACTTTTATTTTTTTTTTTCAATTGTTCATTCATGTGGTCGGTGCCGCTGGTGAATTTATTATTACAGGCTTAATTCGTTCTGTGTAAACGGCTTTAAATGTTGACGATTTTTTATTTTTTGTTAGTAACTCGGATTATACCGTTCTGAAGGTTGAAGGACTCTTCTGCTACCTATGTGCAGTTGAATTACTCGTTTAAATGTTAATTTGGAGGATGAATGTTTTTGCTTAATGCGATAGCTGATGTGTGGTGTTTTTCTGGTGATTTTAAAAGCAAAACATTTAGTTGGATAAGTGTGTCCAACATTATGATGGAATGGGGTAAAAAGATCGGAAAGTTATGCCAATGATGGGCAATTCATCTCTAGTTCGAGAAGTTGGGCCATCTTAATTACATCAATTTATGTAATTACATTTCATTACATCAATTTAATGGGTCCACAGAGTATCTAAGGCCAATTCAGGTCATATGGACCGCTGTTACCGTTCTGTGTTGATGTCGAAACAGAATGAGTAGCTGTTTAGTAGGCACAGCAAGCCGGCGCCACGTCTGTCTATAGTTGTTTTGCCTGAACGTGTTTCTCTTCGTTTGACTTTGGGAGAGGCCTACGACCCTACGTTTCCTTTGGAATTAGTGATTGCAATAGTTGCTGAAGTTTGATGGATGCGATTTATGACTTATTTGTATACAATTAATATAAATAGTCACTGTTGCTATGTAGCAAGTAGATAACTATGAGGATATGAGAGGATACAAACGCTTAAATTTCTTATTTCATTTGTGTTGTTGAACACCACTGATGCCAAACATAACGGCGTATACCTATTTACTACTATAATCTTATAAATATCATACCTAGCCCCTGAACCTATATCGATTGGGGGTCGATTAAATCGTGAAATATAGCTAGGTATACGAATAAACTTGAGTTTCCTACACCGCTTGACGGCAGTTTACACCATAGAACAAAATAAATTCAAGTTAGAACAAAATCTCAAGAACAACAAACCCAAAATCAATTATATGATGACATACAACTTACTACATACTCGTGCATAAAATCATTTGAATATAGGTACAAGAGAAGGGTGACTGTATAGTCGTTTGTCGCTCATGTCATAACTACGAACTACGTACCCATTCGACGAGAATTCCTTCATTTTTGCTATGACTAGATTTTTCTTACTCTTCACGAAGGAATATAACAAGGTCAGAGAATAGTCCTATTGGTTTGTCTATTGTTTTATTTGAAATATAAATTCATGCTTCAAACTAAGATGTTTTGAAAAATTGTCTGAAAAATATAAATGTTTGTATACCATGCTCTCCATTGTTTAGTGTTTCAATATCGTTTCATAGGTATACAAACACCAGGTATATCATTGAAAATCACCCTTTAGGTGGCATACTCATGTGTTTACATATTCTATTGCATTTCTTTTGTTTGTCATTAAACTAGGTTACACCGCATTTGGCTTTAAAATCTTACTTGGGATCTTGAATCCTAATGGTTACATCATCTGAGGATCGGGTTTTAGCACGCATTGGTGTCGAGATCACTGTTGAACCATACACTCGAATGGCCTCATCGGTCTCCTCCTCGAATGCATCGTGAATAGAGAAACGTTTCTCCTTGTTTCGACCAGAATTATTGGTGCCATTCACAAGATTTCGCGACATTTTTTCGCGTTTTTATGATAATTTCACTATAAAACACTGTACGCCGCCGAAAACTATCTATTTTCCAAAGTTGTTTAATGTTGACGTTGTTTGATAGGGTCGGATCGAGTTTTATCGGATGATTCTTATTCTCTATTATTTTTGCTATGTAGGAACTTTTTACGTTCTCTGCGCCACTTATTTGTGTTTTGTCTATCGATACATTTTCATGACGACGTATACTGAACGGATACGGGAATTGAAATGAGTTCTAAAAGAAAAAAAACAATCACTTCATCCACGAACAAGCACAGATTTTTAATTAAAATATCAGGTTAATATTTTTTGATTTAGAAATAAATAGTATCTACACCAGAATATATGCAACAAACATTTTTGTTTTTGATCGAAATGTAGGTTTTGCAATTAAAGAGCCCCGCGAGAATTAAATCAATATACCAGACGGAGTGCGGCTGTTCGAGACGTATTTAGGGTGGTTTAATTGCTAATTTTAAACGAATATTCCGCAACTTGTTTAACAATAACAATTTGTTTAAAAGCAATCAGTTTTGTCGCAGTCGCTCGTAGTACTATCGCAATCACTCGTTTGCTATTCTTCATTCTTCTTCGTACGTCGAGTGTATTTTGAAAAAGAAGAAGGTGGAGTTTTTTTGTGTTTATTTTTGGCCTTCATTCGGTTGTCAGTTTGTGTTTTGTGACTGTCACAATATAGATAGTCGTCTTTTTCTAACTAATGTGAAGAACAGAACAGGAACAGTATTTGGTCCAATCACAGTGGACAAACTAATAAGTGATGTTTGTTTTAAAGTTTTTATTTTATTATTTCGAATTTTGTACATAATTTACAAAAACAGAAAAAAAAAAAAACAAATATGTTTTATTTTTCCGTAGTAAAATTGAAAAAAGTTATTAATATATGAAATGATTAAAAGCGATGGTTGCATCTTTTTTATAATTTGTTTAATTAAAATGGGCCGGATAATATGACGCATTGCTTTATCGCGCAATCCTTTTAATGTCAAACTTTTGCGATGCCAGTTACTGTCGGTTTTGTTCTTTATCACAAACCATTTAAAGTCTCATTATTTTGATTCCCGTTTGATAAAAAATAAGGCGATAGTGTAGTTTTATTTCCACTGACTAACAGTACAAATTAAAATAATGTGTTTATTCGTCAAAAACAATAATATGTTTCCTTTTTCGACAAAACCAAACTTATGTATAGTTAACCAGTCATCTTTAAATTGACACTTTTATTTTTTAACACACATGAAAAACATGTAGATTGTCAAAATAACAATCTTATTTTGCAAATAACTATAGGGGTGTTTTTTTAGCAATGATCTCAGCAAAGCGCAGTAAAGCAAGACTTTCAGCGCGCAATTACAACAAGTACTATGAGTCCTTTCTCGAAGTTTCACGTAGAGCGTTTTTGTACCTAATTGCTTGCTGAAAATCCTACTTTACTTTTCTTTGCAGGGATCGAAGTTCAAAAAAAAACATTCCTTATGTAATTTGTATGCTGAATGTGCATTTATTTTTTAAAATGTGTAATAATTTATTCTAACAATACAGCCTAATAAATTCCGGTAAAAGACCATTCACATGAGCCCGAACTGCGAATAGGCGAATTGCAAACAAATGAATTTAGCTGTATTTATGAATTGAAAATATTGATATTTGTTTGACTACAAAATCAACAAAAAAATTCATCTCAATTGATCTAAACAGCGACATTTACAGCAATTTTCCCGCGAATTGGAAATCTGAAAAAGATTGTTTTTTTTTTGTACCAAACGAACATAACGAACCACATTACGGTCAATGAAACCATTCGCTTTTATATTATTTGTCACTGTGATTCTTTTAGTTCCCACGCCTCACCTATTCTGAATCTTGTAACGAATAATTACGACACATCTGGCAGTGCCATTTTAGAAAACAACTTTAGTTTGATTTGAATTTCAGACGTTTGTAGACACAAATGGCGCGTTAAAATGATTTGCAAGTTTTTTCCAATTTATTAGTTTTTCATGTGTTTTCGTTTTGTTTTTCTATTTAAACTTATAACCTACTAACTATGACGGATAAACGCGAACCAATTAGTGTCCGAACAACGCGATTAAACAACTTAATTGTTGGGAATTGGAAGGCGGCCACAAAAACTAGTCGCGCTGTAGCAGATGCTATTTCAAGGGAAGGACTTTTGGATGCATTCTGCCTGCTTTACAATGAATGTGATAGGGAAGCCCTACGAAAAAGGGATAAAAATATTACAGAGTTCATCACAAAATGTAAGTAAATAACAAAGATTTAGAAGAAAATAGGATAAAATTGTTGATTAGATCGGCCGATTGTGGATGAGACAAAGGAGCTCCGCGTCAATGCCGAAGATTTTACAGTAAAAACTCTCATTGGAAAGGGATACTTTGGAAATGTTCATCTGTCTGTTGAGAAGACATCAGGCGATGTATACGCTATGAAGAAAATCAAGAAGTCTGTTGTGACCACTTCTCAAGTGAAGGAAGAGCGTGATATCATGTCTCGGCGTAGCTCTGAGTGGATCACGAATTTGCAGTATGCTTTTCAGGTGAGTTTTTTTATTTTCCAAATAATGGTAATAAATACCAGGACTAATGGTATTGTTTCAGGATAACAATTATTTGTATCTTGTAATGGAATACTTGCCTGGAGGTGATTTGCTAAGTTTGATGATTCGAAATGGTCCATTCGATGAGGATTTGGCACGTTTCTATTTGGCGGAGCTGACAATGGCGATTCATGCTCTACATCGTTTGGGATATGTTCATCGTGATATTAAACCGGAAAACATTCTTGTCGACCGATTTGGACACATCAAATTGGCTGATTTTGGTAATGCTGCTGCCTTGAATAGGGATGGACATGTTTTAAGTTTGTCACCTGTCGGTACACCAGATTATATTGCCCCGGAGCTGCTTCAGACCATATCGACGTACAAGCTATCAAAATCGTTGCATGATGTAAGTGTACAATGTTGTAGTGGTGTAGGTTCGAGTGCTGCACTAATTATATCACTACCTATTTGATACTTCCTTTATAAAAAAACATTAAATATAGGTAATATGTTCTAATTCAACAAATAACCTCTTTCACAGGTCAGTTGCGATTTCTGGTCAATGGGCATAATCGGCTACGAACTCATTTGCGAAGTCACACCCTTCCACGAGGATAATGTGCACGAAACATATTCAAAGATCCTCAGTCACTGCGAAGACAGTCACACCAAAGAGGTCATCTCGTTCCCCAGCGATTTGAAAGTCAGCACCAATTTTAAGAGCCTAATATCATCGCTAGTGACAAATCCAACAAATCGTTTGGATTATGCACAACTGATCAAGCATCCGTACTTTGAAAGTATAAAATGGGATTCATTGCGTCACGAGGTGCCTCCCATCATCCCGAATGTGAATGGAGATGACGATACGTCAAACTTCGAGGATATTGAGCGAAATAAAGGCCGCCGCAGTACGTACTCGAAGAAATCTCTCACCACCAATGTCAAGGCGACCGATTTTTCGGGCAAGGACCTTCCGTTCATTGGCTATAGCTTTGTACATATGGAAAAAACGGAAGAAACAGATAATCCATTCATGGACGAAGTGCGTATGACGAAACTTAACACAAAACTCAAAGAACTGCAAGTGAAGATCAAAGCTCAAATGGAGGAGATAAACTCCCTGAAGCAGGGACTTCTTAAAGCCGAACAAATTGCCAAACATTCGGATTCTCAGGGTAAAATCCTATCTGAAGCCAAAGAAGAGTTAACAAAAATGAAGAACCGCTTGAAGGAGAAAACAGTGGAATTGGCTGCTTGTAAGACGCAAATAAAAACTCTCCAAAGTTCTGTGCAAATCGAGGAAGAGATGTGGCAAAAGAAAGAAGCAACCATTACTGAACTGTTACGCATGAACCGCCAAAAGTATGAAGAGGCAAAGATAGCCTCTGAGCAAAAGTACGAGAAACAAATTGCTGAAAAGAAAAACGAAATGGTAAGCGTCGTCCAGAAATTGGATGCACGAGAGAACGAACTCACCGCCAAAGTTGAGGAGTGCCAACATCTTCAAGAGAAAATGGACAATTACAAGAAGATGTTGGACGCAATCAAGGAACAAGCCCAAGCGGACAAGGAAGATTTCACAAAGAAAAAAATGGAACTCACCGAAACATACGAGCAGAAGATGATTGATCTCCGCAACAAGCTACGACTCGAGAAGGACACCAAAAGTCGTCTGACCATGGAATTGCGTGATGTACGCACCGAGCTCGATGACAGCATTTGCTCGTCGCGCAGTAACCAGGAAGCGAAAATTGTCACCGAGCGGAACATCGATGACATGCGGCGTCGCTTAAACCGAGAGATTGAGGCAAACAACAATCTAAGGTCAGAAAATGCGCGCCTCGAAAAGGAACGGATTGAGCAGGAAAAAGCCACCGCCGACATCAAGCTAGCCATGGAGAAGTTGGAACGTGAACTGCAGGTTGCCGTTTGCAGCAAGGACTTGCAAGCGCGAACCGAAGTAGAAAGTGTTACCTCCTCTCCATATGAAACAGCGCATGGCAGTCTTACCGATTTGCACGCCATCGAAGAACAATTGCGCACTGATCTGCAAGCTGCTAAAGAGAACGAGGACAGTCAACGTCAGCGAGCCGATAAACTACAGGAAGTTGTCGAAAAACTAGAGGAAATGATCGCCAAGTGCAATGAGCAGCCTAAGAGCGTGGGTGACATGCTGGAGAAGCAAAACGAAAAATTGGAGGACAAGCTGGCTACCGCCAGAGAGCAGATGATCGTCGAACGTCAATCAGCTAGAACAGCGAATTTAAATCTATGGAAGGTAGAGAAAAAGCTGGAAGACGTTCTACACGAAAAGAAACTAACCCAACGCAGAATGGAATTGACTGAGGAGAAAATTAAAAAAGTTATTAGCGAAAAAGACGACTTGGAGAGGAAGTGCAAGGACGCTTTGAGTCTGGTCAAGCAGAAGGAATCGCGCATAACTGAGCTGAAAGATGAAGTCGGCAGTCTGAAAAGGGAAATCCAAAAGGAGCACAAAATGTGGGAGAAAGCCGAACAGGAGCGTATGAAGGAGAAGTCGGAGGTAAATTACTTTGTTATTTTCTATTTTATCCGCCGCCGAACTGATTTCATTAATGATACTTACGACTTATTGCAAAAAATGCCAAAATTACTTTTTATAATGCCCCTCACTTATTATGCGCAATCAAATATTGTTAATTGCCTGGGCATTCCAAGATCGCAAAGTTGTCACGTTCGGCAGTTCACCGTCTTAAAGTAAATAGTAAAGTCATTCTCCAGATTGAGGCAGACAGATCACTTCATTTCTAAGATTTCGCCTTGATTCTTAGTCCGCCAGCTTGGAGTTGTTCGATGATAAATTTTTTTACCGAAATTTCATTTACTTTTCTTGTCAAAGTCCTTAAAATTTGCATCACCGCACTTCTAGCCCCTGCTTGATCTGAATCTATTAGTTACTGTTCGTAATTACCGGCAGAAGGCACGGTCTTTTATTTTGAAAATAGTATTTTCGGCTGTCTTAATTTGTTTGTTTCGTCGCAGGTTATTGAACAAATCTCAGCTGTCCATCGTTTGGAGGAACGCGTCTCTGAACTCCGTCAGAAGCTCACTCAAACCCAACAAAAGCACGACTCTCTTAGTTTGGAAAACAAAAAGCTACTTCGAGAATGCAACGAGGAACGCGAAAAATCATCGAACGCTATGGATGCGGCCTCTGAGTCCCAAATCAAACTAAAGAATCTTGAAGACAACTACGAACGCCTAAAGTACGCATGCACCATCACCGACAATCAACTCACCGAAGTCGAGGCAATGCTCGAGGCTGAACAAAAGCGCAACCAATCGAATCAGGAGAACATTAACGCATTGTACAAAAGTGTTCGGGAGAAAGATGAGTCCATTACTCAGCTGAAGCGGATCATCAACGAAGAGAATTCTAATAAGCTAGCTGCTGAAGGTCGCATCAAACATTTAATTGGTGAGTCGGACGATCTGAAGCTCAACCTGGAACGAGCCCAAAAGAAACTCAGCTCCCAGCAGAGTCAGTTGATCGATCAAACCAATCAACTTTTTGGGACACAGGAGAAATTGGAAGTGCTGACGATAGACTCGAATAATCTACAGACCCTGAATGAGAACTACGACAAGGAGATCAATATTTTGAAGGAGGAGAATGCTAGGATCCTCACTGAGTTGTTTAGGGCCAAGGATGACTGTAATAACTTCCAAACCGAGCTGAAGGAAACCCTGAACGAGGTGGCCGAGCTACGACAGGATATTGAGGAGCTCAATGGAACCCTAACGGAGAGACAGAATTACTATTTGCAGAGGGATATCAAGAGTGAGGCTACTCTAGCTCAGCACAAGAAGTTAATTGACTACCTTCAGCTGAAGGTAGAGGATTTGTCGCAGAAGAAGAAAAAGACCTTGGCTGATAAAATCTTTGGCACTGGCACAACTTCAGGCAAAAAGGAGAACATTTCACCGAATACCGTAGAGTCGTCGATTTTGTACAGGACTCTACAGGAGGAGTTAAGGAGGGAGAAGCAAAAGTCTAAATCGTTGCAAGAACATATTGATAAGCTGACTCTGAGCACTTTGCCTGGATCGCCGTCAAAGACCGGAAACGTGAAGTCCCCGATAAAGGAGAAGGCAGAGAGTTCAGTTGTGAGTTCAAGTGTGAAGCGCATGAGTACTGGTAAGCGGAGAACATATCAAACTCATCGGTTCGAGTTGAGCCTCCAGGATACGGATGGAGGTGGTGGGCAATGCATTGCCTGCAAGAAAATAATTATCGCGGGCTCACCATACTGGAAATGCAAGGAATGCAAAGGATCGGCGCATCGGAAGTGTCGTAGCGATGTCAACACCTCGTGCGACGGAGTTGAAACAGTTATTGTGACCGAAAAGGATGCGGATAGTGTGAGTTCAGATACAGTCTCACTCTCCAGCAAGTATTCTTATGAACCCACCGCCCCAGAACCAAGCGAGCAGAATTTTTCTACTGGTTACGGGGGAAAATTGATTTTGCCTGGAACTGCTCACAATCCTTCATTGGAAGTAAACTGCGCCTTCGAAATGGACGAAAACGTACTCTTACTTGGCTGCAACAATGGACTGTTCACCTACCACCTGGACAGCAATAATTTGGTGCACATACTGGGAATTGACAGTGTCAATTGCATCAGTATAACCACCATCCTAGCGAAGGCAATTCTCGTCGGTTCGGGTGGGGAATATCTCTATCAATGCGATTTAAGACATTTGCAGACGCGCTCCCAGTCCAATGCATGCATGAAACCAATGCTAGAGGCGTCAGTTCTTGATCTCCCATTTGCCAACCGTGCCGCTAATGAGAAGTGGCAGTTGGTCAAGATCTCCGGAGAGGCAGAGAACCCTGTTGATTCGGTTGCTGTGGCTGCAACTTCCACTCGTATTGTGATCCTCAAATACGACCTCAAAATGCAGAAGTTTAAGCCAGTTCGCGCCTTGGACACAGCCACGTCGGTATCATCGATCCTCTTCACCCGACATACAGCTATTGTAGGCTCGGATAAATTCTTTGAGATCGACTTTGGGACATACACCGCCGAGGAATTTGTAGATCTCTCCGATCAGACGCTGAGTCACACACGCAGCTGCCAACCGGTGGTAGCTATTCGTGTCAGTACGCAGGAGTTCCTCCTCTGTTTTATGGAATGTGGGGTCTTTGTGGACGAGTATGGCTGTAGGTCACGTCCTTACGACATCAATTGGGAGTACACGCCAACCGGATTCATGTACCGTGCCCCGTTCTTGTACATATCTCATTTCCAATCGGTGCAGGTACTCCGCTTGCATCGGTCCTATTCAAATGAGATCGATCATCAAGAGACAACAGATGACGATGGTGGGCCGCCCTTTAAAAGAACGCACATAACTCTATACATGCCCACACTTGTCGCCGAGAGTGGAAAGAACAATGCTTTCGTTGTTGCCATTGATAAACTGTCTGGAATGCAGGAAGTGCATCATTTGGACGCAATACGAGCATTCAAGGAAAATTTGAATGTCTCCCTGGAGACAATATCTTCGTTGGCTACGTGTGTCACACTGGGATCGATGGCAACAACGATCGATTCGTTTTGAATCTATGGCAGTACTTAGTGGGGCCGTTGGGAGAAGTCGCTTTATTTATATGTTTTCTCGTCTTTTTCTAACTAAGCTCTGTTTACTGTAGTTGCGTATTATTTTAAATAGTATTACCTCCGGAATGTACGTGTTCTTTTATTGTATTGAATTACAATTTCTTATGCATTTGTGAAAATAAAGAGTTTTATGAACTTTTGTACTTACGATTGGTTGTTGTTGGTAAGTACTTGTACTTGTAGATAAGATACCACAAATTCTGGAAATATAAGAGTACGGTATTTAGTTTTATTTTTTCTACGCGTTCTCTTTGCTTGCATGAAGAAAGATCGACAGAAAATAAACGTATGCAAAACGTTGCCTTATGCCTTATGCTAAGTTTTTTGTGTCAAGTTCTTAGCTGCCAAAATTTACCCAAAAACAAGGAAATTTATAAAAATTTAGTATCTAGCTATTCTAGTATTTCTTTGACTTATGGAAAGTTGTCTAGATGTTGCAGAAGCAGGACTACACATTTCATTATTTCAAGTTATGAACATTTTAAGACATCCAAAACCAGATGTCATAATGTAGAAAATATGGAACATGACGAATATATTGTAATGACGATTAAAATAGGGGTATTTCTGCCTCTCCAATAATACATATATATTATATGGATCATAAGGCAAACAAAAAAACATTTTGCACGGTGAATGCTAACCAATCCTGGGTCCGAATTACCGCATCCGTGAGCGAGCCATTCGTCACTGAATTTTGTGGATTTTACAAGCAAAACAATAAAAAATGCAGTCACGGATGCGGTAATTCAACTCCTGGTCGAGCCTTTTTTCTTTTCTTTTCGATTGAAGAAAAGAATTATCCTTTCTTTCGGAAGAGAATTGGTTTTTCTGTTACATATTTATTTGGTCCATTTAAACATTTACTGTAAGAAACTTGTAAAAAGTAGGCCACAAAAGATGGCCATTATAAATTTTAACAATTTTTTTCTTAAAATATGCGTTGCATTGGCAATACCGACAAAAACTTTTGAATGATTCCATTTGCATGTGTCATCCGTCATTCCATTCGTTTTCGAATTCGGTTCGTAGTTGTGTGCGGTTCCAACTTCTTATTTTTCTAGTAGACCCAGCTGCCTGACTGTCAAACCCGAATATTTATTCCTCAAAGTTTTTGTTTAATTGAGCCCGTGTTTCCTCTTTTTTTACGGATTTTGTGTTTCCTATTTGTTTTTCAATGTTCGTGTTGTTTTGCCTTAACGTCTGCAAAATATCGGCCCATGAAATGTGTAAAAAAATTTAAATTTGCATAATTCCAGTCCAATCGCAAAATAACCGCAGAAAGCATAAAAATTCCAAAATTTCATTGCGTGAGTACCGCGAAAAAAAAACCTAGTTCGGCCGTGGGTCGGTAGTTCGTAATTTCTGGACGAATCTGCCCATGTTCTATCAGTTTATTTTTTCAATTATTATATTTGTTTTTTTTTTGAGTTCTGAATCAAAAATCTAAAAAAAGTTAAATTGTGGTTGTTTAATTTGAGAGAAATCTATCGAAATGGATACATTATCCTCGTACTCGCCAACTGAAGCGAATTCACCGTCTTCACCGGGAGCAGGAAATTACAACATTCCAGGAGATAAGTCGTCGATGGAATCAGCAGAGGAGGATTCAAAGTTCAAAGGTATCTACATTTGCATTAACAAAAAATAAATACCAACAACAAAAATGCAAGATGACAAAAGTTTTTCTATATCTACGGACTTATTTTTTTTTATGTTTTGTTTTATTATTTTTGTTGCGGTCTTGCTGTTGCTTTTGAATAATTTTCTTCTGCCAATGATGCAGTGCTGTCCATAGCCCATCTGATGTTGTTAGCGACAGTGCTGCCAATAACAGTCATTTCTTTAACTTAGAAGTTGTGTTTTTGCGCTCCTAGAAAAATTGTTTTACGTGCAAATTCTATTGAAAGGAAAATAATTTATGGTATACTTATGTGGTATTCGATTGGGCTTCTTCAGATTTCAGATTTGCTCTCAGATTACAGATTTTGTGTGCCTAATCGAACATAAAAACGCTCTTGCTCTTTTTTGAGTTGATATTCGTGCGACTTGAATATGTGTAGTCTTCGACACTTTTCAAAGCGCTTTCCATTCACTGGTTAAATTTTATATTAAAACATTCGAAATTTCCGTCCCGATTGATTTCTAAATATTTGTACATAAATAATTTACAAAAATTTCTTTGCCTTTCTTTGCTGTAGAACAAATTGACGAAAATGTAAACAAACTCCACCAGTAGTCAAACTCGAATGCACTTGTATTGGTAAATCTGAAGCAAATCTGAGAAAATATTTATGTGGTATTCGATTGGGCGCGCTCAGAGCACTTTTTTGCTCTCAGAGCAATTTTTATGTTCGTTTGGTACAAAAAAAAAGCTAATTTAAGATATTTTCTCAGATTTGCTTCAGATTTACCAATACAAATGCATTTGAGTTTGACAACTGGTGGACTTTGTTTACATTTGCGTGAATTTTTTCTACAGCAAAAAAAGGCAGTGCATCGGTGTTTATGCTTTACTTCATTCGGAGAAAAAAACAGTACACGGTTAAGATCAGAGATGAATGATTTTAAAGAGATTTAAGTCTTTCGTACCCCCCAAAATCCATTTGTTTACATATTGTTGTCTTTGTAATTTCAATCCCTGTTTCCGGTTTGTGATGTGAGTACGTGTGAGCTACAAAAAAGCATGTTACTAAAGCTATTAGACTGTATGCCAATTATGCATATGAATGCCAAAAGGCAAATGGCCAGATTAGCTGTCAAATGAACAAAATGTCAGGATTATTAAAACTGTATATTAGACTATATGACCAAAATTACCAATATGGTCATATTTGACTTGATGGTCATTTGAGGCATTTGTTATATATTACCAAAAAGAGAACGAAAATGAAAATAAATTGCAAGTCCACAAAAATGCCATCAATGCCATAACGAAATTTCAATAAAGTGCATATGGGCATATAAGGGCATATAAGGGCATATGCTGGCATTCGTGCTTATTGTTCCATTACACTATAGTGCTATTTGGGCATTTTTATCATTCATTCAGGTCATTAGAGTATATGAGATATGCCCATTACATTGTATGACCATATTTTGACAGAAATTGTCATTTCATGACCACTTGGCATACAGCCTAAACTTACCTTAACAGAGACAATACTGAGACCACGAACTACGGCCGATTTCCTGTGGCTTTGTCTACAAGCTGTATTTTTACGTATGGATACATAGAAATTCGTATTGACAAATGTCACGCAACTTCAAAAATTCCGGCTCACCAACACATTTTCAAAAAATGTGAGCAACTTCCGCTGTCGGCTGTCCGGTAAATCTGAAATTATTCGTTACGTGTGGATAGTATTTTTTTTTGGAATAAGTGTACTTTTGCTTAAAACATCTACGAAAATTGGTTGAGGGAAAGTAAAAACAATTTGAGCAATTTTTCTTCAGTTTTTTATGAAAAATTTACTCATGAAATCGAAGTTAATGATATTCAAAAGCGGCAAATACCCAATCATGTTTGTCCTAATATGTTTCTAGTATATAACACATCTCATTTAGATAGTTTCTCTAACCGAACAAATTATATTATTCGCTTTTTAAAAATATATAATAACTAACCAATAGTATTCAGTAATGCATAAATATGGTATTTTCGAACTCTATCACATTTCCCGAAGGTTGGCAGCATTTATTTTACATTTTTTTGTATGTTTTGGCATGTCACACGGATTCTAAATTGACATAACAATAGGTTTGTTTGACGTGCCTAGCACTAGTGCATACTAGTGCCAAAGATAATGGAATACAGAGATATATAACTTTCCAGTGGAAGGGCGGCTGCCTACAAGCTGTTTTCCACAAAAATTCATGAAGCTTTCCAGAAAAATTCATGAAGTCACACACACTTGCTTATTTCTATCCTAGTATATGTGAGTTCATGAATTGGACTTTAATGCAAGAATTCGATATTCTCTACTGTGAATTTCAAAATTTTTTACATTTTAATCAAAACCTCCACAAAAACCAAACAAATTCAATACAAAACACAGAACAATTAAACACCGCGATGCTCATAAAAGCAAGATGACTCGCGGTCGGCCATTAGCAACATGCTTTTTTGTTGATCACACGTATTCACAGACGGGGGTTAAAATTACAAAAACAACAATGTAAACAAATGGGTTTTGGGGGGATAGACGTACGAAAGATATACATCTCTTTTAATCATTCATCTCTGCTAGTGCGCACTGAGAAGTGTCAGCTGATTTCCACACCTGATAAAAACACTGCAAAACCTTGAAAACTCTATACTATATCGAACGCAAAATATGTTGCCCTTAAGCCTGTCAGTATTTGACATTGAAAAATATTTATCTTTTGGTGAACAAAGTGTGAAGATATAAAACTATTTTTTGTTTATTGTTAAAAATGAGTGAACTCAGGGATTGAAAATTGCAGAAAATTGTTTGACATGCATTGCATCGGCCAATAGGACTGCTGTCATTCGTCGACTAAGGCCTCAGTTACAGCCATACGTGGAACGTAACCTTACAATTTTTTTTTTTACCACTTAAACTTGATGGTTGAACTCAATCTTAGTCTTACAACGTTGCTACTGAATTATAAAGTTTGTTTATAAAAAAAATTAGGTAAATTATCTTTAAATTTGACGAACATCTGCTAAAAACAACTTTCTTGGGGTCGCAGTATTTTTATAGATGGAAATGTTTTGTTCTCTTCTAGTGGCTTTCTCCTACTAAAATTTTGCGAAGGGAATGAAGTTTGACTAATGACTTCAAATCACTTTTTAATGGGAGCAGACCTATTGTAAGGTACCTGAGTTGCAAAGCTGTTATAAGTGCCGAAATACTCGTATATAGAGATATAACGTCCTGAACGCGTCGGAGATACCTATGTTTGCCAGTTCTGGGCATTATTTTCATATTCCGGGACTCGTCTAGACATAACAAGTTCGACAGATTTATATTTTTATTAATTAAAAAGGGGAGAATATTTTTTTATTCTATTTTAATCCTAAACAAATTAAGTTCACATTTCTTTTCAGTTACATATTTACATTTGCATTTAACTGTACAGTAAACTGCCTGACCGCAATTAAACCAGGTCATAAAAGACTCACCATTCAAAAATTATTGTAAATCTGAATATTTCATAAAAATGGATAAAGTCTATTCTAATCTAATCTACACAAGAAATTGAAAGAATAGCTTTTACAAAGTCCTGTAGATTGATGATGAATTTACGAGTTAAGTGCCTTCAGGCGTATCTAAAGAGGATTTAAAACTAAGACAGTTTTTATAACAATTTAACCGAATGAATGACTCGTTTTTTATTAATACAATTGCTTTTCGGCTTCATTCTACAGTACAATTGAAATTGAAATTATCTTTTTCAAGTCTTTCGACTAATCGGAAGAATTCTCAAAAAAGAGAGGCTGTTTTGTCAATACACACGGTTTTTGGAAGATGAATAAAAGCTTCTCGGGAAGAGCAGTAGAGCTATAAATAATTGCAAGCCACATCTGGAAGTCATACTGAGCATCTCCACCAGCACAACGTAAAAGGAGATGCAAAAAACAAGAATAATCAAATAGGTAGTTTTTTCTAAGGCAGAAATTTACTTATGGGCTTTGTTTTTTATTTAGGTGTTCGATACTTGCATTTGTCATAGAAATTCTCGGATTTCGCATTTACATTTCCCAGAATGTATCTTCTTTTAATTGTTATAAAAACACAAAATCACAGGGCCCAAACACTGAAAAGCAAAACCATCTAATGGTAATATGAACTTTCCCTTAAAATTGGTAAAAATAGTTGTGAGTTTGTTTTTGATCCAAATATTCACCATTTATTTTCAAACACTTAATTTCTTTTTCTACACCTTCCATAATTGTGAAGACTCTAGCTGATTTCACAAATCACCTAAAAACCGTCTGGTGTGGCACAGAAAAAATAATCTTTCACTGAATAAAAAGTTCACACCGTTCAACAACAATACCATACTTTTCATTTTGTATACGTGTTTAGAGTGCACTATACAGGAATGATTTAATTACATTATTTTATTTATTTTATTTTGAATTATTTAAACAAAAATAATACATTTTTTAAGGCCAAATGAATGTGTTTTTCTTTTTAGCACTTTCGGCATCTTGCTATTTTTTTCCAATTATCTGAACTCCATAGCAGTAGTAAGAATAAAGCACCTTATTTCAGAATAACTAAATACAAAAATATTGTACGTATGAACTACATTGCATATGGGTGCGTGAGCTCTAAAACATAAATAAGGATGCAATAAAATAGTAAACTTTTCAAAATTCGAATTAAACTATTTTTGGAACTAAATACCTTATTTTTAATCATGGTTCAGATATACAAATATGCCAAGCCCATTCTCTTTTCCACAGAGAAGAAAAATAGTTGCATGTTTACTTTAAGGCATATTAACCTACAGTTTTAAGATGGTAAACAAAAAAAAAAAAATCAAAATTGTTCTTCAAAAGCTACCTCGAGTAGATAGTTCATTAGCAACAAAATAAAATCATAAAAAAAATAAAAATGTTTGATCTAGGGATCAAACCCCACCGGGGGCGCAGGAAAGAAGAACCCAAAAAGAGGTGTTTTTTGTACTTTATTCAATATCAAAGTCGAAAAATAAAATTGTGCTTCAATAGCTAAAAAATAGTTGGCGCAACAGGTCCGTAGGGACCCAAGACCTAGCTTCTCACAACCATTCGTTTTGTGTGAGTTTCATTTTTGGAACGAATGAAAGGGATCTACAATTTTATGCCGATTCCAAACGGCTAATTGAGAAGCTCTAAAGACAGATTATACTCTCGGATGTTTGTCAGACGTTCGCGAGAGGTGGCGCAGTGGGAAAAACCCTAAGTTGGAATTTGGGTTTTTGCGGGATTCGAACCTGGGACCCCTCGCTTAGTAGTCCAACACACTAATCACTAAGCCACTGCGCTTCAATAGCTACCTGCGTCTATTTACTGGCTATTGAAAGCCGTTTGCTTCGATAGACGCAGAAACGTCTACCAAGCAACCAGCCTTAAGACAAAATAGTCTTGTGAATTAGTGAATATTACAAATTTGAAAGAAGTTACAAGATACAGGAATTTAAGCTCATAAACTTATCGGATAGTTCGGTAAAATTCTTACCTTTTTTATATTAAAACCATTTCAAAATTTTAGCAATTTGAAAAAATATGTTTTGCCGAGACCTTTGAGCTTTTGACGGGATACATTTTGGGAATCTAGACACGGCTAAAAATATACATGGCAACCCTGTAGGTACCACAACCTCTTTTCCGAAACCCTACAAATAACTTAATAGCAACTGAAATATTTTCCAAACGAAAACATTTTATTTCTGTTCCTTTTAATAAACACGTTTACTTTGACGTATCAACAAACACGACGAATCTACGGGTTGGCCCTTTTTGGACGAAACATCGTACTAAAAGTAGCTGCAAATAACACACGCATGATTTGCATTCAGTGTTATCCAAAAACATACAAAATTAAAAAAGAATTACTCTAATTTAAAATTGCTATTAAGTCTATTAGGTACTCAGTAAAATAACGATTTTTAGTTTCGAATTTGTTTTTATTAGTATGGCGCAGTTCAGTTTAAGTAGACACTAAAAATGTTTACTACGAATATCCGGACTACATTTTTTCAAACCAAAATTACATTTGAAAACAAAATCCACCACGGCAACATTCTCCTTACCTAACACCTACTGCAACCAGTCAAATACACGATGCGCGATGCCGATTGCCTTCAAGTAGAATGGCTACTCCTCATGCTCACAGATAAGATACGACATTCAAAGAATCATGATTCCGTGTTTGTTTTGTAACTAAATGTAATTAATTTTGTAGTATGTATGTATGTTCTACTTATTTTTAATGTTCTTTTTATTTAACTTGTTTAATACGTTTCTTAATAGATTTTAAAACAATTTATTATTTTCGATTTGACGTTTTCTTCTCAATGGTAGGTATTCACAGAGACAACAGGTTGTGTTGCACACTAAGCGTTTGCAGCTTAAAAACTTTGCAGATAATCAACATTTGTGTGGGGTATTATTATATTTAGTTTAATCTTTCAGATGTTTATTTCTTTTTAATTTTTCGTTCAGATAATATATTAGCTAACAGTTTCGATGACACATATTTGTTATTCGCATGTGAAATAATTTAAACGTTTTGACGTAGAAATATTTCTTATCCAAATTGCAGGGTTGTAGTAAAATTATAGCAGTTAGTAGGTAAACAACGGTCATTTTTCTATCTATTTTAGGATTCAAAACAATTTTGTGTCATCTGATCAACATCAGTGGTCACAGTTTTAAGTATTTTATTGCCCTAAACAATGTTGGTGATTGACATGAATCACGAAACCTATCCAGCTAGTACCAGACGGTATATTATCTGAAGAAAAGTTCGAAGTTTCGAACTCATTTATTTACAAAAATGTTAGGAATAATCATTTAGTACTAAAAAGTTGATGAGTTCTATGGAAATTTAAATGATAAATTATTAACACTTCACACATCGGGAATTGGAAATGGGTGTGCAGGTTTCGTACGATTAGCTTGCTTATAAATTACGATCGGACCCGCCCGGCTTTGTAAGAATATTTTATAATAAAATACAAAATTTAACAAGAATGCCATTCTTAAAAAAATTGATTTAATTTCATTTAGTATTTCTACGGAGCAAGTCAGATTCATCTGTCCATCGAAGGAGAAGGCATCCCTTAAAGCCAAAGCCTAGGCATGTTCAGTGATGGACCCTAAGCCTTATTTATAAATTATAGTCGGTGGAGGAAAAAAGCCTTCCCAAAAACAAAGACAAAAACGACAACACATTTTTCACATGCAGTCGACATAGTTGCCTCGACTAAACTTTTGTGGAGCACCTACATCCTTTAAGTTATGCTCATTTATCTAAAACTCATTCGGCTTCGATGACAAGAAAGTTTTCAAAGTCGCTTACTGTTAACATTTTTATAGAGACGAACAGAGGACTAGAAATATTTAAACGGTTATATAAACATTTTAAATAATACTTCTAATTTATGAGCATACGCATAATTATGCTAAATTTGAGCAAAAATGAAAATACACGGTTAAACTATTTGCTTCTCTTTCTGTCTGCAAAAAGAGGAAATACATAACCAGCGTTGCCACTAAAATCTTTAGCAAATGTAGTACGTTAGCCAACAAAATGTAGAATTTTCAAACAAAATGTGTTACCTGTTCATTTAGCATATGTTTATTGTCTTTTCATACGCTTATGAAGGTTACCTCCCAGTATCCGAGTCCGAATCCGAAACTACTTCCAAGAACCGATACATATTAGTTATTTGCAGTTGGCTGCGGGCGAGCACAATACAACCAATGAGCAATAACAAACAAAATTGACTGTCAGCTGTCAATTTTGCTGATAGACAGAGTAGATACATCATGTCGTACGTAAATTTCAGCATTTAGTTGAAGATTTGCACATACTTTAGAGCGATGCCAAGTTTTTAAATCTATTTATTTAGCAAAAGGGACAAAATTGAGAACAAACTAAATGTTGTTCGTAAAAAAGTAAAATAGTTAGACGGATCTTAAGAAATGTAGTACTTTAGGGTAACGATGTAGTATGTAGTACGGCGTTATAACGGGTGATTTTTTAAGAGGTTTAGAACTTTTTTTTAAAAAAAACACAAAAAATTCGAAAAAATGAATGAAATATTTATTTGAATCGATAGTTTGAACCTTGCAATTTAATGTTTAAAGATAATTTCATGCAAATGTTGACCGCGGCTGCGTCTCAGGTAGCCCATCCGCTGAGTCCAATTTTGGCATACTCTTTCACACATATCGGCCGGTATCTCACGAATGAATGCATGGATGTTGGCTTCCAGTGCGTCAATCGAAGCGGGCTTGTCCCTATACACATTAGCCTTGGCATACCCCCACAAAAAATAATCTAATGGTGTCAAATCGCACGATCTAGGCGGCCAATTGACCGGCCCGAAACGTGAAATTAACTGTTCACCAAACTCGCCTCGCAATTGCGCCATTGTTTCGCGTGCTGTGTGGCATGTGGCACCGTCTTGTTGAAACCACATATCATGCAAGTCAAGAACTTCCATTTCGGGCAAAAAAAAGTTTGTTATCATCGCTCGGTAGCGTTCACCATTGACAGTAACGCTGCGATTCGCATCATCTTTGAAGAAATATGGCCCAATAATGCCGCCGGCCCATAAACCGCACCAAACAGTGGCTTTTTCGGGATGCATTGGTAGCTGTTGCAATGCTTCTGGCTGATCTTCACTCCAAATGCGGCAATTTTGCTTATTTACGTACCCATTCAACCAAAAATGAGCCTCATCGCTGAACACAATTTTTCGATAAAAAAGCGGATCCTCGGCCAGCTTTCCAAGAGCCCATTCACCAAAAATTCGGCGTTGTGGTAGGTCGGCTGGCTTTAGTTCTTGCACCAGCTGTATCTTAAAAGGCTTTACGCCCAAATCCTTCCGTTAAATTTTCCACGTAGTGCTGTAACAAAGGCCTAACTGCTGGGAACGGCGCCGAATCGACATTTCGCGGTCTTCTGTCACACTAGCTGATACGGCCGCAATATTTTCTTCACTACGCACAGTACGTAAACGTGTTGGTGGTTTAATGTCCAACAAAGTAAATTTGGTGCGAAATTTGGTCACAATCTTCCGAATAGACTGCTCAGAAGGTCGAGAATGCCGATCATAAAATGGAAACAGCGCGCGATGAACATTTCGAACCGAGCACGAATTTTGATAGTAAAATTCAATAATTTGCAAGCGTTGTTCATTTGTAAGACGATCCATGGTTAAATTGCAAACCAAACTGAAGCTGTTTGACAGTGACACAAGGTACTAAACACACGTCAGCTGTCAAAACCAGTGTTGCCAAAACCAAACCAGCTAAAAAATCACCCTTTAAAATCCACCAAATATGTAGCACAGTACTACTTCAAGTGGTAACGCTGTACATAACATGAAATGTTATACCAAATAAGGTCTGTTTTGAATTTAGTTTAGCTCTCCCTCTGGGCGCATCTGGGAGATGAGTCATAGTCGAAATACTGGTAGAAGTACTGCCCAATAACGGTTCGAGGTTTTTGTATTAGAGTTTGGCGGCAATTTAACATGACAGGTTCCTTTCCGTATACTCCATGAGTCGTTTTGTAGTCCCTTTTTGGCCGCCCGGATATATACCGTCGATGAAATTTGGGTTTTTTTCTCTTCAGTATAAGGTTTTGCCAACAAGCTGACAAAAGAGTGCGTATGTGCCAGCAAAGTCAGTACAGTACAGATGAAAGGCATTATCAGGAGTTGAACGTGGTACCCCGCAGAGTGGGGGCACACCAGGCAACCCTTTGGTGTAACTGCCTTGATAAACAAATAATGTAAAATTGTAACCTATGTAAATTATTCTAATTGTATTTTCATTTATAAAATTGTAGATCCTACACAATTCTATAATATGCACTACACATTCACACGACTACTCATAGAAGAATAAGTCGTATGAAATCGTTCATTTAAGTACACACGGCTAACCACAGTTACCTTGTTTTAAATAACAGTTGTCAGCATGTATATCAGTTTTGATTTTTGTGTAAAATAACAAGCATCGTGTGATTAACACTTTCACAAAAAAGAAAAAAAAAGAAAACAACAACAACAAAAACAACAAATATTATTTCTTTGCAAGGTTTGTTTAACTTTTTATTTTATCTCTCACCCTCCCATATATACACGCATAGCGCCTTAAAATGAAAACTCGCTTCATTCTTCGATTTCTTTCAGAAGACGCCAAAGCCGAACAACGAGAAGAAGACGAACACTACGTTACCGACCTTCAAATGTTAACCATCGAAGATTCTACCCTAGAACAAGTACCGCCTCATTTGGAGAACCTGCTTAACTCGTCCGATATCAACACATCTCAGCCAACCGACTTGCTGTTCGCACTAATTTACGGCATAGCTTTAGAGTGTTCCTTGGCGTCTGTTGAAGAGGTTTCAAAAACTATTAACCGACTAGACCTCAGATCGTACCTATCAACATTTCATGTTCGAAATGTCAGATTGCTATCGAAAATGCCACAAAACATATACGATGACAATAAAATGGCATACACGCTACGATTGCAATTAATTTACGACGAATCTGCCACAGTGTGTCTACTGACGGGAATCGTAAACGGAGACTTCCTTTTTCTTACATTAACTCCAGATTGTGGCGATGCAGGTGGCAAAAGTGTCTGTCTGTCGATTGGGCGCTACGTTTTGAATTCAAAAGGGACACCGTTCGGCAGTCGATTTAGAAAGCTGCACGAACTGTCATACAAGTTGCGAGAACAAGTGATGATTCCGATTCGAAATCATATGATTAAGAAGGACGGTGGACTGTATCTTTATCCCGGTTTGGATGGCCTGCCAGACGAGTTGTATCCATATTTGTACAAGTACTTGAACGTGAATTCTTTAAAAAAGGTATCGAACGTTTCAAAACGGTTTCGAGATACTGTTAGATATTATAAAAAATACATCTTAAAACGAGCGTAATCAGTTGGGGTGATTGTGAATGAACTTTTTATACCGCGCAGCATTCAAAATAAAGGATGCCTATTAGTTTTAACAAACAAGTGAATTGAAATTAAATAAAGAATATGCTTTTCTACATTTAACTGATGCTTTGTGTTTTAATTGTACGGATTGTCATACGGTCATACATTGGAGGCCACAACCAAACAGCATTTTTGGTAGCAAATGTATATAAAATTGCTTGCTGCTGCGGTGTGCGGTCGGACTAAGACTTATTTCTGCTTTTATTTTACGTTATTTTTTATTTCTATAATGTGCTTATGGTTTTGTTTGTTTACTTATTTTGGTTGAAATATGTTTCAGATGCCAAGGACCAGGAAGAGATCCCTGCAATTGACGATTCAGTTGGTAGGTACTATGAGTTTTATAAGTGACACCAATAACTTAGATATTAGAAAGATGTGGGAAATGCGTAGTCAATTGGCTGATTTAGAGTCCCTTTTTGGGATTGTGAACCTCGGTAAATTTCTCTAGTAACTGGTTCTGGGTGAAGCAAGCCTATGCTTGTAAGTTTATTGGACTTTTTCACACAATTGTAGGTCTTTATTGGTCGGCGGGCTAGGAAAAACTCACTTTTACTTTAACAACAACCGACGCTTGAATGACTATCGAGGAATAGAGTGGGAGTAAAGTAAAACGAATGATGTGGGATGTGTTCTTTAAAGCTTTTGGTTTCTTATTAGTTTTTATTTTTTGGAGGTAAGACCCTCACCCGCTCAACCACTGCGCCCAATATTATTGAAAACAAACTAATGGTACCGCATAGTAAATTTATGTAAGGTCGTCAATCTTCCACGATTGTCAAATACTGAAAAATGTTGGGCAACCCAAAATGACAACTAATCGAAACGTAGACGCAATGGGTCTTACTAATGTGGTATTCGATTGGGCTTCTTCAGATTTCTCTCAGATTTCAGATTTCGTGTGCCTAATCGAACATAAAAACGTCACTTGCTCTTTTCTGTGTTGATATTCTTGCGATTTGAATATGTGTAGTCTTCGACACTTTTCTAAAATTTAAATTTTATATTAAAACATTCGAAATTTCCGTCCCCATTGATTTCTATATATATTTATACATAAATTATTTACAAAAACAGATTCAACCGATGCTATGCTTTTCTTTGCTGTAGAAAAAATCTGAAAAAAATTTTCTTTTTTTTTGTACCAAACGAACGTAAAAATTGCACTGAAAGCAAAAAATGTTCTTTGAGAGCGCACAATCGAATACCACACATAATAATCATTTTTAACCTTCACACTACGTATTTTGTAGGTCACAATATGCAATTTTGTATGGAAAATTTCGCCACTGTGAGTTAGACAAATTTAGCCTAGACACTAGAAATGATTATTAGTATCGCGGAATATGTTTTCTAATATAACAATCACAGATGGCCTTTCCCTACAAACGTTTACGTTTATAAGTACTCACACAGCTGTCAGTCGGATGAACATGCCAGCATAAATTAAATATTAAATAGACCGACTTAAGATAGTTTCCCTACAAGCTGTAAATTAGACGCACGCATACACTTGCACATAGCAACCTGACAGATGACTGACAGTTCATTCTGTGGTGAAATTGGAAAATATTCAAATAATTCAAAAAATTGGCCGTTATCGGGATGTGTTAAGAAAACGTTGGGCATGGTGTCGTGAATTTAGTACCAATTTGTGTTTCATTAAAACGCATTTTACAAGGTAGTCCATACAGTACAAGATGTTTACACTGTGGTTGTAAGCAATGGAAATCAAAAAACTATAGGGATTATTGCAAAAATAAAACGAAACCAGTATCTACAAATAATTATTTGAAATTTTACTGACGTTTCAACAATTTCTAGATCTAAGGTGTTGCATGTTTATGCACAATCTGGTTAACAATAGATCCCCTACATATCTCTTCGATAAAATTCTATTTGCTCAATCCACCAGCGCTCAAAATCTTATAATGCCCACGTCTAATTACTTGAACTCTTCGCGCCTTTTTTTCGTCCATGCAACCAGACCTTGGAACTCACTCCCGATCGCAACTAGGCAAATAATTGGAGCTAACTAATTTAAAAAATGCTGCACTACAGTATCTTTAATTATAATTGACAATAGTAACAATAATTTTCCCTGAAAATACCGGGCATTGTCCGGTCCGTCTCCCACCTTCTCTGCAGCCGCCCTGTCCTATTCAACCTAAGAATGACGTTACGAAACTACTTACTCAATGATCTTAGTGATCTATGCTACACCAGCGCCAGTGGCGACGCGTGAGTAAAAAGTGTAGGCGTTCAGTTCATTGAATTTCATTTTTTCTTAAATTCTTTGTGATATACCAACACAGAAAAATTACTTATATTCTAAGTACAGCCCTCTAAGTCCATATTTGTTCAAAAATATTTTAATGACATTTTCATAGAAAGAACCTTCTTACTGTTTTTCTCTCAAAAGTTTTTTTTTTTCAATGTTAAGCATTGAAATATCTGTCAACCTTTTCTGCCCTATTGTTGTTCTTGAATATTTTTTAATTTTTTTTTTAATTTAGATAGCAAAGTACGAAAACAGATTCTCCACTTAAATCAGAATTAACTTGATATTAATTTCATTTTCACACCTTCACTCGAAAAGAGTCAAAGCAATTTCATCCACCCAGACAGAATATCCTATTCACCCAAAACATCATATACAAATTTCCCAATTCGTTCATAGCCTTTCAGAACTAACGTGAAAGCAACATAATTACTCAAGCTTTCTTCCCACTTTATCACACCAAAACCCAAAATCCAAGCACCATTCGAACCATACACAAACACAAATCCTAGTTGATTTCGTTTAAAACTGAGCTGAAAGGAAAAGTGGGTACGATTTGCGTTTTACTTTATTTTATAGCATTTATTTTTGATGGATACATTTCGTTTCCTACACATCTGAACGAATGAGTGAAAATTTAAAGTATGTATTGTTTTCGCTCGTGTTGCAGTCGCAGTCTTCCAGGTAGCGGGGTAGTTTTTCGTTTCGGTATGAATTACGCATGGGCTCAAGTGCACAAGAGACTCGGAAATTCACTAAGAAATCTACTGAAGTTTGGTTAGGACTTAGGGGATAAGTGGATGAATATTGGAAACTTTTTTTTGACAGGAAAGTATTTCTATCGCAGGTTATGAATTTGGCTCAAGTTCTCGAGAGGGTGACACGAGTTGGGAAATACACTACGACTAGACTGTAGTATGGACTTAGAGGACAAGTGAAAACATTTTTTGAATCGTTAATATTTACTCTCTATAAAACGAAACGAAATGAACAATAGGATGCGTCGCCACTGGCTTCACAGTAACCAGTAAAGGAACCCCTAAACACCAGTGGTATGCACAATGTGTGCTCTCTCTCACCGAGAGCCACTTTAACACGCATAACATAACCACAAATGAGACAAATGCTGTCAGCCATTTTAGAGAATTTTGATATAATAAATAAGAAGCTAGGCCTTCCTAGCGCCTAATCATTATTAACTAGTTGGCACTAGGCCTTCCTAGCTTCCCACAACCTTTCGTTTTGAGCGAGTTTCATTGTTGGGACGAATAGAAGAGATCTATGACTTTATTATTTGTATACCTACTGAGGGTCTATTTTCGTTCTGTGAAAATGTTTTCACCCTTTTACCGCAATTTCGATTCTCGTTCAACGAAAATGTGAAATCAAACTTACAAATTTTGTAAGTAGATCATTTTTTCCAAAGTCTTCGTTTGCAAGTGAGTATTTTAGTGAAAGTTTGAGAATCGAGAACCTACGAGTTATGTCGTACAACACAGTGTGCGATATTCATTTCACCAATATAGTTTCACTCATTGAACGAGAATAGCTTTTTAGTACCGAGTGAATCGAAAAAATAAAAGCAATGTGTGAAAGCGAATGTGAAAACGATTTATTTGATTCACTCTGTCGCAGATTCAAAATAGACCCCCTGATGTCATGGCAACGGATAATTTAAGTGAATCGATTGTAAATACTTATTGAATTGAACATGATACCGTTGTCATAACCCAAAATTATATGCTTTCAGTCCAAAAATATACACACCTGATAATGGCCTTAAAGATAAGATTAGCTTTGTCATCATGACAATTCATTGGGCAAAACGGAAGTCTAATTTTAGACTATAGCTACTTATACTCGTATAAATGTACTTAAGAGTTTCTTTCATATCAGTTGTGTCTATGTCCATGGTACCGCTGTAAACGCAGACTTTTTATGGTATAACATTGAATATAAAGTGATATGTACTAAGTCATCTTATAATCACCAACTCAACCCACTTTGTCAATCGCTGCATCAGGCTGTTTCGCCTCATGTTCTACCGGCGACTATGATGAGTTCATTCAATTTTGAAAGAATCTGAACTCAAGATCAAGACCACAGCAAGAGAAACAATCGAAGCCTCTATCTCTGCCTACTTAAAAAATCCTTTCACTTAAAAATGCGGTTTCCCGGCTGAAAAATCATTGATTTCTTATTGAATTTCGTTTGTGACAAGGCAATCCAAAATATAAGTTGAGTCTTTAATGTGCCTCAATTTTTAAAAACAATATTCGGGTATATGGATGCCTTGTGACACCCCATGCTATTGAATATACGGCAGTAATTGAAAAACATCTCAACCTCTCTGTCAGTGAAAGTGAATCCAAAAATAACCTGACCGTTTAACAATTTCCCACGTATACCTACTGATACTCCCACCTGCGTGCGAAACCCCCAATATTTAACAAGAACACCTTCAACTGACACCAATAAAACACCAAACCAACGGAGAACAGCACAAAGTGATTTCAGCCTCCTTACCAAATCATTACGCGTCAAATGTGTATTTGAGCGTTAAAGGAATATAAAGCATCAATTTAGTTTTTTTTTTGTGTTTTGTTTAATTCCACACGCAAACATTCCACAAAGAAGCCTAAAATGGACACGTATACACAGAAGCAGTTGCATAGAAGAACAACGTAGCTCTGGATCTGGAGTTTGGCACACATCGTCGAGGCCATCCTTGTGGAATTTTCTGCTCCCCTCATGGTGCTTTGAATTTCAATATCGAGCTATCAGTTGGATATTCTTTCGCTCTCACTCTTGTTCGGCCAAGGCGCTTTCTCTGGTGTGTCCCTGTTTTTTTTTTGTTTCCAACCGCCACCACCCGCTGGAGTGTAGTTGAAGTTCATTCACTGTATGCCATGTCGATTCTCGAGTTTAGTGCTTGTGCTCCTCGTTACCTAACATTCTATTGACGACAGCAAGGATGACACCCTAACCCAACAACGTGGCTCTGTTCGAATACTGCGCTCTCGTGGAGTACGCTTTTAACTGAATTTTTCATGTACACAGGATTCTTATCTGCTACCAGGCTACCACTATATGAACTTTGTTGTCCTTTTTGCTCTTGTGCTCTGTTGTTTTCGTTTTAGTTTTTGCCCCAAAGAGAAACTGAGAGCGTGAGCATCAGAGATTGGAATCCAGTTGGGAAATATAGGGAAAGGGTGATGCGCTCTGGGTCTCCTTTGTCGTTTATTTTTTATTTTCGTGCTGTTTCGGTTAATATCGGATTCCCATTCATCACTCTCTACTATGGCTCTCACAGAACTCTGAGCTCTCCGAAGCTCCGCCGTGAAGGGAATCTATTTTGTTCCGCTTAGAGGTGGTTTTGGCTTGTCATATGGACAGGGGTGGGAATCTTTCGTCACAGCAAGTATAAGGGCGCTTTCAGATACACACCGCATCAGGATCGGGAGGGAGCACGAAATTCCAAGACATATCCTCAGCCTAAGTCCACAGAGTGAAATTTCAGTTTCATTTCGAGATTGCTCCGATTCGAACGCGCTGTAAATGGTGTTCCTACTCGGTGTCGACGGATAAGTGTCCTCTGTACAAGAATCAGCCGTGGATACCCTACTGTCGGTGCTGGGCCCTTAGTTGTGGCTGCATACCGCTCTGAAAAAGTGTTTTATCACGATAACAACAGCGACCACTATTTGTGTTACCCTGCATAAGGGACGTGTGTTCCTTTGTTTCTTGTCGCTCGAATCGAATTCGTGGTGGTATGCGTGTGAAAGAAAGTGTTTAGTGCAGTTGGTGCCACTCCTAACGGAAATGGCTTATAATACCAAATATTTCGATGTCCTTTAGTTTCGTCGCTCTTGTTATATAACGACGTTGCCGTATACCTAACGGCGTGGTCAGCTAAAGAAAGGTTCCCAAAAAAGTGTTAGTGTGGGTGTTTCTGTAATTTTTTTTTCTTTATAATTCGGCGCTTCGTATTGCTATCATCCTGGATTACAAATGCGGACCTCGGAGGACGGCATCGTCAATGCGTAATGCTCTGCCCCAATCATCATCGTCGTCATCATCTGCGGCAGCATCAGCTCCATCATCGTCATCGACGCAAGCGACTGCAACCATCCATCATAGCCACCATCATCACCGGTTGCAGCTGCAACATGTGCAGTTTCAACAGCAACTTGTGGCTGCAACATCGATTGCAGGTGGCAGTTCATCATCGATGGCAGGTGGTTCTACGACTACAATGCGACGGACCCTAACCGTCGTCGCACCACGGTCAAGATGTCGCAGCCCAATGATGCTCTGCCATAGCCATAGCGATGGAGAGTTTCCAATGTACAAAGGTGAGTTCAGATTCCTAAGTGGGCTTTAAAAGTATACGACAGCGATTGGAGCTTCTTCTTATCAGATAGTTGAATCCTGTGACTCCTATACATAAGTATGTTATTCATAGGTCGGAAATGGTGCTAACAAGACGATTGTGCTTTCGGGTGAATAGGTTGGAGTTGAGATATTATTTTTTGTTGTTCTTCATATCTTATACCGTCAGGTGATTGCAGGTCAAATAAATTTCAAACTTTGGGGCTTCGAAACATGTGGTTGGCAGTCGCGTAGTGAAAGGTTGTGTTGTGAAGTACTGGAAATCGATTCCTTCGAATAAAAAAAGGTAAAGGTCCAGCGGAAGCTTGGTGATAATGATAATTAGGAGCTTTCGATAAAAGTCGCGGCACTAATAATTATAATATTTACGGCCTAGATTTCGTCAAAATCACACTGGCGAGGTTTGTCAAATAAAATTGCCCTTTGTGACCTACAAAATATTTAGTGTGAAAGTTGTAAGGCAAATTCACAATTCCACGGTACTTTTAAAAACACAATCTAATGGTACCTACAAGCTTCTCCCTTTCCTTTGATTAGGCCAAAACAAAAAACCAAGAAGCATAGAGCGTAGACTGCCGCATTTGAACGAAAATAAAAGGAAGGAAAACTTGAGTCTTCACTTATTTAAAATCAACCAACTTTCGGTTAAAAACTACCGAGGGATATTGTTAATATATTTAGCTGCTACAGAGTTAGTGGATTAAAAATAACCGAGTCAACTTGTCTAACGAAACTCGGTTATAAATAACCTTTTATCAATTTTGCTTGGTTGTAAATAACAAACTAACTCTGTTTAATTTAACGAACTGGTTGATATTTATCTAGAAACTTGGTTCTTAACAACGGATAAAGTGTGTTATTTTTAACAGAACGCATTTTACCTATTTATATCGGTACTATTTAACAACGAATAGACGGTGTTTTTCAACAGAGACTAGGTTAATTTTAAGCCGGTATGCAGCGCATTCGAATTGCATCGGAAACAACTTTATTACAGGTTGTCACCAGTTCTGGGAATTTCCAAAAAATACAGAACCTCTGGGTGGACTTACATGAAATTCTGTCCGTCTGTATGTCTGCCCATCTGTATGTCTGTCCGTCTGCACGTCTGTCTGTCTGTCTGTCCGTGTGCTCCCGCGGTCTGCAGCCTAAATGGCTGCCCTGATTTGGTTCACGGATTTAAAGTTTGTGGGCCTACAGTTCGGGTCCATTATTTTTTGCCCGGTAACATCAATACTTATGGTTCATACTTCCCATATAAAATGTTCATACCAGTTTCAAAAGGCTTTAACGATTTCAACCAAAATTGATATTTGAGCTCAAGTAGGTTAACATGACTACGCTAGAAAAACGAATAACGTTACTTTTGAAATTTGGACATATTTCGAAAACGGTCCATTCCTTAGGTAATCTGGTCATTTCTAATTTGAAATCCAACTCAGTTTTTCTCTATATTATCGGACAATGGATTTCAAAAAAAAATCTGGTTTTCTTTAGTTTACCTGAAAACGTTATGAATTATTTTGACCATAATGCATACTTAAGACGATTGCCAGATCTGCCAATATTTCCAGTTCTACAAATAATCTGTCAAAGAGCTGCAAATGTAGTGACAGTAGCGAACTACCTTACGATACAGATTGCCACTTCAAACGGTTGCCAGGTTTTGTCCCAAACTCTGACGATTTCATTTGCAGATGGTTTGCCTGCAAATAATTTATCTGACAACGTTATCAGGTAGAAAATTGCCAGTTCACACGGTTGGCAGAGGTTTGCTTACGGAACATTTACAGATCCGTTTGCAGGCATTATCAGACAAATTAAAAATTGTTTTTTTCATTAAGTGGTGAAGTCTTTATTGAGGATGGACACACAACCTCGGCGTCTTTGGACGAAGGATTGGGTAGCCCACTAACGACAGGAGGGATTTTACACAAACCTGCTCGTGGAATTGAGAGCTGAGGAGCCAGAATTGCATCGCAATTTTTTTTCGTTTGGACTCCAAACAATTCGATGATACTAAGTTTCATTTCATTACCTTATTGAATGTACACAATGCACAGAAAACGATTTTTAATTCCAGACGCCGAGAATAACAGAGGCCTCGATTTCAACAATCACTTTTAAAATTTGTTCCTGTGACCGTACTTTCACTTTCAACTTTTTTCCGATATGATTTTTACACTTTCGGTTTTTTTTTTTCGGTTTATATTTTATCGGCGACTGCGAAGGTGGTGGAATTTCAATTGGCCGAAATGTTGGATCGTCTGCATCATCCATGTATTTGAAATCATTTAGTTCATTTATTTTGCACAAATCTACAGAAAATAGCACCGAAACTTCGTCAAAAACCAAATGTCCCCCTTCAGCTTATTGCATATAAGCATCTAATCAAACTGACCTGAAATTGCATTGTCAGGTGGCAGCCTGGCAACTATCCGACAATGACTTTTCTACAAATATGGGCAGACAAAATTGCTAGTTCACACGGTTTGCTGACATTTGGGTCACATTTTCCATTTTTAGACCTGACAATATTGTCAGATCTGGCAATCATCTGAATATAGCTTTAGAGTAAAATTGATGTTTCCAAAATTATTGCGTCCTTCATTTTCAATTCGAATCACCGAAAGCGATAATTTTTAAAACTGCTCATATCTAGAGAACCCCATTTTCGATTGCGGTAAAACTTTAAGAACCAAGGAATGCTTACATTTCAAACAATATCTAATACTCTGTTTTCAGCTGAATAGTTAAGCAATAGTATTTTTGGAACCAGACATTGTAATATTTGTTAATGTTTTGTCTGTCGAATTTAACAAAAACCACTCTTAATATTTTCATAAAATTACATACTGAATAAGATCCCATACTTTGTGTTTGTCAAAATATTCGAAAAAATCTCTTTCTTTAATTATCTATATTTCCCAATCTATTTTTACATATCTACAGTATTATTTCTATAATAATCTCAAGGCCCCAATTTAAAAACGCAATAACAGCTACGAAAAACTTTTCTTAAGCTAATATTACCCACTTCATTTTTGAACCATATTGAATATGCACCTTAAAATAATTCAAACCGCACAATAAGAAACTCCCACTTCAATTGGAGCCCCACACACTTCCATCAGCATATTCGGTTTATGTAAACTCAAAAACAAATCTCTAAAATCGTACATATATATCTATGGCATGATATCGGTCTAATATGAACCCTACTTCCAATCATAGACACCTTAAATAGATCAGAATACAGAAACTCCTGTTTCACTCTGCCTTGTACTCAAAAATCTATTTAAGTGTAAGAGTTTTAAGATAGTACAGTAGGCGCCTACAACTCTCTAACCCGAACTTGCTACAATTGCCTGTTACTGACAGCTTCAACTTTTAAAAACTCACATTTTAATTTGATATGTACTGCCATATTAAGTGAATAACCTAAAATTGAATTTTAACACCACCTATTCTTATATCTTACGTACGGCTGCTTCTGAACTTCCAATTGACTGATCTAAACTTTCGACGAACGACCCAGTCTTGCACTTTATTTCTCAAACGTTCCTTATTTTTATCACATTAAATCATGTTAAACAGTCAACTGCATTAAAAAGAAACTAAGAGTGCATTACGAAAGGGGTAGCAATTAATTGCAAAGCAACCATAAATTTTCAAACAAATTACAGCCCGATTCTGGCAAACCTCACTGATACCTCACAAAGCCCTCACAAGGTGAGGTGAAATATATTTTGTGAGGTTTTCGTAAGCTGTCAGTATACTCACAACTTGTGCGGCTCACAAAAGCAATCGAAATTGTTATCTCCTATTGAGCAGAAGTCACAAACTTTTTTTTGTTGGGAGTCTTGAAATCACGGTTCCGGTGTTTATCAAATAACCGAAAGCTTCATTACGCACATGAAAAAGTTCCTTACGTTACATACGCGTGTACCATTTTAAACAACATTTTACAGGAACATAGATGTACTTTATGATGAGACAACATTGGTTCAACATGATATGCAAAGTACTGGAGGGATAGATTCAGATGAAAATTCAAGTGAGAAGAAAAAAGAGTTAGACGAGTCTACTTAAACTCCCTGTAAGACCAAGTCGAATATATTTTGAAATATTTTTTTTGAATTATAGTAAGAAACTTTTACAGGCGGAGATGCAAGAAATAATAATGTTGAAAGATCACAAAAGCTTTATGTCTTGTTTGCCAAAAGGGCGACTGAATCTGCCTAAGACTTAATGCCGGCTCCAAGGGTGCTTAGGGCCTCAGCCATTTTTTTCTTGCATCCAATGCATATGCCAATTGTACCCACAGATTGTTCGTCCTTTGGGGATTTGTTGGATCATTCTCATTGGACTGGTTCTCCGGATGGCTACGCAAAAATGATACGAAATATTCTAGTTGCTCACTTGTAGTTCTTATGATGTGGCCGAGAGGTTACTTCTAAAATAAAGTATACCATGGTTTTATTCACTTGAAAAATATATATATTACCTTCCATTACTAATCCAATTGTTGAAACTTTTCAACAATATTTGCACATTGACGCAATGACAAACAAAATTATATTATTAATCACAACAGTCAAATTCGAAAACTCATTGGATTCTCACAAGGAATCAACCTCACAACATCTTGTGACTTGTGAGGCCTCATAACTGCCGAATCGGGCTGATAGTTTCATTTTAAAAACATAAAAAATTAAAAAATAAAAATAAAACAGTGACAAATAGGCTTCATGATGAGCATGGTTCTGCAGGATGAGGCATGAGGGTAATTAAATAAGCCGCCCAAAAATTAATTCGAACTAGCGCATAGAGTTTTTTGTTCTCTTTTTATTTTTGCGGGAACCAAACCGTTCGTCTTAAGAATAATTTCACTTTCCTGTGCATAGAAAGGAAAAGCCTCGCGAATAATTTTGTGTCCAAATTCGCTTGTAATCAATAGGTCTATTGGACAAACAACTTTTCAAGTTAACTTCTTAAATTTTAATAAACGAAATGGTATCAGAAGTAAGTTAATTTGTATTTAAAATATCCGATCAGCAAAACAGAAGTAAGTTACATTTAAATATCAAACGTAAATTTCATGGCCTAAAGAGATGCAACTAAATTCATCACAATTATGCATTTCATAAGTTATAAAAACATGCAACACTTTTATCTATTGAATAATTAGGTGTGCCTCTATTTGGGTGATATTAAAGTCAATTTAGTTATAAAGCATTGACCACTTTTGACCGGTTTGCAATTTATTTTCCAGCCATATTACACGCAGTTTAATATTCTTCGCAACAATACTAACAAAATAACACAACTTAGTTTAACTAAATGTTAATTTTATTTTAAACTCAGCTGCACCTTCCAAACGGTTTCCTCCCTCCACTTGTGATAAAACAAGAATTTTGCAAATGAATCATCTCAATAATATTATCGAAATCAATGTAATAACATTTTGTCTACCTCTTCCACAGACGCCACCACATTAAAGAAGCCAATGAAAAGAATTATTCAATAATTTCCATTATCTCATTCCCAGATACGGAAAAATACTTGGCACCAAGTTGTCTGAGGTCTGACCTAGAAACAGAAATCCCCTCTTAGCCCATCCTCGTTTCCGCATACAGGAATCTATCTACCTCTCACTTTTACTTCTGTGACTCACTTTAGTTTGAAAACAAACAAAACGGTGGCCGTTATAGACACCACTCGATGATGGTTACAACGTTCTGCTATTTTCAATCCCTATTGGTCATGGTTGGCAAACCCTTTCCTTGATGTTTTACAACCCCAATTGGTCACTCAGTTGTACCTTAATCATATTCTCAAACCTTGCAGTTAGTTTTTAAACTCTATACCGTTTTTTGCCCGTTTTCTATGGTTAATTTTTGCATATCCTTGTTATTGTTTGGCTGGAGCTTACAATCGATTTGTAATGTTTTTCTTCTTGATTATATTTTGGTTAGGTTCCAATTTAACTGCACGTGTCTGTGTGCTGTTTCTCTTCTTATCATTTGCATGTGCAGAAAATGCACCGTAGCCAACCTTGACTTCTGTGCTATGACCTGCCAAGAATTTCCATTTCGTTTTCTTGCCAAAAATCTGTGTGAAATTTTTCATGCCATTTGGTAATTTAAATTTTAGCAAAGATACAAACCAATTTAATCCATATTGGATTACTAAATATGAGCCTTCAATTTATTTTGTTACTAAAAAAAAAAATCAATGTCAATATACAAACAAGATATTTAGGTATACGAATCTATTTCGTCGCAGAATTAAATTTTTCGAATGAGTTTGCCACTGTAGTCGCATTTGCCAATATAATCAATGTTCGTTATTCTCTTTGGAATTTCACAAAAAGTAATTTCGATGACTTGAGGGGGATTTGCGTTACCTGCTACATAATTAAATCGTTTTCCAACGATGGATATAAGGAGATTAAAAAGAAGGACAATATTTATCTGCTGACGTTACCGATGAAATACATTTCGAAATTCGAGTAAAGCTCTCAATTAAATTCGTATCTTCTGTATTGAATTGGAAAATTATTTCGTGCTGTTTGGTTAAATTTTTTACTGTCAGCAATATTTTAGGTATGCTACAATCCGAAAGCATGGCCAAAAATCTCATTATCCCGACCGGATACGATATTTTTGCTTCAAGAAACATCAGGCATACTTGTAGATTACTCAAAATGAATCCCCAAAAGTGAAAAGGTGGATGTTGGATTATTTACATGCAAAAAAACTGGGAGGTGTCGGAATTAATTGAATTCTCCCCTGGGGACTTTAAAACATCAAACATCATTCCGTAAGTAAGTACATTTTGTTCCATGCAAACACAAACTTTTACTTTACTTTCCATTCGTCCCAAAAACGAAAAATTAGACAAAAGGAATGGTGTGCCTTGGATTCTGTATGAACCTGTTGCGCCAACTATTTATTTCTACCTATAAAATCGGGCTTCAAGTCCTTGGCGGAGGCACTTAAACAGTCAATTATCTGCGATCCCTTCTAGTTGTTTATACTATTCGCTTTGGCATCGTGATGGCTAGCCACAGCCTTTATCATCATCTCGAACCTGGTGGTTGGGATTCCAAGGTCCCTTTGGCAGTATCGTCTCTTCGCTCTATATGACCGGGTCAAAGTAATCGACAATTGGATGCGGTCAGCGACATATTGAGCTCTTGGTGAGCAATCCAATCATATGCGGCTTTGAAGTCGATGTAAATTTATTGGGTTTCCACTTGAAATTCGTTGAAAATATTTATTCTGTGTACGTTTGCCCGTTATTAAAGAAATATTTTATGTAACATCTCCGGAATAGGGGCACAATCGCAATTCATTCTCATACTCGTAGATAGACATTGTTTTGGTGCAAACAAGTCATGTCCTTTCATATTTATTAATATAGACAACGTATAATAGAACAAAGAAACTCCACTTGCCAGTATGATTGACAGAAACTTTTATCCGAATCATATGGTATCCTTATTTTGATTTATTTCTTGTACTTCGAAAATTATAATTAAACTCATAGACTGTCCGCAACGCAAACTTTTTTTGACAGGTCTTATGTAGTATAGACAGATCAGTGACGAATAATCATTCGTCTTCATCTCGACGGATGAGTCAACGATAAGAGGTTTGTTTACGAAGTCCATATGAAATTTGAAGTGCTTTTATGTAAAGGAAATTGTATGTTACAACGATCATTATTTCCACTTGGTCTTGCCAATTTTGTTTTATTTATTTCCATAGCCACTTAAGTTGTCAATTAGTTCTATATCCTTGTTCTTATTTCTGTCAATAGAAGCGTTTTACGACTACCTGACCTGCAGGAATTGACTTGAATATTTAGTTTATTTAAATAGTTCCATGTTTGCTACTGGGGCGTATACGTAATATTTATTTTTTTGTATTTGATGTGCGATAGCACATTTATCAGGGAATTTTTTGAGGCTCTAGGTATTTTGTGACTGAAGAACAGTAGTAGTCAAGCTATTTAAGGCTGGGTGGCTGAGGGTAGACGTTTCTGCGCCCGATGGGGCTTGCAGGGCTTAAGAGATAATCGACCGGAGTAAACGGCCTTCAATAGCCAGTAAATGGACGCAGTTATCTGTTGAAGCACAATTTTGATTTTTTTTGCTTACCATTTTAAAACTGCAGGTTAATATGACTAAAAGTGAACAATCTTTGTGGAGGAACAAGCAACGATTTTTCTCTAACTTAAACTTTGTTGAGAATTTATAGTTTGCAGATTTTCCCTCGCTGGGCAAACATTTTTTTTATTTCGTTTTGTTTGGGTTTTCCGATAGACACATAGTATTCTTGCTAGTTGATAAAGTCGATGGAGCAACAATGAGATAAACGTTGATAATCCGAGAAACATTGATATGAGAGTGGTTGGGAAATGGGTAATGATTTTTTTGTTTAAGATGTATTTGTTTGCTTGTAGAAGTATGAACCTGGTTTCAAATATTATTGATTTATATTTCCGTGGATAGGCATACGTACATTATTGGTGTTTTTAGTTAGATATTCTGAAATAGGGTGCTTACTACTTACTACTGCTACGGAGTTCAGATAATTGAAGAAATAGCAAGATGTCGAAAGTGTCAAAAAGAGAAACCTTATTAATATAATTAAAATAATATAACTAAATCATTTCTATATAGTGGATACTCAACACATACTATGTTATGGGGTACACTATACCGTACCTAAACCGTATACAAAATGAAAAGATTGCAATAAAAAACTGGTATTTTCGCTGAACGGTGTCGACTTTTTATTGATAGAAAATATTTTTTCGGTGTCAGCCAGATAGTTTGGTAGGTGATACGGTCATTTGTGAAACCAAAAATACCCTTCATCAGCTAGAGAAAACAGTTATGAAACAAACTATTTTTACCAAATTAAAGGGGAGCTTCATATTACACGTAGTTTTTCTATTTCAGTGTTTGAGACTTGGGTTTTTCTTATATTTATGAAAATTGAAGTTGGTGATACATTCCGAGAAATGTAAATGAAAAATCGAAAAATCGAAATCTTAGGGCAAATGCAAGTATCGAACACCTAACTAAAAAAGAAAGTCCATAAGTAAAAATAGAAAAATGCCCTGTTTGATTATTCTGTTTTTTTTTTTGCATCTCCTTTTACGTTTCACCTTTACTCCTGTAAGCTGTCTGGTTAAAAAGTATAGAAGCTTAAAAGTAGTACTAGCACCTCCTATTCTGTTTCTTTTCGCTCGACGCTAAACTCTTAAAAAAAAAAAAATCGTATGACTACATAATTGTAATGGAACTGTTTATCCTTATAATGGAATGCTTATGTTGTTAAATGCAACCGATATAAATAGGTTAAATGCATTTGCGATTGGATTTGTACGTTATTCGTAGAAAACTGGATATCACACACACTATCGGTTTCAGTCTATTCAGACAGAGTTTGCAGCACAATAGATCGCCCTAGGCAGCCATCTTGTCCGTTTTTGTTTTGATTTGTTTTGATTTTTTGTGCATCGAGTTCTCACTTTGCAGTCTCTGTAGTCACAATTGTGATCATTATGGGGGAGGATGTGCCGGGATATTCGAATTTTTTTGCACTAATACATGTAAGCATGTTAACATGAGCTAGCTAGGAGTTCATAGCTGAGGGACACCATCTCTTAAGTCAAATTCAGAGAAGGCAGGAGTAGCTAAAAAATAACAAACAACACGAACACGGTTGAAACAAGTACTCGCTCACGGGAGAATATTCAGCGACTCGTTTGCTTCACAGTTTTAACCGTATTCACGAATACCTAACTGTTGTAAAATCATCCCTTATTTTTTATGAATGAGTTACTAATTTTGTACTAGTCTGTTAAGGATTATATACTGCCAGATAATATATCAGAGCACAAATACCGTCATACTAACTATCCCGGGCCACCCCAAAGCCATACAACTGATCCACAGTTGAACTTTAGTAAGCTCATTGTTGAGACATTTTTAGTGCAACCATTTTCAGGATGGGTGGCTCGCTTCACTCTCACCAAAGTCACAAAGGCTGTTTTAAAAAAAACCGCTAAATCGCTAACCTCCCTTGAAACGCTTTATAGGGCCTTCTATTGAAACTAAATGGCAGTCCATATGTAATAAGCAACGAGCCGAACCCGGAAATACTATTGACGCATTTCAAAATACTTTTGAATCCCACTAGAAGCGCATTTTTCTTTCATACGCCCAACCTAATTTTCAAAATGATATTTTTAATTTTACAAATATGAGGCAGGGGAGTTCTTGAGTAAACTTACCTCCCTGTTCAACATAATACTAGAAACCGGAGTAGCTCCCCAGCGGTTTATAGAATCGTTAATCAAACTTTAGGGGCATATCATTGCTTAATGCTTCCTATGAAATTTCTACAGCCGTCCTGCAAAGTCTACTATAAATTGGATTGGATTGAAAGAAACAGTTTATTGAAAGAATTTCAAGCCGGCTTCAGAACAGGATACTCTCTCATTGACCAAATGTTTGTGTTAAAGAGTATTGCGGAGCCCTTTCTCGTAAGAAGAAAGAAATTATATGTCTTCTTCGTTGACCTCAAGGCAGCCTTTGACTCTGTGGACTGACATGCCTTATTCTATAAACTGTACTCGATGGGCAGGACAAGGAAGTTTGGGCGTGGCATTCAAAGCCTATATGAAATCACAAAACAGCAGTGGCAAGGCATTGACTCAATGTTTTCAGTCGTTGTCGAGTGTAAGGGAAGGATGTGCCCAAGCCTGTTTGCGCTCTTCTTCGATTTCGTGGGGGTGAATATGAAAGCGCGTCTCTTTTTGCGGATGATATTGTACTCTTAGCATACCCGCCGGAGTCTCTTCAATTAATGAGTAACCGACTATGGGAATACCTCGAATTGTGGAACTTTATCGTTAACTTGGACAGATCAAAATTGAGGATTTTTAAAAAAGGAGGAGGCAGATACTGTTTCAACGGAAAGTTGCATATCCATGGCAGTCTGATAGAAGTTGTTAAGGAGTACAAATATGTTGGAGTTATACCCACGAGTAATTTAAACATTCAGAAACACCTTAGGGCTAAGCCGAAGACTGCAATCAATGTAGCACGGAGAAAATGTCTCCAGTAACAAATTCATTGCTCACAGCAGTAAATATAAAGTGTTTAAAGTAAGAACTACTTCGATGACAAATATAGCGCAGACGAAATATCTATGATGTTTAATTTACGGGCTGAGTTACATGAACTAAACTAAATCCCCCCCTACTCTGGAAGAAAGCGAAGACATGTATACTATAGGTACATTTTCTGGGAATAAAAAAACTCCAAGGCCTTTTTTGGAGTGGAATTATTTATCAGAAAATCATATGCTCTTGTTTCTTAATGAAATGAACATATCTCAATTACACAAGTATTATAAAAACGCACTCCCAAGTAACAATTTTACTTCGGTAATGTAAAGGGTCCGCGATCTAACTTTTTTTTTCAACTAGTGCTTATTTGGCGAATGGTAACACTTAGCTCATGTCTGATTTGACAGATAATTAGTTTTATCCTTCCGCTGAACGAATATGGTTGTGTATACGCTTGATGAAATGACCATCCAATTCGTTTTCGCTTCGCTAAGTGGGCCTGCGATCGACTTAGAGAAGATGCCGATTTTGCCAAAAAAAATCATCTTTTCAGGTGAAGCTCATTTTCATCTTGACGGGTATGAAAACAAGAAAAATTGTCGCATTTGGGGCACAGAAAACCCGCACGCATACATTGAAAAGCCGATATACCCAAAACGAGTCACTGTTTGGTGCGGAATTTGGTCCAGAGGCATAATTGGCTTAAAAATTGGACCGATCGTGTAGGCTACTGCATGGCCAGCCGAGGCAGCCATTTGAATGAAATTATTTTCCATTTCCATTAACCGGAAGGATTGTATTCAGTAGTTTTTTTTTTATAGCATTTTCAAAAAAAAAAGTTATTTGGCGGACCCTGTACTATCGATGCTATTTCCCTTTCCGCAATAGGTACTAACTGCATAAGGCCTACAGGAAACAAATCTGTTGCACTTTTATCCAGGTAGGGTATTACCGAAACTTTATAGAAGATTTATAAAAGCACAAAATATGAAAAGAAAAATATATATTTTTTTTAATTTTTATTTTCTTTAATATTTTAATTTCTGGTTTTTTTTTTAATAAACATTATCTAAAAGACTTCTTGCAATTTCCATGTAGTAATCGCATAATTATTTATATTTTACTTACAATGGGCCGCACTGAGAATCAAACACAGGTCCTGCTATATATTTGGTAGTCCAAGGCACTACCCCTAGACTAATTCAGTAGCAGTGGTAAATCTGAACTACTTGATACGTTTTTGAGTTTCGTTAAGACTTCCAATCGTAAGTGATTGACTGCATGACATTTCATTGTTTCTATAAAAATGCGTCCTGTCAGAAGCTCTAAAGAAGCGTCTCGAAAGCGCTTCGTACCACAAGCTTTACCGAAGCAATTCACTTTCCTCGCACATTTTCAGACGTCTTATAGAGATCTTACCGAAACTTAACTTCATATCCCTCTATAAAGCCTGTGTATACTGTATATATGCTTCGCAAAGGACGTACAGAAGTCATTTTTCAAACAATTATTTCGAAATCAGTCTACTTCGGTTAACAAATACTATAGGCGCTCCATCGAAGCGATTGCCTACAGAAATTACAAATTTGAACCTTACAGAAGTCAAATTGTTGCTGGGCTGCCATAGAATTAAGAATGAAAACTTTTAATGGCCATTAAAATTTTCGTTATTATCAAGTTTTACAATCAAGTTTTATGATAATTTTGGAATCAAAATCATATCTTTATTAGTTTGTTTTTATTATTTTACTAATATATTTTTATTTTATTGGCTTACTCTTTTTTTTGTCAACCAGGCAGACTGCAAAGCCATGCCTACATTTTATTGTTAAAATATTGTAGGAATTATGAATTCATTAATTAAAATCTGAATCTGAATCAATTAATTTTGAAGCATTTTTCGCCTCGAGGTGTACTCATTCCAGACACGAACCTTAACCGTTCCGCAGTAGATACCTTCCACAACTTTTGATTGTTTCGGTTCTGAAAACTTTGCTTTGCCATTCAATTTAAATCCATCTTAGTTGGTTAGGACTTTTATTTCGTTCAAAAATGTAGGTTGATACATTATGATACAGTTTTCAAATCTATTTTGGGTTTGGTCATTGACCGTCTGCCAGATTGACACTTAAGCTACCTACACAAGTTAACTCCATGTTTGCACACGAAGTCTCTCGTTGTGCACCTGCTATTCGCATCTCCAAAGTCCATCACAAGTCCTGCTGTTGTAATCGTATTGCTTATAAAAGTGCCTCCGTCCATTATCTTCAAGTGCACTTGACAAACTTCAACCTCTTAACGTGCAAAGCTCCTGTTTACACAAAATTATGAGCCCACTTATTTTGGAACTTTGGAAAAATTCTTCGCATTTCTCTTCTCTCTAAATGTCACGTGTTTGTGGTTAGCTACCACTTTTACAATCACTTTTATTGCGACAACGTAGGCTGATATGTCTTTCTTTCTGATATAAATATACTCCTAATCCTACATCGTTTTCGTTTCAAACGTCCGAAACGTGTCCTCTTCACCTGGGGCTATTATATTTCCAAAGTTGTTATGATGTCGCTAGCACACCTTTAAATATATCCACACACCGCACGTATACTGGTTTACTTACTATTTTAAGTGTTGCAGGGTATCGCTACGATAGTCATCATAGGGATGTATGTCGGCAGGCAATGTTAAGGTGGTCTTAAACGGTCGTTTGTTCTTTTTAAATAAGAACTTCATGGGATTGTACCCTCCTTATCGATCGAAAGAATGCGAGATAAATCAGGCCAATAAAAGAAAACTCTTTTCAATTGTTACTGGTAATTACCTTCCAAAAATACAGGGTGCATCAGTTCCGAATTGGGGTAAAATTCAGGATTCAATACGAGCCAAAAATATTCATTTTAAAGGTGGCTACATTACATAATGATACTCAAATTGGTTGCTACTGTTACAGTGTTATAAAAAAATAGCTTAGTGATGTCACTTTTTGGGAAAAACTTTCATTAAACTGAGAAAGTTTTTGAAGTTGCCTTCACCTCATACATGTTTTTAATTTATAAATATATTTATCTCCCCTGCAATTCCTTACAAACTGAAAAGTACCATCCTGTACAGTAGTGGAGCCAAAAAGGTGGCAAAAGTAATAAACGCAAGAAGTGAACAAAATAAAACAGACTACACTCGCATTGAGGTCGCCTGTGGTGCTGTTTTTGCTGTCATCGTTGAGGGGTGATAACTTAGATATACCACCTCCACTAGCCGGAGCATATTGAATATAAAATAGCTACTGCTAAGTGGTCCTACTGTGCCTGATACCTTTCCAATAAACTTGTAAGCTCCTCGATGCAATCAGTGTGGTACTTGTAGGTCTTCGTACCGCGTTCACAGACAGGCTGTCTATGTGTGTCAGTATGCTTTATTTTTATCCAGTTTCTTTTGTCATTTGGATTATTATTCTTCTTCTGATTTGGCTTTGTGCTCAATATTTTTGTTTGGTCAAAGGTAACCAATGGAGGGTTGGTCTGATGACAGACACACTATGAATTGTATTTGGAAGGTTGAAGCAGAAGAGCCTTGGTGTAAAGTGACGATTGCCTTACAATTTGCGATTCCGGTGATTGACGGACATTGTGTATTTTTTCTGGGAATCGTTACCAACGCAAGCTAGAACATAAAAATACTGTTTCGTATGGTTGAAATTCACTCTTAATTGGCTTGAGGGCAAGGAGTTCATAAAGTGTATTCAATCCAATTTAAAATGAAGCCTTATCAAACAAGATGTAAAAAGCTGTTTTTTGTTTGCACGAAAGTAATGCTGTCACCTGTGGGGGGGGTGGTTACTAACAGGCACGGACCTGGAGAGGTTTTACATTAAATATGAGTGTTTGCCTTGTGCTATTTCGGGAATTCAGAGCTGCTTCGTTATTTCGGCTAGGGAAGACTTAGTGCAACCACGTTAAAGGTAAAATTGCGGAATTTAAGGTCTCCTAAAACAGATATCGTTACATATCCATCTTTCTAAGACGCTAACTGAAAGTGCAAAGCTTAATGCCGAGGGTAATCAAAACAATTGATCTCTTAGATCAGAATTTACGGACCATTTACAGTACCATCACAGGCTGGAACTTATGTTTCGATAAGAAAACTTATACTACTTGGGATACAAGTGGACTTATACTTACCATTACACCACGGTCACATGCCGAGGTGACAGCTTATCTTGAAAGACTCCACTGTCTCTCTAAAAGCTGCGGTTTTCTTTTTTCAAGAATATCAAACATTCATCATACATCATAAGTGTTTTAATCATACATTGTATGGAATGTATGATCTGAAACAGGCCCCTGGTCCCCTAATATGGTGGTCAAAGCCATTTAGATACATGGGTCGTTTTTCAAAATGTTGCAATAATGTAAATTTTTTATTTATTTTTTTAATGAATCTCAATGTTACAATAAATTTTGTATTTTTTTTATCAATGAACTAACAAGTATATTCCGTTACCGGCAGTGTAGTTTTCCTAATATTTTGGATGATATAACTTAAAATGTCGCCCAAACTCTGAAATCCTGTCATTTTCGTAACGGACTTAATAATTGAAAAAAACATCGAATAAACATCTATTTTTATTGTGATTTGTTACAAACTCTCTTTATCAGATAAAATGCAACTTGAGTATATTTAAATTTGGAAATAATTTTAATAATTTTTAAATTTCTTCCTGATCTGAATGTCATTTGCGTCACGAAAACCAATTTAGAACATTATATTTTTTGGAAAATTGCTAGTTAAAGAATGTGTTGGGCCTTACCGTTATTTCCACCTAAACGAATTTCATTATCAGGTCGATTCCCAATTTCAAGAAAAATAAATAATTTTGTAGTTATAAGCAAAATCAAGTACTTTGTTTTTTTTTTGGGGGGACAAAGTGTGATGAAAATGACAAGAAAGTGACGCAGTGGACAATATTTGCCAAAATGAATTTATTTCGCAATAAAAATGTAAAGGAGATTTATTAAAACATATGAATTCTTTTAATACAGCAGAATCTTTAGACACATGATCAACGCAGGTTCTATAGGCACGATACTGTTTTTTAATATTAAATATGTGTCTTTTCGTAGCACTCATTTCAACGTTAAGTTTTTGGGCAATAACGTTTGTGCTCTCGGATAGTTTTACTTTTGTGGCTTTAAATTTTCTTATCATTTTCCCATTCCTCTCATACCTTTCTTTCCTAATCCACTCGTACCATTCCATGATTTAGCAGTCCGTTCTCATTCTTAGAAGTAGTGGTTTATCTTTACATGTTATACATTCGTTATACATTCGATATAAGAGGTGTTATTTTGGTATTCAAAGAAAAATGTAATTTTTTGAGATAAATGATCGGATGTTTATTTCATAATAAAGAAGAAGGTATGCCGTTAATAATGAAAACCAACATCAGCCAAATGGCCACCACGAGCACACATACAGGACCATATCCTTTTCATGAAATTTTCCATAACCAAATCGCAAAGTGGCTGCCCTATGTCCTCGATAGCTTCACGAATTTTATCTTTGAGGTCTTGAATCGACGCTGGGCTGTTGGCGTAGATCTTATTTTTCACGTGGCCCCAAAGAAAGAAGTCGCAAGGTGTCAAATCACAAGATCTCGGTGGCCAATTGTGATCACCTCTTCGAGAGATAACACGGTCCGGAAAAAAAAAACCCAATCAGCAAAGACACGACGTTGTTGATGATCGGACAGCTTGAGTTCTTGTGTTATCTGAACTTTATAAGCCTTAAGACCCTAGTGTTTATGCAAAAAACGGTGTAATGACGTTTGTGGAATGCCCATTTCCAAAGAACGACGAGGAATGGACAAACCTGGGTTTTCTTCAACGCTTTGGGCTACAGCGGCAATATTCTCAGTTGTTCTTGAGCGACGTGCACTGGTTTTATTCTTCACATCACTAACTTGTCCCAACAGCTCGAATTTTTGTACCAATTTCTGTATTGGGGTCCGACAAGGTGCTTCACGACGACCAAAAAATGCTTTAGTTTTGCGAACTGTGACTGCAAGATTTTCACCATTTTTGTAGTGAATTTTAATAATTTCAATGCGTTGTTGAAGCGTGTATCGTTCCGTTTTTAGTAATGGCGTAGTTTCTACTTGTCAAATGTCAAAGAATAAAAGCTTCAAAAAAGACAGCTACCGAAATAGCGGGTCATTCAAAATAGCACCTCTTATAGCAAAACCCTTTACATACAGTTCTTTTCGTCAAAATCACGTATTTTGCATGCGCAAGTTTCACGAGCTGCGATCGATGGGTTAATGACATAGAACGGCCGGTTTCGTGTAAAATAAGACTAGGAGCAATTACCACCCTCAACAGTATATTTCTTATACAAGGATAGTTGTGTGGCCATCAAATATCTTCTCTGCACTTTATTTTTATACCTAGTCACAGTTTCTTTCTTACCTGCAGAAGCTCTGCTTACATCATCCCTAAGAAAAAAGGTCTTGATCGCCTCCCTCATTTTTATATATTTTTCTGTCTTTTTAATGGACTGTCTCAAACGCGGAATAGATTTCAATCCTAAAATCTGTACTTTTTTAAGATGTTTTGTAGGCAAATGGATTTAATTTTTTGTTGTGATGATCGTTTAGTGCGAGCTTTAGATTTCTGCTTCACTGCGTCTGTCAATGCAAAGTATTTAAGTTATGTCGGTCTTAGACGTTTAGCTCCTGATGATGTGAGCGACTTAAAACAAGTACTGAGCAATGAATCTGCTTTCTTTTCTACTTTTTTTTGTATTTTTCTACTTTAGTTTCCAAGTTTTCCCTGTAAACTTTTGTTCTATCACGACGGATTCTCTTGCGGCCACGGGCTGAACTTGGTACCGCTTCTGGAGCCTGCGGAAAATTGACCAGAGATGATGGTGGTGTGTCACTTAAAAGAGCAGATAATCTCTTATTTTTTTGTCTTGAATTAGATTGGAGCCTCCTCCAGTTTTTCCTCGTAAGTCTTTGTTCTCTTTAAGTTTGCTCATGAATCGGGCGTTTCGTTTTATGGTAACGATCCCGGGCCTTTTGTTTTTGTAAAGCTACCTTTTCCGGATCAGCTTTTAACCGCTGTCGATACAATTTGGCTCTTTCTGCCTGCGTTAATGGCATTTTATGGGAAAGGTTTAGTCAAAATAATATAATACACTACAGAGAATAAGAAAAGAAAGTTTATGTTGTACTTTGCAACCACAATGTCATTTTCGTCACTATCACGTCATTCGCGTCACTTTTAAAACGTGACGCTGATGACTTGTGACGATAATGACAATTCACACTGATCACAGTAATAAATTATTGGTAATACAATACATACACTCAATTATTTATCAATTAGCTTACCGTTCACTTTTTCCTTCTTTCTGAAATACTTTTTAAACTTATTTTTTAATGATTTAATTTAAAAAGCCTCGTGACGCTAATGAGCTCCAATAAGCATACAGAGCATACTCATGCAACAGCCTTTATGTAACTGACGGTTTTTCCTCGTTTTAGTTTTTTTGATACGCTTAATGCGTGAACAATTTTCTGAGAAATATAGAGCAGTTATCATTTGAAAAAGAATGAGAATTTCAAATTAAAATTTTTAACGGAAAGCAGTTTCGTGACGCGAATGACGAAATATGGGGACACGTTTTTCTTGAATAAAAAAAAATACAAGATAATATTATTCTTAAATATTAATTAGTATTACTATTAAAGAACACATAAATCTTGTTTATAAGCTGTGCCAGTGTTGTTAAGCTCATCCAGAAATGACTGATATTTGATCGGGAAATTCGAATTACTGCGTTGGGGACACACGCCATTTAGTACAAAACTATTTGTAGTGTTGAACAATATTTCAAAATTTGTAAAATTAAAGTAAAATAAATATGTTTCAAGCTATGCTAATTTATTGCCATTAAATACAGGTTCTAAGTAGTATTTCAGACATAAAAAATGTTAAGTAAATGTGGTTTTATAAAGCAAATAAACTTAGGGGACATCTTATTGCAACATTTTAAAAAACGGCCCACATACTGTCGTTCGATGGGTGCGGTAGGTTACTTTTTAAGGTCGATATATCCTGTGACATCCCAATTGGGATACTCCGGCCTCGGTGGACCTGCACTCGCTTTGACCTGCCACCTTAAACTAATCTAACTTAACCTAGGTGAAGTGTAAAACTTACTGCTCCCAGTTGTATATACCCTCACAACGAGGAGCCGGGTACGCCGTTGCGATTTGCTATAAATAAGAACGTTCCTCGTGTTTCCTTTTGCAAACACCAAAACCCCTATTAGACACAAAACGTAGCTACACATAATGCAAACATGAATTGCAAAAACTAGATACCCGATGTTTGCCCTTTTTCTATTTACGTTCTCATTGTGGTGCTTTGTTCTCTCGTTTTTTCTTACCCCCAACTTAATAGAATTATAATTTTATTTTCTGCATTGTCTGTTCGTTTATTGTGTTATTACTTCACTTCCTTCACAACATATACCGACGGTCATACATGTCGACTTAAAGTAGCTTTTATTGGATTTGTTTTTATTTGTGTGCTCTCTAGTAGTTTACCTTTTTGCAAGGAAGAACAATGTTTTTTTATTTTCTTGCTGTTTGACGGTATAAATTAAATGCATAAAATAATGTAATTTCGTCGGTCGACATTTGAAAAGAAAGCAATAGAGTCCATGTTCTTTGAGGTGAACTCTCGTTGTGATTGTGAAATGTGTAATTCGAAGGAATCCGTATTCTATCACCACAAAGTGTTTCAAGTGGTTCAAGGATTTCAAGTGTGTACACTCGCTTGTACAGTAATAAATTATCAAACGCACAACAGTTGATTAAATAACCACAAAACGTCCCTGGCAAAGAGACGCAGTGTATAAAAGGCAGGGGCGAGCAGGAAAGAGGAGAATGTTAAATTTACGCCATCATCAGCACAAGCAGCATCACCACAAACATCACCACCAAAAAGAAGGTATTCACACCCAATTCCGCCACATGTAGAGTGTGTATTTAGTTAATTCTATTTATTCGGGATACGTTTATTGTATATATGTGTTTCGTTGGTTCTTTTGTTCTATTTACTCGACGTGATTCCTTTTTGTTGATTTTTGCAATCGTGTTATAATTCTGAGAACTCTATTGGTAGTGATGAGGGGGCGAGCTTCTTGTTAAATGGATGTATGTAATTAGGATACATCCTGTGTCGGTATTATCAAAAGAGATTTGCGTTTTCGGTGGATTTTTTTTCCATTCTGCAGCAACATTAGCAGCATGTGAGAAAGCTATGGTGGTGGCAAAACTGTTAGAGTTTCATTCCCTACAAAAGAGAACAAAAATAAGTAAAATGTAAACAAGGAGGAGTGTAGAACATCCTAAATCCTTAGACAAACATACGTTGTGTGATAAAGTTTCACCAATGAAATTTGAGTAAAATGTAAAAAGTTTTGCGGCACACTAAAGTGTGCGGGACATATAAGTGCAGAGAGAAGGATGTTCGAGTGAAAGTTTTCTTCTGGGGCGGAGGTCCTGTCGCATATGTGCTTAAAGGATATAGTGCATTTTTAATGCGATCAGATTCTTATTTGCTTATAGAGAGGTTTGCAGTGAAATCTAAGAGACGTTTAAAGGACTTGGCGATGAGATATGGTCTTAAAGTGTTTTGTTTTTGTAGATTTTTAAAAGCTTGTGATTCTGTTTCAGGAGAATGTTTGGTAACTTGATAAGTATGTATGGACTGAAAGACTAAACCATCACATGAAACCAAGGCTCTGTTTTCATAAATCTTTGTTTCTTTGATTTTGAGTTTGAGTTTTTTTTTCGACAAACGATTCATAAACGTTGGAGGAGTGAAACCTATGGCCAGATTGTGTAAGGCGAAACGATCAACGTTTTCGTGCGCACGAATGATTTGCCCTATGTTAAACAAGCAAATTTCTTCGTTCACATGAAAACGTTTGAACGTTTCGCCTTACAGAATTTGACCCCTGGTCTATATACATTATGAAATACAATTACTTAACGAGACCTTTAATTAACAAAAGGTAATGAACAATTTGGTTTTTAATGACTTTCCCCAGCCGATTGATTTTTTTTAGCTTTACTGCTTTTCTCTTTCTCTATTTACATCCATATTCCTATTTTTCTCTCTCTCTCTATATATATCTTTCCATATCTATCTCTATCTCTACATGAAACGTGAGGTCTTAATCTTTTAGCCTAAGCGGGGTCCACAATTTAAAAAAATTGCTAGTTTATTCCTTATTCTTATCTAAGTTAGGAGAGGAGGAGAGGAGAGGAGACTACTTTAAGTAAGTTTAGATGCATTAGTTAGAGTTAAACCCAAGCAGCTGGATGATAAGAGAGTTTAAAACAGAAAATTCGGTATAGCCGAAAGCGCTGGCGGTCTGACTAAGTTCTTAAAACAAATCATCAGAAAATACCGACTTAAGACAGTTATATCCATGCATGCGTTTCTTACGTTGAAAACGTCATGTGTTTCTAAGTATAAAACCTGGAATTTCCAGCTTACTTGTTTAACTTGGTAACTACTGAGGTACAGCATCATTTGCGCCCAATTTAAAAGCTTATTCGATAATGTAGTATCCATGAAAACTCAGGCACATATAGCATAGTTACGGTGACCATATTTTAGAATTTCTAATAATGAACAATATAAAATGAATCAATTTTCATTACAATTTTTAATTATTTAATTCTTTATTTTATTTAATAAACAGGTACTTTACAGTAAAACCATTAAAGAAAAAAAATAAGTACAACACACTTTTAGTACAAGATTACTTGTTTGCTCAAGCAGCAAGTTAGCACGTTAGCATTATCATTTTATTTATTGATTTATCGTTTTCTTAATGTTTTCATTATTGTTCTCAAAATTGTTTATGAACTACAGGACAAATAATGACCAACTTCTTAAATACAGAACTTTTATGTTTTTGAATACAAAAAAATTCATAATGAACATCGTCTTCAAATAAAAAAACTGTTCGAATGGTCACAGCATAGTTCATCTACTTCTTCCATTGTACCACTCTAAGTTAGAAAGATCCTTTTTTTTTACTTTATGGTTCATATATGACCAAAAAACTTCACGAATAAATTTTATTTAAATAACCCATTCATATATATGTTTTTTTCTTTCTTTTCAGGTAAGTTGCAATAACAATTTTAAAAGAATTTATTGATGCAGTGGTAAGAATTCTCTTGTATTTTACATGCAAACAAACTGTATTGTTGGAATTAAAGCCCTTTTGGCTTTGTTAAAGTGACTCCTTTAAATTTCGTTTGAGACAATTATAATTTTTTTTCGTAAAAGAAAGAAGATTGATTCAAATAGTAAAAATAAAGTGCACGACTGGGACGAACGAAACTTCCTTGTTCTTCAAAAAAGTTAGGTTGGTTGTTTTCTTATATTTTTGAGTAGGTAGGTGAAAATCTGAGGACCGATGAATAGTGTTAAATAAAATCCACTTTTGGGTTATTCATCTAATATGCCAGCCGTTTTCTAAGTTGCATATTTAATATGGTTGTAAACAGAAGAAGTAGGTAATATTTTATGTTAAAAAAAGTTTTGCGTAGCTGTTTTTGCATTTTTATTGGCATTAAGATTATTTCAAAAATATACCGTAGATATTTGAAAATATATCGGGAAATATAAATAATTAAACAAAATATTTTTTTTTCGAATATTTTGAGAAAAACTAAGTATTGAGAATACTGATACTATCTTTAATATTTATTTTGATCAAAATCTTAGAGCGGTTTTTATAAAATTATGTTGACAAATGAGTAACAAATTTTTCAATATTTAGTTTGAAAATTACAATTGCTAAACTAAAGCTGATAACGGAGCATTAGATTTTGTTTGGGAAGGGAGTTTTCGAGATATGAGCTGTTTCTAAAATTAGCGTTTTCGGTGATTCCAATTGAAAATTAAGGACGCAAGAGTCTGAAAACATCAATTTTACTCTATGAATTTTGGTCAAAATCCTTGGTACCTACCGTTTGGGGTAAACTAAAGAAATTTTTTTCAAAAACTTATTGTGCGATAATATAGATATATAGAAAAGCTGAGTTTTCTATAAAGTTAGAAATGACCATGAAATTAATTTTTGTTTTAATTGTATGGACCGTTTTTGAGATGTGTCCAAATTTCAAAAGTACCGTTATTTGATTTTTTAGCCAAAAGTATGAATATGCAGTCATAGTCATGGTAACCTCATCTTCTTCAGCTCTAATATCAACTTTGGTTGAAATCGTTAGAGCCGTTTTTGAACAAATCAAACTGGTATGAACATTTTGCATGAGACGTACCAATAATATTGAGGTTACCCTGCAAAAACGGCCCCGAATTATAGGCCTCCAACTCCAAATCGGAAGTTTGAACCAAATCCGTGCAGCCGTTTAAGCTGTGAGCCTAGGGAGCCCACAGACAGACGGACAGACTTTCGAGACCCACTTTTTTGCGTTCCTCTATCATCGTAATGTCAGAATTGATCAAAATCCCGAGTTCGAATTTTTGTAAGAATACAATACATATTTTTCGCTTAAGCAATCCAAAACAAATTTTGACATGACTGTAGCGTGCCCCCCATGCATGTCGAGTAATCGCACGAATTTTCATGAGAATTTTTTAAGACAAACGCGTTTTGATTTTTATATACCTCTCAGATTCTAAAATAACAAAACGAAACAAAACAATTTGGACTTATGACGCTTTGGGTTTGCCAAAGAGCCACGCGGCTCAGACTTGGAATAATCGTGTTATTTTTTTTCCTGATAGTTGGAATTTAGCAAAAGTTATTCCTGTGTCAAAGAAACCTCACCCATCTGTAGCAACTGATTTCCGCCTTATCAGTATTTTACCAACGCTGTCAAAGGTCATGGAGAGGGTTCTTGTTGACCAAATGTCAGATTATCTGGAACAGCATAGCTTGCTCTCAATTCATCCTGGTTTTCGAGCGCGTCGCAGCTGTGCTTCAGCTGTGATACAAATTTTAGATGACATACGATATGGATCAATTGGCCGTGCTTTGTTTGCTTGACTTCTCCACTTTTGAGTGAACCATGAGGTACAGTATCAGAAGCCTAAGAATGTATTTTTGCCTTAGTGTAAGGTCAGTGCGCCTCATAAGTAATTATGTACTTGCAAAATCGTGCATGATGGGAAATCATCTGATTTAGAGCCTTACTAACGGAGGTACCTCAGGGATCGATATTAGGACCAATATTATTCTGCTTATATATTAATGATCTGCCCAGTGTTTGTTCGAATGTGTCTTTTCACGTGTATGCAGATGATGCCCATAGGTTTATTTATCACGACCAATTGTACTGGTGGAGGATCTTTCGAAAATTCATAGCTGGTCCCTTTCCAATGGGTTAAACCTCAAATCTTAAATGATTTGATATCAAAAAAAGCGATGACATTAGGTATGTATTTGGTCTGCGTCGTTATGACCATATATCGCACCACAAGCTGCTACTTGGTTGTACGTTTCAACAATTTCTAAATCTCAGGTGTTGCAAGTTCATGCACAATCTGGTTAACAAAAGATCCACTGCATATCTTCTCGCCTCTTTTTCGTCCATGCAACCAGAATTTGGAACTCACTCCCGATCGCAACTAGGAAAATAATTGGAGCGTACAAATTTAAAAGTGCTGCACTACAGTATCTATAATTATAATTGACAACAGTAACAACAATTTTCCCTGAACATTCTTTTCGTTCTTACAGCTTTTCCTTCTCCCTCTCTTTCTATTTTTCACTCTTCTTACTTTAGTGTTTAATATTAGTTTTTGTTTATTCTTCCAAAAACATGTACTATAAAAGACTATGTTCTTATTTGTACTTTCCTTTATAAAAAAATTTAATTTCCAAAGATATCCTCGTTGCACACACAATATATCCGCTTGATTTCTGAATTTAATCCATCAAAATTAAAATGTCTGTTGACATTCGCATACGGCAAAAAGAAAATCCACTTAACATAAATAAGATAACTGCTGTTCCCAAGATTATCATCGCCATTCATCTTTTGATTGATGGATACCACGTCTCAGTTTTTATGATTCCTACTCTATCATCGATGAATAACTACAAGAAAGGAAAAACAAGAAAATTGCTGGATTACTAAGAAAAACATCAAAGTAGTGATTTATCTTTTCGTTATGAGGGCGGAGATTGTCAATACACTAGAGGTTTTGAATTCTACCTAAAGTATAATAAAATTCGGATAGCACTAAAGAACCGTCTATTATTTTACTACAGGGTTTTGAAAATGCTATAAAAAAAAAACTACTGAATATTTTATAAATTTTTTTTTTATTTGAAAGTACAATCCTTCCGCTTAATAATGGAAAATAATTTCATTCAAATGGCTGCCTCGGCTGGCCATGCAGTAGCCTACACGATCGGTCCAATTTTTAAGCCAATTATGCCTCTGGAACAAATTCCGCACCAAACAGTGACTCGTTTTGGGTATATCGGCTTTTCAATGTATGCGTGCGGGTTTTCTGTTCCCCAAATGCGACAATTTTGCTTGTTTACATACCCGCCAAGATGAAAATGAGCTTCATCTGAAAAGATGATTTTTTTGGCAAAATCGGCATCTTCTCTAAGTCGAGCGCAGGCCCACTTAGCGAAGCGAAAACAATTGGACTTTGTATGGCGTCATACCAAGGTCTTTATGCAAAATTCGTCTCAATGATGTCTCGGGTGCCACAGCAGCAATTTTCTCGGGTGTACGCACTGTTTTTGGCTTTTCACGCTTTGGTTTATCGATGAGGATGCCAGTTTCTTTCACTTTTTTCACAAGATAACGCACATACGGTGCTTCTCTTCTTCCAAATTCGGTACGCAATTTTCGCACACATTCTGCAACATTACCACGATTTTCAAAGTAATGTCGCAATATTTCCCAGCGTTGTTCAACCGTATACACAACCATATTCGTTCAGCGGAAGGATAAAACTAATTATCTGTCAAATCAGACATGAGCTAAGTGCTACCATTCACGAAATAAGCACTAGTTGGAAAAGAAAGTTAGATTGCGGATCCTTTATAATTATTATCCACAGACCTCGTTTAGCCAGAAATCAACTCCATGCGGGCTTAAACATAAGCCATAGCTCTTTTAGTTCACGGTGGAAGAGCATAATCCTTTTTATTCAAAAACACTTCGGTTTGAATTATCCATTTACTTACACAGATTATTGGACATCTAAATGAATATGGCGATTATTTGAATTCGGACAAATATTTTTTCGTATAAATCACTTTGTAAAGAAATTTCGGTTCTATTCTGTGAGCAAGTGAACTTTGCACTTTCAGCAATTGAGCGATGACTTTAAGACCACCAATTGTTGAACAGAACCGAGAGGATGCCAACCGAATTGGATGTCTGTTGCTGCCCTATAAAGTTTTTATGTGTCTATTTGTAGGTATTCTTCCGTCTTCTCTTCTTACAGTTGTTCTTCTGTTACAAGATACACCAACTATGTGCGCGATACTAATAATCTTGTTAAGTATAAAGGCTAGTTCTTACGAACTCACAATGGCGAAATTTACAATATTAATTTGCCCATTGTGACCCACAAAATATTTAGTGTTAAGATTAAAAATAATTTATAAGTAATTCTAAATACAACTTATTTTATATTTCTTTTTTAAATGCACACTCATAATAGTTTCGACATCTGTTGCCGGAAACACGAACCCAAAAATTGTGCTCTTATGTTTTTCGGCAATAGATGGCGCACCGTAGACCACTAAAGAACCCATCCACTGTCTCCCCTCCTCTCTGCCAGCAATACGGATTGTATCTTCTCCATCGAGGTTGCCCACCCACCCCCCCCAACGAGAACTAAATCATTTCTTATGGATTTAATGGCGATTTTGGCTGATCTTACCACATTAAAATGTCAATAGTTCCCTTCGCCTATCCACCTCCCGAAAGTGTTCCAAACGACTAATTACAACGGAAACAAGAATTTAAGTTTCTCACCGACACCAATTCCATTTCACCCTTTCATGTTTACAAATACTTGGCATACATTCGCCTTTCACCCACTGTGCGCAGATCCCTTGCCTTTTCTATTCCAAAACAGGAACTCCTTCCCCATGTCTTCTTTGGAGAAATCTTCCATCTGGTCAAGGTTTATCTGTGACGATGACAGAAGAAGATAACCAATTATTTTCCGCCGTCCTTTTTCGATTTCTCTTTACGCGTTTCGAAGAATCGAAATAAAGGACGAACCCGTCCCAGTTGTGCCATCGAAATAAATTGGTATTTCCCGTCACTGAGTATGGCAACATAAAACCTTTAGACAGGGTGGACTGCTGAGTGTTTAGGGAGACAATGGAGTTGCCCAAACTCAACTTATTTCTGGGAGCATTTGCAAGGAGAGAATAGAAACTCATTGTCCGTAAGGATTGTCAGAAATACCAAAGGATAACTACATTAAACATCTAGCTGCTTGATTGCAAACTGAGTGGTTGGTGGGCGGGATAAAATGGTTTATTTGAAATTTCCTGCCGAAAAGGATAAATTCCAGCACAAACACAGTTAATCGGATTGCCGTTACCAGGTTCCTATTTGAACAGTCACGAACACATTATACGTCATTGAGGAATGTTTCAAGGACTCGCATGAGTGTTGGCAGCTGACACATTTTTCCGAATGAAATTGGTAATTCCCTCAAACAAAGTTCGTCCCGCACGGCATCTATCTTATTGAAATCGAATTCAAAACATCCCAATTCGTATAACCGTCAACTGCTGTAATGGTAACCAAGTGTCAGGATAGGATTCGATTTTATACCTAATGCTAATCACGATTTCAGCGAGGCGAACAAGGAAGCGTATGGATGTTAAATTATTCTAAGCATGTCGTCGTAGCTGCCAAGTAAGAGCAAAAGGAGGTGCAGTCGCAGTCAGCTGCAAAGAAAATGCAATTCTGAGTGCAGAGACTGTTCCAACCATATACATTATAGCAAAAGGAGGTGCAGTCGCAGTCAGCTGCAAAGAAAATGCAATTCTGAGTGCAGAGACTGTTCCAACCATATACATTATACATTTATATATTACACATCCTCAGCAGCAGTACCGCCGACACTTGAGCACATCTAGCATTGCTTTATTATTCATGAAAGTTTTTCTATCTGCTGCGCAAGGAGTGCCTTTTTTCATTTTAATTTATTTTTAACCTCAAAATCGGCAGGATAATGATTTAGGACTTTGTTTTAGTTTGATGTAATTAAATCTTCTTTTGGTTGAATTAATTTAGCAAGGTGGATCTGATGGTGTTGGCATCAGTATATCCTTTTGAGGAAGATTACCCGTTCGCCGAACGAATAATGTAGACAAATCTCATCAGTCATTACGCAAGGTAATTGTATATGCGTATATGTAGGTATATAGGAAAGCACACACTTAAAAGTTACTCGCTTTGAGTCGGCTATTAAAGTTTGACATCGTATAAAGGTTACCCTTTGGCATTTTATCGTGCATGCGATAGTACAAAGAACATCGATGAGGTGTGGCAATTGAAAATATGTCACAAGTAACTGGGTGTCGTGGGCAGTAACTAAGGTTATTGGACTTGGATGTCGATGGCTTCCTTTATGGGGGGGGATTTGGATTTGCAACCAAATGGTGGGTGTTGGGATTGTTTGAAATCCTGGCTACATTCAACGACTGATTTGTTCTTGTCTAGTGGTCAACGTCGCTGTACAGCTCGTAGAGTTCGCTCTTATAATATCTTCTTTTTTTTAAACCCCTCAATAGTGGATCCGCTTTTATTGTGCTGCAGTAATTACGAGAAATCTAAATATGGGAAAGCATCTCGAAAAATTATCGAAATTAAAATTGGCTTTCGACGTGGTTAAGAAAAAATGCTTTAGGAAAGCTATGTTCGTACGATTGCCAGATCTGCCAATATTGTCAGGTCTACAAATGAAAAAATTGTACCAAGTGTCTGGCAGCCGTGTGAACTGGCAATTTTATCCACCAATATTTGCAGAGAAGTCATTGTCAGATAATTGACAGACCGCCATCTGACAATGAAACTGTCAGGTATCTGCCAATCGTCTGAACACTTAATTTTATCATTGTCAGACAATTGCCAGACGCTTAGGACATTTGCTATTTACAGATGTGCTGTGGTGCGTAAAAATTTTGATAACTTTCTTGTGCACTTAAACTCATTTGTTAACAAGCCAGATTGTATTTTTTGTCAGAAACGTGGATTTATAAAGAAGAAGAGTCCCTTTTTAGTATTGAAGGGTGTTTACTAATACCATGTAACAATAACGATTATGCAGCTGGCGGTGTTGCGGCCTCTATTAAAAGTGAGATAAATGTTGAAGACTATCGTTATAATTTACGTAGTTGTGATGTTTTAAAAGCAAAGTTCAATGACAAGAAGATTACTTTTTTCTTTGTTTCAACTTTGACCAATAACGTGTTTTACGAGGATTTAGAAAATCTGCTATCAAGCGATTCGTCTAATGACATAATTTTATTGGGTGACATCAACATCGATATTTTACAAAATTCCATTTATGTAGACAATTATTTTTCTTTAATGTCATCTTATGGCTTACAGTCTTGCATAAACAAACCAACTCGCATTTCAGACCCTTCTAGCACTTGCATTGCCAATATCATGGTGCGTTTTTTTAACACACATAAATACCAGCTCAGTAGCGCTGTTATTGATTTACAATTAACTGATCATTGTATGACGTGCTTGAGCTTTGACTATGTTTCCGATGCTACTAGTTCTAAGATCTTACCTTCCTGCTATACTTACGTTACCATTGATTATGTATCGCTTAATAATCTACTTCGTTCTGAATGCTGGGAAAATATTTTAAATGAAAGTGATCCTTCCAAAAATTACTTCACGTTTATTGAAACTTTAAGTAAATACATCAAGCAATGTACGAGGAAAAGAGAAAAAAACCTATCCAAATTAAAGAAACTAAAGCCTTGGATTACAACTGATCTACTTAAAAAAATTAAATATAAGAACAAACTCTACAAAAAGAAAATTAAATTCCCTAACAACACTGGTGTCACTATTGCTTATATTTCAAATGATGTTTTGTTGTGAAAAAACAGTTTTTATATAAATAAGTTTCGTGATATCAAAGGCGATTCAAAAAAAGAATGGAAATTTGTAAATGAAATACTTAGTAAACCAACCCAAACTAATAAAACTCAAAGTTTAAAAGATGGTGATGCTATCATAACTAATCCCACTGAAGTAGCTAATAAATTCAAGGATTATTTCGCCTCCGTTGGTAGTAAAGTGTGTGATAGTTGAGCTCAACGTACTTATTGCGAGTGTTTATCTAAGGATGTGACTTCCTCTTAAAGCTTCTTTTTTGATCCCATAACATCTTTTGAACCTTATTAAATCATATGTTCTCTAAAAAAATCGAATTCATCTACAACTGATAGTCTTTCAAAGAACTTCGTTAAAAAATAGCTTTCAACATAGCTTATTTATTTTTAATAAGAGCTTTTCTAATGGTGTCTTCCCAGTCGATTTAAAAAAAGCCGAAGTAATTCCTTTGTTTAAGAAGGGTGATAAAACTTCAATAAATAATTATAGACCTATTTACCTACTGTCGGTATATTCCAAAATTTTTGAAAAAGCAGTAGAAAACAGAATGATACAATTTTTAGATAAAACCAAATTTTTTAGTGAATGCCAATTTGGATTTCGTTTTGGTTATTCAACAGAAGGTGCCCTTTTAAACTCCTGCACTAATATATACAATGGCATTAATAACAGGAAATTAACTGCGGCTCTCTTTATCGATATAACAAAAGCCTTGGATACTGTCGATCATAAAATACTTTTGGACAAATTGTACAATTGTGGTTTTAGAGGCGTAATGCATAAGTGTTTCCGCTCATACCTATCTACTAGAGGACAAAGGGTTAAAATTAATGGGCATTTCAGCTCTACAAGTAACATCTCTTTGGGAGTTCCTCAAGGTTCTGTGCTTGATCCAATATTATTTTTAATATTTATTAACTCACTTTTTTTTTTACAAAAATACCGTAGCAAAGTTAATGCGTTCGCTGATGACATGGCATGTGCGACTCTGCTTTGGATCTTTCAGCAGATATTAATCTTATTATTGGATCTTTCAGCAGATATTAATCATGACCTGGAAATCCTAAGCCATTGGTTCAATATACATAGATTGGTAATAAGTGACAAAACCAAAATTATGTTTTTTAATGTATCTGGTAAGGAGTTAGACTATGGATCTTTCTTTTTTCACTGTGCTAGTTGTGAGAAATATAATCACAGTAAAGAAATTTAAAGCTCGGAAGTGAATCCACTGACATTTTTTGAGGAACGTTCATGCTCTGATAAATGCTTTAATATTGAGTGCGTCAAGTCATTCAAGTACCTTGGGGTTCAGCTTGATTGGAAGATGGGTTGGTCTGTTCATACGGATGCTCTTAGGAAGTATCTAATGGCTGCCACAAGGCAAATATACTTTTTAAAAAGTTATTGCTCACGAGAACTTCTTAGGTGTATTTATTATGGTTTAGTGCACTCTAAGCTTGAATATGGCATAGTTTCGTGGGGTGGAACACACAACAATAAAATGAATCCACTTCTGATTTCTCAAAAACACATTATTCGTCTTATCTGTAATAAAAGTCGTCAACATGATAGTTTAATACTTTTCAGAAGCATCAAAGTCCTACCTCTGAAGCATTTATATTTCTATAAAGTATTAAAGATTTTCTTCGCCAGATCTGGTTATCTTTTGAACCGGTGTTCTTCTAGCTATAACCTTAGAGTTAACAATCAACATCTTGCTAAAGTACCACATCACAATTTACAATTTTTTTTTAAATTTTTATGCGTCAACTGCTCCAAGACTTTTTAATAACCTACCTAATAATATTAGAATTATTAGAAATGAATCCATTTTTCTCAAAAAGGTCAAACTTTGGCTATTCGATTTAAATTATAAAAATATAAATGAATTACTATGGGTAACCATTTAATTACTTTGTTCTTCAAATTTTTGCGCTCAATATTGTAAATATAAAAGAATATTGAACATAATGCATAAGTACAAATCCTGTCGCAATCACACCTTACTACCTTTAAAATATGTTTTACTGTTATATTATAATGTTATTCCAACTGCTTTCGCCTCTAGTTCCTTATGAACTATAGATTGCAGGTTCTTTATTAATTCATTGTGTCATTTGTTTGTATTTTTAACTTTGTATCCTATTTAAATGTTATGTATCTACACAATTTGTATTAGTAAAGAAAAGAAAATTGAATTGAATTGAAAATTTAAATCGGTTCCGACATCTGGAAATACTTCATTTGTAGAAAAATACTTTTCATATTTGAACGAACAAAACGAAGTTTCGGTGTTATTTTCTTTGCATTTTTGTGTAGATTGGTGCAAAATGTGTGAATTAAATAATTTCAAATATGTACGTGGACGAAGAAATCGCGTGCCACCCAATCCTTCGTCCAAACACGCCGACTTTTGTGTGGCAATTCATCGACCGCAATTCTTACGTGCTTCTCAATCAGGACTGAATGAAAAAAAAAAAAAAAAATGTTAGTTTTGTCTGACAATGTCTGCAAATGTATCTGCAAATATTTTGTAAAAAAAACATCTGCCAACCGTATGAACTGGTAATTTTCTACTTGACAACATTGTCAGACAAATTATTTGTTGGCAAACCATTTGCAAATGAATTTGTCAGAGTTCGGGACAAAACCTGGCAACAGATTGACTTGCAGCTCATTGCTAGATCATTTGTAGACCTGACGATACTGGCAGATCTGGCAATCGTGTGAACATAGCTTAAGATGTGTATAACACATAGTGCTAAGTTTAAAGTATTCGAAGCGGTTTCGGAGTCCATTATGTTCTACACTGCGCAAGGATGGGGTGGAAAATGCTATGATATCGTGGAGAAATTACTAAAGGTTGATTACAAGGCCGTTTTTTCGAGTCATTTAAATGACGCTGTGACGTCAGGAAAAGATGTCGCATTAGAGTGACATTCGAAGCTATGCTTCATTGGTCATTTGCGAAAAATACCGATCAAACGAAAGGAGCATCATCGTCATTTTTGTCTCAAAATAAAGTGACGGACCGACTACAATATGCACAATCATACCAAAGCGTGGATGTATTGGATTGCAAAATCACATTCCAAAAAGTCTGCAAAGTTATCCATCGATGCAAATTTAATAAAGCACCAGGATAGGATCGCATCCCGTACGAATTTTTAAGCACGCTACGAAGGAATTCATAGAAACACTTACGGATGTGTACAACTTAATTTGTGATGTGGGGGAAGTGACCCACAGCTTCATGAAAAATATAATCTTCCCACTATTCAAAAAAGGAGATCGCAGCAATGCTCGTAACTAAGGGCATAACCTTCCTGAACTAAATAATGAAATTTTCACCGGAATAATCTTGGATACGCTGACATCATGGGTGCAGACAAATGAATTACTCTGTGAATTTCAAGCCGAATTCAGAAGCAACTATTCCACTGTGGATAATATCTTTACTTTGACCAAAACTATTGTACGCATTCTTAGTGGACTTAAAGGCAGCTGTTGACTCCGTTCATAGAAAAACGCTTCTCTATAAACTTTCTCATCTGGGAATGTCAACGAAAGTACTTAAAGTTTTACAAAGTCTTTACGAAGAAAACAAAACAGCAGTGTGTCACAAGGTATCAGACTGGTTTGATTCGCGAACGGAAGTTACACAGGGATGCATCATGAGTCCCCTTCTCTTTACGTTGTTCCTGGATGATCTAGCAACTTGCTTGCCTGGGTGAATTGATTTTTTAGGGATAAATGTAAAACTTCTTATGTACGCTGATGACATAGTTATTTTATCGGAAACGCCAACCATGATGCTGCAAAATACGATCAACAAATTTGAACAATACTGAAGCTTGTGGAACTTGCAAGTCAACACCAGTAAGTCCAAAATGATGGTATTCCGGAATGGTGTCGGGCGATTCGCAAGGGATGAAAGATGGACTTGGCAAGGGAAGAGCTAGAAGAGGGTACAAGTACTTCGGGGACATAATAACTCCACGTCTGACTTTTAAAAAACACCTGCAAGAAAAGTTAAAAGAGCCAAAAAGAGCAAAAAATCATAGTTGGAGAGACGTACTTCTTACAAAAAAATATGGTGAGGCATCGACCAATACGAAGAAGTGGAAACAACTTTGAGATATGTCACTTATTAGATACTTATTTAGATTGCCTGAAAATACACCACCTGGAAAAGCGAAAATTGGAGTACACTGGCTAGCTACATAGAGATATCTTTAAAATATCGACAGCAAATAGTAGATGAAGCTTTTTGAGATATTATATAAGAAATTGCAAATCTATCTTTTCCGGCTGACGGCAAAACCAATTTTTTTTTGTGAAAATAGTGAAATTTATGAAATTTGTAAAAAAACAAAAATATTTTTACAATAATATACAATAAAGTGACGGACACTGCCCGTCATTTCGAATTTTACGTTGGGATGCCGTTAAATGACGAACGAAAAATTGACGATCACATGGTAATGACATGCCTCATCAAAATGACAAATATCACCCTTCCCATTATTTCGATTTCGCATCATTTATCTGTTTTGCGATCAGATGGTAATGACCAATAAGAAAAATATAGCTACTGTCATTTAGTGTTCTTTTTTTCTCGGCGAAGATGTGTGCTACGACTTTTATAATTGAATTAAATAGCAGTGAAAAGAAAAAAATATCGAAAAGAATTTTTTCGAAGACGGCGTATTTGGTAGCGTGTATGCTGGAAAGCTGACGCAGATGTTGATTACGCGCCAACGCGACGAAAGCGGAGTATTTGGCAAAAGAAGTGGCTTTTGTGCTGAACTAGTGCTCGAATTCTTTCTGGCTTCGGTTACATCGATGGCCAGGTGTAGTACAAAAAATTCACAAGAATCGGTTTTGAAATACTGAAGCTTGTATTCTGGAACTGAGCTATCCCAAAGCGCATGTTGCTTTTGCACTGTCACAATCAAACGCCATTCATCTTCGTCGCTCTTCGAATGGCCAATTTCTCTATCCCGGTTCACTCCTGCTTTCTGCATTTTGCCTAATTTTCTCGACTTTGTTGTACTTAGTGTATTCAAATTCACAATATAGTTAACGGAATAGTCCAAATTGTCGGGACTTGACGGCGATGGCGAGAAATGCAAAACGGTTTCTCTCAATACCGAACAACACAACCACAACAAAACCAATCAAAAACCAGTTTAGTAATTTTTATCGAAATAGCAGCCATACATATGCGACACGTCGTTTTGCCACGAGGAAAACACCAAATGAAAGCACAGATATCATCTTAAATGCTGCGTCAGAAAATGGCATGGCATGAAATTCGTGTCTGGTCATTTTTGGAGGGCTGGCATTTAAATGACACAACAGTCAAAAAGTTTGGTCATTTGTCCTAGGCGTTATTAAAGAGCGATCACACGGTAATTTTTTTCCGTCATTTTAATGGCACAAAATTCATGTCATTTGGTCCGCCATTTTCCTAGCCATTTAAATGACACCGAAAATGTTATCCCAAAAATGGCGAAAAGATGACGGCTTTGTGACGCGTTTTTGACGTCAAAGCGACTTTTAAATGACGCAAACAAAATGGCCGTGTAATCGTAGTAATCTAAAAATTACCTTTCATTACCGAACTCTCCAAATTATCACCGCTATTAGTGAAGACACTAAAAATGTAAATCGATAATGTGCTCAAAGTATTGAACATGCCGGACTATTGTCTGCCAAGGAAAGCAGCCCTACAGTCAATTCGTGGAAAAATTAGATGGTATCAGGATTGGCTGGAACTAGCTAGACGGTGTGGAATGGATCTAAATTTAGATGAAGTAAGGAGTTGGAAGCCCAAACTCTACCAAAGGTATGTAGAAGAAGCATGAGGCTCACTCCATAGAGCAGTTTAACGCTGCTCAAGATTCGTTGAGAACTTCTCGAAACTGAATTATGTACCACATAGAGATGACCTGCCTATAGTTTGCAGAATTGTAATTTGTCGGAGAGGATATATTTCATTTAGCTGGGAGGTGCCCAATTTTAAGGTAGCCGAGATGATCAATAGCCCTTTTTATTATCATCCATGATCCATATAGATCATCGATTTACATGCACTTACAACAACAGCATATGATCCTGCTATTCATCGTGATTACGAATCGTGATCTGAAAGATTATTGTACTATTTCTCACTAGGTGGCTTGTTCCATTCTTCAATAATGCTGGTGTGCCTGTAAGCGATTACCAGGCCACACAGTACGTTGCCAGACTAAAATATTCAACACCCTTAAAACACAAAAAATAAAAAAAACATTGTTTTCCACATCGAATGAATTTCCCGTCCTTCGAGATTTTGCTTTTTTATTCTATAAAGGTATGTCCAGGTAGGTAGGTAGGTAGGTAAATGGGTGCTCTTGTAGCGCTTTTGCCACAGCTTCACTTAGACCATCAGTTGGGTCCATTGTGTCCAGTTACGGGAACCATCCAGTGTGACCTGTTGAGAGACAAGAAAATAATCCGCTTTACATATTGGCGCCTCATAGATTAGTATGAATCTCATGGGCTCTTGAAGCTCCGTTGTGTCATGGTCCTCTCTAGTTCGTCCTACGAGTAGCCAATGATATGAAGTTTGCTTATCTACTGGAACCACCCAGATTTGAGTATGAATCTCAGGAGTACCTTGATATCGACATTCTTCAAATCATCTAGGTCATCGAAGAAGTAACTGTTGAGAATCCTCCGTCTGCTATTTTTAAGGGCTGGGCATTCGCACAGTAGGTGGTGAACAGATTCTATTTCTTCAACGTCCCTACAGCTTCTGCAAAAGTCATTATGCAGTATGCCCAGCCGTTCCGCATGTACGCCTATCGCGCAGTGTCCAGTAATGACCCCCGTGAGTATGCGAATATCTTTGCGGCTTAGTCCGATCATGTATTTAGATCTCTTGTTGCTCACCTCTGGCCATAGTTCTTTTGTGTGCCTGCAGGTAATGAGATTGGTCCATCGTAGGTTAGTTCTACTCCAGGATTCAGTATCAATCTTCCTTGCAAGTGTGCTTAGCGGAGTTCTTACTGATTTGAGGGCCATAGAAGCATGTATTTTCGACCCGTTTCTTGCAAGCTTGTCCGCCTGTTCATTACCTGGAATATCCATATGCCCTGGTATGTCCAGACCAGTGAAATATTTCGTAAATATTTTAGTAAATGTTTCATAAACATTTATTTAGCAAAAAAAGAAATGTTTCGCAGTTCGTGAATAATTTGTTTCACAAGTTTCCCTGCAGAAAGGTGAGGGTTGTTTTTCTTTCTTTTTTTTTTTTTTTCTTTTAACATAAAATACAAATGTCCAGAAAATCTTGGCTGCATAAGATTGAACTATTTTCACAACTAATTGTTGGGAAACACATTTCTTTTTTATCACAAAATTTCAGAGAAATATCTAATTACTAACTAACTTCAGTTTGTTCTTCTGGAATTTCGTGCTTAAACCGCTGTCATTTACTTTGTCTAAGAATTCCAATCCAAGCAGTAAGGTTTTCATTACATTTGGAACTTATTGTAAACTGCTTTCCTTTTAGAAATAAAACACACCATATTACGGAAGTGTTGTGGTTTTCGAGCCTCTGGCCGTGAAGTTCATAAACATTTAACAAATACTTAATCATCGTCTGATTCGGATCAGATCACGCTGATTATAAAATACGGCCAATATTTAGAAGGAATATCTTATCAAACAAATTCTTAATGAAGTTGATGTCCTAAAACTAACCAGGTACTGCAAAATAGCCCTTCAATATAGAGTGAGAATTTTAACTGAAAGTTTCTAGAATACAAAATAATTACTGTGCAAGGAATAGGCACCTTTATGGACATGTTGTCTCAACTATGACAATATCGTTAGTTCAAAACCTCTCGCCTATAAGTAAACCGCTTTACTAAGGCCTTTTCAAGGATATTTCATGCACATGCCCGAGCTGTCTTCATCCGTCGCTCCGTGTATCCTCAACTTCGAGAAGCATGAATTTTCTTGCAACTTTTGCACGAACTGCTGCTAGTTATATACCTGTAATAGTCTCTCTCCACCAACTCAATTTCAAAATTTTGATTAGCTTTGTACATCGTATAAGGTAAATTTGACGTTAATTTATGCGCCGTACTTCGTTTTTCTGAGGGTAACACTTGCCTTCTGTAACTCGTACAGACAGTCATTTCAAACAGAATATATTATACGAGTATCCGTAGTGTTGCATTTTCTACTTCAGCTTGTCAAGACCGCTTGAACGAACTGTCAAATGTTTTGGACAACTAATTTTGTGGTAGATTAGCCCCTCAAAACGAACCATCTCCACAACACCGAATGTCGGCAATGGTCCGGATTGCGAGAGGGGGAACTTGTAAGGGTACAGGCGTTGGCACGTCTTGTGTAATGCGCGGCTTAGCTCGCCGCGTGGTGGGTTCCTGTCCTTAACATGTCACGGTTGTAGATTAGATAAGATAATGAAGCGGGAGAGCCTTCAAGGGGCTCAGGCACTGCGGCTTCGTAAGGGAGCCTATTGTGCCTACCCTGTTAGGTTCCTAGAGCCACCTTTTCACTCCAGAGGCAGTCAGGAAGACAAGGATCTTCTCTGGGTGTATATCAGAAAGGGTTTCTGTCATAGAGCCGGTCAATCTGTGAGTATATCAGAAGAGAGGATTCGACAGTCTTCAGATAGGATCCGGTGAGACGTCAATGCGGTGGAGATGTTTCTTCACAAGGCCATGGCCACTTATATCTGATTATTCCTGTTAGGATTCCCAGACTTTTTTTTATCCAGATTACTCAGGAACAGCGATTTTCTGGGGGAGAAATTAGGGACAAATTTTCTGGTGCAGTTCTGCCCAGCTGTGCTTTGCCAAATCGAGTCGATGTGAGATAGGTTCATAATATAGTTCCTGAAATTTTTTTTACTGACTCCGCAGAAGGGTTCAGGTCCGATAAGTGGAGTGGTTGCTCCGATTAAAGCCAGTGAGTCAGCTGACCAGACAATAAACGGAAGAAAACAAAATTAACGGAAAGTAAGCGGATTAAGAGTCTGGAAAGAAAAAAACAATGTATGATTCCAAGATGTTTTGGAACCTCGGCCAATATTTCCCTCCCATGTGGACGTTGATCGTCCACTCCTGTGGTTACTTGTGGCCGCCTATAAAAATAACCCCCTATAGAAAACACAACAATACAAAAATAGCTCCTCTCTACTGCCACCACATCACAAATTCACAACCACAACTGCCCTCTCCCACTCTCTTCGGAATGGATTTAAACATTTGTTTGTAAAATAAGTTAAGAATTTAAGATTTATTTTATCTTCGGTGCAATACTAAGCTGACTTTCATATTATAACTTTATGATATTATGTTTCTACAACAAAACAACAAGTTGTTGCGTTATTTCCAATCTTATTTTTGGCGATGTTTCTTGGTACGTCTCCTCCATCGTGGACGGTGAATGGATCAACGCGATTTCTGTTACACGTGGGATTAGAAAAATGGTTGTGCAATTCCTGTTGCTCCTAAATTATTATTTTTTATTTTCATGTATTAACCCTTATTCCGAGAGGCGTTTTACTTTCACAACGTTTGTCGTTTTTTGAGGCGATTCATTTTAGAAGACTTATTCCCTAACTTCCACGAGAGGGTAAAACGCCGGTAAGAAGTTCAAATTCCACATACGATCCACACCAGCTGATGTGCGCCAGTGATAGATACATGGCGGTATCAGTTTATGGTATTTATATTTTTGAAAGATATTGTTGTAAGTTATAACGCCTTACAAAATGGCAGCCCAGTTTCTCACATGACGTTCGTCGTACGCCGATAGGTTCCACATGACGTTCAGTGACATACGGCGTTCAACGACTCAAAAACGCCTCTCTTAATTTCAAATTCGATTTGGCGTTTCTTAAATCGTCGTAAACGCCACTCGGAATAAGGGTGATTAACTCAAATGTTTTACAAATTCAAGAAATCAGATGTACAATGAGAACTTCCGGCAAGAAACAAAACCACTTTTTTCTTCTTAAATTTACTTTAGGCGCTATTACTTGAATGTTTCGTGTTTCTCATATATAATAAAACAGCGATTTCTTTTAAGTTATAGTTGAACAAGAGGACGTTAGAATTTATTTATTTAAAAATGTTGGTGCTGTTACGAAGTCCTGGATTCAGCAGTTTTTTAAGTCGACAGCTCTTCAGTGCTTCTTCTTGAGCATGTTGAGAGAGTTTTTCTATCCAGAATTACGCCGAAAGAGATTTTCTTTCAACTCTGTGCGGTTTCAGCAAGACGGTGCAACTCCTCACATAGCCCAGCCTGTTATGACAGAATTGACACGAAAATTTCCCAATAAGCTGATATCCAGAAACTCCACATTCGGTTGGCCCCCAGGTCGCCTGACCTCACTGCACCTGACTTTTTCTTGTGGGGTAACTGCAAACAGGAAGTCTAAAAAGCAAAACCAACAAATTCGAATAAACTAAAGCAATCCAATCCAACTAATTAAGCTATAGTTAATAAAATTGATTGAGCTTTAACATGAATAAAAAAAAAATTAATTCCATACACTGAAAAAAAAAAATTATTTGAGTTTCTTAATAATGTAGCTTATTTTATTTTTCATATATGTTTATATTTATTTTTCTCAGATGAACACAAAAAATATGTAGTTTATGCGTGAAGGAAAAATAAACAGAGTTTGATGTGACCACATAATTACAGATATTCAAAACATAAGGTATCGCCACGTTGATGCCAACCGGCACTGCAGTTAATAACAATGGGCCAAAGTGCATAGCGTTTGCTCAAGAAAACTTCCTCGATGAGAAGATTTGTCAACATTTGATCGGGTTTTGGCAGGGATGTGAGAAGGTTGCCCCTATTTTGAAGCCAATGGTTGCGTTGCTGCTTGCGATATCATTTTATGCGGTCCTTCGTTTTTTACCAGAACTTCCGGATATCAGCTCACAGATGTCTCTGAATAAGATATATGTTTGTGCGCATTGTGGTAATCATGTGTCGCGTTGTTCGTTTATTGCTTTCTCTTCTTTTACTTTTGAAGTGGATAAGAGGTAAGTGGTAGACTCAGTCGCGGGTACAGATAGTTCACCTTTTTATTAATCAACTTACTCCACTTCCGCTGTAACCTCTGATGAATGTGTCAAGTTTGTCAACGAGCGGTCGATATGTAAATTAAAATATTCGGTTTGTAATTTTTGTTAATTTTTATTACTTCTGAATTATCTTGATATTTTTTATACAAAACAAAGTGTGTCTGCACTCTCCTATCTTCCGCTGATGACTGCCTCCCTCGTTATCGTCGATGTTGTTCGATGGTTCCCAAGATCGGTCGTTACTATACGAGATGTTGCTTCGTGTTGGTCTCGTAGGGGTTGGATGATGCAGATTGTTGTATCGGTTTACGATCGTTCGACAGATAGTTTCTCATGATCGTCCGTTGTTCCCATTATAGTGTGGGAATTCGTTTCAACCCCCTGCATTCCTTGGTTTGGCGTCACTATGATTGGGATAGCTCAGCGGGGGAACTAGAGTGTTAACTTGTATGTACCAAATGTCAAACGCCTATGAAAATAATTAACTTGGATTGTATTCAAATTCATTCAACTCACAGCACAAACTCTTTCATCAAACTGTCATTCAACTAACTCTTGCACAAATCGACAATATATAGATACAGTACACCCAATTTCTGACACACAATTCAGCATTGTGAATCTGAAAAGCCAATATCTGTCAAACATATCCTTTTCACGCTCCTACAACCATGTTCGATGGAAATGACAAAATGGTTGTGTAATTCGAATCCCAGTCGATTTGTTTCTATCTGCCGACAGCCGAATGAGATTATTTATCTCCAGGAGAAGTTTTGGGCACACTCGAGATGATGGGAAATCAGGTCATTTTGTACAGAGTAGGGCCATGAATTCCCCACTGAATACTGTTACATCAAAGTGCAAATACAGATCTGACATGGCTTACACTGATTGTGCAACATCTGTGGCAAGTGTCGGAGAGACAGAGTTCTAGGAGAACATGGATAATGGCTTGTCTTGTTTCATGTCTTAAAAAAACTGTTGTCTTGTATACACAAAGCGCGTTTGTATTTCAAAATATTTAACATTCCTTTCGGCATCTACGAATTTATGCGCGCGCTCAGTTTTCGCGTCAAAATTCATTTTTGAAAGCTATGCCTACAGGGCAAAGTTTAATGTCAATCTCTTACAGCTGCGAAGTAATTTGCGTAATTTGAATTTCTCAAACGATGTAAAACATTTTTCGCTTACGGGGTTAGTTTTTTTTTGGTTGCTTCTTCTGTCAAGCAAAACTTCAGAACTTTTTTTGCAAAAATTAAAACACGCGTAGCTTTAAGTTTATGAATTGGTTTTTAGGATTGGAAGATGTGCTTCCTTCCTTCCCCTTGATGGATGATGTGCCACCCCTATCATGAAGCCACCACCACCCACCACATCGCTCCAAAATATAAGAATATTTTTGGAATTTTCCAAGTTGGCTGGCGGTCTAACACAACTAATATTTCTTGAAACTCACTCTGATGCTGCTGCATTTCTTCTATCTACATACACACACACAATGTCGTGTGTTGTCGGTGAGGTATCTGTTTTGATTTTATTTATGCCATCCAGTTTGCATAATGTGCCACCAAAGAAATTGGGAGAGCAGGAAAGCAAAAAACAACGTGAAAGTTTTACAAGGATATTTCGCAGATATCACTCGTTTTTGTCGTTAAATATTGTTTTGAATGAAACTTTGCCGGTCTACTGGCCGTGGGGGATTGCATAAATTTATACCAAAATCATTGTGGGAGGAATTGGAATTTTAATTTAAAGAGCAAAATCAGAGAAGGGAAACGTACCAAAGAATGCGAGGTAGATATTGGCAAGCGATTGAAGTTGTGTCCTGGGGATTTCCTTTTTATTTTCGAATTCATTTAGGATTTGAATACGAGGAAATATTTGATTAAGGTAGTATTGCGACGACAACGATGAGATGATTTTACGGAAGCAGATGGGAAGCTTCCAAAAGAACGTCTTCTAATGAAATATGTAAGCCATATACTTGAAATCGATTTTAACCTTATTCTCCATAAATGGAAAAAGCGATTGGATTTTGAGTTTAGGTGAGTGAGCTAAAAAAAATCCTTAGTATGTTTGGGCATCAGCCTGAATTTCAAGCATAGAACCTGATGGGACCAAAAGACTTAAAAATTCATCTATAAGAAGTTTTCAACGAAACTATATTACTTGCTATTCAATGAAACTGTTCTTTGGGCTAATGAATCTTGAAGGTTTGCCTTAAATTTCCCAAAACTTTTCGTTGAGTCAAAGGAAACAACGTAATGAATCCACTTTCATTGAGATAAAACTTCGATGAACGTCACTACTCACTACACACAGCTATGAGTTTGAGGGGCCTTTATCTACCTCCGTTATAACCTCCGGCAATTACATTACATAAGCAATCGAACTGACTCCGGTTGCTAACTGACTCAAAGCTGGTTGGAGTCCTCTTCCAATTCCACCTCAGGCAAGGTCTACTGTGTTGTCAATCCGGGTTGATTTCTGATGTGATGTCATTTTAAGAGTAAATAGCGGAGCCTAGATAGACAAAGTCCCAGACTACCTCAAAGTTATAGCTGCCTATAATGGCGTTCTGTCCAATTCGTCGATGTTATGTGTTCCTTCTTGTTGACAGTATACATTTAGTTTTGCCCTCATTCACCACTTTTGCCGCTTTTTTACTAACAAAGGGTCATTAGTTTTCGGTTTCGAAAGTAAAGCTAAATAAAACACACACAGCGATACATTTTTGATGAAAATTTGATTTCATTATAAAGTTTGTAGCTGGCCATTAAGTGTGAAGAGCAATATTATTCAAATGGCCGCCTCGGGAAGATGCGCAGCATGCGATTCTTTTGAGGTAATTTTTAACCCCTTTTTCGCACTTTTCGGAAGTATCTCGGCCATAAATTGAGTAATGTTGGTTTTTAATGTGTCTAGAGTTCGGGGATTAATCGCGTAAGCACAGTCTTTTGCGTAGCCCCACAGAAAAAAATCAAATCTAACGGTGTCAAATCGCATGATCTTGGTTGCCAATTGATGTCGACAAAACGTGAAATTACGCAACCAGGAAACTTCCCACGCAATAAAGCCACAATTGGTCATGCTGTGCGGCTTATTACCCTGTCTTGTTGGCACCACATATGGTCCAAGACATGATCTTCAATCGCCGGTCAGAAAAATTGGCTATCATTCGTTCAATTGCGGCGAACGCCGGGAAATCGATAAATTCGGATCATCAGCAACACTCGCACTTGCAGCAGCAATGTTTTCGACTGAGCGTACATGACGATGATGCACCGGCCTTACGCCATCAGTAACGCGTCCACGCCCTTCAAATTTCTTCACAATTTCACCGATTGCTTGCATAGTCGGTCGATTATGACGACGTTAGACGTTTTAATAATTTGAACGCGTTGTTCGATTGGTAAGCGATTGTTATGACAATCAAAATGACAGCTGTCAAATGCCAGCGCTACCAACTTGAAACCACGAAATGTGTGTCGTCAGCGTATAAAAAAGTAGTTGTCTTTTAGAAAATGTTGCCCTGGTGTTGGTGTCCGAGGTTCTCACAATTTTCTCAAGAATAATGTTGAAAAAGTCACATGACAGCGCAGGTGCAGCGAAATAACTTCACGAGCAAAAACTCGACATGGGAAATAACTTCACCGCGAGTCGTCGCGTATTAAGAGAACTTATATTTCCCCACAAAAAAATGAAGTTATTGCCCACTTTCAATGGAAAGTTCCACATAAAAAAAGGGAACTTATTTCCCACTCGAGGTGAAGTTGTTTCCAACATTCTTTGAACAATCAACCACTTTCCTTCGGCTTTTGTGTGTGCCATGAGATGCGTTCCTCATATTTAATAAAGAGCTAAATAAAAATAACTAACCCCACTTGTTATATGTATAGAGATAACGCAAAATTAACAACAACCCCATCTGTTAACATTTAAATTGTTCCGTTTAAAGGTTTGTTAAATTTCGTTTATTCCCATAAACGCTTTGACAATTGTAACACCTTGTACCCCGCACACATTTCCGTTTAAAAATACATCGTGCACGCCTTCTTGACGATACCATGACATTTTTATTATACCGCAGATTTGTGTAAAAAGCCAGATTGTGAATGAAAGCAAATGTAAGGAAAGCCCGCACTCGCACATTTAATGGAATTCACATTCATTACGGGTATAAGAATATATTTGTGTCAGCTACATTCATGCATGTCCTTCGCTTTGGCCTCCGCTACCCCTGGAGTAATCACTTGTTTTCATTTCGTTTCGTCGGCCTCCATTATCTCGATGTCGATCAGATATATATTTATTGTATTATTGTAACGACTTTTTTTTTTTATCCCCCCTTCTTTTACATTATCCTGTGCTGTTTAATATATTTTTTTTTGGTTGAATTGCTTCCAAGGATAAGAGGAGAGATAACAAACAGTTGCTGGAGCTAAAACTAAAGAAATAACATTTTACACAGTGTGTAAGTTAGAGGCCATCGCATCGTCGTAAAAAAAGAAGACAAGACTAAGAGAAAAGGAAACTCACCAGGGACTCGGATTTGGATTCGAAATTCTCTTCAACCGGACAAATTGTGGGCGTGTGTACTGAGAAAAGTTGCAGTCAGCTGGTGTAGTTCACATGTCAAGTCGGCAACGATAATGGGTTGTAGATGTTTTGTTTAAGAAATATACAGAAGTAGCTTAGTCAGGGGTGTGTTTGAGTTTTTTTTTGTTCGTTTCCAGGCAAAGACTTAGAGGTTAGATGTCTATATCAGTTGCTGGAGATGTCCCATGGCATAAAGTTTTAGAGGGTTAGTTCGGGTGGCCAACTGACTGTGTCATTGTATAATTGCCTGTCGAGATGTTAACTGGGTAAAACTATTGACATTTTAGAAAGATGTGCAATTTTGCCAAAGAGGGCACATCCAGATGGGGGTTGCCGCAGACCTTTTGTTAAATCGTTGTGCTTTGACTTAATGGGGGAAAAAGTTTTGGGTTCAATTGGGACTCCCTCGTCTATATCTCAGCGGGCACGAAGAGAAATATGAATCGAACCTTACGCAATTATTGTGATGCGAACATTTAAATTCGTTACGTAAAGAAGCTTAAATGCAAACCTGGTTCGAAATACTGCAAAGGACGATTACTTATCAATTGCTCGTTCGCGGAGAACTAAACAAAATTGGTTGTAGAAAATCAGAGAATATTAAAAAAAAAATGAAAGAATTAGCTTCTAAGAGTTGTGGTCTTCTTAGTGACCGTCAGCCTTTTTATAAGCTTTTTGTTATTTTTGAGGATTCAATATCTCCGGATCTTGTTTTACTCTGGTCAAAATGTTTTGAACCTATCATTATTATGTCTGAATTCTTTTTAGCATCCTATATAAAAATGCTAAGTACAAATTCTGGCTGAATTCTCATTTAAGAAAAAAATGTTGGGTGGGACCTGACATTTTTTGTTGGGACTTATGACCCGATAGGGTGGGACAGAAGTCCCTACTTCGATTCAGGTCTAATATCCCACCTAGGTCAAATCTTATAGTAGGATCGTCGTGGTAACTGTTGTTAATAAAAACCCCGGACTATCCATGACTATCCACTACACCATTGGCACCCCTTTCATTGAGTAATAGTTGTAGCAGATTTTCCAGCATTGTGGGTTGAATTTCATCTTTGCTGCGACATTGTGATTGTTTTTCCAGGTCTTTCTTTATTTTCTGCCTTTTTTATTTATTTATTTATTTAACTACCTAACATTTAAGCTACAGTTAATCAATTATTAATATTTTTTATCTTTAACGCAGTTATTTGAACACACTCGTATGCCACATTTCTTTAAATATTTGTTTAAAATTTAATTTTGTTAGGTTGAAATTAATCACATGATTGAACTTATTAAAATCCTTCGTCAAGTTATTGATGGGCCCATAGCTTCCATAGTTACATCGAGATGTCCTTTGATATAAAAATATTAGATTCCTTGTTGCTCCCGGTCTAGTATTGATGTTTATTCAACTAAGAATATAGGTGGAGTGGATGTTGCCAGTCAGGACGCAAAACAAATACAAAGCATTTGATTTTTCTCTACGATTTTCCCAGGTCTGCATATTCAGCAACTTTAATCGACTTATGAATGAGGGAATCTGACTTCCGGCTTTCCAAGGTAAATCACGAAATGCAAAAAGAAGATTCTTTCAGATTCGTAGCTTGAACACCAAATTATAATATACCAAAACTAGGTTGGACTAGAGAACAGTACAGAAGTTTGGTGATATAGAGGTCCTAAAATTCATTTGAAAAACGTTTTATAAGTCCCAAACGGCTTCTTTCCTTACTGACATTGGATCCAAATGGAGGTTAAAGTTGAGCTGCTCGTTAAAGATAACTCGAAGATCATTAAAGTGATCCACATTTTCAACAACTTCATCATTAATAAAATAAATCGGTGCTGTTGGATTTTAGATATAGAAAGATATAACCTTTGAGTATGCAACAGGAAGACATAAATCGTTGATAAATAACAGAAACAGGATTGGACCAATGTGGCTACCTTGAGGGACACCAGAATAGACGACCATTTTTGTTTTTGACAAAGAACCATCTCCGTGCTACCTTAACAAGTTAGGCTGGCACATTAATGTAACCACAGTGTTTCCTCATGTGAACCGTTTTTCGTGAAGACATCTCCATAGTATGTGCCTTCCATTGGACTTTCAGTAGTACGATATATTCTATTGATACGAAGAACACTCTCCATGAGTTCATCTTGGCAAACCTAACCTTTTTTTTTTTAAGTAGACGATCAAGAAAAAAAATTAAAACAATCTGTTTGAACGGATTAAACCTTTTCTAAACCGTCTTTTTGTTCAGAACATTTTTATTTTACTGTAGGCGCAGTGGCTTAGTTAGTGTGTTGGACTACTAGGCGAGGGGTCCCAGGTTCGAATCCCGCAAAAACCCAAATTCCAACTTAGGGTTTTATCCACTGCGCCACCTCTCGCGAACGTCTGACAAACATCCGGAGAGTATAAGAGCTTCTCAATTAGCCGTTTCGAATCGGCATAAAATTGTAGATCCCTTCCATTCGTTCCAAAAATGAAAACGAATGGTTGTGAGAAGCTAGGCCTTGGGTCCCTACGGACCTCTTGCGCCAACTATTATTATATTTTTATTTTACTGACTTTTCTGCCTTAAACTTGCCACTATTCAAATCATTCAGCTTATTCTTTCATCCACAAGCTGTGCTACCGACCAAAATCTAATAAGATCATTGCACATATTTAATCAAATGGCAAAATATCAGCAACGATTGCTCTTCACTTTAGCAGATACTGTGTGTCGTTGTCTCTGTGTAGTGGAACAACAGAGAAGTGCAACACCCAAAATAATTTGTCGCAGAAATGTTGAAAACCGCTGTTCAATTTAACAGGGACATGGCTGTAATTTCCTAAAACAAACTATGAAATTGAGAGCAATTGTTGTAGATTTTACGACTAGAAAAATTGTAAATCAAACAGCATTCGTTGTTGAATGTACAGCAAACTTTGTAAAATACACAATAGTTATGTGTATAAACTACGGATTTTGGTTGTTTTATCCACGTCACCTTGCGGTCAAAATGCAATTTCTGCAGTAAAATCTACAACTCGATTTGTAGAAACGAATACGCTTTGGTTTCATTTCTACAGCCCTTTGGCCTCATATACCTTTTTTTTTTTGTAAAATCTAGCTCCAAAATAACAAACGTACACTAAATAATGTGAAATTATTTTCATATTGAAGTAAATAATATTAATGAATCCATAAATGGCATAATTATATTATTCATTATGTTTGGTTGTACAAAAAAAAAAAAATAAACAAATTTTAATACACTTATTTCGAAAAGCTTTTGTCCTATTTTGTGGACTTGTAAAATTGTTAATGTTTAAGATAATATAATCAGGAAGTATTTTTGTTAATTAACCACATAGCGACTAAAGTGAAAATTTAAACACCAAATTTTATATTCAAAACGTACAAAAATTACTTCTTGAGTCTCATCAGTTTGAAAATGACAAGCAAGCCTTTGTTGAAAGAGACTGGCATATATTTCTACTATTTTTATTACATGTGTAATGTCCAAGTGTATTTTACTGGTACTAATTTTCTAATAGCTGATGGATAATGAAGTAGAAAATAATATTTTGGTGCTAAAACTCCAGCTTCAACCCAAGTCCACTGTCCGGGAATATTTTTGAGATGTGCTCCGATCTGAGCAGAAGTAAACTCCGTTTACTGGTTTAGTGAACCCACAACCTTGTTACAAAAGAATAATGTGGTCAAGTTGAACGAGAAACGGCACTCAGACGACGAACGAACACACGAAACATGAACAAATTTATAGCTTGCTTACCTGCTAAAAATGTCACAACACTTTTCGACGATGTGAAATTGCCCACCACTTCAAAAACGTTCACGTCTTAGTTTTTTTCAGTAGCCACGTTTCCTATGACGGGATTATTCTGATTATTTGAATTGCTAGCTTCCACATGCTCAGCATTTTCAGACAAAAAAACCAAATCAGAAATCATTTGAAAAAAAAAAGTCACAACTTTGCACTCTAATAATTCGTCTTGTTGTTCCAGACTTGATGCCTAAAGGAACAAAGGAATGTACATAAACCATGAAATGTTCTGGCTGGGCGATTGCCACCGAGCCTCGAGCGAGGCTATAAGCGTCGTTCGAGTCCCGGTAGCACTATTCCTGTTGGCTAGCCCGGCCCCTCCCAAAGACCCCATACTCTAAGCCTTAACCTACAAACTTAATATATAGCTTAAAACTAGGGAGAATGCTACGTAAGTAGTGCACCGGCCCGGGAGAGCGTATCAACCCTCACCTCTTCATTAAGCCACCAAAATTCGGTGAACTGCTTTAACGTATCGACCCTGTCCCGATCCGCAATTGCGGTGCTAAAACGGAGGAGCTCCTGAGCATTGGCAGCTGTCATATTCACAACTCAATGTGTTATCAACTGAAAACAGAATGTATTTGCTGTGCATTTAAGAAGTTGTACGTAATTTTTACAGCATTTTGTATGTACATTTTGCATTTTGGTTGTAGATTTGGCCATTTCATACATGTACATTTAACAACAAAAATTGACAACGCGCTGTAGTTTTATATCAAGAAATTGCGGTCAATTTAACAATTTTATTGCTGAAATGAAAACAAAGTTACGATTAGTTGTGAATATGAACGCATTTGTTGTTAAGTACACAAATATACAACTATATATAAATTCGACTCCACATGTTGTAAACCTTACAGTGGACATTTTTTTGGGTGAAGAGAGAAGCGAAAATGTTTTTCTAAGGGAATTCGCCATTGGCAGTTTGGACACATGGGCGTGTGGTGTTGGTGTGGTGCTGCGAATGTAATTAATTGCAAGTGTTGCTCCACTCAAGCTTACCGAAAATCTTTTCTCACTGACTCACGTCATAATATTCTCCTTCACGCAAAATCGAATACCCCTCGAAAATCCACCCAACAACCTGAACAACTGCTTTCACTGCTCGTCAAACTCGTCGAACATCAAGTCATCAACCAGCAAATCGAAGGACGTTCCTCATGGCATTCAACTCGTCCAACTTCTTATCGCGTTTTCGGAATTTTTTCCGCCTCCTCTAGTTTAAATAGTTTTCCTATTCTTGTCTCTCGCAAACTCGATTATGCTGTCGCGTCGGGGAAACAACTCTGTGACCACAGTTGGCACTTGTGACACGCCCTTAGCCATTTTATGCTTGAAGCCCCACAAAGCAAATCACGAGCCCTTACACACCACAATTCTTGAATTGACATTTAACTTTTCGGATCAGCTAGGGTAATTTTCAAATTTCGCATGATTTTTGTTGGTCCCATCACCCGGGAGGGGGCAGCACTACAAGCTACCCCAATGGTATTTGGTGTTGAACGTTCTTCTCATTATCCCTTTGCCACGCTATCCCATTTTGATTTGCTTTGGCCCAAATTGACGTACAAACGATGTCGTCGTATGGGTGTGTATATTGTTAGTACAATACAACACAGCAGCTAGCAGCTTTACAAACGAAATCAATTCTTCTAAGTACACCATTGATGGCGACATTTGCTGAATACCCAAACACACATTCACAGCATGTTTGACTCATTTAGACCAAAAGATGGATGAATGAGTAAGTGGATCCTTATGTGTACAGCACTTGATTTTGAACTTGATGACCCTCTGAAGCTCTGTCATCGCAGTAGCAGCACAGCAGCGGCAGTAGCATATGTCGCACCACACAAGATACCTACACATCGTTAAAAAAATAAATTTTTCTATCAAGTTTGTTGTGATATCAAATTGAAATTGCTCTTCTTGGGGGGTGGATGTGTTCGCGCAAGGGCATGGCGCCTAATCGAAACCACTTTGCCGTACATGTGCTCTTGAGAGATAATGACAAGTGGAAATTTCACGATGCCAAGAACAAATTGTGGAGCAATTTTTCTGTTTATGTTTGTGGAAAGGATTTTGATGGGAATTTTTGTTTTGTTTTTTTTTTTTATGGTATCAATAGCCTTTCATCACAAACATATGATGGGGTGTGATATAAGTGTTGGGCTAGGCCAATCCCACTGGGAAATGAAATTGTTTTCGAACCTATTACGGTGAAGAGATTTTAACCAATATTGTTCAGATTGCTTGGTAAAGTTGTAAATAATGTAACATACGAGTCTTTGATAACAATGAAGTTAGGACAGTTCGCCATTATTTCATTAGATAAATGTATATTGAGCTTTTATGATGGGCATTACAATTCCAGCTTAAACTTGCACAAGTACGAATTGAACGACATGATTTAAAAAAAAAAAACTATGCAATAATAGACTGCCAACCTAAAATATCTCCTTCGAAGGAGAGAACAAGTATTTCTTAGGGTCGAACTGATTCGAGTGCTATTAGCTATCTGTTCTTTATTTATTTTTGAAACAAGCTGTTTACAGAACGTTATTTTTTTATTTAGGTACTTATTTATTATAATTCAATTAATAGCGGTTCATTTATTTCGTGGTTTCAAGTTGCTAGCGCTGGCATTTGGCACCTGTTAAACTCAGCTGTCATTTGAAATGTCGCAATTTAGTTGAATGCTTGACAATTACGATAATGGATCGCTTAGCAACCGAACAACGCGTCAACATTATTAAAACTTTCCACAAAAGTTGTGATTGAAACGTAAGCACTTTTCGCGCATCACTCGATGATTATGGTCGCCATAATCGACCGTCTATGCAAGCAATCGGTGAAATTGTGAAGAAATTTGAAGGGCGTGGAAGCGTTACTGATGTCGTAATTGAACGAATGATGGCCGATTTGTTTGACCGGTGATTGAAGATCATGACTTGGACCATGTGGTTCCAACAAGACGGGGCAACACGACCAATTGTGGCTTTATTGCGTGGGAAGTGTCCTGGTTGCGTAATTCCACGTTTTGTCGACATCAATCATGCTGAGATCATGCGATTTGGCATCGTTAGTTTTTTTTCTGTGTGGCTACGCAAAAGACCGTGTTTACGCGAATAATTCCCGAACTATAGACGCATTAAAAACCATCATTACTCAATTTATGGCCGAGATACCGCCCGAAATGTGCGGAAAAGTGGTTAAAGATTACCTCAAAAGAATCGCATGCTGTGAATCTTCCCGAGGGGCCAAGGGGAATTCAAATGATATTGTTTTTCACACTCGTCAAATGTCAGAGTCCAAACTTTATAATGAATTAAAATGTTCATCAAAAATGTATCGCTGCGTGTGTTTTATTTACTTTTACTTTCGAAGCCGAAAAACGAATGACCCTTTATTACCGGCTCATTAATCGGTATTTCATTTATTTTATACATTTATATATAATATTTAAATATGCGGAATAAGCTGTTTCTCCTTTGTCCTTGTCTTTTGTGAAATCTGTTATTATGTTATGTAAAAAATAAACTTAAGCTGTAGCCAGGCTTAACCGTGAAAGAAAAAACTTCGAACATACACTTTGGTTGGAATCATAGCGATTCCAACCATTTAGTGAATTTAATTTGACCACCTGCATAATCGTTTGGGCACCGAGTCAGTAATAGGAACACATGTGAACGCGGCTCATTTGGTTCTTAAAGAAAAAGCGCAAATAACTTCAATCGGTTCAATTTAGTACTCTTGTTTTGGCTTCCGAAAAGCAAAGCCGCCGTCACTGTTGACTGATCCTATCGTACCTCATTTCTTGCTATATATTGAAAAGATGTTTGCCAGTTTCCACGACCAACACTAATCTGCTTTGCTTTTCATCAGCATTATCGCTTGTATTCCATCATCAATCCTTAACATCAGATGCCATCATCGGAGAAATAATGTGAGTATTGCACAAGACCTTGCATAAATCACAAAAGGAGCTTGACAGGCATACCACTCCAAGTGCTCCGTCCCCTGCAGGAGCATTTTTACACGCATTTGCATGCGTCGTCGCCCGCGAAATTACCAGTAGCTAGATATGAATCTTTCAACCGCTGAATGCCTCAAAATATTATCCCGAATTGACTAGTTGTTATTAATTGAACCGGACCACCTTTACAATTTAACTTGCCAAAAGGGCTGGAAAGAAGGGGATTTTAACTGCTTCTTTTGTGACAAATGTGCCCAGCTCCATTAATTAATCGCGCCCACATATCTTACTGCGCTGGAGACAACTTATTTTATTTATATTTTAGGGAGTACCTACAGTTCGGAGTCGGGGTGAACCAAGGCCTTTACTACGTAACTAGTCTCCCCAGTTAGTTCGGCGTCGGTCCTTAGCGAACTGCATGGAGTTGGCAACTCCAAATCAGCTGAGATACCCTTCAACTTGTGCGGGCCAATTAATTTAAAAAGTCTTTCTCTATTGCGTTTGAGTTTGACTAGAACCACAGACCTTAGCTTTAAACTCAAGCTGCCATAAGTACGTTTAAAGGTCTATTTATCGAGCTAAACTATATAGCTCCCTATAGGTGCCTTTATTTCATGGGAGGTGCCATCAGGGTCTCAGGTACACAACTTATAACCTCCCAAGGTGCCCACAAATGTACGACAATTGACGGATGTAAGAACAAGTAAAGAGGCTGACACACGTGTTGGAATAAGCATAATTTTTTGTTTAAGTTTCTGCCTCATTAAGCGTTTTTGACTTTCCGTATAAGGTTGTTTCTTAGGGACCCCATTGTTTCCTTCACTTTAGTTCTACAATGCAATGGACTTTCATTGTATTAAATGTTCAGCTGTTTCGTCTTCATGTCATAGCGGGCACTGCAGGTCGACTGTCGACTTTTATCCATAAGCGAATTTTAAATCTTATTGATTAAGAACACATTTCTTTAGAACTGGATTCTGTTTGTATTTGATGTTGAACGAAGTTGACATTCAATGGAATCGTCAGATAATTTGGAACCTTTTAGTTTCTGATGCATGGAAACGGGTTGCTCCGCCATTAGGATTGAAACTAATGCAATTACATGATGATGATTATTCGATTATTTCGATTCCCCCAATCAACCGACGTGCACAACACTCACTTCCACGTTCATGTTTCTTTAACAACCAAAGCTGTTCTGTGTACATCCTCTCATCGCTTTGTATTTACATCTGTAAAGGGTTCACAATCTGTGGCCTATTTCACCAACTTACATATTTGTATTTACAAGCGCTTTTCAACCAAATTTTAGTTTTTTTTGATTTATGTCATTTCACCAAACTCTGAGTATTACAAATTTGTAGTTGTATTCTACAAAGGGAAATTTGTGGGAACAATTCACTTTTCGTTTCACCAAAAGTAATTTATAGTTGTAATTTACAAGTTACAAATTTGTGAAAATTTGACTTATTTGTGTCTTTACGTTTCACCAAAGAAATTTAATTCACAAATTTTGTTTAGTATGTGAGAATATTACACAAGTAAAAGTTGACGTGTAATTCCTCCTACAAGTTATGTTACTTACTGAAAGTAATCGAGAAAAACAAAATGTCTTTACGACGAATATATACTAAAGGGTCATCTAACTTTTTTTTTTCAACTAGTGCTTATTTCGCGAATGGTAACACTTAGCTCATGTCTGATTTGACAGATAATTAGTTTTATCCTTCCGCTGAACGAATATGGTTGTGTATACGCTTGAACAACGCTGGGAAATATTGCGACATTACTTTGAAAATCGACTTAGAGAAGATGCCGATTTTGCAAAAAAAATCATCTTTTCAGATGAAGCTCATTTTCATCTCGACGGGTATGTAAACAAAAAAAATTGTCGCACAGAAAACCCGCACGCATACATTGAAAAGCCGATATACCCAAAACGAGTCACTGTTTGGTGCGGAATTTGGTCCAGAGGCATAATTGGGCCATTTTTCTTCGAAAATGAGCAAGAAGTGGCCGTTACAGTCAATGGCGATCGTTATCGGGCCATGTTGAACGAATTTTTGTTCACAAAAATTGAAGAGGAGGATATTGGCAACATTTGGTTTCAATAGGACGGCGCTACGTGCCACACAGCCGAAGCTACACTCGATGTTTTGCGCCCTGTTTTTGAAGATCTCATTATCAGCCGCAGAGCTGATGTCGTTTGGCCACCTCGGAGCTGCGATTTGACACCGTTGGACTATTATTAGTGGGGTGCCGTAAAAGATAAGTGTTAAGCCGACAAGCCAGAGACAATTGACGCTTTAAAGGACAATATTCGTGAAGCCATTGGTGAAATACAGCTGCACACAATCGATAATATGCTTAAAAGTTAGACCGATCGTGTAGGCTACTGCATGGCCAGCCGAGGCAGCCATTTGAATGAAATTATTTTCCATTACTAGCCGGAAGGATTTTACTTTCAAATAAAAAAAGAAATTTGAGAAAATATTCAGTAGTTTTTTTATAGCATTTTCAAAAAAAAAAAAAAGTTATTTGGCGGACCCTGTAGTAGCGATAGTAGCGAAAGTGACGATTATGTGTTAAATGCAAGAAAAAAAATTTATCATTTCGGAGTTATTTCTTTTTAATGAAAAATTTCGTCTGAGTCGATGCAAGGCAGAGGAAATAATTGCAATTATTGGTCCACAGATAGCCCACAAGACTGAAAAGAACTTTGCATTAACACCGAGGCAACCGGAGGAAGATCTTATTTTGTTTATTCATTGCCGACCCACGCACAACAAACTTGTGAAAAAACATTTGTACATTGCAAGTCAATCACAAACCCGGTGCAACGGTTATTTTGAGCACTTGTAATCAACAATTTGCTTTCCACAATTTTTTTTGCATTCTACTCACAAATTTTCGGATTATATATTTGTAATTTGTGAAACATAAAACTTGATTACAAGTTTGTAGTTGCGATTTACAAGTACAAATTTGTGGTTGTAATTTGTAGTTTGGTGAAATAGGCCACTGATGCTTAGAGCTGTTTTCGTCGTGTTAATATAGCAACAATCTTAGAATATACTCGTATCAGTGCTGAAATTAGATCACACAACTGCTAAAGCTGGCAACCGTCTTGAACGCATCAATGCGCTCAAAAAGCAAATAGACATATCCGCTGCTTGTGTTCCACCTCTTCCGTTGCAGAGAAAGTTAAAAAAAAAAAAAAAAAACCACTATCCCTTTGGTCATTCTCAAGGTAGAAGTCTACGTGCTGACAAAGGATTCTGGGTACTGGACATTGTTGGTCTTGTTTGTGTGCAGCTTTACTTCCTCGTTGCTATGGCTGTGGCTCAAGTAAAACGTCGTATTTGTCTTTTTAAGGTTTAATTTGTTTTCAAATAAAATAAAAATAAAACTTGTTCAACAAAAAAAGAAAAATCAACAAACAAAAGGAAAACAGGAAGTCGTTGGCTCAAACCATTCACCGATCAACGACGAAGGAAGAATGGTGCCGAGGCATAGGGATATGCACTGTATGCAGCAGCGTATGGCGAGGCAACATATGGAGATGCATAATAGGGTGATGCAACCAATGGAGAGCTATAAGCTGCAGCAGTGTAGGCAGCGGTATACGGGGAGGCAGCAATCAAAGGCGAAGAGTATGCCGAGTAGGCAAGTGGAGCAACAATTCCGGGCTTAGCAGCAGCCAAAACAAGCACAGCCATCAAGCAAACAGCGACCTGCAGATGGGAAAACAGTTATTGATTTTAAAGCTCTATCGAGGACTCGAATGCTTTTCAAACTTACGAATTTGAACATTTTGATTGTTGTGGAGGTTTTTACTTGGTCGATTCAAAGTAAAACTGATACCTTCTCCGGCCGGACTGGCTGCTTATATACCAGCTGTGATGAAATTTAAATGTCTCTTTCATGAAAATGCGTGCTGCCCATGGCACGTTCCCACATCGAAGGTAAGAAAAATCGACCGCACATTGTCTCCTTGAGATTTTGTCCACCATAAGTTCGTCGACGCATGCGAGCGTATAATGTAACTATAAATTTGCAGGAAGCCTTTGGAAATAATTGATTTCAATCCAATTTCGAAGCAATAAGACTTGTGTAAACTGTAGTGACTTACTTTCGGTTTCAAAGTGTTTTGCGCCCAATTAAAGACGATATGATTCTCCTTACCATTTGTCACTGACTATGCCAAGTGCGTGCTGTCGTTCTATGAATACGAAATGTGATTAAGTCAGTCGTCTCAGTTATGGCTGGCTAAAAACATACCCGTCCATGGCTGGTTGGATTAATTAATATACACGATTTGATTGATTGTTGAATTGTTTCTTAAATGGAAGACAGTGCGGGGGAAAGACCCCAATCGAGAGAGAATATTGCTCCATAATGAGGTTCAATTGAGTTCGTCTGGTGTGAATTGCATATTAGCACGCATTATGCGTTAATGGAGTGAGGAAGGGATAATTTAATCAAATGTGTATGGTCAAGGCCGAATGATGAGGGTTTTAGTTTATTTTTGAAGTTCAACTACGGTCGTGTCTTAATAGGCTGTTCAATTACATTCTTATGCAAATAGTTCGGGGAGCGATATGTATAAAAAATATTGGTTGCAGAGTTTTCAACTGGCCGAACTACCATGAACTGGCCATAGAAAAAGACAAAACGGCATAAAGCTGAAATATAACTTTGAAGTGGTTAAACCTTTGTCCACACCTGGACAGTGAAAAGGCGGAGAACAGCTCTTGCCCATAGCTGTTTCTTCGCACTAAGGATGAGAAGTCTCCTCAAAGAACCGAAGAGATATTGTACAAGACCCCAATGATAACAGTTCTGCTTCTAAAGTACGAACAGATCTGACATTTGTGGTATTTTTAAAAAAGGTTATCCTTCTCTTTATCCAGCAAAGGACCGATTTTTCAATAGTCAGATAAATCGCCTGATTGCTAACTAAAGATTCAATTTATTTCACTCTTTATCTAATAGATATAAGTTTTGAGTTTTTCAATCATAAAATAAGAGCTAGATAACTATTCGAAGGTAAAGTGGTGCGAGTGAGACAGATTAATTGACAGTATGTTTTGTTAAAGCATAGTCATGTTCAAAGCTTGACGTTTATCATTAACCGTTTTAGTTTCAGTGGCAACAATTTTAAATTTGCAATCGAAAACGCTAATATTATGTTCGCTAAAATGCGGGAGAGGTTCATTTTACCTCTTCAGAAACACGAGATTTAAAAAATATAGTGTTCAAGTTTCCAAAGTCTATAGAAAATGAAAAAAAAAAAATGATTCCTTCACAAACAAGGAGAAATATGCTGCATGGAATTTTTTGTTTTGTTTGGGGGTTCGCTGGAAGGAAAAATCATCGAAAGACATTGCAGAGCAAATACGCGAGGGATGCTTCTGAAATAGTTAGGGACTCGAACAACCTCTAAAAAACCTCCTGGGAGGGACTGACTGTCGTCATCCCGAATGGGATTGCACCTAGTCGTTTGACTTATCGGGAATTTATTTTTAATTTATTTGAAAAATTCAGAAGAAGAATCCGCCGGTTGTCGGATTTCGAAACTTTTTTGTTTGAAGATATTACCAAATCTCTTGGCCTTGGCTAACTCTTATAGATCAAGGGGTTTTACCCGCCTCAATCTTCTGATTACATTATCAGTATTTAATAGTTCTGTAAGCTATACGTTAACATGGTTGATCTCTATGTAGATCAGCGTTGCGTATGTACCAAGGTGCATTAACTACGTTTCTTAGTACTTTATTTTGGAAGACTTGAATTTTTTGTAAATTTGTCTGGCATGTGCATGCCCACAATTGGAGCCCGTAGGTCCATATTGGTTTCAAGACTTACTTGTATAGCAGTAATTTATTGTAGTTGGACAGGGATGAGTATCTCCCATCTCTTTTTTTCCTTACATGTGCTTTCCAACGCAGTTTAGCGTCTAGGGTCATGCCCAGATATTTAGCTGTATTTGAGTATTGCACTATATTGTTATTAATGTATACTGGAATGTGTGGTACGTTTTTATATGTAAAATTAATATGGACTGACTTTAGGTCATTCAATCTAATCTGCCACTTTTTAGTCCATTCTGAAATACCGTTTATTGCCATTTGGAGTTCTTTTGTTGCTATTTCGACGGTTGCTCCAACAGCAAGCACAGCAGTGTCATCTGCAAAAGTTGCTGTAGTAGTTTCCTCACTTTCAGGTAAATCGCTAGTAAACAGAAGGTATAGCACTGGACCTCGGACACTACCTTGTGGTACAACAGCTTTAATTGCTCTCAGTGTTGAGTACTCTGTCGCTTGTTTAATTCTGAAGAATCGTTCTGTTATATATGACTCCAGAATTGTCGAATACTGGTTCGGCAGTTGCCTTTGCAATTTATGGATCAGTCCCTTATGGCAGACTTTATCGAAAGCTTGTGCTATATCAAGAAATATTGTAGAGCACACATTTTTCTCTTCGAATGCTTTTTCGATTTTATCTGTGATTCTATGCACCTGATCAATTGTAGAGTGCTTGTTTCTAAACCCAAATTGATGAATTGGAACTAGATATTGGGCGATATGAGGTTACTTCGATAGGCGGCTTACCTGGTTTTGGTATCATTATTACCTCCGCGACTTTCCACATGCTTGGCACATATCTCAACTTAAATGCAGAATTTATAATCTGCGCTAGTTTGTTTAGACCTTTTCGAGGAAATTGTTTTAAAATTTCCCCTGTGATTAAATCTAACCCTGGGGCTTTTTTTATATTTGTGCCTTTGATTTCTTTGGCAAGTTCTTTAGCTGTTACCGGCCGAATAGGTCTGTCTTCTTCGCACCTTTCTTCGTTTCCTTGATAATCTTTATCTTCATAAGGTTTGCAGACGTTCTCAAGTTACTCTGCAAAAGTATTTGCTTTTTCTGGACTGCTTTTTGCCCAGTTACCTTCTCTGGTTTTTACTGGCGGAATGTGAGCTATTGTCCTGTTCATTTTCTCTGTTGCCTTCCAGAGCGAGTAGTCGGTACTAGCATCATTTGTAAGACTGGTAAGATATGTTTTTAAAGATTCGTTATTAAATTCTCTTATTCTGAGCTTATTATTTAAGTTGTTCAGTGTGGTTTTGTCCCTTGGCGCCCTTGTCTGTTGCCAACGTTTTCTAGCTTTTCTCTTTTCTGTAATAATTTCACATATTACACGAGGATATGAGTTTTGTTTAATCTTGTTTGTTCTTTTGGGAGTTGCAGCCCATGCAGCTTTTTGTATATCCAGTGTAAATATTTGCACTGCTTCTTCTAGTTGTTCTTCTGTTTGAATAGCTGATGATAGTTGAATACATTCTTCTTATTTCTGCCTGAAATGGTTCCAATCAGTCAGTCTATTAACTAGTTTAGAGCTATGTTCTTTTATTATTCTATTCTATCGCCAAGTGTAAGAAGTATTGAGGAATTATCTGATTGAAGATCAGGGCCTTCTTCTATATGTATTTTATTTGAAGATATATTTTTGCATATAAAGAAGTCGATAAGATCTGGGGTTTTATTCCTATCTGTAGGCCAGTAGGTAGGTTTCCTAGTTGAGTGATATTTGGCGCCGACTTCTTTAATAGTTTCAAATAATTCTCTGCCTCTAGTATTTGTAAATCTAATAATAATAATAATTGGCGCAACAGGTCCGTAGGGACCCAAGGCCTAGCTTTTCACAACCATTCGTTTTGTGTGAGTTTCATTTTTGGAACGAATGGATGGGATCTACAATTTTATGCCGATTCCAAATGTCTTATTGAGAAGCTCTAAAGACAGTTATACTCTCGGATGTTTGTCAGACGTTCGCGAGAGGCGGCGCAGTGGAAAAAACCCTAAGTTGGAATTTTGGGTTTTTGCGGGATTCGAACCAGGGACGCTTCGCTTAGTAGTTCAACACACTAACCACTAAGCCACTGTACCCATTTGTTAATCTAGATCCCCAATATTTATTGTTGACATTAAAATCCCCTCCCGCGGTTAATCTATTGTGAAATATCCTTTAATCTATAGCTAGGAGAGCAGTATACTTCTGCAACAGATATTTGTCCACTGCTCGTTTTTATACTTATGGAAATTCCATCTTCGTTTGAATCTGCATTTTCCCATTGTACATAATGGTTAGGTCTCTTTCTCACTACTCTTGTTTCCTTGTTGGGTTGAATTCATCTTCTTCAATAATAATATCGTCAATAATGTCGAACAATTCCATTTCTACAAAATGAACATATTTCCCATAGCAAAACTTTGTAAAATAAAATATTCAAATTTGACAGTTCGCATACATTAACTAGAGATTTATATTTTATCCGTCTCAGAAACGGGCAGATAACTCAATTATACAGTTAGCGGTTATATTTTTCGAATAGCTGCTATTCGACTATTGCAAAATGGATTGGATGGAATGTCTTATCTGAGAGTTAACCCCTATCTGATTGGCTATCTGACAATTGAAAAATCGGCCCTGAAATATTTTCCCAGTTTGGATTTCAAGCTAATTTGTCAACAGTGGAGCAGATTTTGGCATAAACAGCAAAAATCGGTAAGCGATTAAAATGGAACCAAAATAAAGTGCGTAGTTTTTGCTACTTTTGAAACAGTCAAGAGAAGATCAGTGTTGTTCAAGTTAGCAGCGATTTTTTTAGAGAAATACAGCGATATGATCGAAGATACTGTCGCAAAAGATTTTTATAATGACGCTTACTTCAATGAAACTAAATAAAACCCTTCTGCAAGAAAATGATACCATAGAAAGGGGAGAGGTGTTATGGATTTGCTTCTATGGAAAATCAGTAAGCCCAACAGTTTTCAAATAATTATTTTATACATAGATACACAGTCCATAACAAACCTCTACAATCAAAAGAATTGTTTCCGATTTGTTCTTATAGCGAACACATATATAGGAAACAAAGTCTACGGCTTTTCACATGCATTTCCTATAACCAATGTCTTATTATATGACTGTTTCTTATATACGTCGTGGACTGTACATTGATAGGGCTACTACTTTTGACATGCCGACGTCATTACGAGTATGACGTAGATATTTGTCCTAAATTTGTCACTACGGGCAATGATGTACATAATTTTAGTTCAGGGGAATTATGTCTGGACGAGACAATACGGAGACCCTCAACTCGCAATCCTCTTGCCGCTGGTCTCCTCAATTTTTTTTTCAAACTCGCCATTTTGTTTTCCTATCCTCTGCCAACTGTGGGGAATCTGAAAGAGTTCGGGAACACCACATTTTAACATTACTGGATGCTATTGGTTGGTTATGAAATATTTCTCAAAGGCGAATAATATAATGTGTTTGGTTAATAAAACAACCTACATGAGATGTATTATATACTAGAAACATATTAGGATAAACATGGTTGCGTATTTTCGGCTTTTGAATATTATTAACTTTCATGAGTGTTTTTTTCTGGAATAACTGAAGAAAAATTGCTCAAAATGTTTTTATTTTCCACCGACCCATCTTAATGTTGATTTTTTATAAATATTTAAACCAAAAGTACACTTTTTCGTAAAAAAAATACTATCCAGATGCAACGAGTAATCTCAAATTTAACGAATAAAATTCTATGAACGTTGACAGCAACTTTGCCCACAGCGGAAGTGGCATATGTAAGGTGCGAGTCCACAGCGGAAGTGGCATATGGAAGGTGCGAGTCCACAGCGGAAGTGGCATATGTAAGGTGGGAATTTTCGTGACATTTGGCAATACGATTTTCTATGTAACAATACTAACGCACTTAACATTTGCCACCCCATGGAAGTAGGCAAGTAACGGAAAATCGTCCGGAGTTTGGATCTCAGTATTGTTGTTACTATGGAAACGAACATTTGTCGACATACATTTTTTGCTCTAAATTTAAATAGTGACGTATTAAAATATTAATCATGAGTAAAACTATTTTCAAAGGTAGTATTCCTTCGATATCTAGATGCCGCCTTAAAAAAAAAAAACATATTTATCGAAAATTTTGCTAAATTTTTTAATATTACATCCTTATATTTAAAAGGTAGGGTCAATTTTTGACGACAAGCGAAACTAGTTTTATTTATTTTCTTTATTTTCGGACTGAGTTACCAATACATTTTTTCCGTTGTTTATGTTGTCTGTGAAAACAACCGCTCTTTCGAATTTTCGACAATTTTTTTTTTATTTTCGAGGGCTGTTGGAAATTATTTTTCTTTTAATATTTACAATGCAATTAAGACTCGTATCGCGAAAAGTTTATTTATTTAATTTGTATAGTGTAGAGTTAAATATCTTGTAATGTTATTTCTGTTGTACTTTGTGCTTTTACCCCAACGAGTTCTTATCTAAGGCTGGTACGCTGTTCGAGTAAAGTGAAATTTTTATGCAGGATGCCGAGAATTCAATAAGATTTTCGGATATAAAAAACCAAAAAATACTGAAGAAAGCAAATTGCGAACTTCGCGTTTTTTTATGACATAGTATCCAAATTGGCAAAGAATGTGACATTTGTAATACAATAAGACAAGCGGTCACACTGAAACAGTCAACAGTACATGCCAAAAAACTTCAGCATCCATATTTGCAGAACTTTGCCTCTGAGCCTTCCTAATATTTGAGGGCTCAAAGGACTAATCTTTGTCAGTGCCAACTGCGCACAAGTCTATTTTGATCTGGCCGGCAATTAAAAACAAATGGGTCAAAATTGCTTTTACTCATGTACATTTTTAAGACTTTTGAGATCTATAACCCTTAGCTTACAATACAAACGAATGTAATGCCAAAATGTACGAATAGTAACTCGTCCACAGTTCGATATTTGCTGCAAATGAATAGTCCTTAACTGGCTATGTATGCAATTAATTATAAATAAAAGCGCGGAAGCTGCGCAAAAGGTAAGCTTGTTTCAACAACCCAACGATTGGAAGTCGTTTTCGTAGCGTTTTCGTGGAAAACGACTCGTTTTGAAAACTGAAGGGAAAACTTCTGTTTTCGATGAAGTTTTCGTGTATTTTCGCGAAAACCCGGCTTGGTCTGAAAAGGCTATTACATATCTACACAATGGAATAAAATTACCAAAAGAATGCATTGCAAGCCCGTTAACCTTATGTTTACTCTTATTGACCATGTGGCTGCGTTAAAAGCTAGACATTTCAATTGAGAACTCAGTAGTTATGTACCTTCATGTTTCACGAAACACACATTTTTTTCATTTCTTGCCATAGAAAACTTATTCCTATTTTTTAGCACTTTCTATATGCGAAGGTTCTTATTTGAAAAAGACAGTAAACACAACAAGCAAGTTTTTGTTTCGTTTGTTTATTCGACAATCATTTTATTTATTCTTCGAGTTCAAATCCTGAACGATTCCTGATTGAAATCTTTTTCTATTTTTTTTCTTAACGCACCAAAACTGGAGCAGCAGCGTATGGGTAGGCGGAGTACGCTGAGTAGGCGGCATATGGCGAAGCTAGATAGGGCGAAGCGTAGCCAGCAGTGTAGGCGGCGGTATAGGGTGAGGCAACCAATGGTGAAGAGTATGTCAATGGAGCCAGAAGACCCGGCTTAGCAGCAACAGCGGCGAAGATAGCCAAGAAGCAAAGAGCGAACTATAAAGAGACAGAAATGCTTTTAATCCCTCATGCGGAATCCTTTGTGTATCTGCAAACTTACGAATTTGAACATTTTGGTTGAGTTTTCGTGGTTTTCGGTTTACTTTCAAATAGAAACTGATAATTGACAGCCCACCATCGTGGACTTTATATACAGTTGGTTGAAGTTTTACAATCTGAATGGCGTTACCTTGGCACGTTCCGCTATAGCAAGGCGTGTACGACCAGAATACTCAGTGGCTTTGATTTGTACCTGAAAATGGCGGTTGTCATAAATTAGTTTATCGTTCGATTACAAGAATGCTACAAATTGTTTTCTTACCCAAATAATGAACAGAGTTTGGACGACAATATTGTGTGGAAGCTAACAGTCAACCTAACGCATTCTGCGAGCTGACTTTGTATAAAAACTGCGATACTAGCATACGTCTCGTCGACTATGCTAATTGTCGACGTGCCAATGCCAAGGGAATACCATCCAAATTATGAGCCTCGATCAACTATATAAAGTTGAATTGTTGCCTGTGAAGATTATTCAATTCCGAAGCAAAAACTATACCAAACAAAATGTTCAAATTCGTACGTGATTACTAAGGATTTGCAAACAAAGATTGCAAGGAGTTAATAAGTGTTCTCTTAAATTTTAGTTCGCTTTGTGTTTCTTGGCTGTCTTCGCTGCTGCCGCTGCTAAGCCCGGTATTGTTACCTTCTCTTCCCCATTGGTGGCGTCACCCTATACCGCTGCCTATACTGCCGCCTACTCGTCACCCTATGTATCTTCACCCTATGTTGCCTCGCCGTACGTTGCTTCACCGTATACTGCCTACTCTGCTTACCCACATGCTGCTTCAGTTCTTGTTCGTTAAAGAAGTCTCAGATGTCGAAGACAATTCACAAATAATTTGGAGTTTGGAAAAAAATAAAAGACAGAAAACGGAGTAATGGATTTTTATTTGGACAACCCTGATGGTTGGAAAAACTTTCAGAGTTATCCTACTGAAGGAAGGCTTCAGTTTCTCTCTGTCATTCGAACAATTTTGTTTTTCTTATCGACATCTTGCAGAATCGTGTCCTTACCGACAGTAGTTGTTCTTGTCAGTTTATCAGCGAACGCGTTTCTCTGGATACGAGTGTGACTTGAAAGGTACATCAACTATAAAGCGATTCGTCTTGTCACCAAACACAGGGAGACCGTAAGCAACAGTTTCTTAAACTGCTAAGGGGTTGGGCAGCGCCTTAAGCTGTTACCAGTATATACCCTTACAAATGCCCTTAAAGCCATACACAGGTGAGTGTCTATCTAGGAAGCAGCGAAGTTTGTCCATATTTTCTGACATAGAACTTACTAAAAAATATTACTCAGGTTTGTGGGTGCTTATAGTTTTTGATTTTGTTTCAAAACACTGTCGTTCAGAAAGTCTGGGTAACGCCTATTATGAAATATTTATCGCAGGCCTAAGAGCCTTTATCTAGGTGTCTCAATTATACCTGGTCCTGGACCTCGTTCAATACGCAACCTCAGTTGCCGCGGTCTTTCACTAACTTCCTCCAATTGTTCACTTCGAGCTGCTGACAGCGCCCTCTGTCTTGAAGAATATACATAGGCTGCGCGTTATTCGTTCTGTCAGTTAAGCTTTAGAGAATAGGAGTTTCCTCGATAGCCTTGTCGCATCCCATAGAGAGGGTAATTTCGAATAGTATCTTTGCACACGTTTGGCTGCACCCGTGTTACTATTCTTTTCGGCAGCAAATAGGTGAAACTGATGGGTTGACAATAATTGGCGGTAGAAGCCATTTGACTGATTTTTGGTATTAAAACCACTTTTACTAAGCACCAGGGGCCGGTATAGTGAAGATCCTTTTTAGACTTGAAACCACTTCATTAATATTAACCTAGGAGACAGTACAAAAGGATGGCTTAGTTTTCTTAGCTGATTCATCATACTAGACTCTTTACTTTTCGAAATTTACCATAAAATACAAAGTTTATCGCTGTTGCTGTTATAAAGAAGAAACAGTTTATATAGTCCCGGATCATGGTAGCCACAAATGGTCCTATTGACATGTTTTCATCCTCATTTGGCAGTTTGTCATGGAAGCGGCCATAACAAGCAACCACCTCTAAAATAAAACTCACTTCAAGTCGGTTGAGGTCCTCTTAATATACCACTTAAGGCTGGATCTTAGGCTGGATCTTTCTTCGGCTTACACAAGAAGGTTCTACGGGGTGCAGCATTTTCGTCCATGTCCTAGCCATCCTAAAAGACGACTGATGTGCAACTTCTTTACTAGGTCGCTGTCATTATACATCGCGTGTAATTCGTCGTGGAATTTTCTCTCCAAGTCAACGCAAACAAGACCGATGCATTTTACGAAAGAAATCCTTATCTGCTTAGAGCCCAAGCTTCGCCATCATGAAGTAGGACTTGAACCAAGAAAACAAAACAAGAAAACAAGTCTTTGAAAAGTCGTCAAAGCTGTCCTCTAATATGATTTCTTTTGACTTTTTGACTGTTTTATTTTTAAAACAGAAGGCAAATAACTTTTTTGATTAGTGGCACAAACATATACAATAACTGTTCATCTTGACAATTTTTCAGTTCATTCTCCTCAGCTCCTTTCAATACAAAATAATAAAGACATTTTTTGCTTTTTTAATGAGCTTTGTAACGTTTATATTTCAAATCCAGATCAGTCATTTTCAAGTGCTCGCTTCGTTGGAGCTCCCTAACGCACCAAAACCGAAGCGGCGGCATATGTTTAACCAGAATAGGCAGCGTATGGAGACTAAGCAGCAAATGGCGACGCCAGATAGGGTGAAACAACTAATGGCGCTGAATAGGCAACAACACCAGGCTAAGCAGCGGCAACAGCAAAGATGGCCAAGAAGCAAAGCGCAAACTATATATAGAAAAATAAAATTTCAGTTTTGAGCACCGATGGTCCTAGTTTGTATCCTTAATATCCACTTACAAATTTGATCATATTGATTGTTTATTGACTTCAGTATAATTTTGAATAGAAACTGATAATAGTTAGTCGAATTTAACTGTGTAACTTGCATATTTTTCCCATGACATTGCCTCGCTCATGATCATCATAATGAGACACACTCCATGTTTGTCAACCATAACGTATCGTATCACAAGTAACCACTATCGCTATCCAAAGGAAGACTTAACATCTACCTACCTATCACCACTGAGTTCGACAAGATATTCCACATAAAAGTGCGTCAACCATTTGCAGCAGCTACTTCCAGATGCAAGGGAAACTTTAAGTACGTATTTATATGCCGGTAGCAAAATTAGTTAGGCGACACGTACCAAGGTAATGCCCTTCGAAATTTGAACTTCAATGGACTCTATATAAAGTTCACGAAATTGGTCAAATATTTATCAGTTTCTATTCAGCGTTCTCCTGAAGTCAAAATCGTCTAAACTCAGTCAAAATGTTCAAATTCGTAAGTGTAAACCGAAGAGGGATTCTGAAGTTTTGCAAGGACTTAATATAGTTTTCTTTTTCAAATACCCAACAGTTCACTTTATGCCTTTTGGCCGTCGTTGCCGGTGTCGCTGCAAAGCCTGGTGTTGTTGCCTATTCAGCTCCATTAGTAGCTTCACCATACGCTGCGGCGTACACCGCGTCATACGCTTCACCATATGTTGCTGCTTCACCCTATGTAGCCTCTTCATATGTTGGATCTCCTTATGCCGCTTACGCTGCCTACCCATATGCTGCTGCACCGTTTTTGGTTCGTTAGGGAGCACAGCGCCATGAAAAGTGATTGATATAATATAAAAAAAAAACTGCAAGCAATAAAGGATGTCTTGAAAGGAATATAAAGACAATTGTTTTAAACGTTTCTTTCTGGTAAATAACTAGCTGACCCGGCGAACTGCGTTCCGCCCAAATTCGTGTCGGCCAACCTTCCGCTTTTTCACTAAAGACGGTTCACGACCTTTTTCACTAAAGACGGTACACGACGTACAAAGCGGAAGGTTTTGCTCACACGTGAGCACGCCACATACAACTGACCATGTGAGAAACATGGAAATTCAAGAAGCGATTGTCCTTGCGAATTATTATTTGTAATAGTGAAAGCAAAAGGCATGGGAAATTGAATACGCTTAAAAACCAATGGCAACTCATTCTGAACAAGCAAAATCCGCGGAATTATATTCACCCCAATCATTGAATCCGGCGGATTGACTGCGGCGGGACCTTATCCGATCCGCATCCGTTCACTTACCCTATCATTGAATCCGACGGATGAACTGCATTATCGGTCCGTAAAACCTCTTTATCGAAAAATTCGAAATCAGCTGTTCTGCTGTCAAATGAAACATTTTCAAAGAAAATTATTTGCAAATAAAGTTAGAAATGGATACTATCGCATTTTATTTAAATTTTGCAAATGCAGATCAAACTGATAGCAGGCAAGTTCGAAGGGGCATAAGAATGCGAGCAGAAAACATACTGGAGTTACCCGATACTCAGTAAGAAATTTGAAAATAAACGAATTTTATTTGTCGTTGAAGAAGTTCCAACTGTTTTGGTACTGTTTTTTTCTGTGGCCGGTCTGCGCTATTGGTGGCGGTAATATTGAAGAGGTTTGGGTTGTTTTCTGAGCCGATGTTTGTTCCCGGGTCATCCACAGCCATTTCGGTTTCCGAAACTACCCCTGAGTCTTCGAGCACAACGGATGTGACGGCTGCTTCGTTAGTTGGGGCCCCATAGCAGCTTGTTCCGGGCAACCCCTCTACGCAGTCTTTCAAACAGACAAGTTCTATAACCTCATTCTCTAGAGGAGTAAAAAAAATCTCCTTGTTTTCACCACCACCAGTAGCTTTTAATTCCCGTCTGTTCTGGGACAGCTTCTTCCTTAAAGCGGACTTGTGGTCTGACCAAACCTAATGTAAATTAATGTTAGTAAAAATCACTTACATTTGGTTGATTTACTTACCTTTTTCCACTCTGAAACTTCTTTAGCAGGTGGCCCCAAGCTGTTCAGCTGATTCTTCAGATTTTCCCAAAACTTTTGGATCGTCTCTGGATCTTTTTTGGTTAAATTCCTAGCAATATCTGGATTTTTTTTCATCTGGTTTACTATCGCTAGGAATTGTGGGCGAGTTGTTTGTTTCCTTAAAAATAGAAGTATTTAGATAATTAATTTGTACCTTGAAACCTTTTACACGTTAACTCACTTCCTGTTCATTTTAAAAAAAAAATCAGACTGTTAATTTTGATGTGCCCTTCTTCAAATCCGCAGCTACTTTGGTGCGGATTGAAAATATAAACAAGTGTATGAGCTGCGGATGGTCTGCGTTTACAGTGATACCAATGTTTGAAAACTTCCTTACCGACACTTGTTCACTTACTGTCCGACGGTTTCAATGATTGAAACCATACAAAAAACAAGTGCTATTCCCTCCGCAGTCAATCCGCCGGATTCAATGATTGGGGTGATTGTCTGCCTTGAATTTTTCAGTCAAAATCGTCTCTTCCATGACTTTTGATTTTAGATTCTTCACAATCAAATCAAACGCGATCCGTTAAAAAATTACGGTGGATTGGGGTTGCTCAACAAAATTATAACTGACACTGAGTCGACTTTCGATTTCAAGTTGTGTAGCGATAAGCCCGGAACATCCAAAGAATTTAAAAATCAAACAATTGAAATAAGTGTTGTTTAAGTGACACTACCCGATTTTCTATCCAGTCTAAGCTTTTATCAGGTAAGCTTCTTCGCAGTGTTTCATTCTAGTAGTGCAAAAACAAAAAAAAAAAAAATGGAAAATGGAACTCTATCCCGTATCTTTCTATTAGTGAAATTTTTGAAAACGGTTCAGTAGTTCCGGAGATTACCTCTTACAAACAAATATTACCTCTTTATAAATAAGAGGTGTTATTTTGGTATTCAAAGAAAAATGACATTTTTTGAGATAAATGATCGGATGTTTATTTCATAATAAAGAGGAAGGTATGCCGTTAATAATGAAAAACAACATCAGCCAAATGGCCACCACGAGCACGCATTCAGGACCATATCTTTTTCATGAAATTTTCCGTAACCAAATCGCAAAGTGGCTGCTCTATGTCCTCGATAGCCTCACGATTTTTATCTTTGAGGTGGTGAATCGACGCTGGGCTGTTGGCGTATACCTTTTCTTTCACGTGGCCCCAAAGGAAGGAGTCGCAAGGTGGCCAATTGTGATCCCCTCTCCGAGAGATAACACGGTTCGAAAACTTTTCCCGTAAAAGATCAATGCTTTCGTTGCTTGTGTGGCACATAGCGCCATCTTGTTGAAAGTAAACGTTGTCCACATCAATACCATCCAACTCCGACCATAAAAAATCATTAATCATCTCTCGATAGCGCAATCCATTCACCGTAACTGTTGATCCAACATCATTTTCGAAAAAGTAAGGTCCAATGGAGAGGCTTCTCAACAATGTAATGGCGTAGTTTCTACTTGTCAAATGTCAAAGAATAGAAGCTTCAAAAGTGACAGCTACCGAAATAGTGGGTTATTCACAATAACACCTCTCATTGGAAAACCCTTTATAATAGTGTGATGTAATAGAGCTCTGTAAAGATTGTTACTAGTGATGCCTTTTTTTACCCTTGACATTGATTTCATGCAGGTTTAGTAAAAGTAAATTGTTTTACCTTGTCCAATCTGTTTTCGGAAAACTGTTGTCATGTTTTGTGTCCAACCTACGAATCGGAAACCTTAACAATAAAGATCGTTTGAAAGTCTGCAGTCTTCTTGAAAAATTAATAAAATTAATAAAATATACTAAAGGACGTTTCATTGCATCTCTAGACTAAAAAGGGCACATTAACAACAATATTTATCTGCTTTTTTATATTAAATTTTAAACGACATAATTAACTGTGGAACTAAATATTTAACCTTGTTTCTCCGGTTAATAGATATAAAGACATAGAGATTCAAAAAGAATGCACCGTTTACTAAATAGTAGAGTAGTAGTAGACGGCGGTTGCTACTAACGTATTAACCCCTTATGAAATATTTCCTAACAATTAATGCAATTGGGGCATGCTGCAATTTCAATGGTCATAAATAGCATCGAAGACGGTGATAAGTAACATCGAGTGCCCGAAAGAGAGCAAGAGACTTCTTCTTGAAGGGGCCGTAGTAGAAAAATGGTCAAGTGCTGCGAAAGTTTAATTATCTCGTAAGCTAAATACAGACAAAATCGAAAGGTTTTCTTTTGAGAATAAATCAGAAAGACCTATACGCGCTGTAGCTAGAGTTCTACACCCGTCATGCTCGAAAAATGATATTGTAAATGATCTTAAGGATAGCCACTTTAAAATTATAGATATCGTCAAGCGTGAAAAGCAGATAAAAGAGGGGTATGAAACCATGGTGAACTGTGGTCTCCCGCTCTTTATACTAACCTTCGATAAGATTGAGATCTTTAACAAAGTTTATGATGATAATACAAGTTGGAGTTAAAAACTAACCTATGGATAAGAATAAAAAATTGGTTCCACAGTGCAAACGGTGCCAAGTTTATAATCACACGCAAACCTACTGTCAGAAAGAGCCACGATGTGTTAAATAAGACGGTAGCCATTTTACGGTTGACTGTATTTCAAATATTAAAGCTTCCCTGCAGTGTATTAACTGTAAAGGTAACCATCCTGCAAACTATCGGGGCTTCGAGTAGCTAAGGAGCTAACCTCGAAATCGGCAACAATAGATAAGACCAACAATAATAAAGAAAAACGGGCAACAGAAACGCAATCGGACACCTAACCTCAAAAATCAGATCAAATCAAAACGATCTAGTAGAAATTGTTAAGCCTTTCGATGGTCAATAGCTCAATGGAAGTATTAATGCGTCGGACAGAACAACTGAAAATAATGTAGTAAGAAACGCTACACTCTCCGAGCCCGGGCAAGAAATAAAGAAACTTAAGCCTAAAAGAGCTCCAGGTTGCGACCTGATTACGGGTGAACTCCTAAAATGGTTGCCTCGGAAAGCATTAACTAAGCTTCTTCACATTATAAACGCCGCCCTCAGATTACAATACATTCCAAGTCAATGGAAAATCGCGGAAGTCCTAAAACCAGGCAAATGACCGAATATAAAAAAGTCTTTTAGATCCATCTCGATTCTCCCAATTATTTGCAAAGTTTCTGAGAGGATATTACTCAGACCCTTAGGACCAGACGCTTACGGCAGACTCCACAAATTAATAATGAGAAGGAGAGAATCAATATTGCTACGTAAATACAATATAGTGAACTATGTGAAAGTTACAGCTTAGTGATATAAATATTAGCGCGGAACCCGAAATGATGATGTGATGTTGTCAAAACCCAAGTTTTTCGAACTACGAAAACTATCCTAAAATTATGTAATTTGAACTACACTTTAAACATTTGCGAATAAGAAGACGAAGGCAGAAGCTAAAGCAAATTTTCTCTTTTGTATGATTTCTTTCGTTTTTTTTTTAAATGCAAAGTTCCGTTTCGTTTCGTATGCTGTGAACAAATCTAGCCTACTTTCACAATAACACAAAAAGGGCCTTACTAACCAACATTTTAAGTTTCGTCTCTAAATCTTAGAAGTTAACAGTGGAAATATTGTCCATAGAAAATTTTGCATTTGTGACCTTCCGTAAATTTAATGTCAAGACTAACACCCCTTTTGCGAGTGTCAATTATCAATCAATTGACGACTGACAAATTTATCAATTAAAACAATTTTTGGTATTGTGTATCTCATTTGATAAAAATGACGTTTATTGTGAATAAATTGACTGTTGTGAAAGCGGCATGATATTTGACAGTTATCAAGACCGAAAATGAGTTCCGTAGAATTGTTTTTTGACGATGAATAACAATCCGCTGCTTCTAATCCTCTAGAATTAGAAGACAGTATGTGAGTACATAACTTTGTAATTAATATTCAGTTAATCGAAGCCAGCTTTTTCCTATTTATTGGGTGAAATAGACGAGATGCTAAATCCAGCAATCAGAAGGACATCGATACCAAAAATCATAAAGCTTGCTGTTAACGCCGACAACAGCATTGCGATTATGTGCTCTTGGTTCATATCAAATGAGCAATGGAAATGAACATTCCATAGGCCTTTCACAGTCAACTGTTTCTTTACTCGAAGCACACATATGTCCGAAATATCGGCCCATACCTTAGATAATTGCGATTAGATGCCATTTTTGCCATTCGCGCCGTGGAGGAAGAAGCCGGTCAACTCTAATGAAAAAAGCTCACACTTTTGTTGCACGACGCTTTTTGAACAAATTTCTTTTGCAATGTTCTCGTTTTCTATCATTAGTTGAACCAATCGCTCCAATTGTTTTTTGTTGCTTACAACTTTTGTCCTAAAACAAAAAAATGTTAAAACTAGGCACATGCTTCAATTTTCAGAAAACTTGCATTTTTGTGTTGCAGCGTTCTAATTTTGCCGTCCACAACAATGCTACTGACTAGACAATTGACAGACATAAAAAGAAATTGATCAAAATTGACAACCACAATACCACTTTGGCTCCAATCAAAATGGAAATTTAGAACGAGTTGATGACAATTGACAATCACAATACCAACGACTAGATTTTTTTGATAAGCATCGTTTATCGTTTATTTTTTGACACTCGCAATAGGGGTGTAAAGTTGGTTATTAGTACGGCGAAAAAACGAATTTCTATCACGGATAATAGATTTCGGCACCAGGATACCTCCCCGTTACCGTGATGGCATTTCAGCTCTACTTTAAAATGTACACCCTGTACATGAACATTTTCCAATACAATAACCAATGTCGAGTGTATCTCTTTTACCGACCCTTATCTTTGCCTTGGGTGAATTCTCTGTTATTCACCATCGCCCTAAAAACCTAAAACTAGATTCTCCCAATTATATAAATTAATCCACAAAGGCATTCCGGAATTTAATGAATTTTTTATTTTCCAAGTCCGTCACCATGTTGCAACCATTCCGCGATCATTTTCGAATCAGAGTTCTTTAACGCACCAAAACTGGAGCAGCAGCATATGGGTAGGCGGAGTACGCAGAGTAGGCGGCATACGGTGAAGCAACATATGGCGAAGCTACATATGGTGAGGAGTAGGCGGCAGTGTAGGCAGCGGTATAGGGTGATGCCACATAAGGAGAAGAGTAGGCAACAATACCGGGCTTAGCAGCGACAGCAGCGAAGACGGCCAAGAAGCACAAAGTAAACTATAAAGAGACAGAAATGTTAAATGTTAAATCCTCATGCGGAATCCTGGTTTCCACGCAAACTTACGAATTTGAACATTTTGATTGAGTTTTGGTAGTTTGCGGTTAACTTCAGTAGAACTATGAATTGAAACTGATAATCTGTCACAACACTCGTTCACTTTTTATAGTCCAACACAAATTGGATGTTAAACCTGGCGGGCTGGCGAACTAGTTTGGGTCACGTCGCAGCATTGAACGCCACTTGCATGCTAATTACTTAGAGTACCGCTTCTGTATGTACGCATACAAAGTTTACACGAAAGCCTAGGTGGGAGTGTTCACGCTGACGATGGTCTTCTAGATTTATGGTTCATAAATAATTTATCGTTATTTTATTAGGTCTTTGGGAACGCATTTTTTTGGCGGAACTTGTCGAAAGAAATCTTTTCATTTTCCATGTTTATTGGGTTGAATTTGCAGCAACCCGCGGATTGGTTGTTAGAAGATCGTGCTCAACGAAGAAGAACCAACAACGTCAATTGTCATGACCTTGACAATTCCTTGGGAAAATTCTTCCACCACATCGAGTCCTACGTGCTCTTTCAGAAGCAGGAGATGAGAATTCAGCGCATCCCAGCTGACGTCAAAGAACAATCACGAAGAGCTTACACCCTCCGGGGACCAAAATAAATCGTTTTATTTGCTTTCTCTCGCGCAAATGTTGCACAAGGAGCCTATACCCTGACTCCCTGGAGTATCTTTTTTTTTTTTCTCTTTTGAACCGCGCGCCGTAGGTATACTGCATGCTTGGAATACGTAATTCCACTCCACCCCCATCAGATATATATGTATATGTGAACTTCATTACCACACACTCTCTGGCAATGTTTTCGCCAGAAGCCGCAAGAAGGCTTTAAGTGAAAACTCAATTTGGTTCAATTAAATGTGTTCCACCCGACATGCGAGGGGATAAAGGAGCAAATATCCTTGAAACGAATCTCTAATAATGGTTTCATTGTTTTCCTCGCTCAAGTAAGTACTTGAGGATTTTCTCCAAGAATCCTCTCTGACTGGCAGGGAGGAGAAAGGATTCTGCAAAGCAATTGTAAATTAATTCCTCGTCGACATTAGGAAGTCGAAATTGATGGTCATAGTCATACAGTCGGCGACTCGCGCTGGTGCGTGCGAGCACTCGTATGTGACTGCAATGAAGAAATCGTTAAAATGCTAATCCGTGCTCGAATGTTACACACTTGGTGTGCCATAATGGTGGACTGACAAACGCAGTGACGACGTGCCAAGGGAATGCCATTCGAATTGTGAACTTCAGTTGGCTATATAAAGTAGACCACTGTCGGTAGACGATTATCAGTTTCAATTCAGAATTCTCCTGAAGTCAACCGCAAACTACCAAAACCCAATCAAAATGTTCAAATTCGTAAGTTTGCGTGGAAATCAGGATTCCGCATGAGTATTTAACATTTCTGTCTCTTTATAGTTTGCTTTGTGCTTCTTGGCCATCTTCGCTGCTGTCGCTGCTAAGCCCGGTATTGTTGCCTACTCTTCTCCTTATGTGGCATCACCCTATACCGCTGCCTACACTGCCGCCTACTCCTCACCCTATGTAGCTTCGCCATATGTTGCCTCGCCATATGTTGCTTCACCGTATGCCGCCTACTCTGCGTACTCCGCCTACCCATATGCTGCTGCTCCAGTTTTGGTGCGTTAAAGGACTCTGGTTTGAAAACGATCGCGGAATGGTTGCAACTTGTTGACGGACTTGGAAAATAAAAAAAAAAAAATAAAAAAAAACTTAAGCCGAATTTGTGTGTTTGTCTTTACTTATATGCGTTTTCTAGTCGGTAAATTAAATTTAGTCGAGTAGATATCAGCATCGACATTAGATCTAAACCCCAAATTCAATATGGGAAAAATTTACAACATTTCGGTGACTATTATCAATTCTATCAACTTAGAAAATATCTTTTAAATCTAACACTCCTTTTTGGTATAACCTACGGAGCTTTTAATTGACGACATGAAAAGCATTGTTGGTAGGACCTAATTAGTTCTGCGATTGCTATGGATAGTTCAAAGATATGAGCCTTTCATCACAAAAATCGAGCGGAACGAAATTCAATTTCATATTTGTTGTATTTGCGATTAGGTACATTTCTCTGAATGATCTCAAATGAATTATAAAATTGCGATCACACTTTCTTTCAGTAGTAGCCGTACGACGCGTAAAAAATATTAAAACCACTTGCACTGAAATGACGAACATCTTCACGAATTACAAAGGTTTACATATAATAATAAAATTAACTGGAATAGTCAAAAGATAATATTTCCGCAAATGAACAGTAAATTGAATTCGGAGGAATAAAACCTGTATCCTATTTATATGCAATGTAATCTTTCTCCTCTTTCGTTTTATTGGTATCAAATTCTGAACAAGCTATGGTAATTTCCATTGGGACAGAAAAAGAAAAAAATTGCGAATCTCGATTTCTGATCGAGCTTTACACCGACTTACACTACCATCAAAATATTCGTCATTTGTCAAACTTTAAATTGTTTTATTACTTACGTTTTTAGACGATAAGTCTACGAAAAATAGAGAAAAATTTACATTTGGCCGCTGCAATGGATATCAACGGAATGGATTTTTATAAACGCAAAGGAAGAAAAATCTCGTTTTATGATCCACGAAAAATCCCAATGGAAAACGACATTTGATGTAAACAAAAAGTGCCTATTGTTTGATAAACCTATATTTTAAGAAAAATCATGTTAAAATATTATATATATATCTCTAAAACAAAAAACCAAAGCTAGACAAGTTGCGCACACTTGCCCTGAAACCTAGGTAAAAGTGCGCAAACGTTTTTATGTATCTACAGTTGCTATAGTTTGAACTTTATGAATTCATATCTAGGTTAAGTTAAGTTAATTATTCAAATTTAAATAAAAAGAGTTTAAGCCAGAGTAGAAACGAAAAAGAAAACAAAAGTTAGTTTTAATTTCTTTTCATTTCAGAACATTTATTTAAAAAACTACATTATTTTTTTTAAAAATAATGCATTTCGAAAAAGAAAAACATATCTAAAAAAAAACAAAACATTATCATACGTCGCCTATCAGTTAATTAAAAGGGGGTACAATATTTTAGACGCTAACAATAATAACTGTGTTCTGTAGAGAGGTTAAATACGCGAATTTTTTATTATGTGAGAGGACTAAAAAAAAAACATAAAATTAATAAAAAAACAAAAAAAAAAAATAAAAACAATGGCAACACTTACAATAAAGGACTATATCATTTTTGGAAGCTATTCCTTCACACCACTTTTAAATGAAGTTATTTGTGTTTTAGTTTCTGAAAAAAAAATCTTAAAATTGTAATTGCAAGGTGCCACTTTCGTTTTAATGGTGTGGCTATGAAAACGAACATTTTTCGACAGATATTTTTTCCTCTAAATTTTCATAGTGATTTATTAAATTGAAAATCATAAGTAAAACTAATTTTTTCGATATCTACATGTTTTTCATTTCTAAAAAATCAACTTAAATATCGAAAATGTTGGTACGTTTTTTAGTATTACATGCTTATAAAAATAAGGGTCGATTTTCGGGATCTATAAATGGTTTTTATACTTACTTTTCGACTAACCTCTCTGCCAAGGCCCATTGAAGGTGTAAGTCAAAGGGGATCTAAACTAGAGGGTCAACTGAGAGCAGAAACGTTAAATTTGCCTACAAGCTGCCTGTCCTGCAAAGGAATTCCTAAGTGTTAGTGCCTGTACAAATCAAAGGAGGGCCATTCCTGCCGCACGCATACTAAGAAAATCCTATGCAGGGACTTGATTTCAATCGGGAGGCCAGTTTTTGGTTGAATTTAAAGTGGCGTTCACATCGCAGTTCAGTTTAAAAGTCTTTTAGTTTATGAAATTGTTGTAAAATAAAATTCCTGATATTATTTCGTCACAATGCCAAATACCTTAATAATCATGGTTTTTTTTTTCAATATCTAGCATAAATCCATCTCATGATTGTAATCAGAGAAAAATGAACTTAAAAGGTTTTTGCACTTTTCAAACTTTTATTGTTTTCGTCGATTTAAATGCTTTTCATTTGGAAGTCATATTGAAACAAATTATTTATTTTAACATAGTTTGGGGAATGTGTTTTTTTATGTTGTTTGGAAAAGGATATTTTAGTTTTAGCATAATATTTAATCTGTAAATGGTACGTAAAATACATACTTGCACAGTAATGCCATTGTTAAATTCGATATTGTTTTCCGTTTACTGGTAAATCCCATAGTAAAAAAATCCTGCAGAGATTTTTAGAAAGTATTGATAATAAATAAGAGGTGTTATTTTGGTATTCAAAGAAAAATGTCATTTTTTCAGATAAATGATCGGATGTTTATTTCATAATAAAGAGGAAGGTATGCCGTTAACAATGAAAAACAACATCAGCCAAATGGCCACCACGAGCACGCATGCAGGACCATATCCTTTTCATGAAATTTTCCATAACCAAATCGCAAAGTGGCTACCCTATGTCCTCGATAGCCTCACAAATTTTATCTTTGAGGTCTTGAATCGACGCTGGGCTGTTGGCGTATACCTTATCTTTCACGTGGCCCCAAATGAAGAAGTCGCAAGGTGTTAAATCACAAGATCTCGGTGGCCAATTGTGATCACCTCTTCGAGAGAAAACACGGTCCGGAAACTTTTCCCGTAAAAGATCAATGCTTTCGTTGCTTGTGTGGCACGTAGCGCCGTCTTGTTGAAAGTAAACGTTGTCCAGATCAATACCATCCAAGTCCGACCATAAAATACGGTGTAATGAAGTTTGTGGAATGCCCAATCCCAAAGAACGACGAGGAATGGACAAACCTGGGTTTTCTTCAACACTTTGGGCTACAGCAGCAATATTCTCAGTTGTTGTTCTTGAGCGACGTGCACGGGTTTTATTCTTCACATCACTAACTTGTCCCAACAGCTCGAATTTTTCCACCACTTTCTGTATTGCGGCCCGACAAGGTGCCTCACGACGACCAAAAAGTGCTTTAGTTTTGCAAACTGTGACTGCAAGATTTTCTTTTTTTTTGACATCAAAGGTCTCGGTGAGATTATTTAGACAAGGTGACGCGCTGTCATGTGACTTCTTCAACATCATTCTTGAGAAAATTGTGCGAAACTCACAAGAGGCACAATTTTCCAAAAGTCTGTGCAACTGCTTGCATACGCTGATGACATTGACATTGTTGGCAGAACACAGCGAGCTGTCACTGGTGCGTTTGCAAGTATTAGTACAGAAGCGGCAAAAATGGGATTAGTGGTGAATGAGGGTAAAACAAAATATATGCTGTCAACAAGAAGGGACACACAACACCGACGAATCGGACAGAACGTCACGATAGACAGCTATAACTTTGAGGTAGTAAGGGACTTTGTCTACCTCGGCTCCGCTATAAACTCTGACAATGACATCACAACAGAAATCAAGCGAAGAATTACACTTGCCAACCGCTGTTTCTTTGGCCTAAGACGGCAATTGATTAGTAAGGCCTTGTCAAGAAGCACTAAGGAGATTCTATATAAGACCCTCATCATCCCTGTCCTGCTCTATGGCGCAGAAGCATGGACCCTACCAAAGACGGATGAGGATCTTCTTGGTCGCTTCGAACGCAAAATTCTTCGAGTGATTTTTGGTCCCGTTTGCGTTGACGGGCTTTGGAGGAGAAGATTTAACAGCGAACTCTACGAGCTGTACAGCGACATCGACCTGGTCAGAAAAGTACGCATTAGTCGTCTAAGATGGTAAGGACATGTAGAGCGAATGGACACCAACGCTCCGGCCCGAAGAGTCTTCGATTCCAACCCGGAGGGACAACGCAGTAGAGGAAGACCTCGCCTTAGGTGGCGCGCGCAAGTGGAAGGGGACCTCAACCAACTTGGAGTGCGCAACTGGAGGCAGTTAGCCAAAGATCGTGCTAACTGGAGAGGCGTGTTGGTTGAGGCCCAGGTCCACCCCGGACTGTAGCGCCACCTTAAGTAAGTAAGTAAGACTGCAAGATTTTCACCATTTTTGTAGTGAATTTTAATAATTTCAATGCGTTGTTGAATCGTGTATCGTTCCATTTTTAGTAATGGCGTAGTTTCTACTTGTCAAATGTCAAAGAATAAAAGCTTTAAAAGTGACAGCTACCGAAATAGCGGGTCTTTCACAATAACACCTCTCATTGGAAAACCCTTTACAACACACACTTCAATTCAATTCCTTAGGGACTTTCTTACTACATCTGTTTCCTTCCAGATCGCACACCAGAACCGAAATATTACCCTTTCCCTTCGACTTCCCCTTTGACACATCTCTTTCTCTTTCTAAATTGCTACAGACTGCCCTTTATTTATGTGAAGTATCACTTTTTGCACTTGTTTTTGTTAATTAGTAATGTAGGCTTATAAAAATATCAGTGAACATTTCAAAAAACAATGTTGTAAAATTTGCAAATATCTTATCAATACACCCAGAGAAAAAACAACGTAAATCAAAGTAAACCACTTTGATTCAAAGATTTTTCGGAATGATTTAGCTTCGACTACGAACATTTTTAAATCAAAGTGGCATGACGTTAATTCAAAGTGTTTCAGTAATTAAAAAAGAATATATTTTTAGCTTGATCTAACCACACATATACCTTGATTTGACGTGGAATCATTCTTAAATCAAAATCACCCATCTTTAAAACAACGTTTATAAATTTCGATCCAACCATAATGCATCGTAGATTTAAATACATTCAACTTTGAAAATACTATGCTCCAACTTTAATTTGACAATGATTCATGGTAATATCAAATGTATTTGGCCTTAAAACCACTACGAATACACTTTGAAGTAATTGTGTATTCAAACAAATACAACTTTGAAAGTACTATGCTTAAGCTTTAATTTAACTTCGAGCAGGTATTGATTCAAAGTGGACCAATTTTGAATTAGCATTTTTTTAACTTTAATCTTACCACGATGCTTCGTAGACATAACCCCTTTAGACTTATTATTTTTTAATAAAAATAACCATACAACAATTTAATTTTTTTAAAAATGTTATTTTCAATAACATTATATCATTTATTAAACTAAAGATACATAATAAAATTATTTTTAACATACGTGCTCCCATTATTAATTCTTTTTCTGCCAATTCAGGACATTTGAGTTGAGGAAATCCGAATCGTCTTCAGTTGGATACTATAATGCATTTCGTATAAAATCCGGTTATAATTTTAATTTTGTTAATAATAATTCTTACCTCTGTTTTTCTCCACTAAATTCAGCTCTCTGGGTGTTTGTTGAATATGTACGCCTACGGCTTTTAAATGTTTTCTCATAGGCTGAAATAAAATTCTTTTTTAATAAGAAAAAAGCTATTTCAAACAAAGAGTAATCAAATTAATTGCAATCCTTTGTCAACTAATATGGAAATAATTTTTATGTGTTTTTTCTTTTTCGGAAGGTACCTAAATAATTACACATAATTTTTTCCTGAAGTTAATGCAATATTGTATTGAACAAATTATTTCCACACATGTTTAACTTTACACTTCATTTGTAGGTTTCAATGCACTTAATTTTATTTTGAATACATGTGAGGAATTAAATTAAGTCACACAAAACTCACATTTTAGCACTGGATATAAGCGTTCCCTTCAAAATATGTTTTTTCGTTGACGAGAGTGATTTTTTCTGTCTTTTTACGATTGAAAGAGAAACAAGAATAACAAAGACAATGGCTTTCGCGTCACGACATATTCTACTTTGATTCCAAATGATTGTCCCTTAAAAACCAACATGCGACACTTTAAATTAACGTTGATCCGAGTTTGAAGCTACATGTGTACCGTGGAATTTTGACATACAAAAAAAAAGAAACGTTTTGAAGTGGGTGGCGTTTTAAAACGACTTCTAATTGACTATGCAACACTTTGAATGTACGTTGAGAGCATTTTAAATATTTTAAAAGAAATGGTCAATGTAAAATTGAATATGTTTCACTTTGAATCTAGGATGACTTTATTTAAAATAACATTGCGTATTCAAATCAAATATGTTTCAACGTGAAAATAAATATTCTTTTTCAAAGTGTACTCAACGTAAAATCAAATAGATCATATTACATTTTAGTTTACATTTTTTCCCTGAGTGTAGAAAACGAAATAAAACTAAAATTTAACAAAATAATTTAGATTCTTACGTTCGTTTCAATACGCAAAATCTGAAATCGGATCAAATTAAACACCACATTATATTGTCTTTTTGTTACGAGTTTAATCATTATGTACTCGTTTTTACGAATTTACTTTCCGAGAATAATATTTTTCTTTTCTTTAAATATGAATAAAATTTCCATTTTTGCAACACTTTTCACTCTTATTAAACCACAGAATTCCCAATTATGTTTTGATTTTGTACAAATATGGTGCTAATGAAACGAAGTTGAAAACACCCCCAAGTAATAGAAATTTGGGCAATGTTCAGGAATATTTAAAAAAAAATTTAAAAACTCGGGCTTAACTTTTGGAACACTTCCCATGAATTTTGCTGTCAAAAATATTTTTGATGTAAAAAAAAAATTAAAAAAACCTGAAATGTGAATGATTGAAAACTTTTTTGGCGGATAAGATGGATAGAGAACAAGTAAAGCTATCTAAAAAACCATACTCAACATTTATTCCTTTTACATTTATTGTTATAAATGCATTTACAAATTGTTTGCTATTGGGAAGTTCCACTCGGCGGCCATTATTAACATGTATTCACAGACAGGAAAAAAAAAGAGCGCGCGAGAGAGGGCTGTCATTCAAAATGTGCGGGGAAAGCGGGTAGGTGCAGGGAGTTGGCCCTCTAGTTTAGATACTCTTTGGCGTAAGTGATGAGAGAGAGCATACCCTTACCAACGAAGTTATCCTATAATGTTTGTGGTCTGCAAGATTTTCCACTTCAAAATCCCTAGCTTTCCAGGTAGTCATAGGGGCCTATGTGAAACTCCATTTTCTTGAGGACCGAATAGCAAACGACCGTTTAATGTAGCTTGATTCATATTTTGTTCTTTCTTTGACGTGGGATTAGTGGTTACTGTATGTATATGATTATTTTCTATGTCAAATGAGTGCTTTCTTAAAAAACGTCTGTTGGACATCTTCTAGAGTGTAACTGTTTCATTACCTTTCTCTAGCCTAGAATATAAAACTGAGCTAGATACTATAATTCAAGTTTAATCCTAAGGTAATAAAAATCCGAAAAGTATGTGCAAAGCAAGGTTTGTGTGTTCAAACTGTTTCGAAGGACATAGCATACATATTTCCCTAAGAATTTCCTTTCCTTTTGTACGACCGCAAAAGCAGCATTCGTGGAAAATGAGTTGCATGGGCCGTCTTCTAGAACTGAAATTGTCTAAATAGCTAGCCTTTATTTCCATTAATACGAAGCTTGTCAATGCGCGGGCTTTATTTTTAATAAATTCCAATGTGAATAAGACGTGGTGTTATCATTGTGATAAGCGGTTGAATAGTTTTGCCACCGCATAGGGAATGGCAACACATTCATTTTGATATACATTCCAATCCACACATAGGTGGCGATATTTTGACTACTTACAAGTAGAGCTAATGCTGAATTTTTCTTTTCTTTTCAGGTGAGTTATTGCTTCATATTTCGAGTCCACTGTCGTAAGTATCAGGCAAATACGTGTGTATATAGAAGACTCCAGCCCAAGTTGATTCGTATACGAGTATCTATCGTGAGTGTCCGCCCTGCCGCTGGGAATCAAATTAACATAAAACTGGTATCAAAATACCGTGTCCCTTAAACAAAACCCTTAGAACATACAAATTATAAATCCAACAGGAAACAGCCACCCCTTTATTGCACTAGTACGTCCTTGCAGTTCCTAGATAAACCGCATTCCGCATCTCCGCTAAATAATTGTCCACCCATGAGAGAACAAAAAAAATCACCTGCTACCAAACTCAGCTGAAGTATAACACCACTCACGAGGCTTTTCCGCACATTTGCTTCATTGGTCAAACTCAAAAGCTCTGCACAAAAACAGTGTGTAACCATCGGCTGGTGTGCGCCTATCTAACAAAACGGGATGCGGCCATATATGCAAATCCTCTTTACTCGAATGATTGACTAAAAGATGCAAATGCTACATCATGGTGCTGGGGTTATGTGTATACGCAACACAAATTAAACGGCTGCCTGTAATAGGCGCGAATGAAAAATACAGGTTCGATGTCCTCTGCAACAAAAGAATCGCTTTCTATACCACCTCAAGCATCTCCTACTCTATACCATCGACGGTAAAGGCACCGGCTGATATGCGTGAACTCATCACATCAAGCGATATGTAAAGTGTTGTGATCAGCCGGTCGGCAGCGGCTAATTTGATAAAACGTTGTGGACTCGTGGTACTAAAGTAAACACAGCCGTGGTCTGTTTGAAGTTCTCTAATGGATTTTCCATCGCCAAGGCTTTTTTAAATTGCATGAAATTGTTAGGGTAAAAAACCGAAAAAAAACTCAAACAAAAAGGAAATCCAAACACTTTTCGAACAACTGATAAAAATTGTAAAATCCGGATTAATGTAAAATCTATTGGTACTTAAAAATACAATTACATTCAGGTAATATTGAAGGATAGGACAATCTACCCTGACAGAGAGTGTTGGTTAAGGATTTTATTTTCGAGGGAAAATGAGATCTCATGATATACTCATAATTCCAAAACCAGTAAGGATATGCGGCCGAGTACTATACTCCAGGGAGTGTGACCTATATATTTCACAGATACTTCCGGGCACATGCAGTGCGTTCAAGGCAGCGGTTCTGGCCGTATTCACCAAACCTAAGCTGGTCAGGCATTGCCGCACAGTGATGGAGGCAGAATGCTCGCAGAACCGTGTCACAGTGTGTTTTGTAGTGTATACCTGGGCACTGTGATATTGAAAGTAAAGAAAAGGCCGACGTACTGGCAAACGAATTAGCGGAGCTCCCTATAAATGCAACATTTGACGTTATAAGGCCATCTGTGGCCGATGGTTTTGGAAGAAACCTTCAATCAAGCAGCTAAAAGATGGTCACAACCAGTGCTCCCTTTGAAAATTTTCGGAAAGGGTCCGAAAAGGTGGTCCTGGCTTTCAAAAAGAGTGTATGAAGTTAAAGTAAAAAACAGTGTCGAACAGTACTCCAAATGTTTTTATTTCATTTCATAATCATATAAATTTCTAAGTACATTGTACACATTACGTTGTATAGAATATTGTATATTGGTAAATCCATTTAACAAAAACGAAACAAATATTTTGTTTGTTATAAAAATCTCAATTTGAAAATGAGACCTGAGCATCCGGACTAAATCTGAGGAACTGTCAGCTATCTTTAAAAATGCATGCATGGGAAACAGAATGCACAAAATATGAGACTGGATACATTTTTAAGCGTTGATTCAAACACCATACCAAAAATCTACAAATAGTAGGTACGTGCTCTGTCTATAGGCCTGTTTTTTTTAGCTTCGTTCTCAGCAAAGCCAAATTAAAGTAGGATTATCAGGTCGCAATTGCAACAACTGCGCTCTACTTGACACTTCTAGGACTCACATTAGTTGCTGTAATTGTGTACTGAAAATCCTACTTTACTTTGATTTATGTCGATTCTATGTCGATAGTCGATGGCTGTGTGAAGAGAGAATAATTATAATGTTTTGGGTCTTGCAAATAACCAGTTCTGAAAAAAGGGTCCATAGGCGTTAAAAAGTGTTCTGAATTTTCGTAAATGGGTCCGATTTGGGCTATTTTGGAAAAGGCGGGTCCTGGGGTCCTAGTTTTGAAGAAAGGCTCAATCGGACCCTAAGGGGTCCCAATGGTAACCCTGGTCGCAACTAGAAGCGTATAGAGTTTCAAGGACAATCTATAGAAAATAGAGAATTAATCAATCTTTTCTGAGAAAACTTATACGGATAAATCAGGTCAAGAAATGATTGGGGTAAAAATTCTATAATAATTTGGTTTCTCAAACAAAATTAAGATATTAAATTCTGTAGCGAATTAGATTTTCAAGAATGTTGCTGCAAACTGCCTCTGAAACCGAAGTGAAACAAAAAGAAACGTTTACCTGTCGAATTTTTTAGGGTAACCGTTTCATAAGGGACAGTTTGAGAGCTCCTGTTGACATTTTTGATGAACCGGGCCCTAAGGCACAGTTTGAGGGCCGTCGCTGTGTTTCTGATATAAAAATACAATCCAGCGAAATTTTCTCCCATGCGACCAACTGCATTTCGCTCAGTTGTTTCCCCTTAAATTCTCCGGCAAAACAAACAAATGGAATCCACATTCCACACCACATAACTGCAATCCACACAAATACCTTCGTATGGGTTTGGGCTATGGGGTTAAAAAAATGCCGGTATCCTCATCCTCACTTTTTTCAAATTTTCTCTTTCTATCACACGGCCGACACTGGTTTTGGTTATGTTTATCATCAAAATTTACAAACTTTGCTCATCGGTCATCTCCATCTCCTCTGGATTCGGGTTTCGGGAACTGGAAGAGTATTTTCTATGGGGCTGTGTGAGTGGAACACAATGGTGAATGAAATTCAATTGATTTTTGTTTACCCAAATGGAAGTAGGGTTGGTTGGGTGGGTTTGTCAAAATGCTGCTTGCTATCATTCTGGGGGGTGTTTGGGATCATTTGGGAGCAATGGCAATGGATTCTGTTAGATTAGCTTTAAATGGACCTCATCACTGATTTTGGAAAGGGATGATGGTTTTGAGGCTGCTTTTTCTTTTTCTCTTTTCTGTTTGATTTTGTATTTTATTGATTTTTACTTTTGTGGCTTGTTGTCGTCTATGTGGATGATTTTCAACAATTTCATACTTCCGCAGATTATTGATCCGAAAAATATCACATTAAATATGAAGATTTGGATTTTCAAATTTATGTTAAAATAGCGTACAATGGCTGCGGCGTTTTGGTTGTTGTATTTTAAAGCAACACTTTTACATTGCGGGATAATCACGTACCTATAAAGAATTGCCGAAGTTGATTCAAGGCGATTATAGGTTTATGCTTCGAAACTTCCAACCTTTAATGTTTTTTTTTTCTCCTTAACCCGATATGATCTTGAAATAGATGCGAACAAAAGTTTTTAAAGTTCATGTATGTTCCTTAATAGCTCGGCGGTGGCCCATTGCGTTGGACTTATAGATGTTTTTTTTATTGAAAAAAGAGCGCCACGAGATGCTTACAGGTATGTTTTAGATTTAATCTTAAGTTTGTTTGTCCTGTAGCCAAAGGATTTTGGAAATTTGATATTCTCGCGGATGTCTATTGTAATGTGGTTGTTTGGAATTGGTCTTCATTTCGCATTTCGAGGAACACCTGGGATCATTTGATCCTACCTATAGACCATGCCTAAGCCAGCGATTACCCTTTTTTTTTTTTTTTTTTTTTTTTTTGCGATGGAAGGTGGAAACCTTGCATGAGGCACCAATGGTCCGACGTCCATTGATAGTGCCGGATTCCTACCGGCTAAAACCACCTCCCTTCCCGAACAGGCCGTTTCGTTTCCCCCGCGGAACCGCCGTAAGGCATTACTTCGCGGGGGTCGGTATGAAGACTTAGCTTGCTGCTCTATTGTTGGAACTATTAGCTTTCCGTTCGCGTTCTAAGCGTCTAAGATCGCTGAGTATACGCACCGCCACGTTACTTACAATGGTCCAGTTTTCGTCATTCTGAAGCATATAGTTTACGACATTATCGGGAGTGGGCCACTCTCCGAATTGGTCCCGTAGGGAGATCCTCTCAGTTTCGTACCGTTGGCAATGAAAAAACACGTGTTCCGCGTTTTCAGAAACATTTTCGCAATGCGGGCAGTTTGGGCTGGTTTCATGTCCGCGTTTGAAGAGATATTCTCTGTAACAGCCATGACCAGTCAAGAACTGAGTCAGATAGAAGTTTGTTTCACCATGTTCCCTTTTAATCCAAACATCGATCACTGGTATAAGCCTGTGCGTCCATCTTCCCTTTAACGATTCGTTCCATTGTTGTTGCCAGGTTGCTATACTCAGACTCCTTTCATATTTTCTTTTGTCGTTATCTACACGACCATTTCGGACTCGCTCGCTTTTTAATTTTACCATTTCTTCAGCAAGTATATCGATAGGTAACATTGAAGATACGACAAGTATAGCATCGTTCGAAACAGTTCGAAACGCACAGGCGACTCTTAGTGCGCTAAGACGGTGGACGGATTTGACTCCCCTCACGTAAGACTTAACTTTCATTGCACTTGACCATATTTCTATCGCATACATGAGAATAGAACTGGCAGTTCTTGCAAGAAGAAGTCTTTTTGTTTCTTTCGGGCCCCCGATGTTACTCATCAGCCTTGAAAGCGCGCTAACAGTTTTTGATGACTTTTTGCATACATATTCAAGATGATGTTTAAAGCTCAGGCGGGTGTCTATAATTACTCCGAGGTACTTAATAAAGGGGCCTAGAACTGAACCTTGTGGCACACCGCCCGTTACTTCATACTCTTTTATTCCCTCATCAGAGTCGTAGAGGAGAACTCTATTCGAAAAGTAGCTCGATATAATCTTACGAAGATAGTCCGGTATTCCAATACTGTAGAGACAGCTAATGATACGTTCCCAATTCGCCGAATTAAACGCGTTTTTTACATCAAGCGTTATAACGGCGCAGTATTTTTTGGTTCCTCCTTTCCAACGCCTTCCTTCTATAGCGGCTCGGGCTCTCGTTATTACCGCATTGATTGCATCTACCGTAGATCTTGATCTACGAAAACCATATTGGTGTTCCGAGAGGCCTCCCGCCGTTTCAATTGCTGGCTGGAGCCTGTTGTAAATAATTCGCTCGAGAATTTTACCCATCGTGTCTAGTAAGCAAATAGGACGATAGAAGGATGGTTCGTTTGGATTACCCTTTCCTTTCGGCAGTAGGACAAGTCTTTGGCGCTTCCAAGGTTCAGGAAAAATGCCCTCCTGAAGACACGCGTTGAACATTTCGGCAAATAAGTCAGGTCGTGTTTTAATTGCGATTTTTAGGGCTCTATTTGGGATACCGTCCAGTCCCGGAGCCTTTCTATCGCGTACCTTCTTACAAGCTTCGGATAATTCTTCGCGTGTTACGATGGGTATAGGCGCGATTTCGTGACTACTTTGACTACCGAGCTCTGTACTTTCTTGGTGAGGAAATAGAGTCTCAACGATTTGTCGTAACAAAACTGGGCACGTCGGTGATTGCATACGGGGACCTTTCAGCCTCATCGATACGATTTGATAAGCTTTACCCCAGACGTCGTTGTTGAGTTCTTCGCAGAGATTCCTAAAACAGATGCGCTTGCTAGATTTAATAGCTTTTTTAAAACGGCTTCTTGCTTCTCGGTGCTCGTTTCGTGCAAGTTGAATTTGATGGTCATCAACATGTCGTATCCGGGAACGCTGGTAAATTCTTCGCGTTCGGTGACATAACGATCTGAGCTCCGCGATCTCAGGGGTCCACCAATATACTGGAGGTCGGTGCTTTCCTGTTCCCAACCTGGACATTGATGTATTACACGCGTTGACTACCAGCCGTGATACCTGCGTTACGAATTCCCCTGCATTTCTTGCTTCAATTATTGCCTCACTGACGACGAAGCTTATAGAACATCTTCATCTAGCGTGTTGACATTCCATTTAGATCGCTTCAACGTCATCCGGTTATGACGGTTTACTTGTCCAGTGTACGCTCTGAATAAAATGGCATTGTGGTCGCTTTGCGTGTAATGGTCGCTCACACGCCAGTTAGCATTTCGTAGCAGGCTGCTACTTGCGAAGGTAAGATCGATGATAGATCCCGATCTAGCTGTGCTAAAAGTGTTAATACCTCCACTGTTAGCTAAAATGATGTCCAAGCAAGAGAAAGCTTCCAATAGAACAGTCCCTCTACGATTCGTAAACGAACTGCCCCATTCCGATGCCCATGCGTTAAAATCCCCTGCGATTATGACGGGACTCTTACCCGTAGCATCAGCAACTACTTTATCTAAAACTCTCTCGAAAATGTCGATAGTAGCGCTAGGTGGAATATAGCAGCTGTATATGTAAATACCGTTAATCTTAGCCCATATAAAGAAGTCCTCGGGCACCTCCGCGTATTCCTGAATGGAGGCGTCTCCGCAAACCCAAATTGCAGACGTTTTCGTCGTGTCGGTAACCCAGGTATTTCCAGATAGGTTTCTATATTGCTCACAGAGAATCGCTACATCAATTTTCCGTTCACGAACAGTTTGCTGTAGGAGGTCCTGGGCCGCTTCACAATGATTAAGATTGAGCTGTAATATATTCATATTTTTTCGAAAAAGTTTCTATCGCTTTTTTGTATTCTGGACATCTCCTACTACCAGTTATATGACCAGACTCGACATTTTTAACTTCACAAAGCAAACATTTCGGTCTGGCTTTGCAGTCCTTCAACTTGTGACCATTTCCTCCGCACCTGATACACAGATCCGTTCGGTCGTTAGAACTTTTGCACGCTCTCGCGAAGTGTCCGAACTCAAGGCATCTAAAGCAACGCTTAAGTTTTGTTTTTTCTCGTATTCGGCAGTAGACCCAACCGATTCGCACTTTCCCTATTCTCAGCATCCTGTTCGCAATTTCCGCTGGTACGCTTATGGTGGCTGTTTGCGTTCCACCATATGCTTTCCGCACGTTCTTTATCATTGCGGCTTTGAATTCGAAATTCATTTGATCAGTTAAAGCCGAACATATCTCCTCCTTTGACGTCACTTCGTCTATATCCTTGCATTCTAGCAAGGCCTCTTGAGTGAGTGACCAAACGTCCCCGTTTTCGCCCAGGGCTTCCTTAATTTTTGCCTTATAGACTGCGGTTGTAGGGTTTGCAGCTTTATTTAGCGACAGTAAGAGGTCTCCGCTTGCAGTTTTACGGATTCGACTCACATTCGTTCCTACTTCCTTAAGTGTAGGATCTGCCTTCAATTTCCTGAGTAGGTCCGCGTACGATAGTTCGCCGGTCTTTTTAATGACTATCGCATCAGGACGCTGTGGTTTTTTAGCATCTTCAAAATGCTTCTTTTTAACAACCTTCACCCATTCTTGCGCCGACTTAGCTTCTAGATTTGTTGTCGGTTTCGGTGCACTCTTCTCGCCTGTTTGTTTCTGCTGTTCTGAAACTTGGTTAGACGGAACTTTGATATTGTTACCGCTTGATTTTTTTGGCGAATTTGTCTTGGTCTTTTTCGGAGCTTTAGATGGTTGCTCCTCCGACCGGTTGCCGTTTACATCCACCTCCCTGTTTCTCTTAGCAGATCGGAGAGGCGATCTGTTCTTATTGATCGCTGGTATTTCCTTATTTCGGCTCGTGCTTTTTTCGGTTGGGGCTATATCCGTTTGCGAGGATGCTGTCGCTTGAGATTTTTCCGCATTACGGCTAAGGATCTTTATCTGTTCACGGAGTGCAGATATTTCATTCCGTAAATCAGCGACCTCGGATTCCGCCTCCCGAAAAACTGACTTTATGAGTGTGCCCATTTTCTTAATTTCTCTGTGGACGTTATGCTTGTCCCTGTAGAAATCAATTAGACCGTCAATTTTCATTCCAAGTTGTAGCATTTTATTTCTCTCATGTTTGTCACTGCTATTCTGTGCGCCGTGAGCAATGACAGTCGCTTTTGTGCCGTCGGTTTTTTCCGATGACGTCGATTCAGAATGCGAACGCATACTGTCTCGCAAAGAAGTCGCTTTAGTTGGCGAACGCGCAAGCCGAGTGCTCCTTCTAAACGGGTCAACAGCTGTATCCACTTCATTAATCTCTTTCCTTGTAACATTCTTAGCTACAGCATCCAAGTTTGCCAATACTGTAGCAGGTGCATTAGCACTATTTTTTTCCATAATTATGCAGTCGTTGTATCTCGACGACTTTGAGCCTGCTTTCGCACTCTCCGCCGCCGGTACTGGGGATCCGACTCCCTGCACCGTAACTTCGTTATTTCTCCTGTTCACTTCCATAATAGATTTTTAAAGAGTATCCACCTCCTGTCAGTTTTTTGGTCCGCGGGTGGTATTGGCTATTTCCACCAACCCTGCGAGTATGCACACTGTCTAGTATACACACGCACAGGGCCCCCCTATCCGCCACCTGGAGACGCGCCCGATGGGAGAACTGACTAAACTCCGCACGGGAAGCCAGCGATTACCCTTCTGTGCGCCAGCGGCTGTATAGTCTGTAGATTTAATGTTGTTATTTGATTTCATATAAGCCCCATATGTGTGAGCAATAGTCAAGGCCAAGTGTACCCTGTGTAGAGAAGAGAGAATTGATTCGAGTAGCTCTTTTTTATCTAAAAAGGTAGCTTAGCCTTGAGTATTCTGATATTGCGATAAGTCATCCTGTCATGTTATTCCCGAATTGACTGTGAATGGTCATAAATGCTCTGCGATCAATGGGTTGTTCGTTCCTACCGATTTATTAAACAGTCGAATTTTTAGGGTGTAACGCGTTTAAGACGCTAATCGAGAAGAGCGCTGTCATTGACAAAGGTTTAAATACTATTTTAAGTCAACCCTGGCAATTCGAAATTAAGTTGTTTGGATAAAACTCTTGACTAATCGTCAAGATAGTCCTAGCAGCGGAATATGACCTTAAGCGACCGCAGAAATAGCCATTTCCATTCCAAACACCGACTGAGTCTACTACAAGATTTCTTTTATAGTTCTCTGTGCGGGTCTTGTTACCTTGACAACCCTCTATTTCCGATATCATTTCCTCCTTTTTGTTTTTCTAGAGCTAACGAGGCGCTCTCGTCTTCTGCGCAGGGTCCCTTTATAGACGAGCTATTTTGCTTGTCGGGCTTAAGAATTTGCACAGTGCATTTTGTTCAACTTTAAATCACTAACACTATTATGCCTTTGATGTGGCGACAATCGTACCTTGGTTTAACAAAGTGGTTGTCTGAGTCTTTGTTGGCTTGGAATGTTAGGGCGTCTAAAGTATTGAAGTAGAGCCTTAAATTCTTTAGTATATTTAAATCGCACCAGTCACAAGTTACCAAGGCTCAGTCAGCGAACTTATCTAAATAAAGGGTGATTTTTTAAGAGGTTTAGAACTTTTTAAAAAAAAAAAACACAAACAATTCGAAAAAATGAATGAAATATTTATTTGAATCGATAGTTTGAACCTTGCAATTTAATGTTTAAAGATAATTTCATGCAAATGTTGACCGCGGCTGCGTCTCAGGTAGCCCATCCGCTGAGCCCAATTTTGGCATACTCTTTCACACATATCGGCCGGTATCTCACGAATGAATGCATGGATGTTGGCTTCCAGTGCGTCAATCGAAGCGGGCTTGTCCCTATACACATTAGCCTTGGCATACCCCCACAAAAAATAATCTAATGGTGTCAAATCGCACGATCTAGGCGGCCAATTGACCGGCCCGAAACGTGAAATTAACTGTTCACCAAACTCGCCTCGCAATTGCGCCATTGTTTCGCGTGCTGTGTGGCATGTGGCACCGTCTTGTTGAAACCACATATCATGCAAGTCAAGAACTTCCATTTCGGGCAAAAAAAAGTTTGTTATCATCGCTCGGTAGCGTTTGACAGTAACGCTGCGATTCGCATCATCTTTGAAGAAATATGGCCCAATAATGCCGCCGGCCCATAAACCGCACCAAACAGTGGCTTTTTCGGGATGCATTGGTAGCTGTTGCAATGCTTCTGGCTGATCTTCACTCCAAATGCGGAAATTTTGCTTATTTACGTGCCCATTCAACCAAAAATGAGCCTCATCGCTGAACACAATTTTTCGATAAAAAAGCGGATCCTCGGCCAGCTTTCCAAGAGCCCATTCACCAAAAATTCGGCGTTGTGGTAGGTCGGCTGGCTTTAGTTCTTGCACCAGCTGTATCTTAAAAGGCTTTACGCCCAAATCCTTCCGCAAAATTTTCCACGTAGTGCTGTAACAAAGGCCTAACTGCTGGGAACGGCGCCGAATCGACATTTCGCGGTCTTCTGTCACACTAGCTGATACGGCCGCAATATTTTCTTCACTACGCACAGTACGTAAACGTGTTGGTGGTTTAATGTCCAACAAAGTAAATTTGGTGCGAAATTTGGTCACAATCTTCCGAATAGACTGCTCAGAAGGTCGAGAATGCCGATCATAAAATGGAAGCAGCGCGCGATGAACATTTCGAACCGAGCACGAATTTTGATAGTAAAATTCAATAATTTGCAAGCGTTGTTCATTTGTAAGACGATCCATGGTTAAATTGCAAACCAAACTGAAGCTGTTTGACAGTGACACAAGGTACTAAACACACGTCAGCTGTCAAAACCAGTGTTGCCAAAACCAAACCAGCTAAAAAATCACCCTTTACAACTGACAAACTGATGAAGACTCTAACCAACCCAAGTAGAAATTTGTGACTCTTATCCAAATTTACTTTAAATAATAGTCACCACACGGTATATTTGACTCGGTTTTGTGTCGATAAAGGCATTACAATAAGATGGTAACTATTTGATTTTTTTTGTTACCATTACGTGTCTGAAAGATACAAATAATGTCCTTTACTGTAACATTATGAAAACACAAATAAACTGTGAAGTTGCTATTTAATGTTACCACCGAAAGCTTTTATTTGCAAACAATCTCTACACAGTTCTTCTCTCTGTGTGGAAAAAATTGACACAATCCAGGTGCTACTTCGTGTGAAAAAATATAAGTCTGCGTACAGTTTTCATAAGTGCAGGATACGAGTGGTTTATCAAAAAAAAATATTTTATGATTATTATTACGATATTGACACTTTATTTATCTTGTTTCCCAACTTAAAATGTTAAAAATGTTTTTTGTTCAATAATTAAAAGGGGGGTGACCTTATGAGACATTATTTGTATGATTATCCTAAGCTCAGCCTCTCCCCCGGCTGACTACTGCCCCCCTGTACATTTACTAGAGAAATGGGGGCTGACTATGAGAGACACGGTTCCTTTAAACGTTCTCCAGTCGTCAGCCCCTCCTTTCTTATGAAAATGTGTAAATTAAATTGGGGCTGACTACTGGATGCTTGCGTGGCCGACTACCGAAGCTGAGGGGTCTGACTACTGGCAAATTATACCCTTTTCACTTATTTTCTAAATAGTTTGCATTAAGTAGCTCATAAGCTTAGTACTTTCCAATCTACTTCAAACATTCAGAAAACCAAATTCTTTATTCAATACTTGAAAAATATGACCAATCAAACTCAAAAAATAAGTTAAACGGCTGACTTCTGATGCAATCACCCTATATGACATTGCTCATCAAGCGTAAAAGGGCTTATAGGGTGACAGAAAAAAATATCGTGAATGGTTTAATGAACAATGAATTTATCTAATAAGAATCGAAATATGTTACTTAGAGACTTTATGATTTTATAATATCTATTTATACTAACATATCAGTATTAATTTTAATTTTAAACAATGTAGTATTAAAAATTGTTTGCCGTTGTAGTGCAACATCGAATAAACTTTTAACTGTATTTACTATGTGCACCGCGCTTCTTTTCGACGATTCTATATTTTAGTAGGAGGAAATGAGAATGCTTTCTGATATTGCTTCATAAAACTGCAGCAGATTAAATTGAAAACAATCAATGAAGTGTGAAATAATTATATTTGAGTGTAAAAAAATGGAAATATAAAAAAAAAAACAATATTCAAACTTCTATCTTCCACATAATATCAAATATTATCAATATTTTTTAATAAATAGCATGTTCATGAATGTGTAATTGAAATAATGAAATAATGCTAGAAATGTGTATGTATGTGTGTATGTTTTTATTTAGTTTATAATACTATTAACAAAAAAATAAATAAGATAAGCCGGTTTACATTATGTGATCTTATTAAAACTGATTCGTTTTTAATCCCGCTTGGTAATAAGCATGTTTTGAGATCTTTGGTCTCTATAAAATTGCAATCTAAAATTTGAATTTTATCTTAAATAATTTTATTATTAAATTATATCATTCGTGTTCCCCATACATAGTACCGTAGAACAAAATTCAAAGTTTGGTTTTATAATCGTGTTGTATATATCAGTTGCGCATTAATAGGCGCAGTGGCTAAGTGGTTAGTGTGGTCGACTACTAAACGAGGGGTCCCAGGTTCGAATCCCGCAAAAACCCAAATTCCAACTTAGCGTTTTTTCCACTGCGCCCCCTCTCGCGAACGTCTGACAAACATCCGAGAGTATAACTGTCTTGAAAGAGCTTCTCAATTAATTGCGTACATTATTGTAATATTTTTGCAAATTCTTTTTAGAAAACCCAATTTTTTCGCAATGTAATTTAATGGCTATTCAAATTTAGTACCTTATCTAAAACAAATCCGAGATATTTGATTTCCTGCACTTGTTCAATTTGTTCATTACCAATGTTTAAATTTACGTTGAATTCACTGTTTATGACCATAGACCTTGATTTACTAATGTTCAGTTTTAGCTTATTTACGCTCAACCATATACAGAGATCGTTTAAGTCACGACTTATATTTTCTCGTAATAGGTCAATATTTTTACCGCACACAAACATAAGAGCGTCGTCAGCAAACAGGGATGTTTTACAATTCTTAATCACTTTACATATATTGTTCATGTAAATCAGAAATAGTAAAGGACCGAGAATGGTGCCTCGTGGGACACCAAATATGGTTTGTCGCCTATGCGAAACAATTGTGTTTATCTTCGTCCGCTGCGTTCTTTCACTTTAACATGATTTAAACCACTCTAGTTCAGAATTTTGTACACCATGTTTGTATAGTTTTTTTACAAGGAGTTTACGATCAATGGTTTCAAAAGTATTTTTTTTCAAATCTAGAAATATTGCAATTACCTACTTTATTTCGCTCATGCCTTTGCTCTTTTAATGTCATAATTAACCAATTCATTGATGTTTCACAAGAATGGCCCGGTCTAAAACCCGATTGATTATCCACCAATAGTTTGTTATTTAGCACATACTTATAGAATTGATCATACGCGATTTTTTCAGTTATTTTTCCAAAATCGGAAGCATATTTATACTGACCTAAATTTATTACAGTCTATTGAACCACTTTCTTTAGGAATAGGAATTATTGTTGACTTTAGATTTTCTGAAAATACACCTCGATTGAAAGATTGGTTTTTAATTTATACAAGCTATGTACCTATTATACAATAGCAATCCAGGACCATGTTTATGTTCAGATTTTTAGCATCACTTATTTCGTTGATTTTCTTACATGCCACTGATAGCTCATTTAAGTTAATTTGTTGAAACTTGAAAATTGTAGGTACCCCGCTGAATACACTGCAGTTCATGTTATTTACTGAAATCGAGTTGGTTATTTCATTAATTCTTTCAATGAAATAATAATTAAATTTATAAGCTATAATTAGTTTATTTCTCTCTTTTTTATCCAAAAATTGTACTTCATGTGATTATATTTTTGCACCGATTTAGTACACCAATTTCTCTCTGGCAAGAAAATATTCCCATATACACTACAAACTATATTTATTGAGTTGCACCTCCGTAAAATTCCTACATGCAAATATGTTCACATTATTATGTCGCTTTTAACAAACCAGTATAACAGTAGGTACCAAAAGTTAAAATCTTAAAATTTGCAAATCAGTTTTTTATTTTTTGTTTTGTTTTGTTTAAAAGTTAGAATTCAATAGAATGAATCATTTAAATACTAAGGCTATTATATTAAACGTAAACAAAAAAACATTTCCTCAATGTTTGTACAAGCACCCTGTGGTCCCACCTAAAAAAATGACCACTTTCTGATTTTAATGTGCACACATTACAAACAAAATAAAAATTAGTAACTGGAAAAATAAAAGCAGTTTCGAATAAAATTGAATATTAAAGATTATACTCATTATTTCTTGAGCGCGTGAGTTCTTCCCACTACAGCTTATTGATATTTGTGGTAAAACTGATATTCGTTTGAATATTATGCATCCGGGCACGAAAAAATGTAATTGTTAAATTTACATAATATTACCTGCATTAGCATTTTCATGACATTCCACATTGAAGTGGAAAGGTTATGTGTGGACATTTCATATAGGTATCAGTATTTTTATTTCCCAACCAACTTACAAGCACATGAAAACAAATTTGACAGCTCACTAAAGTTCGGTCACATTTTGGTTACAAGTCATAGCCAAAAATACCATTAAGTGTGTTTCCCGAAATAGTTAATTAAAGAGCTAAAACTAATTCCCCACTTTGGTCACCGATTCATTCTGCACTAGAAACAGTACGCACTTTGTGTACACACTGTTACTGTTATGAAAACATTTCCAACTTCAAATGCTTTCACTGACTGCAAACATAAAATTTGTGGAGACGTAGGCAAACGTTTTTGGAATTTTTTTCTTGTCGCCACGAGGCGTCTAATTGATTAAAATTGAAATTAAAAATTAAAATTATTAGAAAAGAGACTATGTAAGTAATGAATATGTATCTAATGAATTGAATGAATAACATATATTATTCTAATAAAGGTTTTGTAACTTGGCATTATTAACCAAGTTGTTTCACTTGCCTCGTTCACAAAAGGGTTTCTGCTGCAGCCCCATTTGCTGCAACAAAATTGCATTAATTGAATTCTTTTCTACAACCTGATACTTATAATTAAATATCCTCGTTATTGATAGCTTCATTTCTTTTTAGTTATACATTTTTATAAATAATGAAATGTATTCATCTTTTCATAAAATCTTCTAATAAACTAAATTAGTCTGGTATCACTTTTTCGCTAACTCGCATGCGATTTATATATCTTCTCCTCCCATCACCATTCTCTATAATCTCTCCGCTGTTTTCCGAAATACTTCTGTGTGCGTAAAACATTCCATCCACTTTCCACTATCCACAACATTGCAGATTGCACTGTCTTTCCCTGTCTAACACAATACAAACATCATCTGAATCATGCTTTCCTTTCCAATCTGATTGTCAGTTTCAGTTTCAGTTCAATTGTGTTTTCCGTGTCGTGTAGTTGGTTTAAGCGTCGGTTATCGAACGATTTGCATTTCAAAATGTTGTGATTTCAACGAAATAACAAACAAATTTCACCATTCCACACGGTTGTGATTGTGATGTTTGGCAATTCTTCAAACTGGAATTGCAAACAAGTTCGGAGAATCCTGCGTCCCTCCTCACATCGCTGTGCTATTCCCCTCGCCTACTGCTTAATCTCACTAGCATCCAACTGTCACGGGTGAAAAAAATTCCAACAAAAAGCATCCGTAATGTTATGTGTAATCGCGGGTTGAATATCCTTGTGTAGTGGTAGTGGCGTTCATTGGTTGCGTCCACTTTTGATGCTGGAATCTCTTTAAAAATGTGAAAAAATAACCAAAAATATAGTGCAAAGGTGAAAAACACGCCCAAACTGTCTGTCAGTTTTTTTATTTGTGTTTTCTTCTTTCTTATCTCTATTCCTCCTTCCGCTCGATCACAGGTGCGTTGAAAGTTGAAAGCGAATAAAAGTGCAAGTGATAGATAGTGTTTGAGAATTGAAAGATAAAAGTGCGCGCGTATATTTGTATTCTCTGTACAAAGTGAAAAATAGCAAATAGATCCCTCCAACGGATTTGATTCAAGTTGACGATTTTATTTTTGTTCGTGTGAGCCAACAGTCAATGATCCAGCTTCCACTTAAATCTCTCGTGGATTAAATAGCAGAAAAAAACTTGGAATATACTTTTGCAGCAGCTGTAAATGTCAAACAAATGTGAGATCCTCAGTTGCATTATTTTCTGATAGTTTTCGCTCTTCATACCTCTCTCTCTCTCGCACATTACGATATCTATGTGAAGGGTGTAATTCAAGTCTAGACGGAATTTTTGCTTCTTTTTTTTGTGAATGGTGGGTGCCACAACAACTTTGCATTTTCATGGACCAGAGTCAGTCGAAGTGGGTGGAAGAAAATTTACTTTTCCATCTGGTGGAGGATGTTGCCGACGTGGAAGAGAGTACAGGGTGCACTTGGGTTGAATAGAGAGGGATATCTTAATTTTAGGCTAAACGTATGGCTATAAAAATCAGCATGTAATATGGGCTTTCCAATTTGGTAATACACGGACAGCGATTCAAGTGTTTGTCCATTTTTTAATACAACCTATTAATTGTGAAACTGACGGAAGATTCAGAAATCAATTCCTATTTTTATTGTACGTATCGTCGGGGAAAAGTCAAGATTTGCAGGCAGTTTTTATTTTGTGCAGCCACTAATAATTCAAGATTTGTATAAATAAACCAACACGAATGTCATGGTATTTGTTTATTAAAAACGTCATTTCAAAGATGCATTTGAAATGTAAACATGGTATTGGAATTAAAATGCTGCAAATAATTCCTATTAGAAGCGATAATCATCTAATTTCAGAAATTTTAACAGAGTCAACCAAAAACCCATACGATACATTTACTTAATTGCCGCAATTTTAATGCCTTTATTTCTCATTTGAAAAGTAGTATGAGTTCTATGAGTACGTTTAGAGACCATCCTCTCTTGGATTTTTGACAGATAAATAAAAAGCAATACTTCCTTCGGTTCACTCAAGGGCAATTTTTTGTCTTTGAAGCGTCAAAAAACGTAAACTGCAAAAGAGATTTTAAAGTCTAATTTCGAAATCCACGGTCGATTTCCCACTGTCAACATTTCAAATGACAGCAGTTTTAAAACTGATTACTGGTTTATACCTATGTGTAGGTATGTGGTTATAATTATAATTATGTATTGTGTACACGAATTGAATGTTTTTTTTTTTTTTTTTTACAAATATATTGCTGTCTGAATATGAAGAATAAAGGTTGCGATGAACGCCCACTCAAGGTTAGAGGTGCAGATTGCATTATATTATATGCAATTCACCCAGAAGCCATCGAGTCCCATTGTGATTATGAGCACTCCGCTCAAGATATTTTGACAGTTTATATTTGCTTTCTCAGTGCGCTGAAAGATCATTGGCCGCGTTCCACTGCCCGCGTTCCACTGCCCGCTAGATGACTAGCGGCTTGAAAAACTCCATATAAAAAAATTTTAAATTTCACCATTTGCGCTAGATGTCTAGCACTTTTTGTGAAATAGCCCTTTGAGGGAAATTTCTCAATCTAGCGCAAAACTACCCGCTGCATTGAGAAAAAAAAAACACTTGTCAGAGGAAATCGTTCAAACGTTTCCAAAAATAAAAAAAAATTGGAAACTGAGCGTGAAAAAGAGTTTCGGTATTTTTTTTTTATTTTGGAAACGTTTGCACGATTTCCTTTGACTACTGTTTTTTTTTGTTTTTCTCTCAATGCAGCGGGTAGTTTTGAGCTAGATTGAGAAATTTCCCTGAATGGGATAAAAGTTCTAGACATCTAGGGCAAATGGTGAAATGTCAATTTTTTTAATATGGGGTTTTTCATGCCGCTGGGCGTCTAGCGAAAAGTGGAACGCGGCCATTGACATGCGTGCAGAATTTATGGTATGAATTTTTAATTATAAACTATTTTTCGTTCACTAAGTTGGTTTCTCATTTACAATAAATTTTGCGTACGGGAACAAAAATAAATAAAAAATTGTGTTTATCGTCAGATTTCGTAAAATCTCTTTCTAAAGGCTTAGAAATTTTTTTTTTAGTTGCCCTTACTGCACCAGTAAGCGACTTGCTTTAACGTTATGTTTAAAATGTGTTTTTGTAAACGGTTTCAAAATGATACAGGTTGTACAACGATTATGTCTGACCTATTTGCTACCAAACTTACTTCTATTGATAATCAAACCAAACATAGCGCTGTCTACCGTTCGCCAATTAAAGGGCTTATTTTCTGTCAAAGACACAAATTGACTTGTTTCCAAAAAAGTGTTTTAATCCACACGCAAAACGGCTGTTTGTTGAATTGGCCCTTATTAAAATTTTGTTTTGGCAAATTGAAAAAAAAAAGGCAATCAGTCGTGGGTTCCAGGTTCACACTACTTCTAAGGAGGATTAATTCGCCGAAAAGCTTCGAAGAACATTTTTTTTAAGTCCTTTGCATGATAAGAATGAATGACGCAACTGAATCTGGAATCTAGAGAATCTTGCCCCTGATTCATGCTTGTTTTTTCGACCAAATTTCGAACTCAAGTCGGAAAACTCATCCACACCGAATCTTCCCCTACAGAAGTGCATTTATAATTTTTTTTTAGTTGGAAGGTTACACCACGGTCACGGTTTACGCTGTAAAAGAAATATAGCGATTCGGTACAATTAGGGGATGTTTTCGGATTTTTTAAGGAAAATGTCTAAATGGCGGTGCCATTAAAATCTGAAAAATCGTTCATTTAGTACGAAACCTTTTACCGGCAGTTAATGTTAATCTACCTTTCAGCTCAGGAATAGCCACAAAAGGGGCAACCCAAAATTCCGGTCACATTTTTCACCTTTTTACACAGACACTGCTTTATCTCCAACTTACGCCTAATCAGATTGGACCGGAACGCATACCTGTCCCACATTACCGGTACATAATTCCTCGTAATGGGCACTTACCCAAGGCCTCGGGACAAAACGCACCCTCTCTTCGAAGAAGAACAAGAAAAAAAGCAACAGGGTATAACGAACCCTGAGTCGGACTTTTGTAAGCCAGCGATTGCGGCAAGCACCTTTAAATAAACTCCAAAACCACGCGGCTGTTTCCACTTCATTTGCACCCTTAAGGATTTCAAATAAATTCTAATTACGTTTCCAAAAAAAGAACACCCAATCCATGAAGAAAGAACGGAACGCGCATCCCACTCACGTTTAATGTCTACTTTGGGAGCAGCCTTTATGAATAGTAACACACATAGGTATACGTTATGCAATTTCATATGAATTTCACGCACACCTGTTTTATACCGTCCGTCCGGCGGTTATCCTGGATAAATATAGCCGAGAAGTGTGTGTAGGCGTCCAGACAATATTTCGATTATAGGTCGTTACTTCCCTCCCTGTCTGTTGAGTTGAGTTGGGAATGGTAGCCCGGGGGAATTTCAAGTTCATTTGCCCGAAAGGACGATAGAAACAGGTAGGGCGCTTAGTTATGTACATATATCCAGTGTGACTATATACATCGGTAGACATTGGAATTACTTAGGGCTCGTGCACATCTGCAACACAGAAAGTGGACAGTACAATCAATAACCAGAACAAAGGACTGAGGATGATAATATGAAAAATAAAAAAAGGCATAAGATGCGGACAGCAAAGCCGCAAGGATGCCTTGTCTGAAGTGATTGCTGTCCACCGCCGAAAAACGAACAACCAGCAAGGAAATTAAATATTGTTTGCTGCCTCTATAGAGAAGACGTACCCCCTGCTTCTGTAGCGTCTGGCTTTTTGATGTGAAACTAATGACGTTAAGGGACCAGGTTGGCTGTTTCTTTTTATATCGTAGCAAATTGAAAGTTTTACTTTTACTGTTTGCATTGGCAGAGGATTATGAAAGTTCTGTTAGAGTTTGTATAGAAAATTGTTCGTCATTGAGGACGAGATTAAGTTTTTCGCCAGACCGACAGAAAATTTAACTAAGCTGTGTAATGCAGGGCCTGAATGCGGTACGGCGAGTTCAAAGTTTTCATAGTTTCATCGTGCCGTAAGGAGCCTTATGTGTTCCAAATGGAAAGAGGACTTTGTTTTATGATATTGGATTAGGCCCGGATTTACTGGTAGATTTTGGGCCGCCTCCACAGTTTAACGCTTCCTGCTTCTGACACATTTGGGAATTTTGATTGAAATTGCTCCTTGGAGCGGTTTTGCGGTAGAAACTGAGTAAGTGCCAATTTTTGAAGGAAGTAGCTGCCATCAATAATCACAGCTTCCGAGAGGTTTGGAAGGTTGAAAAATTGAGATTAACGATTTCCAACAAGTCCAACGCTTGCTTGCTCCTTACGGCACCATGTATTTAATATGCACAGAACTTGTAGGAGGTAGCTAATAGGCTTTTTTTGTGGTATGGAAAGAAAGTTTAGTTGTCTCTTTTAAGAAAAATACTTGGTCTGCAGACGTTTTGTTCTTAGGTCTGCCTACATCGTACCTTCATTCACCCAAGAGTTATATTCTAATAAACGAACGAACCACTTACTAAAGGTTCTGGTGTTCATTGAATATTGTTGGGGGTTGTGGCTTGCAACGGCATCCGTGCCTTCAGGCAGGTGTCTTCTTTGTACGAGCAGGATGACATGGTTAAGGATCTCCCCTAATGACTTAGGGTCGATGACGGCCTATCTCTTTTGGTGGAAGGTAACGAATGTCAAACCATAACCTTATCAGTGCTCTTTTTATTGGTCAGTCTTAAAGTCTGAGCTTCTTTGTCGCTATGGTGGTGCTAAAAAATCAAAAAAAAAAAAAAACAGTTCTCGTAAGAACGACATTTGCAAGGTAGAGCAAAGTGCTGCTTAACTTTGTATACAGCCAAGATTATAGGCTGAAACACTGAAAAATTATTTGACGAGTACTCAACAGCGGCACGAGTTTTTTTACCTCTAGCAGTAGAACTAGAAGTTGGTGTGGGTGTAACCAATACGGCGAGCATTGGATTCGATCAGCCCTTGTGATAACTTCGCACTATGCCTGGAAGGAGTAACTTATTCCCTGATGCAGACAACTAGTTAAAGCTGATAGCTAAAGTCGTTACCATGAGGATACTTTTTCGGTTACAGCAGATGCCTTCATCGCATCGTTAGAACCTTTGTTTCGCTGGAAAATGTGTCAGGTTTTTTGCTTACGCTTTTAATCTGCAGTATCCTCTAGCTCATTAATTAGCAAACAGCTTGTGTCAGTGTTCTCATCAAGGACAACTTGGCCAATCACAAGTCTTCTTTAAATCGAAATAAATGCTCGTGCTGTATAAAGCCCATTTCAGAAGATAACAGATTTCCCACTGGGACAGGGGAGGGACAGTGAGAGAGTAACGCATTTATCTCGACATAGAGGTGCATGTACTTTCACCAAGATGCTCTAGGTAAAACCCGAGAATGCGACCAACAGAACACCGTCACGGGAACTATCGTTTTCATTTGAAGTTCGCATGTTACTTCGTCTTCATTGTCTTCATAGTCGTTTTGAATTTTTTTTAAACATACTGTCATGCTATTATATTACACCAGCCGCCTATCATGTGAATGCATCACACACACACCAAGTTAAATGAAACTCAGCCCCGATTGGTGGCCCATTTTAAATGTCTCCTGTTTTGGTGAGGTATCGCTATTCGAAATGGATGAGCGCAGATGGATGGGAATTTCGTGGAATGCTTTTTAACTGTGGAAAAGTTGGACAGTGAAAGCTAATACCGTACCTATGGCCGGTATTTGCTAATTAAAATGTAGATTTTCTCTTCCCTGGCACCACATAGACTGACAAATTAAAAATTTGCAAAGTGCAAAGATGAAGAATTTTTGCCAGAAGCTCACTGCAAATGTTGATCTTTTGCTAATTTTTTAGTGGATCAAGTTTGGCGGATAGCTTCGTAGGTAGCACTTGGCATATACAGGGTGGCTGATGAATATTGCTACATTAAATGTATGGAATTCATTTTTCTTTTATTCATGTTAAAGCTCATTAAATTTTATTAATTATAGCTTAATAAGTTTTAAAAATAATGGAATTTTAATGCCCCCCTGCTCGTTGATGCATGTGCAGCATTTTACCAAAAGTGGTTCATTACTTGGAGACTTGAGACAGGAATAGTCGCAATTGTTTCCCGAATGGATTGCTTTAGTTCATTCAAATTTGTTGGTTTTGCTTTGTAGACTTCCTGTTTGCAATAACCCCACAAGAAAAAGTCAGGTGCAGTAAGGTCAGGCGACCTGGGGGGCCAACGGAATGTGGAATGTCTGGATATCTGCTAATTGGGAAATTTTCGTATCAATTTTGTCATAACAGGCTGGGCTATGGGAGGAATTGCACCATCTTGCTGAAACCACACAGAGTTGAAAGAAAATCTCATTCGGCGTAATTCTGGATAGAAAAACTCTCTCAACATGCTCAAGTAACGGTCTCCAGTAACCGTAACAGTGTGACCGTTTTCTTCGAAGAAGTAGGGCCGCCCGAAAATGCAGCGTGATGAAACTGCACACCTCACTGTGACACGAAGTGGATGAAATTCCGTCCCATGGAGTATCCGTGGGTTGGAAGCTCACCATATTCAACAATTCTGTTTCTTTATGTTGCCGTTTGAATTGAAATGGGCCTCGTCAGACATAAACAGACAATTCAACATGTTTCCGTCCTCTTCCACCATTTGAAGCATCTTCTGGAAATATTCCAAGCGAATCGGCAAGTCTGCTGCGTTCAGTTTGTTGTCCATTTGAATTTTATATCATAGTAAGTCCAAAACATTGTGCATAATTGACTGCAATGACTGTCTGCTTATACCCATTTGAGCAGATAAGCTTCTTGTCGAAACTCTTGGATTGTTTTGTATGGCAGCAGCTACAGCAGCGATTGTTTCCTGAACTGAAGGGTTTCAAGGGTAAGGTCTTCTTTCGACTGTCCCATGATCGGCAAAATTGTGAACAAGTCTCATTATGGTCCATCTGCTCGGAGGATTGCCGCCAAACGTGTGCCTATTTCTCTCTTTGAACCGAAACTGCTAACCAGATTCATTAAATACAAAAAAAAGTTATTGCATTTTTTTTTTGTAGCGGCTTTCATCAGCCACCCTGTAGCTACGATAGGGTTAACTATGTTCCTGGGATGCCATCTAGTGGTTTATTTTTAAATCATATGCTATTTTGGACCTGACAGCTGTTTCCCGTTCGGTATCTTGTCAGACAGCCAGTATTATACCTCCGCGGTATGAAATTAGTCGCTTTACGCTTGTACAATATTGGGAAATATTGAAAACTTTTTTCCAAAGTGTAGCTGTGTAGGCCAAACATTGCGTTTTTTGAAAAGAAGTTTTGGCCGAAATGAAACACCCGCGGCGCCTGGTATACGCAAGTTTGTGCAAAAAGTTCGTGAGACGGGTAGTTGGCAACACTCATGGTCCAATGTCTCCAAAGAGAGTGACAGTTGGGTAAGGATTGTGGAGTGGTGGCTTCACTGGACCATTTCTTCGAAAATGACGCTGGGAACAACGTTTCGTTCAACGCTGGGCATTACAGAGCCATATTAACCGAGTTTTGTTATGTTCAATAATTAATGGGAATGTTTTCTCTTACTAATATACGGGGAAAATTGAATTTTGTTCATTTTGTTATATTTTTAAAAAGAAACTTGTGTTTGGCCCGCCCTGTATATAGCTTGTGTGGGAGCTGGAAAATGCATGCTTACAAGGATTTAGGGATTTTCTCTGATAGCATTTTGTATTAAGTCTCCATTCGCCTTGCAAGAGTCCTGGAAAACGACATGCCTACATTTTGTATTGAACAATAAAAGAGAGGCGAAACAACAGGCTCATCTATCCTCTTGAAACATAAACTACTGTCGGTAAATCTTCAGAAACAATAGTAGGTGATTTAAGGAAATCTAAAAGCTGTAGGTACTCCTGAAACTAAGCTTTTGATTGTCTTAATACCCTACAATAAACAAGTTAGCGATCTTCAAACATCTTTTCAGCTCAAGTTCTAAAATTTGGTATACAGACGTATGTTGCATGTTGGAAGTGCACATTTTGAAAATGTGGAAGGTTTTGGACAACTATGACCCCATTTTACCTATTGGGAAGAGTTGCCCCAAGATCTGTTTAGTATTTGCCAATCCTTAGGATAGCTTAGTTGTGGCTAAGCTATAAGCATCAGCATGCTCGCGGCTGCACGGGGCTTACTCGATGCAGGATTTGAATTTTCATCTTGTCCTGCGGTGTCAAAATTTTGTGGTCCTTTGTCTTTCGTTTTGATTATGGAATACAGAACTTTTCACCGAAACTCTTACCGCGTGTTCACCTGGACCCATTTTAGTAGGCTTCAACTTTATTCCTTTCTGACAAATTGAGCACAATTTTTGTCTGCACATACAACCAAACTTGGAAAATGCCTTACAAATTGGGCCTTCCATTTGCGTAAAATTATATTTGTCGAATACGTATAAAATCATGCAACTTATAACCTTATTTGTTTGAAAACAACATGTTCTGTTTAAATTTGTTTTTGAGTTCCGTAAAATTCTGTTATTTTTTTATTTATTCAGCAAACTGTCAAACGGTTTTCGACCTTCGACGTTTTGGTTTGGAACCGATTAAACACTATTGAAATATAGTTTCGAAATATACTCTACGGAGCCTAAACTCTTAAATGTATACAACTTGAATTTGTGCAAAATTAAGTGCAGCCATAGTTTGCTGCAAGACTCTTTTGTGGGTCGCCAAAACAGTAAAATATCTGATGTAAAGAGACCTGCGCTAAAGTTTGGTCTTGAATTCTGAAATATTTAGTTACCATGCTTGTGAACATTTTATTGGATGAACTAAGGCCAGAAGAGATTTTATTACTGGAGAGCCTTTGAAATATCAAGCTAAAATCTGATTTGATCTTATTCAAACCGTGCAAATCTTAAATAATGCATTTAAAATAAGAAAATATCTCCTAACATAAAAAGAACATTGGCTCCATGAAGAGAGATTGGATTGTGGTTCTTTAGCGGATTCGCTCTTCGGTCTGACCCCTTTAAGTTAAATCATTTGGGAAATAAGAACATAAGTACGCTGCTTGTGTCATGGCTATTACTCTTTCAAAGGACTTTTTATACGAAGTGGAATAGACATTCATTCATGTTCCAATATGAAAATGAAACCTGACTTCGAAATGCCCCAAGACACTTCTCTTAAATTAAAAGCGTTTTCTTCACTTAATTGAAAGTCGTTTCATTTCTTTCGACATCCATTGTCGTGTTCTCACTCAGAGCTTTAAGACAAAATAACAAAAATTATCAACTCTAAAAATTGAGATATAAATTAAAGTCTCTGGGCATTTGCGCTAAACAGTGCGTTAAACGAGTTACACGCAATCAAATCGTTTCCAGTTAGGTAGCAGCAAATAATGAAACTTATACCCATATTTTCAAACATAATTCGCTCTTTGAACAGAGCGATCGCCTACCCAAAGCAAATAAAATCCAATTGCACACAGCCACTAGCATAAACGCAATCCAAAACAACAAAAACGTCAATACCCCGCACTTCGTCGCCCGAACAAGCAACAAAAAACAATAGCAAGAATAACAACAACTGTGGCTTCAAGAGAGAAGAACACGTAAAAAAAAAAGAGAAAGAGTTCACCGAACTTTCGTACGATTGCAAGACGAAACGTATAGCTACAACTACAACACAGAGGTTGCCATTACCACGAGGTTCCAAGAAAAATGGAGGCCTGTATTCAAACACCAGCCACACAAACACAGCCACTCCACTACTGCTACTCGTACTGTGTGTCAGTTGAATTGGACTATAACGCGGGTGATTATATACTGCCTCCGCCATTAAGTGGATATACGCTCTTGCTAATGTTTTGAGTATTTTTCGTGTAATTTTGAGAGTCGCCAAATAGTGACAGCTGATGATGACAGCAAAGACGACCACAATTAACATGGCGCCAAGTCAGCGCAACATGAAGATTGTGTGTATATGATGGCTGTTGCAATAGTCAATTAGCATTCAGAAACGTTTTCCGATACACATATCCCAGATAGATATATATCTGGTAGGGAACACAAATCAGAACCCTAACACACGGAGTTAGGCCACATCTTCTTTTCTTAGTGTGCTTGTGCGTGCCTCTCCGACAGAAACATGCAAAGTAAGGCGCGCATTCTAAAATTAGCTTACCCTTGTGCTGTCTGCTGTTGTGCAGCAGCGATGAGGAGAAACTTTTCCCAATGTGCGCTGATAAGAAAACAAAGTAAACACTAGCATTCTTACTGGAGTTCAGGATGCAAAGGTTAAAATTGCAAAAAAAATAAATAAAAATACAACACCAGAGAGTGGTGCGTTGTTCGATGTACTCGCTTTGCATAGTGAAGGAGGAGACCTGTGTTGTTCTTTGTTGATAATAATAGCTGAACTTTGTTACAAAAGTTGAGCACAACAAAGAAGCACGACAACAAGATGTGTGCGGGGAGTTCTAAATATTTGGGATCAGCGGCTTTTTGATTTGAGAGATACAGTTTTTGTTGGAGTTATTTTTTTGTTCATCATAAAGCTTTTAACTGGTTTTTTGTTTGTTTCCTGAATTAAGAAACAATGTGAAGTTTGTTTTGGACGAAACTGTTTTAATTATGATGAAACTATGAAGTTTCATGACTTTGTGAAGTACACGTGTTTCCCATCACGATGAGAGTGTGTTATAGGCAGAGGGCGCAACAATATGTCATACTTTGAAGGGTTTTGGATGAGATTGCTATTGCTATCTAGTCTTCATCGCTCCCTTCACTCTGTGGAACAACCTATAATGATCACGATTCACGAGGACAATTTTGAAGTTGACGTCTATGTAGCGGTAGCTGGACAAGTTAATTTCGGCCTGAATACCTACTTTCCTGATAATTCGTATCAGAGTTAATCAAGAGTGTCTCCCTTAGGCACACCGACTATTCGTTGTTAAATAGTACCGATATAAATAGGTAAAATGCGTTCTGTTAAAAATAACACACTTTATCAGTTGTTAAGAACCAAGTTTCTAGATAAATATCAACCAGTTCGTTAAATCCAACAGAGTTAGTTTGTTATTTACAACCAAGCAAAATTGATTGACTCGGTTATTTTTCATCCACTTACTCTGTAGGAGCTATATTATCAGTATCGCTTGGAAGTTTTTAACCCTAAGTTGGTTGATTTTAAATAAGCGATTTTTCTGCGTGTATAATTTAAATGTTAACTAGCCGTTATCTTTACTTCCTCACAGGAAGGTGGAACGATGTAGACCAGTACGCTTCTCTGACCATAAAAGTAGTCTTACATACATTCATACGAATATTTGATTGCTACGGTTATCTTTTTTCTCATAGCCACTTCTGGAGGGTTGATCAAAACCTCTGCCTTTTGATGCAGCCTTTTACGTTTGGTTTTTTAGACTGGACTACTCTCAGAGCCAAGGCTAGATGATGGCTTTTAGCTTTGGGAACCCTTCTCCACAGAGATATTATCAAATTCTTATTGCTCTGGACTCTTGCAGCTTACGAGACTATTCAGGATAGCTTTTTGTGATCTTGGAATACATATTGGAATACATGAAGGCGTTGTGCCCGGACACGTCGCTGCCTTTTTATTTCATTTATCCGATGTAATTTCCCAAGGTCTTACCAACAATCATTTATAACCTGCACACTAAATAGTTTGTAGGCCCCAATGTGGAATATTTCGCCATTGTGGGTTCGAAAGATCTAAAGACTGGAGTCCAAATATGATTATAAGTATCACAAAGTCTTCTAGGCTCAGCTCTGACTTGTCGTAGTACAAGACAACGACTTCTAGCACAGCATCACAAGCTACTTGCGCTAGAGTTAGCACCCTCAGTTGTTATCTGTAGATTCGTCGTTTCCCACAAAGCAGTTTTTCCATTTTGTTCGTACTCTAATATTTGCCTTGTGTCGCAGTAGTCTCGATTTTTTTTCTACTCACATTAGCTTCAGTTACGCCGGAATAGTTCACGCAAGGTATCTACCTTCCTGGATTATTGATGATCGTTGATTTAATGTAGTGAATTCTTCTGCCGTACGGCTCTCCACTAAGTCGTTCATGTTAGAATTATGACCTTCAGTTCTTTAACGGAGCTTGTCCCAGATTTCAGGAAAGAACCAGTTCGATAAGACCTGCATTGAGGCGGAACATGATTCTCAGATGAAACGATGACGATGTGCAGAGCAAAGACCTTGCATTTTAGATCTTTTTTGAGTACCATAAAACCAAACGCAAACATTTAAGCACGAAAAAGGTCATATTTATATATAAAATAACCTCATTTAAATATGTTAAGATGATTTAAAAAAAAAAAATTAAAAATAGTTGCGCAAAGTTATAATCGGATAAAACTCACTTTAAAAATATTTTAGTACTTGATAATTTCCCTACTAACATTTTTCTAATTATAGTCGACATAAAAAACACTTTGTCGTTATAACCTGGTATTGAATTTAAAACCACCAAAAGAAAATTTTATTCCTTGGTATAACTCTTAATCCTCTCCCATCTGTCATTTCTATTGCAAAATTTAGATTTTTTTTTAAGATTTTGAAAGAAATGTTCCCAGGATAGGTATTAATATTTTTGAGGATCTCGAAATACTTAAATATGTTGGACTGTTAAGAAAAACAAAACAAAACCCGAGTAAATCCTTTTGAAGATTTTGATTATGAAGAGTTTTACTCGCCACAGATGGAACTGTTCCATTCCTGGCATTTTTATTTAATTTTGTTTTCTCTTGTTGTCATTTCATTAAAATTTGTTTAAAGCGAATTCCCCAAACTGTGTTTAGTTTCTCAAACTGTAAATTCTTGGGTCAGTTTGAAAAAAATTTCCGCCTCGACCGACCGTTAAAGGTTGGTACTAGTTTTAGGTAGGTTACAAAGCGTTTAAATAATGAACTAAAAAGTTAGGCACCGGCTTGGAAGTTAGAGTGCTGTTAGTTAGTGTTCTAATCTCGCCTAATACATGATGACTATAATTTGGAGCCAGTTTGAATAGTACTCATAATTGAGAAGTTGAAGAAGTTTACACCGGAAATATTAGTACAATAGTAGGGTTTTTTTTCATCAGTGTCGAGATCGCTATTAATATTAATATTACTGTCACCGCAAAGGAATATTATCTAATGTATTAGCAAAGTCCTTAGACTCTCAAAACACAAGAGCCGGCTGCATTAATATAAAACATTTTATTTCCGACTTCAGATCAAATTTTGACATTGAAACTGAAATAAATTCTAACTTATCACATTAAACAGATATGTGCAGTGTAGAACACCGTTATTTTATATCTTAAAACATCCCCACGTCACGCGAAAAATATTATACAGTCTGTACAGTACCAGCTAGCCTGTAATAATTTACCTTTTATGCCGCATTTACACCATCACACGTTGATAACACGGAAGATTAAGGGGATGCCAAATACTAATAACTAGCCGTCTGACTGAAAGGGACAGCATTACCCATAACACGCAAAAACTCGTGATACGTATTTAGGTCGGGCATCTTTTTTTCTCGGTAGGAATTATGGAAAGGCTCCGCATGTTAATATTTTTATAGCCTGTATTTATTTATTTCGTATAACTGATTGATGATTTTAATTTGTTTAATTTACTGAAACTTATTACCACTCTCATTTCACATGTTTTGAATCAGATATAGAAACGTTTTCAAGTAATTGCAGGAATGTTGGTACCTGTTTTTATTTTCGCTTTCGTGTCTATAATTATGTGTAGAAGATCCATGACACTCTAGGCGTCTTATTTGTGATCTCATTCTTATGCCTTTATTAGCATTGACTGCAGACAAACGTCTCTAGCAGAAATGCGCGTGTAAATGCAGTATTAGTCCTCCAGAAATTTGACACAGAAGTGAAGCTCTTTTGTCCTGTAATGAAAGCCGAAAGTTTGTTCCCACGAATCATTCAAGTCTTGAAGATTCCTTACTAGAATATGGCCTTTCCCTTTCATATGAAAAAGAATAATTTCTTCTCAATATTATAACCAGTCAGCTCTAGTACAACCGCGGCCGACTGAATGGATGTGTGGTTTTGTCAAGTAACTCCGCAGACAGGTCGTGGCTGATATAGTCGTTTCATTTAGCAGTATTCAAAAATAGGCAAGAAACGCCCTACAGCGATCCACTCGAAATGAATGGGTTGTATGTTAATACAAATCTTTGTTAAAAAGTCAGTTATAGACGACTTACGGATAAGTATTAGGGAACAGTCAGAGCGGGTGCAGCTTAAGTAGGTCGTGGCAATTGGTGCATAGTCCTCCCAAACTAAACAACTGTTTTAACCGCTATTTATAAAACTCGGCACATATAAGGCGCTGTCTCTAATAACATCCAAAGTAATTCCACCGAACGACATTAAAACTAAAAAATTCTTAGCAACCGAGGACAACTTTGAAATTTCCTAAAAAACAAATAGCCTACGTAGAGATACGTCACTTTTTCGTTTTGATCAAAGAAATATTAAACCTAGACTAGAACAACACAAGAAATGAAAAGAAAAACCCACCACCGAGGGTAACAGTAGAGAGAAAGGTATGAAAGCATTATGAATGCTGTCCGAATCTATTTTGTTTGATTTTTAAAATATTTGTTCTATATTTCACCCACCGAACTTCTAGATGGAAACAAATATTGTCTGACCTTGCGATGACGAACGTGGTGCCATACAATTTCATTTATTGACAAAAGTCTCTAGCGTCTGTGGTATTGAAGTTATTGGCGTCTTCGTATTGCATGTTCGCATATTGAATCGCTTGCGTTTCACTTGCGTGCAATAATCGCATTTTAATTACCGTCACCACTTGTCAACACCAAACTGGATATATATATTTAACTCTTCACGGCAAGTGTCGTTTGCCGTCGTTATTGCTTTTGTTGTCGCCGGTTTAATTGTTATATCAGCGTCTAGGGTGCGCAACCACCACTTCAATTCGAGTTATGTCTATGCGAAGCAATAAAATCACCCACGGCAACAACACTAACAATAGCAACAACAATAGCTTCGGTCCCCAAATTCCCCTACAACAATATCTTCAACATCAGCAGCAACAACAACAGCAACACCAACAGCACCTTCAGCAGCAACAACAACAACAAAAACAACAACAACAACAACAACAACAACAACAACAGCAGCTGCTCCAACAGCAACAACAACATGTAATCAACAATAGCCGTAACAATTTAGCGAATTTAGTCGCCGCCATAAACAATGAGAATTGCTATCAATTGTCGCCAGTATCGCCCGGTTTCGCCGATTCGCACAAACAACAACAACAGCAGCAACAATTCCAGTTCATTGGACCAGGTAGCCAATACGCTCCCAATTCCGTCGAATTGAGTTCACCAACCACAGACCCCGAAGATCAAACACAACAATTGTGTGTTGTCGCCAAAATGCAGAAATCTGTTACCATCACTGTTACGCCACAGCGAAGCAATTCGCTGGATTATCTAAATTTCGAGGAGAAACGTCAGCTAATAGCGTCATCCTTGTCATTGTCGGATATTTTAAATTGTGGACCAGCTGCGGCAGCGGCAGCTGCCGCTAAAGAAGTCGCTGCCAACACTGTTATTGCTGGTGAGTTTTTAAATTTGTTAAACTTTGATATACACATAAATTGTTGGTTTAGATATTCTGGATCAATTTGACTTCTTTTTAGTTGTACCTAGTAATAAAGTCAGTGGAAATGATATAACAAAAAATACGTTTGAGCGAAAAAATAGTGAAAAGCGAACACCAAAATACTGTTGCTATAAGGCGCATATCTAAATTGCTCTTTAATATTAAATATGTTACTGTCTGCTTAGCCTAATCCAAATAGGATTGCTTTATGACGGGACCTCAGGAGAGTCACGAGTCTTAAGATTTTAGTTATGTCAGCCGTATATACGTATCCCTCTTGAAAATTCGTTTCTGCATTTCCCATGCCAGGAAGTGAACCGCGCACTTTATGCTGATTATAAACGCTTGTGTCCTGTTTCTCCATCTTTTTGTCGTATTGAAACCACATAAATTCCATCTCCATTGAATAAGTTGTCATTTTCAGCATATAATAAGCGTGGCGAAACTTTGAAAAACAATAAATTGAAAAACTCCTCAAAGACGGCCTAAGGATAAGTTTACTAGGGAACAGTGAGAGCGGATCGCGGCAATTGGTATATGGTCCGCCCAAACTTAATTGAAAATTTCGCGCGCAAGTCTCTTAACATAAGATATGTTACTCTCTATGGGACCCAAAAACTAGCCGTGTAACAACTAATCAAAAGAAAAGAAGTGTTGTGCAATTTAAACGATTATTATAGGTACCACTGCTTCCGAAGATGCCTCTATCGATTGAAGATCGCCACAAGACTGAGTTCAATACAGCATGGTCGTGGGCGTGTGCTAAGAATATACACATTTTCCCACCCCTGAGAGAAAGAAAATTTGGGATAATTTGGCCTTGCTCCTCGCAACCGTTCGTTTTGTGTGAGTCTTTCATTTTTGGAATGAATGCGATCTAGAATTGTATACCGAGTCTCAATGGAAAATTGAGAATCTGTTTCACTACGTTCTCGGACGTTCGCAAGAGGTGGTACAGTGGAAAAAAACCTTAAGATGGGAATCGAACCTGAGACCACTCGCTTAGTTGTCCAACACACCAACCACTAAACCACTGCGCCTACGGCTAAACAGTATGTGTTTCGAATTTGAAACGAAGCGAACATGTAAGTTTATTTTTCCGAATGCTAAACAGTGCGGCAAACAAATACACAGCCCTTACGCAACTTTGATGAAATTCTTATTTATAAAAAATTTATAGATTAGGTTGGTGCCTTAGTCCTGAAAAATATCTAAGGAACTCTTGCAAAAACTTTTTCTTAAAACGTGTTTTGTAAATGCAAATAGTCCAAAGATATTAGCTTTGGACGACAGGTCGATTATTTTCAAATAACACACACACATTTATTTCATCCTGGATTGTTATGCTCAATGTTGAATCATTTAGTTGCGAACAGAACGAAGAACCTCTACGCTAGGTACCTCATTCTTAAGTATAAGTTACTCAGCGTTTCTTATGTTGACAGAATGCCTATCAATTAAAATTTTCAGAATAAGCTCATTCTAAGGTTTCCAAAAAGTGTATATTGTAAAATAGAATTTAAAAAAACACAGATTTCATCCTGATAACAAAACTGATTTCAACAGACCAGCATTGCCAGTTTGGTGGGTTTCTTCCCAGATTTCTCCTCGTCGACAAAAGAAAAAACCCCAGAATGTGAGGGGAAAGCCACCAGATTTCCCCCGTCGACTAAAAAAACCTCTCACTCTGGGGGAGAACCACCAAACTAGCAACGCTGGTCTGTGTTGAAATCAGTTTTGTGTCGATCGTCGATCGATAGAAATATTTTCGGAACCAGGGGTACATTAATTGTTTGAAGTGAACAGATTTATTTATAGCTTGATTTGTTGTTGCAAGACTCTTTTTGTGTCGCAAAGAGAGTTTGGACGGACAACGGACTATACCAATTAGTGGTGCTAGTTTAAATTCGGTGTTTTGAAATTCTAACTCGCTTCGCGATTGCGACTAAGATAATGGATATGCAAAAATTTGAAACATCTATTTAAATAGATTTTACTGCCTGTCAAAGGGAGGCCCTACCAACCCATCCAACGCTGCCATAAAGTAAAAAAAAATAACTCCAAAAAATGTCGTCCCATTTCTCGGGACTCTTTAATTAAACGCCGCGATAGCGCTCAATTTTGCCTAACCAATATTTCAGTGATATGTTTGCAAACTTAACCAATTTAACCGCTGTATATGAATTCCAACATCAGAAGCAATAAATAATTAGATAATCCGTGCTCACCGCACCTCGCATGAAATTCGAAATTTCACAATTTGTCTGTCAAAATTTGTACGTTAAATTGGCCGGGCATTGTCAGGTGCCCCCTGCCGCTCTGATGTGAGTGGTTCAAGCGGTTTTCCCGACAAGAGTACACTGAATTTATCTGTTTCCTGAATGTTGGCGGATAAATGTATTATTACACTGGTTGTGTGTGGTTGGAGAATCGGAAGTATTGTGATTCATTTTTAGGATGTCAGGGTTGAAACCGAAAGACCCTGAAAAGGATTGACTGACCGAACGTTGTTGCCTTGTTGGATAGATTTACATTTCTGAGGGCTGTTCTCCTTATCCATGGATGTATATAATTAAAAATTCAAAATTTTAAAACTTGTCTGCCTGTCTGTTTGCTGTTGTCAGTGGGCATCGTAGTCTGGGCGCGGCAATAATTTCATCCACTTTCAGTCGATCGATTGGATTCGTTTCGTATGCTGCTGTACTTTCGAATAAGCGCTACTCAAGTGGAACTATATTTGTGTGTGCATTGTCGGTCGGCCGTAGAATGGTGTAATGACGCCCAGACAAGCGTTTCAAAAAGTGTAAATGTTTTCATGTTCTCGTTGTCTCATGTAACAGATGGCGCACTTCCTAATGGTTGTGATAAGCTTTCGATAATTGCCAGCGAGTTGATTAGTGTGAAGCTGCTAATGTCCATTATTCGAGTTGAAAAGCTGCCTGAATCATGACAGCCTAGAATTAGCTTAAAATTTTATATCATCAATAGCTAATATGGTACAGAATGAAAACAGAATGCTTATCAATAGATGCCCACTCTTAAAAAATGTATCGCCAGCATACAAAATCGGTTCTTAATATGGCATAGTGGGACCATTTCCTTCGTGCCAAATTTTACTTCGCAAAAGGCGTTGGAAAGCTTTCCGAAAAATGTGATTTCCAAGGAAAAAAATTGTTTCGAATTGCTTAGAACTGTTTAGAAACCGTGCGAACTCAACTTATCACTAATTCAATATTAGCATTTGCCATTTTTTTTTCTCGAAAAGACTTCTTCAACACCAAAGAGGGCAACATTTTTTGGACGAACGCGTTATATTTCGTTTCTCATTGAATCTTTTCAAAACAGATATCTGAAGGACAGGATTATAGACTCTTATCCTATGAGCTCTCTTATCCATCCCCCAATCACAACGAGATGACACTACCCAAAGACTTTGTCGATGGCCTCCTCAACTGTGGATATTCGATTGTCTTATACTGCACACAGTTGAGTCTCTATATAACTTCATAAGCCTTCGGCTAAAAAGTTAAAAAAGTTCCTCTCGAGATTTTCTGTGTTCATATTGGCTTTGTGAAAACTTATCAATGTGCTTTTGCCTGTATATGTATGTTCGTATGTTGTCCGTGTGCGAATGACAATGAAGAATTCCATTCCATGTTATAGCCTATTCTGAACACCATCATTCGGTGAGAGAACCATTTCATCGATAGATATAAATATCCAACGTCCTCTCGATTTATCCTTTGAAATAAAAGGACAAAGAGACACAACCCCACCGTTGGGTTGGAACAAGGGATGTCGAAAATGGAGGGTCTTATGAAGGCGACGACGTTTAGTTCAGCGGGTGGGCTAGGGTTTAGCACGTCATAGTAAAAGCCAACTGCCAGTCAACCCGCACAAGGAGCGAAATAAAGGGAAATCCATTCGTCGGCCTGGAAGGCATTTTATTTTTATCTTTGAATCAGTGCGGTACAGTACTCATCGATCGTGCTGATGGGTGGGATAGTAATCTCCTTTAAGGCAGAAAATACTATATTTTTATGGATTTTTTAAATTTACTCCCAAAGGATGTGGTTGCTGTTTTTTGTTGTTTTTTTTCCGTCATCGACGCCACTTGTCAATGTAAACTTGACTCCCAAAAGTTAATCATATGGTTGGAAAATGTGCGCCAGAGTTTGAATTTTGTATTGGCGGGGATGTGGATGATGATGTGCGAACAATACTCGTACTGCGCTGCAGGGCAATGCCCTTCTACGTTGAAGGGGTGTGCGGTGTATAAAAGTCAGATGAACACTTGAGACGGCACATACACAACACATACACCGTGATAAGAGGGAAATATTAATTCAATCGATTTGACGATGAAGTATGCTTTTGTCGGTTATAAAAACAACGTCAACTTGGAAAGTGAACACCTACAGTTAAATTAATTATAAAATGCTCGGTTGCATGTCGATTTGCATAAAAGTCCTTCAATCAGTAGCGATGTGCTTATAAGTGTTAGGACAATGAGTAAGAAAATTCCATGGATTTGACGATTGTTTGCAGGATTCTGAGACAAAGAATAATTCACAGAACGGTGATGTTTCGAATGGGATTTCTGACTGTGACTCGGTATCATAATGTAAAACTGACTGGATGAGGGCTCTGTACAGACCAATCATTTCGTCACCCGATTCAGGTGTTTAACACACCTTTAGATGCGGCTTAGCCGTGGAGTTGATGTTTTATTCGAAGAACTTAACGCTGTTTGGAGGTTGCTGCCATGAGTAGTGACATTTTTATCTAATGGTGGACGAATTCTTGTTTCAAGGGCATCCAATTTCCTCTGTTTAATTTGGATCGAAGTAGTTCTGTCGGATAGCAAACCAATATAAAGTGCATGAATGGTTTCCAACGAAACACTCTCGTGGATAACAAGTTTGATATTTTCTTATTTTATGATAGAATGGTTTTTGTAAATCTATGCAGACAAAATAGTTACTGTTTTTATTTGCAATGTTTAGCTTGGAAAATACTATTATTAAATTATGGACGCAATAGACTTGCACTTTGGTCAGAATCGTTAGTGTCGTTTTCAGGTAAACTAAGAAAAACTCATTTTAACGAAATGTCTCTTTCGCAAATAACGAAAAACTGAGTATTTAGTCATGTTAACTTCACCTACTTAAGCTCCAATATCAATTTTGGTTGAAATCGTTAAAGCCGTTTGCGAACATATCAAACTGGTTCAAACATTTTATATGGAAAGAACCCTTACCATTGAGGTAACCGTAGAATATATTGGGGTTACCGCGAACTGTAGGTTTTCAAAGTTTGAACCAAATCGGGGCAGCCGTTTAGGACAGAATATTGAGACCCACTTTTTTGAGTTCCTCCATCATCGCAGTCAGAGTTCCAAAAAGTTTAAAATATTGTTCAGAAATTCTCCCAAAATGCAATGCTTTGTTTCCCAAAGTGCTCGGACTTGAACTCGTTTTTGTTAACATTTTTGGATAATGTTGCCTGAGTTTGTTCCTCTAAATTAGCTTGGACGAAAACTGCTTGGATAAAAGTCAGCACTTTCATTTGACTTATACAATACACAATATTTCATATTCAAACTAGCACCAATTGGTACCAATTGTTTTGTTATAAAACTGTTTGCTTAACAGACTAGATCTAACATTGTATAACTGATCCGACTGGTAACATTTAGGCGCCTTTTTTCTCAATCCTTTCTTATCCACTTCTCACCTCACTAACTCATAGGCACCCTGCCTAAATCGGAAGTCGTAGACATGTAGTTTTGCCCAATATTATTTACTCAATTCAATAATGCCTTTTAGAAGCCAAAAAACTGTAAGCCACTATCTTAGTATTATAAGACGTTAAAGAAATTAAAAAATAGGCGCAACAGGTCCGTAGGCACCCTCACAACCAATCGTTTGTTGTGAGATTTTAATTTTCTTGGAACGAATCTACAATCTTATGCCGAGTCAGAGCGGCTAATTGAGAACGGCTAATTCAAGCAAGTTATACTCTCGGATGGATGTTTGTCAGACGTTCGCGAGAGGTGGCGGAGTAATGAATATATAAAATTACATGACTGTCAGAATTTTCCCTTTCACCCCGATTAATGTGGTCATTTAAAACGCCTACCAAAAGTACAATTTCACATGGATCAATCAACTAGATACTTGAATATGCCATCAGAACAACAGAGAGTTAGCTACGTGCTCTGAGGTTTCTTATATGCGACCCCCTAAAATGGGGGTCAAATTTAAATGTGTCCAATCAAACTTCCACTTGAACTTATTGATTTTTACTCATAAGCAGAAAGTTCGGTCTAAAAAAAATGCTATATGAACCATTAAATATGTCAAGAAGGAGAAAATGGTTAACGCAAAATTAATTTTACCTTTATTTTAGTCTATGAGAATTGCTAACATACAATCACAATCAGTTTACATGTCATCTCTTCAAGTTGTTGCCATAGGCCTGGACTTCAAATCTATCCGTGCATCATTTGCGCAACCAACCCGCAAACATATAAGAAAATACCCGCCACAAATCGGCCAGTAACGTAAACACACTCCAACCGCAAATGGGTCACCGCACTTTAAATTTCATTACCCATAGCGCAATAATTCACTTTTCCGCGTGCTGCAAGAGAAAAGAGAAATAACCTACCCTGCCCCTAATCGTTGGGAATTCAATTTCATTTGCAGACGCAGATGCACATAATTTCTCTGAGGTTTTTTTTGTTCAATTTTTCTGCATCTCTTGACAATGTCCCATTTGCCGAGCAGAAGAAAATCTAGGTCATTCGTTTCTAATTGATTTTCTCTCATCTTGTCAACGGATACCAACTTCAACCTTTTGATCTATCAAGATCGAAAGCGACGACAATGCGAATAAGAGGTAACAGCGGTTTGAAGCATTTTCTATGATTGTTTTCCTTTCTGATTTTCCTCGCCACCTGAATTTTACTTTTTTTGTTTTTGATTTCTCCTTCTCCTCTCTGGTAGTGCGCGAATTCCCGCAGGCAAACGATCTCGGCATGATAACGTAGAGAAACAAAAAGTAATTTACACCGTATACCGTGGTGATTAATGAGGTGAATGAAAGAGAGATGGGAAAGACGAATTAATGTCACAAAAACCCATTTTGTTGCCATTCGTGCGACTTTACTTTCGATAACTTCATGTGGATCTTCTATGCGCTGTCACCACTATGATCTATAACTTCATCATGATAGCTGTCTATTCATCGTGGCGATTTTTTTTTTCTTCACATAAGTTCTCGTATAACTTAACACTGCGTGTCTCATAAGGCGATGATGAATGATGGGAAAATTGTTAACAATAAATGCGCCAGAGAACAGCAACAATTCATTGAAAAAAGCCGCTTAGATCCGCTAGATTGAACTTAATTTTAAGGTGTTTTCCAACGAAGCCATACCAGCCTTTTAGCGACATAGTCTGTTGAAAACAGAGACCCAACGGAGATTAATGTTTTTCAAGACTAACCTCTTAATGTTGTATAAAAATGTATACGTTTCGCTTACGTGCAGTAGATAAGCATGCATTGCGGACGTGTAGTTAAACTCATATGGGAGTGCCATCTGCTTCACGATCGGGGAGTGTGCTAATGAACAGCGTTAGGCAATCTGTTCGATGTAAACAAAACACGAATCGGATGGCAGAAATTTATTCATATTTTTCCGGATCAGGCTGTATTAATCGTAAAATGCGTTTACTTGCGGTTTTCACTGCGAATGGCGAAAGTTTTTTGAGTGCGCAAAAGAAATACGCTATACAACACAATTTTGTAGATGGTATATATATTTACAGCTGATTGATAAGGCATTAATTCGTAAATTTAGCTGTGGAGAATCTTTCAACACTTTCTATTTGAAAGGAAAAGTTAGATAATCTTCTCCGATTTTCTTCGAGTCGCTGATATTAAAGCATATGAAGCTAAAGCATCGTTATATACATAAGAACCTATAAATGTAACCGGTTTTTGGAGGTTTCTACACATTTCGGAGTAATTCTAAACAATGATTTTCTGTGTAGCAGACTAATATTCCTGCACTTACAATTTACTATCGGCTATGGTTGAAGCAGCTGTTTAAAAATGAACTCGCAATGGCAAAAGTAAAACTTTATATTATATAGCCATATCCTTACGAAGAAATTTACAGCAAACCCGAACGAAAACAATTTTTTTAAATGTGTGGAAACCAAATCCATATCAGCGACAAATAGTCCCAAGGTAGAGGAGATGTGGGTGAAATCGGGATAATAACGTTTAAGGAGCTATATTTATAAAGCGAAACACTTTACGATTGTCAAACTCGCTGGTTGCACTATTTTTAAAAAAATATCTGCGAGTAATCCTAAATGGAAAGCTTCATTGGTCCAAAAATGTCGAATCGAAAACCGATAAAGCGCTGTCAACCTTCTGGCAGTGCAAAGGCGCCTCTGGCAAGACTTGCGGTTCATCTCCTTAAAGGGTCCTTTGGATCTACACGGCAATGGGAAGACCACCTCTCTCATATGCATCGGTTTTTGGTAACATACGCATTGAAATTTTGAAGAACTTGTGCGAGGAGTATCCTTTGACCCCTGTCTTATGGATATGCCGTCTGATGCAATGACACTAGAAATCCTACTGCGACAAAACTACCAAGTCAACTTTCCTCAGGCAACGGAATGGCTTCGGCCAGACTCCGAGCCAGGGAAAGAATGCCATCGTGTATTCACGGACGGCTCATCTCCTTTGTGGAAAGCGAGAACATTCGACTACACTTCCCCTTAGGTAACCATGCGTCTGCCTTCCAAGCGGAGATTTTCGCTATCCTTATGGCTATGCGCTATATTGACAAATAGGTGGAGGGCTAGAAGCATATGCGTTTGCAGTTACAGCCAAGCTGTACTAAAAGTGCTGCTTAACCCTCTCAACTCGTCAAAGTTAGTGCTCGAACTCAAACTTTCTCTGAACTTGGTCGGAAGGCTAAACACAGTGAATCTTGTTTGGGTCCCAGGTCACAGTGGTACCCAGGGAAATGGGATCGCTGATGAGCTTGCCAGGCTGGGCTCAGAAGAAGCTTTCTCAGGACCTGAACCTGCGTTGGCAGTAATGTTATCCATTGATACTTGGGTTTCTCCTGAACATGAGTGTCAGTGGCGTGACTGTGCTGGGTGTACACAGACCAAGCGACTGCGTCCGGACATCTGTAGAAAGCTTTTGCCAAACAAATTGGGCTTGAGCGGCTCCGCCATATGTCCTGCTTGTGGATAGGACGACGATACAGCGGAAAATTTCCTCTACAGTTGTCCTGCCTTTTCTCGCATCAGGTGGCGGATCTTTGGGGTTGATGTGGTGAGTGCCGAACATCTAAGCTCTTCATCACTGAAGCTCCCTCTCATCTTTCTTCGAAAGACGGGAAAACTAAGTAAATACAATAATGTAAGGTGCTGTTTGACAGTACAATGGACCAGTAGTTGTGTCTGAGTACTCCATCGAATAGTAAGAACCTCCGACAAAAAAAAAACCATAACGTGCTAAGATTAGCACTGGAATCTGCATACATATTAACTCGTTGCGCAATGCAATCTGTAAACATATGAACTGTTCCTAGATCGCCTGTCACTTGCATAAGTAAGCAAGCCAAAACAAACGTCAATTTTTCATATTCAAAACAAATAAATAACAATAACTCAGAACAAAGTGGGCTGGTTGATTGCTGATACCCGATAGGCAGGAAAAAAACGTGTATACAAAAAACTATTTCAACCCATCGCATCATCTCGCCCCAGCTCGCATCGATAAATGATTGCGCTTGGGGCGAGCGAAAAATTCTCTCCCTTTGTTAAATCTCCCAACTCCCTCTTCGCAAACGCTTGCCCTCATGAAAATGATGAATATTTGAAAATACATGCACTGGCAAAAATAAATAAATTAGCTGTTATCCGCGAGTGAATTGTGTACACATGACTAGAGGTAAAAAGTATACTCTATACATGGGTTTGGGGAAGTTTCGCTATAAGCAACTGTTAATTGAGAACAACTACCTATTCGTGCGGAATTAAGGAAGATTGGATGGGTTTGGTTTTTATTTTTGACAATTGTTAACACGCGATTAGCGCTAGGCATAACATACACCTGATCAAGTTCAAAATATGTCGGATCACGTAGAATGTTGTTTCCTCAACTAAAAGTAATTCAAGAGATAGGCACATACATTTCATACATAGGAAATGTTCATGTTCATGTTCATGGCTCCTCTCACTTGTCACTTAAAAATAGCTTTCCAATTTGTTGACAAATTAGTAGCCGCGTCCTAACATAGACACATTGATAATCCCTGAAAAATCGAGCCGTGAAAGTTGACCTTATAAGAAAAGAGACTCCAATTGGTAGCATGCTTAATTGACAACAAATTTTTACAAATCACCTCACCTTACACACAACCTTAGGACATCAAAAGCTTGCGACACGATCGCATTGAGCGCATACACAATCACAATCACAATTCATGGAATCGTGTCTAAAAACAAAAATAAAATTTATCTAACCTGAAATGTAAACAGCGCATCTTAATGAATGAATTTCACGTGAGACGAGAGAATTTATTCGAAAAATACATCTTAAGCGAAACAAATTAACAAAACCACTTGTGTGTGGTACAGTTTCGGGGAAAGCGACTCGGCCAAAGAGGCTGCTGAACGATCGGGTGACGGTGATGATGATGATGATGCCGATGTCGAACAAGCTGAATCATCAACTGAATAAATAATTTATATCTTCTTTTCGTTGTTATGTCGTCATCGTTGTTGTCAAAGATCATGAACTTGAAAAAGCTTTTGAACACATTTCAGTATCAAGTTTATTTGAACAATAAAAACGGGACATATCGCTGGGTCATTTGGAAGTATCTTTAGCGTTGATGCATGGGGTACATCAGGGAGTGTTTCCGACAGCCGGAAGTTGTTCCGGAATTATCAACAACATTATATAAGCGTCCTACATCCGCGACCCTTGCGGTATAATAATGATGATCTGACCATATTAGGGCATAGCCAACATTAGTAAGCGTAATGCAAATAAAAATTCCAAATAATAAATAGATTGTGAACGATATTGAATAAAAAGTAAGAATTACTATTAACTTTCGGTTCGGCACCGTATTTAGATTGGATTAGGTAAGGTAAAGTATGCACCAGTGGTCAGTGTGTTGGACTACTGAGCGAGCGAGAGATTCAGGTTAGATCCCCGGAAATTCAAAAATGACGTCTTAAGGTTTTTGCTTTCATTGCGCGAACGTCTGATAAACATGTCGGAGTATAACAGTAGTATAACAATCCTGAGAAAGTTTCTCAATTGGCGTTTTTCTTTTTTAGTTCAGAGCAGAACCTGAAATGAACAAAAAGTTCGTGTTTCTTTTTCAGCTAAGACTCATCAGAGCTCAAATTTGTGTTTCTTTTTTCGTTCAGAGCATGATCAGAGCGCGCTCTATGAGTTCAGAATAAATTGACTGAGCAGCCTGAGTAAAAAGCTGATTACACATGTTCTAGCTTTCCAGTCACATTTGACAGAAAAGAAAAACAGACTCGGTTCAGAGCACGCTCATAATGCTCGAGCTCAGTTCAGTGCTCAGCTCTGAACTAAAAAAGAAAAACTACTAATGCAGGCATTACAATTGGTTGTGAAAAGCTAGGCCTTGGGTCCTATACGAACCTGAAGCGCCAGCTATTTTCTTTAGAACGGCTGGCGGCCTATTGTTCCGTAGTGTTTGCCTAACCTTATATGAGTCTGAAGTGTTGTTTTGTATTTACCCTGAAAAATCTTCCAATAGAGATAACTATCCAATTGTACCTATTTTTGACAGTTCTTTCTTCAGTTTTCAATAATTTTTCAATAGTCCCGACTATCGGTAACAAGGGAAGAATGCTCAGACGGTGCCGTGAAATAACAGTTCTTAAGCCAGGTTTTTGAATTCGGAGTTACTTTATATTGACGAAGTGAAATAATGCCGAAGAAAATGTTTTCAGAATGGCCGAGAACTTTTACTATATAATTTGAATTCGAAGAAATGGATGTAACTATTATTTGAACTATATCTGAATTCTAAATGCTGAAATAACTAGAGTGGAAATTTGGGAAAGTATTAGTTCAAAATTCGAGCGAAATTAGAGAAAATAATAGTTAAAAACTCGTGCGAATTTCTAACTATTATTTTCTCAAATTCTAAATGCTGAAATAACTAGAGGGGAAATTGGGCAAACTGATATTTCTGTAATAACTAGATGGAGAAATTTGAAATAAGAGAAAGTGAAATGTAACCGGACAAGGAACTTTGGCGACATTTTCTTCGGGGTTATTTTGCGGCAAGCGAATTTTACTCGCACGAACCAAGCGAATCTGCGCGACTAAAATTTCAAATTTAAATTGTTTTTAACTTTTTAAGATGTTGTATTCGTACAAAATTTTGAACTCGAGATGTTTATCAATTCTGAAAATACGATGATATAGAGGTACTCATAAAAGTTGGTCTCGTAATTATGTCCATCTGTCCATCTGTCTGTCTGTCCGTATGATCCCTAGGCCTACAGCATAAACGGCTGCTCAGATTTTGTTCAAACTTCGGATTTGGAGTTTGAGGGCCTTCAGTTCGGGGTCTCTTTTCTTACCTCATATAACATTTTCAAACCAGTTTGATTTGTTCTAAAACGTCTCTAACGACTTCAACTAAAATTGATATTTGAGCTTAAGTAGGTCAGGTTAACATGTGGCGTGGCGTGAACATTTTAAAAATGGTAGATCGAAGCAAAATTAATCACAGGCAAATGTAAAAAAACTTACACCTGTGTACCTTGAAATAAAATCATTCATTGTTCATTTGCAAATTGGATTCACAATACATTTGAGTCACAATTCATTTGAGTCATGCACTGAAATCTGTCAACCAAAACACTTACACTTACCTTTCTCAACATATTATTAATTTTTACATAACCAAGTGGGTGTTGAACAAAGAGGTGTCAAGCACAGTGCTCAGGGAAGAAAAAAAGAGATAACAAGCAAATGTTCTTTCAAAATCAACTATCCAGTGAGAGCTTTCATAACCCGACATATTTGGGGTTACCTTTGCATTGTCGCAACGAGCGATGACGATGATGGATGAAAATGGTAACACACACAATATTTATTTGATGGCTTATGTGTGTGTATCATTTTGTGAGTATCAAATTCATTTGGTAGGGTTTCATGTATACCTATTTGGTTCTTGGTAGATAGTGTTGCGTGGTGGAAATTTTAAAATGGAATCCGGTAGGAATTGGGTTATATGGACGCCACGCCACTGTTGCATGCCTACTGAGTTTTTCACTAAAAAATCAAATAAATTGAAATTTGGACGGTCCATACGATTGTAACAAAACTTTTTTCTAAGGTAATATGGTAATTTCTAAGTTAAATAGCAAACTAAGTTTTTCTCTGTATTATCGTATCTAAATACAATGAATTTTTTAAATTTGAGTTTTCTTCAGTTTACCTGAAAACGAACGGCACTAACGATTTTGACCAAAATTCGAAATTGTTGTTTTCAAGACTATTGCGTCCATAATTTTCAATTGGAATCGCCGAAGACGCTAATTTCAGAAACTGTTAACATCTCGAAAACCCCACTTTCGATGTCCATAAAACTTTAAAAATCAAGTAATGCTTACATTCCGGACAACATCATAAACTCAGTTTTCGGCTAAATAGTTAAGCAATAGTATTTTTTTACTAAACCTTGCAATATTTGTTACTGTTTTGTCTGCGCATGATTTTACAAAAACTGCTTAAAAAGAACGATTTTGATCACAATGCTCATTAAAGATAAATATAAGTATTCTAAATGAAATCCCGTACTTTTTTTTTCTTAAAAAATCGATTAAATCAGTTTTTTAATTATTTCTCAAAAACAAAAATGTGCTTACACATATCTACGGTATATTTTCAATAATCTAATAAAAAGGCTATAACAACGGTAAACTTCTTTAAGCAAATAAAACTCACTTATTTTTTTCAACAATATTGAATGTGCACCTTAAAATAATGCTTACCACTTGGGGCTTACACAATCAGAATATTCAGTTTATAACTACTAATGCAAAATTTAAAAATAAATTCCTGAATTCTTACACATATATCTATGTAAAATATATCGGTATATCATGCACAAAACTTCCAATCATTGACAACTTCAATGTTAAATGAGAAAGTTTCGTTTGACCCAGTCGTTCACTTTATTTTAATTTAAAAGCAGGAATAATATTATTTTTTTTTTTGTTTGTAGTTGAACGTAGTTCCCCTCACATAATAGTCCAATACACTAACCACTTGAATACTTGATTCAGTCAAGCGGTCAAACCTTATTTCTGTTGCCACGAGCATAAACAGCTAAAGTCGAGTTAAGACGAAATGAGTTTTTGATACAATTAGATTCAGCATGCCCAAATCTTCAAGATTGGTTTTTTCCAGCTTTTTATCTTCAAAATTGGAATTTTAATGCCGACGACTTTTAATAGATAGTCTAGAACCATTTGTCATTTTAAGCTTTTTAGCAAAACGTTAATATGCTCTCCTGAAAAATTATCAAATTCGACTTTAGCGGTTTTTCCTTGTTGCAACAGATTTATGCGGTCAAAAAGCTGTCCCTCCTATTCTCATAAGGAGAATTGATGACACACTATGTTCATAGCCGTTGCTAACTATGATGCTTTATTTCTCGCTTTCATCTGCACCAACTATTATAACTACTAATTAACCGTAATAAATGCAGTCTGCAAATGTGTTAATGCTAACATATTTGTTGAAAATAACCACGTACCTACCTATTTGAGGTAGTAAAAAGCCATACAAAAAGTGAACATCCCAATGAGCACTCAATTAAATGCGCTCTTCAACTCCTTATTTTTTTTTTTCCTGAAAACAAAAAAAAAATCTGTTTTTTTAACCTCATCAAGTGTCATTATTAATTAAATAAAATTATTACTCAGTAGGCCTGTTGCAAAAAGCAATACTTTTTGCTTCCACTGTGATACACTTTTTTTTTTACTAAAAGTTTATTTTTACTTCCCATACGATTCTATTTTTATATATATAGGCACAGTCTCGTTACGGAATATGCCTCGTTTTCACCTCCAGCTCTCGAAATAAAATATACAAATCAATTTAAATCGCTTTTAAAATTACCAAACACACACAACGGTTTGCTGGTCTGCCTTTGTCTCTATCAATAACAAATCGATCCATCAATCGGTTGATGGTACATATTTTGAAATACCACTTCAAAAATATCTACCGCTTAATGAGGAATCGAATGTAAATGAGTTTTTTTTGTTCGTCCTCTGAACATGGTATTCATATTTCATTTCATGGAATGATAAAAAAATCGTTAAAATCTAAATCGAAAGGTGGGGTTGCGGCGTTGATAAGTCGGGGGAAATATACCTTTTCCATGGAATTTTTGATGGCAACAAATCGATGGAAACAGAGGGAATTCTATTGTTATGGAAAGGAATATTTGAAAAAAAATCCAACTCAGATCCTCAGATGCGCTTACTAAGACGTATTTTGTTTTTTTTTTGGTCAACTAATTATGACACAACAATAATGGATATTGGAGTTAAGTAAAAATTCTTGTTTTTTTTTCTGTTAATAGAAAATAGGGGATTTTCAACAATTATTCGAGGGTAAAAACATCCCAATGACATACGACCACTGGGTACTGTGGTATGAATAATGAGCCTCCTCTTCCAACCGAACAAAACTACCACAGAGATCTTACCCACTATGAATTTTATTTCCAAAAAATGAGTAACGCAGTTAAAAGAATTTATAATCATCATGATCATTGACAAAATAAATAATACGAAGTACACAGCTTATTATTAAAGATGCAATTTTCATTCATATAGTTCATACCATACATGATGATAAATCCCCCTAAATAAGTAGATGACAAAAGTGTGTGCGTCCAACCTATATATGAATTCTCTAAATATTTCGCAGAGATATTTCCTTAACTCGGAGTATAGCGGGGGGCCTGCAGGCAAACGAATACTAGAAAGACTAGATAGAAAATTACGCAATTTGTTATAATAATCTGGTGGAGTGTTTCTCATTCATGTGCGTAAATCTGCCTCCCCTCTGGCGGCCTTGAGAGAACCATTAAATTTGTTCATCTAACATATAGAGAACTTCTCACAAATGCGATAAAGAAAAGCAAAACAGATTATCGGACATTTATGTGAACTATATTGAAAGACGAATGAAATTCCTAACATATTTAGCTGCCTACGTAGATAGATCTAGACAGACGTCAGGTGCGCATTCTTTTGGAACAGATGTCATAGAAGTCGTAACCATTGTTAAATAAATTGTACCTACTATTTGTAGAGAATGCCAATGAAGCGGAATCTTGTTCTATGTAATGGGTATGTCTGCCAGCGATTTGCATCGATATATGAATAAATTGTTGGAGTGCGAGTCAATTGACTTTCGATGTAGGTCACCAGCTCAAAAGTTGGCATAGAATTATGGCCTCTGGTGGTTGGTTTTTTTGTTTTTCCGCCGCATGTTTGCATTGAGAAAATATTTGAAGCCTTAAAAATGACAACAGCATTTGAGGATCTGACTGAAAGGGGCAAAAACAGCGTTTGGTAAATACAATAGTGTGCTAGAGACTGTGGCCTCTGTGTTTGCCTTTAATTATGGCCACGTTTTCAATGGGTACAAATTGAAGTGCTTGCAATATTGTTGGTGTTTTGGTAGCTGAGAACTAGCATTGGTGTTTTTTCGTCCCAGGAATTTTCTCAACATATAGCGCCGGATGGGTATGCTGTTTAGTTGTTCATGAATAGCCTAAGTCCTCTAAAAGATTGCTCTTCATTCTATTTTGTAGGTACCTATGTAAATCGCCAATATATATGTGCTTTTTATTTTCGAAATTCAATATAAAATGGTTAATGTTATTTATCTTCTTTTACAAAACAATACATGTTGAAATTCAACTACCGACGTCCACCTTTCATTTGATCCATATTTCATAAAAATCGGTTTTGAAACAACGCTGCAATCGGTTCGACAAAAAAATTGTGCCTAATGACATATTATCATCCTTGCGTAAGACTTGGCAACTACCAAATCGATAAAGTTATGCGTGGTCAAAAATAACACTTTCTATATTTACTCACGACTCTACTGCAATCAGCTGTTCATCAACTTATTCCAATCGTGGTGTTGGAACTCGTACAATACTTACATGTGCTGGGATATACCTAGTCGTCCCAATTCAAACAGTAGCAATTGTTAATGCGCATTGTAACCATAAGAAATTGGTTCCACGGCACCGTTCTTCACTGCTATAATGTAGCTGTATCTGAAAGTGAGTTTATGCAGAAAAAGAATAGTGCCTTGGTAAATCTATCCATGGATTGTAACATCCTTATGGGGAGTGTATACTTACGATCTAGTTATAAGTTCTCCAAAATGACAGATACCTACTTCCGCTTTTTCTTGTCTCAACTTAGTTTCTCTGAGAAGTTAAAAAATGTGAAAACGTTACAATGCGTGTGTTGTACATCTTCTCAGATTTATAACGCGAAAACAATTCAAAATGGGCGAGTGACTAAAATCGGATACAAGCACAGCCCAAAATAAAAAAATCGCACGCTCAACCAATACATGTAAAGTATAATTTAAACAAAAACAATGGCGTAGTACTTTCTGGTAATTTAAATTGCAAATTTACTGATCTCTCTTCAGCCTATCCGAAGAACAGGGTGAGATTACTAATCTCAGTTATTATTCATCCATTCGAATGATGATGATGATGATAATGATGGTGATAATCGGCAGTTAGTTTTTTTTTTTAACAGATTCACCCATTTTGCCACAACAAATGCTTCTGATTGCCCGGACCTATAATAAGCAAAAGCACTGCGTGTAGCATTAGTAATTGAATTGTTAAGAATGCAATGGAAGGCAAAACGATTGCACATGTGTTCTGCTTGAAGTGCGCTACTAAGTGTGTCTGGAATGTTATTGTTTGGCGGGGGTTTTTCATTTTAATTATAAGCGAGTAAAATATCACATTGATTTGTTGTAACAATTGCTTTACGAAATTAGGATTCAAACTGCGAATAATAAGTGAGTACTGAGTAGTGATGTTGTTTGTCGACAGTAATTTTTTGTTTTTTCTCTAGAGCTCAGCACTATACTACAATGCATTATAATGAGTGTTGCCACTTAAAATTTTAAATTCACAGTAAGGGTAGTATAATAATCTCGCACAAAGTGTATATTAATAAATGTCTTCCCTGTTTTATTTTAGTAAGCCTTAAAAAGGCACGAACGTTGATTTAAATTTAAATAATTCTGAGAACGAAATTAAATTTTTCAATTCCATGTCAGCGTTAATTACTGCAGGTTTACAGAATCCAATGGCTCCGTAAAGGCTGGTCAGATGGCAGAAACACGTATTCTCATTTCTTTGACTTTTTAGTGATTCAATGAGTATTTTGAGTATTTTAAAGTTGTAAAAACTTGTCGAACTTCTGCAAAATAGATATTGATAATTTTAAAATACCTAAATGACTAATGATGGCTTAAAAAATATTCTTGAATGGTCTCTGAGCTTGCTTATGAAAATCAAATACAATATGCTAAGGCACTTATGCTGGATTCATGGACATTGCAATCAGTTTGAAGAAGATTAAGGAAGCATTGGCTAAGTCAAAGAAATTTATTACTCCCGAAATTGATAAAATATTCTTTGGGCACTATAATCGTACTATAAATAAACGACGTATGAGTTCCTGATCAGGTTTATGTAAAAATATATAATATAACTTAATGCGATGGCTTCAGGAGAACGAACTTCAGAAAAAAATGTCCAACTTGGTTTTGTTGCTGGTTATTTATTGAACAATAGATCAAACAGTTTTGTCCTTCAAATTTTCCTTTTTATTGGTTTTAGAGCTGTAGTTGTTACCACGGTCTAGCCCGTGTACAAGCTCTCAATTAGTGTGTTGGACTAATTAGTGAGATTTCTCAGGCTACTAAATAACTTAAATGAATTTTTTGGTAAATTATCAATCAGCTACCTAATCTATACGTTTTTTTTTTTAAAGCTATCTTTAAAGCAGTGTTTGTACATGGTACAACATGGATTCTTTAACTATTTGACCGACTCAACCATATAAAAGTTTTTGTGAAAGGATCCTTCAATTTCATGTCGAATTTGAGAGGTTCTATTGATCCATTGAATTATTTCTCAAGACGTTTGTCGAACGTTTCTCAGGACGTTTGCGATAGGTTGCACAGTGGAATGCAAAGAAATGCAAAGCTTTAGTAGTCCAGAATATTAATGTCTGAGCCTCTGGTCCCAAATTTAGACCATTTTTTTTTCTTATCTTTCATGTTTTAACCTTTTGAGGATAGACTTTTAGATAAAGACGAGTTACGCTTTTATCATAAGATTTGTTAGGTTCTTTCACTGATTTTTAAGTTAATCTGAGGAAAAACATATTTTTGTCCTATGGACAGTTTTAGTTTGCAATGATTTACTGACTTCCATAGGTTTTGGATATTGTTGATCGTCATTTAAGTAAGATTAAAAATAAAAATTGTCAACAGCTTTATTAATTGAAAATTCGAATTGAATTACCAAAAAACATTTACTATGCTGATATCCACAAGTCATCTTTTCACACAATGTGCAGCAACCAGAGTTTTGATCTTACAATTTGATTGGATAATAAAGGTATCTGAAAAGAAGTTTAAAAACCCGAGGGCTTTCGCTATTGATAAAGGTTAAAAAATGTAACAACTAACAAATATCGCAGAAAATTGCATAAGCCGTTTTCTCCACAACAAAGTGGCAGCCCGGATGACTCCGCCAATGGCAAACAAGTGATCAGTCAAATCTGTATGCAATCGTACAATCATTGCATACAAACAATTTGTTTATGATTCTGTTCGTGCTGCTGCTTTTTAGTATTTAACGCGATAAGTCAAACGACCAGCATTTGACTACAAGCAGCTAAGACCAGATGTGTGTTTAGTAAGTGCCACGCTAAAAGGAATTACTTATTTGTAAAAGGAAATTTACATCCATTACTCAGTTAAAACGACATTGTCAATGATGACTGCCTTTGTAGATGACTGGTACCAATGACCCTGGCTACACGATCATGGGCATGACTGTCATTCCCGTGACCGTCGCAACGTGACTGAATACAAAATCAAGGCGTCGTTGCAATAAAGGCTATTTTTACATAAGTGGACATCCGATTTTTCGCGTTCCCTCTTTCACTGGTGTGAAAACGCAACTGTCATGTTTTTGATAGTACATACTTAGATATTGGTACATTTTCGCCGCAATCTCCCCTTCTCTTGTCTACTCATTCAGATACCATGTAACCATAACCACTCTATGGGAACAGACTCACTTGTGATTTCTGGGCGTATTTTTATATTATGTAATCAAGATGCAGTTTGATGTTTGAATTTTTTTTATCTCTTTCTAGGTAAGTCAAGGAAAAATCTCTGCAGTTATGGTCATTCGTGTGGTAAATAAATTCGTTTGCTTTTAATTTTATTTATATAAATAACCTAACCTTTCGTTGGTAAATTCGATTTATAGAATAATGTAAAGTTATATGACCTGGACTAGATGGGATCAGGTTAAAACTTCGGGGAAAAAGAGAATTACAGCTAACAAACATTGAAGACCATACCACTTATACGTATCGTGTGAAAGCTTTCCAACTGATTTGTTCGGACTCGGCATATTTTTTTAGTAGGCCCCTTCCATTCGTTCTAAAAATAAAAACAAAACCAACCCAAACAAATGGCGCTTGAACCTAAGACCACCTGTTGAGATAGTCCACCGCACAAACCACAGATCCCAATATGTAACTGTATAATGTCTGAAGCTATCACTAGGTGGCAAATTTCCAGTGTTGGTGGATAGGGAGGTACTGTGCTTTGGTTTCTGGGTAAAAATAACTTTGCAAATGTGTGGATGGAAATGTAGCAGTTGGGTGTTTGGATGGTGCAGTTTCGGTACGTTAGTAGTCTTTTAATCACACATCCATTTTTGTTTGAACTTGTGGTGTGTACCTTCCTACACTTAATCTAACAATCCATTTTCATCCACACATTAGCCAAACTTTAAAAGAGTACGATTTTTATTGCCAGTCTCCTGGATTGAGTGCAAAGACAACTTATCGATACAAGTAAATGTTGGTTTATTCAAAAGAAAGAAAGAAAAAATGTAAAAATACTTTTTCACGCTGCTGTCACCCACCATCGTCACTTCACTCATTTACCCGTGTTTAATGTTTTTCTGCTCTGCCGTCAGTTATCGCCACGCGCAAGCAACAATTTTAAATGACATTTTGCCAAAATCATCCTCAACTCGTCGTGGGTTATGTGTTGTTGTGTTTGTTGTTATTTCTCTTTTCTTTTTTGACGAAATTTGGTAATATTGTTCCATGCACAGTCGATTTCCACTTGGGCGCGCACCCTCTAATTTTAGCTGGACGTAAACATGGTGAACACACGACACATTCAATGTGCACTGGACCGTCTCTAAAAGTCGGTACAAAAGTCACTGAATTTCTGAATTTTTCTCAGCGACATATCAGGCAATTGTCCAACCACTCCGGTACATATTTTGACATTAGAATAGTTCCAGGGGATTTTTCTTTTCACTTTGATCATGTTCCGTCTCGTTGGGGTTGAATTGTTCCTAAAATACTGGTTTTTGTGTTTTTCTTTTTACATATACTAAGGGAGAAGTTGGGGCGACCTCTACCCAAAGACCGCTCGAGCAGTCAACCCAAAGCTGAACTTCATACCTAATTTTTTCTGGAAAAGCATTGTCTCTTCGTTCCCATTCTTCAGGGCATCTGAGTGGATTGAATGAAAAATCAATTTTTTTCCATTGCGAATTGTATATACATATGCGAATCTGGCTATAAATACGTGCGGCGTGGCTTCCCCTACATGTGCACATACGTATGGTACATTTGTGTTGACCTTTTCATGCCATCGAAAGAGAAGAGGACGACTTGTTCCCTGCAGCTCTGTTGTTATTCGGTCTGTGTACCTACTTGATGTACTTGGAAACCACTTCACGATAAATGCACGTTGCACCAAATTATATTTAATTGAATCATCGTTCGTGATCATTGAAATAGCTTGCTGCATGAAGGAATGAGATATACTTTTTGATGTCGCTCGGATGGGTGATTCTTGTGATTTGCATTCGCATTTGTGAACCTTGGATACTTAAGAAATAGTTCAACGGGAAAATTGCCATCTTGGGATAGGGAGTTGTGTTCCTTTCGGAAGGATATATGGTTAATACATCCATGCAAAGGAAAAAACAAAATGTGGAAGGCGGGAAAGTTGTATGGAAATTTGTGAGCTTCCTAAGTACTACGATTAAAGGATAAACCTCTTTTCCGACGATTATCACAATGGGTTAATATTAATCTGAGTTGGAGCGGATTACTCTTCGCCAGCCCACTAACCTAACCTAACCTAAGTTTCGCTGCATAATGAGGGATACTCTTAGAATAGATGACAATAATTGCCTGTGCAATGTTAACATGGATTGGAAGTATTTAAGAGGTCCTATGTTAACGTTCTGCTGTTGGAATTTGTATTTTTAAGTAATTTGTTTGTGAATATTTGAAGTTAACTCGGAAAAGAGTGTTTCGTAATTCACTCAACTCGTCTACTTGTCCCTGCAGTTGGGGTATTCCTTCGTATACGATTTATGAAAAGATACCTATAGAAGTAGACTTGTTCCGGTTGTGGTTTATTTACTGATTTATTTACTTCATACAAAAACTCATTGTCGCCTGCTTTACAGCTTACGCGTCTTATAATATTAGACAAAAGCAATTACATGATTGGTATATACCAGTATAAAAGTTAAAATGAGTACCTTGTGTGTACCATAAAACTTAACAGTTCGGCTGCAGGCATTTTTTCCTGCTATAAAATTAAAATGCGTAAGGCTTACATTACATTTGCATTCGGTAGTGGTTAAAACTAAACCCGGTTCGAATTTCGGTAAATCGTCTCTTACGAAAGTAGATTGTCTTATAGTTGTTCTAGGCTAGAGACTGAACTACATTTCTTTTTGTAGAAAGTAAATTGCCCAAGCAGCGAATGGTTGGGTGAATCTAACGCCATATTTTATCTTTGGGATATGCATCGATTTCGTACTGGTTTTGTAGACCATTTAACAAATATAGCAGATATAGCGGACAGATAGTAGCCTTAAATACTTACTTCAAGGACCTATACGCGAAAGAAGTCACTTGATCCCACCTTTATTCCATCCGAGTTTGAAGTGGTATTCTCCGCTAAACGTCATCTACCAGTGTGGTGTGAAATTCACTATTCCCGAGATTGAAACCACTTAATTTTAATTGGCACGATTTTCTAAGCACAGTGACTTAGTGCTTAGTGCGTTGGACCTCTATGCGCCGTGTCCCAGGTTCGATTCCGGTAAAAAAAAAACCCTAATTCCATCTGAAGGTTGGAACCACCTCTTGCGCTGTCAAGAAAGAGCTTTCCAATTAGTTGTTTGCACTCGGCAAAAAATTGTATATCTCTTCCATTCGTGCCAAAAATGAAAATTGCACACAAAACCTGTGAGAAGCTATAGCTAGTGTCCCTGCGGACCTGTTGCGCAAACAATTTATTATTTTTTATATAATCTATTAGAGTTCACGCAGCTCAACAAAATATTTAATTCATCCTAAACAGTTGGCTATCTCACATCTTCTGACGAAACTTAAATATGCACAACCTTTAAAATTACGAATTTCTGCAAAGAAAGGCTTAATAAGCTCCATTGAACGACGCGACGTCCAAACTGCGAAAAAACTCCACATTCATAACCATTTGGACATCCTAATCTGTCTCTTAAAACATGCAGTAGGTAAAAAAATCTCAACTTATTTCATAACAGGATACATTCATTGGATTCTTCCTGAAATGCTTAGACACATTTCATTCATTTATTCAAGAACATGAATCAACAAGAATGAAAACCAGACAGCCGAGTACATTGCCCCTCCATCAATTAATTCAAATTGAAATTGTCGGTGAATGCCAGGAATTTGAGAAAAAAACAAACAACAAGCGAAACCTTCTGGAATGCGTTCAGTCTTTGTCGTGACTTTTCTTGTCGGCGAATAATTTAGGATCGTTCATTAGATAAGCCGATCTAAACTCGACTATGAAATAGAATTCAGGAAAATTAGAGTTTCTTCTTTTCGATACTTGAATGGGTGCAAAGATTTGCCCTTGGCCAACCTAAATGTGCATTTTTTTTTTTGTCTGTGGGATGGATGGGATATATTACGAGGCAGGCTAGGTAGGCCTCAATAACTCGAGCTGATAATTATAATGGATTACATTTTTGTATTAGTGCCTATGAACACGTAGTGTTATCTCTCCATACAAATCCTAAACTGTTCATATAGTAAATTCGACCTGAATGCATGCCGTTACTCTGGTTTATATTATTGCACTGGTTGTGTGACGGATCTCACTTCAAGCCCTACAAGCTTAAAATAAAAAACAAGATCCGTTAGTTAAAAAAAAATCTGTACGCACGTATTACTTAAATCCAGCATTCCGTCAAAACAGCCATCGATGGACTTGAAGTGTGAGCCGTTATTCCGCCCTGTTGGAACGAAATGTCCCTGCTGCTTGTTGTCTTGTTTTATTAGGTATGTAGTAAAAAATATGAGAAGCGGTGCTAGATAAAAGAAAAGAAAATCCAAATAAAATTTGGATATTTATCTCATATGGTTGTACAACAAATAACACTGAAGCTCTCAGTAACAGGCAATTGTTGCAAGTTCTGTTTAGATAGTAATAAGGGCTCTTACACTTTAGAAGATTTTTGAGTACAGGACAAGGCTAGTAGGAGTTTCTGTTTTTGACCTACTAGGGCATGTTTTTATTTCTGACTGGAATATGATTAAAGTTGTCAATGGTTGGAAGTTTTGTGCGTGATAGACCGATATATAAACATAGATATATATGTAGGAATTCACGCATTTTTCTGATTGTGTGAGCTCCAAGTGGTTGGCATTATTTTAAGGTGAATATTGAATATTGTTGAAAAAAGAAGCAATGGGTATTTGCTCAGAAGAAGTTGTAATTGCATTTTTATTGGCAGTACGGTGTTGAGTCTTACAAAAATATACGAAGACAGATCGGGATTTGGGCAATCAGTTTTGAGAAATAGTTAAAAAAACGGATTTATTAGATTTTTTTAAGAAAAACTAAGTATGGAATCTTATTTAGAATACTCATTTAATCTTTAATATGTATTTTGATCAAAATCGTTGGAGCGGTTTTTGTAAAATTTGGCAGACAATACAGCAATAAATATTACAATGCTTTGATTGAGAAATAGGTTAGCGGGTTGACGAGGAGTACTTCGTGCCAAACTCAGGTCAATATTGACCCGTTGTGATAAAGGGTTTTCCAATGAGAGGTGTTATTGTGAATGACCTGCTATTTCGGTAACTGTCACTTTCGAAGCTTTTATTCTTTGACATTTGACAAGTAGAAACTACGCCATAACTAAAAATAGAAGGATACGCGCCTCAAAAACGCATTGAAATTATTAAAATTCACTACAAAAATGGTGAAATCTTGCAGTCACAGTTCGAAAAATCATCTTGACTGATGCGGCCCATTTCCACCTCGGTGGCTACGTCAAAAAGCAAAATTGTCGCATCTGGGGCTCGGAAAACCCAAGAGTTATTGTTGAGAAGCCTCTCCATCCTCAACGTGTGACTGTTTGGTGCGGTTTATGGTCCGGCGGGGTCATTGGATCTTACTTCTACGAAAATGAGGTTGGATCAACAGTTACGGTGAATGGATTGCGCTATCGAGAGATGATTACTGATTTTTTATGGTCGGAGTTGGATGGTATTGATCTGGACAACGTTTACTTTCAACAAGACGGCGCTACGTGCCACACAAGCAACGAAAGCATTGATCTTTTACGGGAAAAGTTTCCGGACCGTGTTATCTCTCTAAGAGGTGATCACAATTGGCCACCGAGATCTTGTGATTTAACACCTTGCGACTTCTTCCTTTGGGGCCACGTGAAAGATAAGGTCTACGCCAAAAGCCCAGTGTCGATTCAAGACCTCAAAGATGAAATTCGTGAGGCTATCGAGGACATAGGGCAGCCACTTTGCGATTTGGTTATGGAAAATTCCATGAAAAGGATATGGTCCTGTATGCGTGCTCGTTATTAACGGCATGCCTTCCTCTTTATGAAATAAACATCCGATCATTTATCTCAAAAAATTAAATTTTTCTTTGAGTACCAAATAACACCTCTTATTGGAAAACCCTTTAGATTGAGAAATAGTATTGCTTAATTATTTATCTGAAAGCTGAGTGTTAGATATTATATGAAATTTAAGCATTACTTGGTTTTTAACGTTTTATGGAAATCGAAATTGGGGTTTTCGAGATATGAGCAGTTTTAAAAATTGCCGTTTTCGGTGATTCGAACTGAAAATTAAGGACGCAATCATTTTGAAAACATCAATTTTATTCGAAGTATGCATTTTGGTCAAAATCGTTACTGGTAAACAAAGCAAATTTAAAAAAAAAATCCATTGCACGATAATATAGACAAAAATTGAGCTTGCTTTTAAGTTAGAAATGACCATATTACCTTAGAAAACATTTTTGTTACAATGGTATGGACCGTTTCCGAGTTATGTCCAATTTTCGAAAGTACCGTTTTCGATTTCTTAGCAAAAAAAAAGATTTTGGAGTCATATTAACATCACCTACATGCTCCAATATGCTGTAGGCCTAGGGAGCACACGGACATACACACAGACGGACAGACAGACAGAAGAACATAATTTCGAGACCCTCTTTTTTGAGTTACTCTATCATCGTCATGTCAGAATTGATTAATGTCTCGAGTTCGAAATTTTGGACGAATACAATATCTTTCTCTGTGGAATCAGATCAGGAAGAACAGGATTAGAAACTTGAGTTCCAAACAAATTCTAAACGCCATCCAACACATACGATTACCAAAACTGCGATAAATCCTTAAGCTTTGCCGAAAAATGTCAACAAAACTAAAATGTCTCAACAGTTTTTAAAAGCAATTACCCCTCCTTAGCAATTAATGCGTTCACTTGTGTCAAACAGCACTAGGTCAATAGTGTAACAAACATTACACAGCTGACCCCCTTCTTTCTTTCACAGATTTAAATGACGCTATCCGAGTGGAAGGCTTTCTGTTGCGTGTACAACAGAGCTCGGCACATAACTGGTAACACGGAGAAGAGACCGTTAAAAACTGGCGTGTTTGTAAGAGACTAGATCAGACTTATGGAACCCCTTGTTCGTTCGGAATTACCGCTTGTTCGTATGCTTTCGCACCCATTTGTTATGCCGCTTAATTTACGTTGGCTTCGCGCGATCAAGTTATTCAATGACTCATGAATATCTTTGGAACGCAACGGCATTTTCTTTGGCACAGATACACTTTTCTCGTGTTCGTTGAACGCGCGAGGCTACCCACTGATGAGTGCCGTGTGGTGATGTAAGTCCAAATTGACTAATTCGATCACTTTAATTCGGTTAGTAGGCTCGCGCGTATCTTGTTTTATTTTTTTCACGTTTACATTTCATGAATGTGCAAAACGCAACTTGAACAGTATGTCAAGGTGAACGTATTAGGCTGAGAATTTTTGTGGCGACACTTTGATGAGTCAAGCCACAGCCACATACTTATTGATTTTTGATCGAATGGGCACGTGCCAAATTTCATTGCCTCGACCTTTAACTATTAACTTAAAAGGACACAGCTTTTCTTTGTTTCATAAGAGCACACAAGGAAGTTCTTGAAACCTTTGTTTTATGGACGACAACTGTATACTTGACCCCAACCTCTGCTATTGACACTGCCAAGTGCACTCTTGGGTGCTGGTAGAGAACGAGACAAGTTCCAACGCGCAAATGAATGAAAAGTGCACCACCAATAAAGTCTTCCGGCATTTTGTTTTTCTCCATTAAATGTACACACATGTATGTTATATAAGTATGTACGCCAACTACGACTCTCTGGAGCCCCATTGCATACGAGGAACAAACATATGCAACGACACTCACTAAATCACCAGAAGAGACGAGCTATTTCGCAAATAATTAGAATTATAAAGCGTACATTATCCAGGTGAACTAGTAGTTTGTATGACTGTGGCAAATGACTCAAACCACCAACGGTTGTGGTGCGTCATCGATGTCTCGCTCGGTCTAAAGTGGGGCTGAGTGGGAACTACCTTCTCCCACACCTCTTTACATGTTGTTGCCACAGCAGTAGACGTATATGCGAGCAAATTTTAATTAAAGGCATAGGAAACTTCCAAAGGATACCTTTGAGGCTTTGATCTCAGCTAGCTATAGAGGAAAGATTGAATTGACTGCAAATGGGATAAAATAACTTTTCTCTGGTGAAAACTTTTTGTTTCAATATTCCGGCACACACAAAAGGAAGCCAAAGCTGCCAGGAATAGGCAGATGAAATTGTACACAGATGAAGGATCTGTGTGTACCATGAATGATTGATAGTTGGGGGAAACACAAAGCCACTTATGCATATAATCGTATAAGGAGCGGGGTTGATGATACCAAGAAACTGTGCATGTTTTGTGAGGTGAGCACTTGATGTCGTTCCGAAGTGGGCACTTAAGCTTATTAGAAAACGGGTCCTTAATAAGGACATTGTATTGCATGATGTTGTAAGGAAAACTCGTTTTTCATTTAATTTTTTTTATATATATTGTTTTAAGCATGATATAGGTTTCAAACGACGTCGTAGTTGGTTGGAGTTTAACCGCAAACAACTCATGCATGACCATCATACACATTGTCTAAGAGTCAGCTGGGCAAATTTGTTTCAGCTTGGCTGTTTGCGCTGTGTCTTTTCATGGTCCAAACTTAAAAAACACCTTTATTTTTTAAAGTACCCCAAATAAATTCTTCTAAACAGATGGACTTGGTAGAATCAGAACTTACTAATCAAAGAAAAACAAGACTTAGGTTCCCTGTTTTTGTTAAAAACAAATTTTTAAATTTAAAACCTTGGGAACATGTATTTGAGCTAAATGCGAAATCGTTAAGATCTTACACAGTGTCGAGCTAATGTTTCACTTTCGACTATCACCCCCTTTGGGAATAATATTTCCAATTCAATGATTTCCATTCAGAAATCGGATTTAAAGTGCTGATTGGGGAACATTTTCATCCAAATTTATTCATGATATCCTTGTACGTCTCTTATACATGCGCAAAGAGTTATAAGTATATATTTAAAAAAAAATAAAAATAATAACAACAATTATTGAACCAATACCTACCAAGTACAATGACTCAAAATCTAGGTCCCCGGCATGTCTAGGTGTTTTTTTTCGAGAATCTATTAATAATAAGGCTCTCGCGAATATTTGTTGTAAACATAAAACACTCAAATACCGCCAGCTTATAGTCAAAAACCAGGCAAGCTAATTTTTGCAATGTATTTTTTTATCTTAAATATAATCTGTCTTTACAACACAATCAGTGTCCTATTTCTGAATTTTCCTTTTCATAATTTGAGAAGATACTTGTACTATATTTCATTTCATACAAAACTTTTAAATCGTTTTCGACATATGTGTGAAATTCTGAATTCGATTTTTGCAACATTCCTCTTCCGACTTCGAATCTAATGAAACACAAAACAAACTGATTTAATACTAAAGTAAAACGACGCAGCCTTTAATACCATGTTCCCACCAAACTGAAATCGCGAGGTTTCGATGAATTTTTACTGAAACCTCGTAAGTCGTTCCCACCGAGTTGAAGTGATTTCAAAAGTCATAAGCTGTCAATTTTGAAGTGGCTGGCAAACAGCTGTTTGTTGACGCAAAATAATAGTTTTGGAATTGATCCAACTAAGGAAATAATTTCAGCAATTATAGATGATTTTGCAGTACAAAGAAGTCAATTCAATACAATGCTAAATGTACAAAAAACTTTACATAAAGTATAAACATGTTTATGATTTTTTTATTATGATTTTTTATTTTTTTGATTGTTTTGGCGTTTATTATTTTGACGTACACAATGAACAAATGAACACAAAATAAACCAAATTTCATGCTGTAGGCTTGTTCGGTTTGATAACCTCTCACGGGCGGATGAACTCAGAGGGATTTCGACTAGATTTCGCTGAAATCCCGAGATTTCGCCACGTCAAAAATGTATGGCGAAACCTCGGAGATTTGGAAACATTTTACGAAACCTCGCGATTTCGGTTGGTGGGAACATGGTTTAGGTCAACAAGACCAAAAGTCGTTGAAATATCCTAAAAATTCCTATTAAAAAGGGCAATTGTCCGTCGGAGATTGTGCACAATAACCCACGTTGACTCTCAATCAATTTCGGATTCGCGGCGTTAAATAATGATTGTTGTTAATAATTCCCAGACTGTCACTAGTACACATTTAACTTTAAGATTCGTATAGCTAAATTATATAATTAGGTAAAATTCACATTATTTATTTTTTTAGCTAGTTTATTTTTATTTTTAGGGTGGGATAGCAAATAGGCGAATATTTTTTTTTTTTACGTAAGGTAGGTTATTTTAGTTATTTTTTTGTTTACCACTTTGACGTCACTAAGCCACTAGCTTTGGTATGCTGAGCAGCGTACTGCCACGCTTTTTGGTTGCCGATGATTTTATTTTTCCTTTTGTTTTGTTTTATGTAGATTAGGAGTAGGATCTAGGGGATAATCCATATCCCCTTATTACCTAACTAATAAAATAATTTTTGTTTGTAAAAAAAAAATTATTTGAGAGGTATTTTAGGGAATTACCTAAGTATATATATTAATTTTACAAAAAATTTAAATCGGTATTTTCTTTCTTTGTGGAATTGCCTGGACCAAATTCTTTTTATTCGCTGCGTATATTTTCCGAAAGATATCACAATGGTGTAGGCTAATTGTGGTTTCGGTAAGAAGCGATTCCCGGATAAAAAGAGACACTGGTTGCACAGGCCTGCTACGATGGGCGGTCAGGAAAGAAAAGACCAACGAATTGTGACTTGTTAGGTAATTGGGCAGCTATAACTTTCGAATTCCGGATGTTATATGGGGTGACGAGTAAGTTATTTACGCTGTCATCTTGTTTTTGTGAACATCCGTAACAAAATAGATTAACGGCATGCCCTTTACAAATTAGTTAAAAAAAAAAATAATCAAAAAGCGTGGTAATCTCGTCTGTCTGAATAAAGGCTACCATAAAAGTTTTCCTTGTGTGGTATGTGTAAATCCTCATGCATGTACTTAGTAAAGGGTCCGCCATCTAACTTTTTTTTTTCAACTAGTGCTTATTTCGCGAACGGTAACACTTAGCTCATGTCCGATTGGACAGATAATTAGTTTTATCCTTCCGCTGAACGAATGTGGTTGTGTATAAGCTTGAACAACGCTGGGAAATATTGCGACATTACTTTGAAAATCATGGTAATGTTGCAGAATGTGTGCGAAAATTTTTCTTCGAAAATGAGCAAGGAGTGGCCGTTACAGTCAATGGCGATCGTTATCGGGCCATGTTGAACGAATTTTTGTTCACAAAAATTGAAGAGGAGGATATTGGCAACATTTGGTTTCAACAGGACGGCGCTAAGTGCCACACAGCCGAAGCTACACACGATGTTTTGCGCCCTGTTTTTGAAGATCGCATTATCAGCGGAAGAGCTGATGTCGTTTGGCCACCTCGGAGCTGCGATTTGACACCGTTGGACTATTATTTGTGGGGTGCCGTAAAAGATAAGTGTTACGCCGACAAGCCAGAGACAATTGACGCTTTAAAGGACAATATTCGTGAAGCCATTGGTGAAATACAGCTGCACACAATCGATAATGTGCTTAAAAATTGGACCGATCGTGTAGGCTACTGCATGGTCAGCCGAGGCAGCCATTTGAATGAAATTATTTTCCATTATTAACCGGAAGGATTACTTACTTACTTACTTAAGGTGGGCCTACAGTCCGGGGTGGACCTGGGCCTCAACCAACACGCCTCTCCAGTTAGCACGATCTTTGGCTAACTGCCTCCAGTTGCGCACTCCAAGTTGGTTGAGGTCCCCTTCCACTTGCGCGCGCCACCTAAGGCGAGGTCTTCCTCTACTGAGTTGTCCCTCCGGGTTGGAATCGAAGACTCTTCGGGCCGGAGCGTTGGTGCGAAGGATTACTTTCAAATAAAAAAAGAAATTTGAGAAAATATTCAGTATTTTTTTTTTATAGCATTTCCAAAAAAAAAAAAAAAAAGAAGTTATTTGGCGGACTCTGTAGTTTCCAAATTCAAGATTAAAAGAATTGGTTCTTCCTGATAATCGAGCGGTATTTGGCAGTAGTAAAACAAAAGTGGTAATTAAACGCATTGAACATGTGTAAAAAAGTCGCTCCCAAAGATGAATCTTCTTGTATTTATCTATCAAAACTGGGCACTTGTCAATTTTAAAATTTTTTCCCTAAAGGCTATAATAACCTCTCTTTCCGCGAAGTTGGATGATCCACAATCGATAGGTAATTCAGCAGATCTCCGCGTCATAATTATATGCGTTCGAAATAATTATTCTATACCTAGTAAGCTTATCACGAAAGTAGTTTTGGAAGCCGATTACTATCTATATTAAAAACTTTTAACAATGAATCCAGAAGAGCGGAGAAAGACCCTTACCAACATTAGTCGAAACATAATTTCAATAAACCTTAGCATCTTTACAACAGTTTCACCGTGTCATACTTACAGACTCATACTTGCGTCGCATAAAACCATGTACTTTGTCAAACTGCTTTAAACAACATGATATTTACTAATAGCAATGATTTTCCTGGCAAAGTATTCCAATCTTGTTGCTCTCCTTTTAATGCCTCTTCATATATAAGTTCGTGGGAATAAAAATGCCCAGATATTTATATTCTTAAAAAAACTCTTTTTGAATATTCTACTTATGATTCACATATGACTAAGATCATGCACAAGATGCACAATTGTTTCCTTAAATTGACCATTTCTTTGAATTTTTCTTCATTTTTACAAAACTAATCAAACTTTATTGCTATTTCTGTAGATAAATTGGCCTATTTTAACGCGGTAATCTGCGGCTAAGCGATCGATTTTGTAAAAGCGTTTCTTTTGACATAGCGCAATTTTAATTATTATAACACGTAAGAAACAAAACGAAAAAAAAAAAAACCTATTATAATTGATACCTGTCAAACTTAAGGTGTTGCAAATATAGAAATTAGATGCCCCTTTACAAAGCACATCATTTCGCCATAAAATGCATCCAAAACTCTTAAAACGCCCCTTCAACGGGTAGGTAGTAACTCACCGAAATCGTACCTAAAGAGGCCCATATAAACAAGGAAGCAAATTACAGTGGTTTATGTTGTGGTTGATCAACCACAGCCACACTCAAATAAAACAACCAAACCAGAATTAATTCCAAGCCCGAAACGCATTCGGCTGGTTAATGTTGACACTAAATTGTAATTATCGTAATTAATTACAACACACTAAATGGATGCATTTTGTATCCATCCCCATTCAAATGTTGGCACAGCACGACATGATAGGGATGGTGAACGAGTTAGGTCTGACCACCTACGCATACAACTACAATTCTCTGCAGGGGTAGATGGCGCATTGACTAATGTTCAAATATCTGAGAGCTCAAATTCACTCAAAAATTACATAAAAAACATGCCAGACCATGTTACTGTTTGTCGTCTCTGTGACCCTACCATTTGACCTAAACGTCTCTGGAATCGCTGCTGTGGTACTTTGTGTTGTGAGTGGCTGGGACCTGGCCTGCAACATCATCAGCATCTCATATTAATGCAACAAAGAGTGAGAGCAGGGGATACAAGTTTCCATTTAATAATTGGTGCAAATAATTTTTATAGCAAAAACAAAACTGCAGCACATAAACATACACAATCTCGCTGTTGAACCAATTCGTATTCGTGCCGCTGGCACGACACTGACTGGCGGAGACAGATTGAATAGAGGAGAACACATTCCAACTGCGCCATTGTGGCATGTGATGATGGGCAACATCATCAGGCCATGATGCTGCTGATGATGATGATAATGCTGCTGTTGTTGCTCTTGCTGATGATGATCTGTGAATGAATGGGTTACAGTTTTTCATTTTACTGTCCAAAGTGCATGCAAATATGTGGATGAACATGAGCAAGTGCTAGCAGTAACAATGGCATGGCAATGACTGCGACGACTGCGAAATTACATTCCATTCTAGCGATGATCGTTGCTTGGATGTGTACAGGCATATCTGTGTATGATGGTTATTGAGTTTGACAGCGAGGTGAAGGCAAGTTGGTTCAATATTAATCACGGGAGTGATTAATATACAAGGCAACAAAGCTTATGTGTAAATGGGGCAACAGTGCATGGTATAGGGGGTTGAAAGTGCTTTTAGTTGTCGTTTGAATCAAATGAAAGAAATGAGATGAAAGCGCTCATCTTGTCGTCGTTATAGTTGATCAATTGGAGCATGTGTGTACATAGATTATTATTATCTCTGCCTGTCAAACAATCATCCGTTTGTGGGGGGTTTATTTTCGGTACGAATGGTCCCCTCTGATATTTTGTCGATTATTACTTTCGGATGCTGTCAGACTTTTGGAAAAGTAGAAAAAAAAAAAAGAGAAAAAAACTTTAAGATCTAATTTGTTCTCGAAGCCGCAAAGTATGCAGGCATTTGCGATAAACTGGTAAATTTTGTGTATTTGTGTATATATATATAGTTGGCGCAACAGGTCTGTAGAGACCCAAGGCCTAGCTTCTCACAACCATTCGTTTTGTGTGAGTTTCATTTTTTGGAACGAATGGAAGGGATCTACAATTTTATGCCGATTCCAAACGGCTAATTGAGAAGCTCTTAAGACAGTTTATACTCTCGGATGTTTGTCAGACGTTCGCGAGAGGCGGCGCAGTGGAAAAAACCCTAAGTTGGAATTTGGGTTTTTGCGGGATTCGAACCTGAGCCCCTCGCTTAGTAGTCCAACACACTTACCACTAAGCCACTGCGCCTTGAGATAAAAACGCCATTTAAATGGATTGGATTAGATATTACGACATAGACCTAGCATTTCCGGAAGATATCCCCTTACCAACTTTTTTTGTGGTTGTCAAGGATTACCATTATAAATGTGTTATCGCTAAACCTTTGACAAGCACTAACAAACTTGCTTAATCCCTCGAAACCACTGATAAGATAACTTACAAATACCATTAATCCATTAATCTAAAAAAAAAACATGAAAACAAATCATCGCCGACCAATCTTTGTTTTTATTATTTTTGCAATAAACTTACTAAGCACTACTACCTCTGAAACATAAACAAAGCCACTGCAACCAGCCTGAGTCGCCCCCTTCGTCGATTATCTGATTTGCATCGCAAGAAATAAATTCCAATCGACGAAGCTTATTTTCCGTCATCGCCATCGGGTTCGAATTCGAGTAACAAGTTCCACACAAAAACAAGAGTCATACCTTCTACTACGACTACATTCCGTGAGGGGTAGCGTGCCGCTTCCGAGTTGAATATACCTACATCACCAAAACCAGCAAACAAATTGTTCACAAGATTCCCAGAGTTCAAATATCTGTTTCGTTTTAATGGCATAAATGTACAAAAAGTAGGTATTTGCGCGCAAAAACGGGTTTTTGCCAAAGCAAGGTTTTTTTTTTCCGTTTGTATTTTACCGATACAAGATACACGAGCTATGTTTTTCTTTTGAAAAACCAGTTTTCCGCGACGGTACACACCTACAAATCCAAGAGAAGTAACAAAACAAAACCCAAAGGGAGCTAAGAAAACAAAGTAAAAATCCCAGACGAATCTTTAAAGAATACGAAAAAAAAAAACTGATCTCATCTTGATTATGGAAAATGTTTTCCCACAATTCATACAGATATACATTTTCACTGGCTATGCCCGTAACGAGATTGACCAAATGGGAGATACTGTGATACAGTGTTGGCAGATTGTTTGAATATATTTTATATAAATTGCAGTTACTAGAACGCTATTTTAAAAAAGTTCAGTGAAAAAGGTTATACAATACATAATGTTTCTTTGCTTTTTTTTATTTTTGCAAACTGCGGTGATCTGTTTGCTGTCAAGGACGTTAGCAGAATATTTGGAATAATTTATCGGAACAAAATTTAAGCCCTAAGAAGAAGAAGTTTTCGTGGCAGTGGTATCCTTTGCTATAAGTTTTAGGATCCATGCGATCCTTGCCTCTAACGACAATTAGTTTTTATCATTTATTGGGTGTAAATCCATCTGAACGTCTTAGTACGCATTGAAAAGTGGTTGCTCTTTTTATCTTGTCCCTTGTTTATTCTTGAATTTATAAATTTAATTTTAAGTTCATCTGTCTTCATCTATTAACCCCGTACTGTACGCGTCTCTATATAATGTATGTGTGTGGTGCCAGGGTTGCCAATGTGGGGCCCTCCCACCAGATTTTGAGGTTTTTCTTGGTCATCGGATGGAAAAATTGTTTAAGGGGAAATCTGGGGTAGGTATGTTTAAAGAACTATTTCATTTGTATTTTCTTCTTACGATATTTGCCATTAAAATTTATTTTTGTTCTAATAGCTTTGTAATATTTTCGTTTACAGCAAGTCTTTAGAAATAAGTTAGATTTATAAGGGCTCGGTAAATTATTTTACGAGATGGTTTCAAAAAGAGAGTGTTACCATTTTAAAAATTGTTTACCTTTTCAAGCCGACCAAAATCAAACTTTTGTATTCACAATACTGCAATTTCATGTTTATTTATTTATTTATGTAATGGGCTTTGCCTATTTGTATATCTGAACCATGATTAAAAATCAGATATTTAGTTAGTTAGATTCGAATCTTGAAAAGTTTACCATTTTACTTCATTCTTAATTTTGTTTTAGAGCTCAAGCACACATATGCAATGCAGTTCACGAAATATCCGACATGGCGTTATTCGATTTTTTTCTAAACAGATCTACGCTCTGTTGAGAATCTATAGTTTGCAGATTTCCGCTCGCTGGAGGGCTGTAGCTGTTTGAACAGGAAACGACAAAAATTAGTTTATTTTCATTTGTTTGGGTTCCTGATAGATATACATACTAGTATTCTTGCTCTTTGATAAAGTCAAGGGAGCAATAATGAGATAAACTTTGTGGGTGGGAAATGGGTGATGATTTTTTTGTTGTGGATGTATTTGTTTGTTTGTAGAAGTATAAACCCAGTTTAAAATATTATTGATTTATATTTCCGTGGAAAGGCATACGTACAATATTTGTGTTTTTAGTTAGATATTCTGAAATAATGTGCTTACTTCTTACTACAGCTACGGAGTTCGGATGATAAAAAGAAAAACACATGCATTTAGCTTTAAAAAAAAATAAATAAAATAATTAAAATAGGTACCTAATATAATTAAATCATTTCTATATAGTGGATTCTCAACACATACTATGTTATGGGGTTCACTATACCGTATACAAAACGAAAAAATGAAAAGATTGCAATAAAAAACTGGTATTTTCGTTGAACGGTGTGGACTTTTTATTGATAGAAACAAATATGTTTCCGGTGCCACAGAGATAGTTTGGTAGGTGATCAGCTAGATACAATAATTATGATACAAACTCACAACTATTTTTACCAAATTTAAGGGGAGCTTCATATTACACGTAGTTTTGCTATTTCCGTGTTTGCGACTTGTCCATGTGACTTTGTATATAAATGAAAATTGTAAAATCCGAGAATTCTTAGGGCAAATTCAAGTATCGAACACCTAACTAAAAACAGATCCATAAGTAAATTTCTGCTTTAGAAAAAATGCCCTGTTTAATTATTCTTGTTTTTTGTATTTCCCAGCGAACTAGTTTTAATTTAGTGAACGTTGAGCGAGTTCTCACTTTGCAGTTTCTGCAGTCACAATTGTGATATTGATCGGCGAGGATGTGCTCGTCTATTCGAATTTCTTTGCACCAATGCATGTAAGCATGTTTACATGAGCTTGGAGTTCATATACCTGAGGGACACCTACTCTTAAACGAAAAGCATAAAACGACCGATTCAAATTCACAAATACAATAATATATAATATATAATATAAATTACTAGCTGACCCGGTGAACTGCGTTCCGCCCAAATTCGTTATTATGAAAATAATAATTCCGAGCCTGCGCAATTTACATGCTTTTTTATGGAATTCGGTCAATTCAAATCCTGTATTCAAAAGTTATATTAAATACAATGGAAATAACTAAAGTATAGCAATGTCGATGTGTCAAACCGGAATGATTGACGTGTCGGTCAACCTTCCGCTTTTTCACTTAAGGCGGTGCACGACGTACAAAGCGATAGGTTTTGCTCTCATGTGAGCACGTCGCATACAATCAACCATGTGAGAAGCATGGGAATTCAAGATGATGCCACAAATATCCAGCGATTGTCCTTGCGACTTATTATTTGTCATAGTGAAAGCGAGACGCATGGGAAATTGAAGAAGCTTAAAAACCAATGACATTCTGAAAAAGCGGAATCCGCGGAATTATAATGTCTGCCTTGAATCGTCCCTTCCATGACATTTGATTTCAGTTTCTTCACAATCAAATTAAACGCGATCCGTTCAAAAGTTTCTGTGAATTGGGGTTGCTCAACAAAATTATAACTGAACCGACTTTGGATTTCAAATTGTAAAGCGGTAATCCCGGAACATCCAAAGAATTTAAAAATTAAACACTTGAAATAAGTGTTGTTGTATTTTAAGTGACACTACCCGTTTTTCTACCCAGTCTAATTTTTTCAAAGTGCGGTTCTATCCCCAATCTCATCCCCTTAAACTTTTATTTTCACTACAAGTAGCAAGTAATCGTAGAAACCGAACGAAACATTCTCCAGTTAGTCTCATGAGTGACGTTAGTCTCTTTTGTATATAGCTGTACCAATCCGGATTTGCCCGTGCCTTTCGTTTGGACCTATCGGCGCTAAAACTATCTTATCTTTAAAACTGGAACCAACAATACCCATCCACAAAATTTCGTTGAAATCGGTTGAGTGGTTCCGGAGATCGACAAACACGCCACCTATCGGATAGACCGTCAGCTCCCGCACACCTCCCTTTAGATTTCTTATCTGGGAATACGTGTGAAGAGTCATGTATTCATATACACTACTCTTATGACTTTAACTCTCTTCGGCGGTCGACTCTGTTTAGTGGCATCGTTTGTATTTCCCCCCGGACGATAGTTTGTATACAATTGCGTAGTTGAAATTTAATGTAGTAAAATTCAACTTTTTTCAATAATTGTTAATATTTAAGCTGCTTCGCATTGTTTCAGTCACGTAGTGCACAAAATCAATAAAAATAAAATGGAAAATCAAAAAAATAAAATAGTCTATCGCAATACTCTATCCAGGAGCATTCTATTACATTTTGAAATTTTGAAATCGGTTCAGTAGTTTCGAAGATTACCTCTTACAAACAAACATTACCTCTTTATATATTAGTGTGATGTGATCTGATGTGATATGCTGCAGGTGAAAATTTAAAATTCATATTTATAAGTCTTAGGTACATATAAAATTTTCAAAAATAATAATAGGGGGTTTTTCTGTTTTAATTGGGGAAATATTTCCACCGTCTGGCAACACTGGTGTCGTCTGACGTCTTCGGCCTTCTATGAGCGGGAAAAAGAGCATCTTATGGAGTTTAAAATACTCAGAGCGCGCATAGCAATATACATACATTCGATTGTTAATTCTGATGTGGTGTGGACTCTCTCAAAACTACATTTCGCTGAGTTTTGCCCAAGGATGTGTATTGGCTTGTGGTTTGTGGAACCTATCGGTTATTCATTTGTTTTTGTTTTTCCAGTTTCATTTCAAATATATGCTATTTTCCGTTCCCGTACTCCCCTACTCCCATTAAAACGTATAGAACTCAGTTTAATTTTAAATTCAAGCTTGAAGTGAGTTACTTTAATATTATGCCTCTTACTTTGCACGTAAAAAGCTCCCATCTGTAACGCACAGATGAAGGATGTAAATAAACATAAAACTAAAACGAAATTGTAGAATCGGAAATTAAAAAAAAAAATATTGAAGAAACATAAAAATAAAACCGCACGCGCTTCGTGCGACGAAGGAAACCTGTTGAGAAGATTCGGATGCGACGAATGGGTGTGTGTAGCTTTAGTTCCGCTGCAGATATTTTAATACGGCGCGAGTCTTAAAATAGATTCTTTGAATTCTTACATGTGCCTACGCCGAGTGAATATAAATTGATAATCTGTGGAAGATTGATTTTTTTGTTTGTTTTTGTTTTGATTTTACTTGGAAATTCCTGATGAGGTATAAATTCTTCTACGGCGAATAAATTAATAGTTTTGTTTACAGATTTTGAGGTTTATAGATATCTGTCCAAGATACAAGTGAATAATTATGTACAACGACATTATAAAGGCGTCACTACGAGTTATACGTATTTAAATTTCGCGGAGCAAAACTTGTTTTTATTTGGCACGCGCGATCGCATCAATTACATCCCTGGAGATTGAAAGCGGAATGGAATAAGCAAATTTTCATGAACCTTACAGGGGAGCTCCAACGGAGCTTACCATCTTCAGTATAGAAATTAGTACCTTTATGAAGATAGCTTGACCAAGTTGATACGTGTGAGCTTATTTAAAATAAAAATAAAAACGCTAGAGTTTTACGCCACTACCAACCAGATCGTCCTGACCTTTTGTATACGCTTCAACTTGGCGAAAAGAGTTGAGTCTGTTTCCATGATTAAAATTGTTCAAGAAGTTGAATATATATTCTGATTGGCCTGTGAAACAGTTACACTGGCCATGGATTACTTGGGTGTTTATGTGTCGCGATGACCGCACCACGCAAGACGTCTGACCTTTCCCCACGTCAAATCAGTTACCTTTTCAGTGAATAATTGGGACTTTTGAAAATTAACGAATATGTACCTGCTGACGTCGACGATAACAGGATGACGTCCCAAATGTATAGGATAAATTCATAGATGAGATGGCTGGCAATGAATGAGCTGTTGGTTGGTTTAAGTGGCTGTATTTCCCGTTACCTGACCAGGGAAAAACACAAATAGCGCATTGAGCGCTGTGTTGACACCACAGCTAACGGAACCTGAAAATAAAGGGGGAAGAAGGATATTAAAGGAGCTCAAAACCAGCCTGTGGAGTTGAGAAATTTGATGATCTTGTTTAAATGGATGCTTTAAATGGCCGAAAGGTCATCATAAAAGGGATGATCTAGTGCACTGCGTCTGGTTTTGGCTTGGGCCGGACACTCACAAAGAAGATAGAACACTGTTTCAGTCTTGTTTGTGTCAGCGCAGCTACGGCAGTGGGTGTTGTGGGGGATGCCAAGCTTGGCTGCGTGAGTTCATAAAGGCCAATGGCCCGTACTAATTGCCGTTAGTCTGGCGACATCTACACGCGTTCTGGCTAAGAGGTTGTTTATTCTGGCATCATTGTAGTATGGCGAGATCTTCCTTGAAATGACAAAGTTCGTTAGGTTCATCCATCTAGTCTCAGCCCTTGAGTTGAAGTGCAGGAGGATTTCTCTCTTTACATATCCCAGCGGAGGGAAGACTTCCTCGGCATGAGACACGCACAGGAGCCCAGACGAGAGTGATTTCAAACCGATGACAAGCCCTGGTCAGTGTCTCCCTGCATTCCACAACAAGCTTGGACGTTGACTTAGTTGAACCAACCGCCTTAATCGCGGCCTGACTGTCGACGAAGATTCCTATTTTTTTCTGGGTGCTCTAAGGAGCGGTCTACACGCCTCCTTACTTGCAAGTACTTCTGCTTGAAAGACGCTGGCTGCGTTGGGAAGGCGAAAGAAAGGCTAAGGAATATATTGGTACAGTACTCCCCGGATAGAAGCAAAGCCCTTTTAATAGCAACAAATTATCCTATGCATTACAGGGCCCCCGCTTAGTTGAATGTTGAATGTTAACTGTCGATAGTATTTGAAAGTATTGTCTTATGTGTCACAAATCCGGGTTTGAATACTCATAAAGAAAAATTGCGAAAAAAACTTCCATCTAATAGATGAAGTCGGTAGCGTAAAAATGTACCGAGTCACAGAGGACAATGAGTACTTGTAACTGAAATTACATTGAGCAACGTAACAAGAAATCAATCTATAAAATACGAACATCTTGTGCTTCAAATGTCATTTCCCAACACGCGGATATACATTCCCTGAACGTCAGTAGTCGTTTTGTATCGTTCTAACTACTGCATCAAGTTAAGGTTGTAAAATTGGTGAACCTGACTTAAAGTTTACATTTAGCGAAATTGTTAACACAATAGGTGCACCGAGTTCTATTGAAAAAATGCCAACGCTGTAAGCAAAGAAAAAACAAAAAAAAAAAATACAACATAACGATGCTATAAGCATCAGGTCGTCATGCCTTTCTATCCACTGTTCTCCGCATAACGAAAACACCCCACCATACACAGGCAATGAAAAGCTCCATCCGACTGACGACAATAGCTCAACAATAGATACTTCAAGACAACATCATAGCACACACACGGTTAAATTATCTTGGCATTGTCATACAATTGACTTGAACTGCGAAAAGAAAAATTGTTGCACTAACTGCGCGAGGCAACGACTACGCGGTGGGATGGGAACAAATTAAATTTGTCATGTTCTCCTTCGTCTTACCCGGTCTCCGCTCATTTAAGATATCTGTGTGTGACCTTAATGCGATGGGAAACAATAACGTGCAACATCCGCATCATAACAAATTTCTCGCGGTGATAAGCATTCTCGTATCTAATTCCATTGTTGTTCGACGTCACTCTTGTAATGAAGACGTTTGTTCGCCGCCTACGGCGCTATGCATTGTGATAGCCATGAACGTGATCTATACCTACACGAACTTGATGTACAAATAAAATGCATTCGAGAGACGTGATGTGTATAGATTACCGCTGTCTGAATGCACATGATTGAGACTATGACAAGTAGTAGCAACCAGAAGCTGATTTCCTGAAAAGAACCGATTGACCCACTTATGGCTACTACGACCAAATCGGTTGATGTTGATGAAACGCCCTCGCCGACACAGAAGCACAGACAGTTCGGTTCACATCAAACCGCCATCATACTGGATTAAATCGATAGGTTTTCATTTCACCTCGGGACATAGATATATACTTTTTTTTTTTTTTTTCACTTTATTGCTACTTATGTGGGACACGCAGAAATAATCTCCTCATCGATGACAGATTTTGTGGTCGGATACCCGATATCTATTTGTGTGTACGTGTTTATTTTTTGCTCACCTTTCTGCATATTATGCGGGAAACACACTGGAGTAATCACTGCGGTGGGAGATTTTGTGGTCGGCTTACTAGTGTGATGCATTGCTGAAGAGACAGCCCAAAGTCAAGGTGGAGTCGTCCGCAAACCAATGTGGGTGGGGTGATCAGGCGCACAATTGTGCAAGTGACCGTGTGACTGATGGTGTTTATTTGACGAGTTTGGAATTGTAATTGGGGATTGCAATGGACCTGTGGCAGCTGGGCCTGTGGTGCTGGGCTAGCCAACATGATAGTGCTGCCGAGACTCGAGCGAGGCTATAAGCGTAATCACCACCCTGATTATAGGTAATTTAGGTTAAGTAGCTTAGATAGTTTTAAATAAAATTAAAAAAAAATATAAAGAATTCAAGTTTTTCAAAGTTTCTTGAAGAATAAAAAACAAACAAAATTAAATATAGATAGATCTAAGGCCGAAAGGCAATAATTTTAAGTATATTGTTTAGTTTAGAGCGCTCGCTAAGAGCCAGTAAGCTAGATTAAGACAAATGTTAATTTGAAATTAGATTTAATCATTTTTGTCTAGTATATAAGCTTAAATAATGATACAATAAAAATGAATTTAAAATGTAAAAAATGCAGATCATACAATTTAGTTTGCACAAATTGATTTCTAAAAGTGCTCGGCGCTTGGAGAAGGCACCTGGAAAAATTATCTGCGTAGGTAAATGATGATGGAGTTTTTAATTAGTTTTTATGTAATCAAATAGGAAACCATCCAGTGAGGGGCTTAATATTAGCGTCTTTGTTTAAATTAAATGGACATTTTAAACAGAGATCATTTCTGCACGTGGCATGTTTAAAATGTGTTTAAAAAATAAAAAATACTTTTACCAGCACTCTGGTTCATAATCACCTCGTAAATTGAGTAATGGAAAGTGTTTTATCTATAGGATTAATAATAATTAATAATTAATAAGTTGGCGCAACAGGTCCGTAGGGACCCAAGGCCTAGCTTCTCACAACCATTCGTTTTGTGTGAGTTTCATTTTTGGAACGAATGGAAGGGATCTACAATTTTATGCCGATTCCAAACAGCTAATTGAGAAGCTCTTTCAAGACAGTTATACTCTCGGATGTTTGTCAGACGTTCGCGAGAGGTGGCGCAGTGGAAAAAACCCTGAGTTGGAATTTGGGATTTTGCGGGATTCGAACCTCGGACCCATCGCTTAGTAGTCGAACACACTTACCACTAAGCCACTTTTCATTATTATTATTATTATGTGAAAGGGGTTATTGTACTGCGACCTTTGGTCTATTGTACCCCCTTCTTACGCTTCAGAGAGGTATGTTCCCTCATAAGAGTTCCCTCACAGTATGATTCCTTTCGGAACCATTTTAGAGGTTCTTGGACTCTTCTTTCTCATTGGCGGAAGAAATCTGTTCTATAGCACTGTCTCCAGTCCAGTTTCCTTTAAGAATCTAAGGATGAGAGCTGGTTCCAGTGACAGTATTTCCTCATCAGATAGTTGGTACCTGCCCAAGTATTTCAATCTTTTGTGGGTCAGTGCCCCACAAGATCCCAGCAAGTGTTCTGGGATTTCACTGGACTCATCACAGAATCTGCAGAGACCTTCTTCAGATTTACCCAGTTCCCTAAGGTGTTCCTTGAGTCTACAGTGCCCCGTTAGGAAACCCGTTAGGATACGGAGGTTATTTTTTGCTCATGCCGATGCAAGCTTGGAATCTTTTCTGGTTGTATTGCCAAAGAAGTTTCTTAGCCTGCCTCACGCGCTGAGTGCTATGCCAGGTTCTTGCTCTGTTTTCTTTTTCTAGTTTCCTAAATTGAGGGTGTGATCCCCTATTCCGCAGAATGGTTGAGGACCTATGAAAGTTTCTGATGCTCCCTTTATTGCAAGGGAGTCGGCCATTTCATTCCCCTCTATTCCTACGTGGCCAGGCACCCAGCAGAGGGTTATTTTGTTTCTCCTACCAAGTTCATTAAGTTTCTGTAGGCATTCCCATACAAGTTTGGATTTAATGATGTAGGAATCAAGTGCCATAATAGCAGCCTGGCTGTCTGACATTATAGCTATATTACAGTTGACTTTGTTTCTGTCGAGGTTTATTTGGACACATCTGTCTATGGCATAGATTTCAGCCCGAAAGATGCTGGTACTTTTTCCCATTGATTCAGAATATTTGGTTCCAGGCCCAAAAACTCCCGCTCCAGTTCCCTCGTCAGTTCTCGACCCATCTGTGTGCCACTAAGCCACTGCGCCTACTAATTAATCTATAGGATTAAGAGAAATTAATTATTTGACGTAGCAACCCTCAATAATACTGTAATAAGAAATAAATAAAAAATGAATCATTCAAGAATTACGAAAGAGAGCAGTTGCAGGATATAGCAGTCGGATAGGTAGCATGCACAAGATCTTTGCCTTGAATACTTGCACGGCTTCAGATTTATCTATCACACTGGTTAGATGTTCTACCGTGGGTACTGACTGTGTTCATTTGAACTATCTCAAGCTCTGATACAAATAATTTGATTAATAAAATTCGCTTTACGCTCATTTGTTTTTTTAGTCCATAAAAGTCTTAATTTAGGTAGATGTACGTTCACAGTTTGAAGAAAGTTAAACAATCCGCAGAGTAAACCGCATGAAACCGATAAACTAAGTCGTTAGTCGGCGCAACAGGTCCAGGTGCCTGCAGCTGTTGCTGAAAGGTCATATTTTTGGTACCAATGGAAGGGACCTACAAGTTGGGCTCGCTCAATATTGTCAAAATAAGAATGAAATAGTTTTGGCAATCTCTGGGAGAAATATATATTTGTGACAACTTTTTGCGGGATCAATCGGAACAGAAACAAGAGTGTTGGACTTTCGATAGTCAGCAGGCTTAGGTTAGACTCTGGCAGCTCCATCTAATCGGGACTGTAGGGCTTATGAAGCTTTGAGCTTCTGTTTTGGCCCGCAGCGCATTTGTAAGTGTCTTATGTAATTTGATTCATTCAGAGTCAACTATATGCCTGATTCGGTGTGCTCTTAAATTCGGAAACATGCAAATGCAAATTCTCTTTCATCGTATTAAGATTAACCAATTAAATAATAATAAACAGGACATATGTATACGTATAAACACTGCAGCATTATGGACTAATTTGTTCTATCCCCCCTCTTCTTCAATCATCTCAATTATCTTCGCACCACTTACATTCTCGGCTTAATCGCTAGCAACAGAGATCAGGTGTAACTTAGATCAACTAAAACAATTTGTGTTCAAAAACAATTATGCTTCTGCGATTTTGGGCAACAATGGCCACCACGATACTCCAACTAAGGAGCCTACCACTCAGACAGGCTGCACCAGGGCGAACTGTTAACAAGTCACCCGAGATTCAACTTTACCCAGGGAATATTGTCTCCCGTGGTACCGGAATACGGCTTCTGGATAAGCTTCGCAAACGTGACAATTACTTACTCTTTTATAATCCAAAGCCTGCCAGAATTACCTAGTGGCCTGCTCGAAATTGTGGGGGTTCAACCGGTACATATATGCAAAAAAAATTGATGGACCTATATGAAAAAAAATCCGCTCTTAAAACTTTACTTAAATTGGAAGCCTTCCGCAACACTACGTGCCATAAGCCAGCTTGTGTGAAAAAGCTCATCTTATGAATCGGTGGGGTTTATTAGATAGACCCCATTTTCAACAAGTACCCTTTTTATTTTTCCATCTTCTTCCCGGACAAACTAAACTTAACATCAGTTGCCGGTAAAGAGAAACCAAATAACCCATTTTTAACGCTGAGTATGTTCTGCCGAAAATCATCATAACTACTGACACGTCATAGGTTCGCCAACCTGTCCTTGTTTTTCTGTTTTTCAGTATGCTCTTCATCATTACGCCTGCCACTTGTCATCATTAATCAAAGCTAGACACTTCAAACAAAAAACAAAAAAAAACGTTATTTTCCCTCAATCAAATATTGCGAAGTGGATCTATCCTCTTCTGGAAATATTTACACAGGATTTCCTTTTTGTTTTCAATGCGGCCTCATTCTGTATATTAGTCCAACAAACTGTATTATAAGCACACCGAACGGTGTAACCAAACGAAAATGATTTCCAAAACCGAGCCGACACAAAACGAAAATGACTACCAGGATACTCGTGTTCTTGCTGTTGCTTAGAATGATAGCGACATCGGCGGCTATGATAGGCTGATAGACGAACAAGAAAATCCTTTTAACAAAATGAAGAAGGCAAGTTGTAAGAAAATCATTTTTTAGGATTAGATGTGCACATTCAGACAGAGAATTAGAGAGATACGTACATAGAAGGATCCCGTGCTGGTTCTAAAGTGTGAGACATAATCCTTCCCTCGGTACTGCACATTGTGTTACCAGAGGTGGGGGATTTGCAGTTTTCAAAGTTCGTTCACCGGAAGAAAGGATAGAAGAAAATTGCATAATATGCGCCTAGGCATAAATGCAATTTCCATATCTCATCTGTAAAGTGAGATGGTATGTCAAGAAGCTGCATTTAAATGCTGGAGTGCATCGATCTAGTTGAAGGATTTAAGTGCACATTTGAGGCGATAGTCTTGTGTGTAGAGTGATATTGGTTGACAAAAAGACGGTTCCACTTGCTTTGTATATCACTGATATGGATCTACATATTATTTTTTTTTCAACCAAAGACGTTAATTCTTAAGCTAGTCTGTGTCAAAGATTTATGTTACGCCTTTCAAGCAGAAAGAAAACAAACTTCATTCGACATCAACTAATTTTTTTTAGCCACACATTACCACTCATCCACGGACAATTTGTCCCCCGCATCTAGCGACATCTATATCTCAACTCTACAACTGGGCACTTACCTTCTTACTTCTCACCCTTATCGTTCGAGTTGTAGTCTATGGTAGTTAATGTCAGAAATAAGTGTTACCAATTTACAAGTCAATTTTTGTTCGAAGTTTGGTGGTGGCTATTTGTTGTTGTAAACCATTTTGTGAAACGGAGTAGGTGCTACAAAGGCAGCTTATATTCACACACATGGATGGATGAATATTTGTATTTTATTTTCTCAGACGCTCTAAAGTTAAAACAATAAGTTTGTTGAGAAAATAAATTGACTTTAAGCTTCAGAGAATTTGAGAAAATAAAAGTAAAAAATCCGTCAATTTTTTTTTTTGTTTTAGCTTGATTGAAATTAATTAAATATTTACCGTCCTGAAATCTGATAACTCCATTCAGGTACAACAAACATAAAGTATTTCAAACCCTTATATCTTCTACCTAAAATTTTGTACCTTCTTCGTTCCAGCATCATTTAAATTTCCACAAATATACAGGGTGTCCGCCGGGAAGGTATACTACTTTGTTTGTTTATAATTTTTGATTAAATGACAGAGAATGGAAATTATATTGATAAATGTTTTATTTAATGTCGGCAATTAGGTATGTATGGAATATAATATCAGGGAAATGTCCGCCTCTGTTAGTCTCACAAATGCGAGCCCTTTTGAGCATATTTTTCATTAATTCTCACCCATTTCACGCGGTATTTCATTAATTTCATCACGAATATTTTGTTTGAGTTGCTCAAGCTTGCTTTTCAGATATCCCCACAAAAAGACGTCCGGGGCAGTCAAATCAGGCGACCGTGGAGGCCAATCAACATCACCATTTCGTGAAATAACTTGTTGTGGAAAGAGGTCTCGCAGTAATTCAGTAATTTCACGTAACTTTTTCATCGTCACAGTAATCGATGATTGATTTTGATAAAATGTTTTAACGATTAAAACACGTTGCTTTTTCGAATATTTTTCCATGATAAATTTGCCACGTGTCTACTTCACGACTGCCAAATATGAACTGTCAAGCCTAATGTTTACCAAAATGGCGGCAAAACAAAGTAGTATACCTTCCCGGCGGACACCCTGTATATACCTATATAAACTACCAGAACACTCAGCATAATACTCGTTTTATAGTTACACCATCCACTTAAGGTGAGTGGTGCGAAAATTGGGTTTTAGTTGCAGAGTTGAGATGTCGAATTTGGCTGGGGACGAGTTGTCCGAGTATGAAGTGATCCCGACCAGATTTAGGAAATGGTCGGTTAATTATGTGGCAAAGTGTAGGTAATAACCCAATCCTAAAAGTTCAAAATAGCATTTCCTGACAAGTTTTAGGGGCATAGTATTGAGAAAAAAGCGTGCGATCTATGAAAATTATTTCGGAACGGTTTGTTTTATATTTATGATTTCTATGATCCAAAGTATATTTTAACTAAGCTCTCCTCTTTCCAGCTGGTCTAAGCGGTTTTAATTGTTAGTAAAATCTGCGAACAAAAGGCTACTATAAGATATTTGAATCTTGGCAGCTTAGCTATGTGTCGAATTTCGGAGCATATCAGTGGAAGTTTAGAGAGTTTTTAAACTCGACCTGATATTCCAAATCACCGGAAGAACACACCATTTTTGAGTCAGGCAGACTGTCTCCAGTCCAGCATTTGTTTTGCACTCTTGTCAAGATCTGCAATTTTTCAGCACTGCGCATATGAGATTGTGGTTACTTTTTTGTATGGGTTTCAGGGATTCGCTATGCTATGGCGGGCCATATGTTTATTGCCAGTGATATCGATGTGGATTGTCTTAAAATGTACTTTCAAATTAATTTTCCTATGTCCTTTGTACATAAATTTGCTTTTGAAAAGGCACCAAGCTACGGAAAACATCAAAAGCGGGTGAAATGAATTTCTTCGGCGAATGCAACGACAAATGCTTCTTCATTGGCTATCTACCAGATCAATTGTGAGCGTGATTTCATATTAAATACCATAGTCATTTGACAATTACCAAAACCGCACTTTCAAATACAGACAGAATGACTGAACTGATTATTCGCCATATTCGATTTAATCTCATCTTTTACAAACAAAATCCAGTGCGATGGAAATATCACGCCCTATATTTCTGTCACACAAATATTTACATACTCTCTAAACCCATCTGCCACTCAAACATAACCCATCGACACATTTAGCATAAATAAACAACATTTTTCCCCGATCTCCATTCAGAGATTAGCATATATGCCAACATTCCCTACACTTATTTCGCGGGACATCTCTCGTCTACCAGGATAATCACTCATTCGCCTCCATTCGTTCCATTTTATCTCCTCTCAGTGATCCAACCAGCAAACTGGTTCATTGCACTTTTTAGAAATGTGCACAGGAAGCCGAGCAAATATCACATGAGCAAACAAAGTCTGCCACAGATCTAGTTTCTTCAAGCGCCGCCATCACTCTGGTGGTGTAGCGCACATTACCATAACAAAGGTGAGTGCATTCCTAGGCCTATCTAATGCATACTTTTTAATTTACCGAGGGTGGCATCAGAGTGGAAAAAAAGCTCTAGCATGCATTACACAAGGACATGACAGGTACTATTCCTATGTATATATATATGGAACTAGACTGTGCTATAAGCATGCCATGCCACACCATTGCACTGCATAAAGCGTGTGTCGTTGACTGCAGGGGACTTAGGAACGGAAAGGATGACAACGTGAAAAAATGGGATAAACGTGCCCGGATGACATAGTGAACCAGGACAATCACTGAAATGTCATTGAGCTTAATGTGTACATGGCTTTCGCGATATGCCGATATTCGTCTACATATTTGTGAATAGTTTCAGAAGAGCATCCCTTATTTTTACAGCGACATAATCGATTTTTTTCGCCTTCAAATAGAGTAAATGGCAGACGATTGCCATTCACTTGCTAGTGACAGGCGGAACGCATGACAACAATAAAAAACTACAAGAGACAATAACGCCAGCGAAAACTGGAGAGATGATTTCAAATAGAAGTTATTCCAATGGAAATGACATTAAGGACATTTGTACTGCGCGTGGCGACAGGAAGCTCTCCCAATTCGCTTTGATCAAGGTTTTTTTATTTATTTTTTTTTTCAAGACAATGTGCTGTACTGGTTGTGAATGGAAGCATTCAATTGTAAATGTACGTCGTTTACAATTGAATGGGGTATTGATGAGAAAGTTTATGAAAAGTGAACTTAATTAATTTTTGCAATGCAAAAGGAAAAGTACACATACCTAGTTTTGTCTTCCTCTATGCGAGATTAAGGCGCATACCTAAAAGCAAAAGCCAAACGTCATTCCGACTTAGATGACGAACGATCGCATTCTCAGAAGGAGGAAAAAATTGAGAAAGTAACTGCAATAGGGAATATTCAATTTGTAACTGGTACTTGCTGCTTGCTGGTAACTTGCTGCGAAAACGGCTATTGATGCATTAAATATGCTGCTGCAAGCTTGTTTTCAAAGCTCCTTGTACTGATGGCGCGTAAACCAAGCTATGCTGAAGCGTGATATTTACTGGCTAATGCACTGAAAAAAAGGTACATCATACGCATGAAAAAGTTCATCAATATCAGGAAAAATTCATCAATTTTAGTCCAATGAACTTTTTCATTGATATGATGAAACGGATTTCATCAATATGATGAGCAAAAAAAGGAATTCATCATTCATCAACTTTGTTCATCAATATTATGAAAAATTCATCCATGTTATCAACCGAAATTCCCCTTTAATTTCATCAATATGTATATGATGCATACTTTCTGTGCTATCCATTTTGTTGTTATGTGTTTGTAAGTTTGGTTCACACGAAAAAGAAAATGTGAAATAGAAAAACTGATACCAAATAAAACGTAAACACATAAGCTTCCCTTTTTAATGGGAATGCTTAAACAAAGGGTCCGCCAAATAACTTTTTTATTTTTTGAAAATGCTATAAAAAAAATCTACTGAATATTTTCTCAAATTTCTTTTTTTATTTGAAAGTGCAATCCTTCCGGTTAATAATGGAAAATAATTTCATTCAAATGGCTGCCTCGGCTGGCCATGCAGTAGCCTACACGATCGGTCCAATTTTTAAGCACAATATCGATTGTGTGCAGCTGTATTTCACCAATGGCTTCACGAATATTGTCCTTTAAAGCGTCAATTGTCTCTGGCTTGTCGGCGTAACACTTATCTTTTACGGCACCCCACAAATAATAGTCCAACGGTGTCAAATCGCAGCTCCGAGGTGGCCAAACGACATCAGCTCTGCGGCTGATAATGCGATCTTCAAAAACAGGCCGCAAAACATCGAGTGTAGCTTCGGCTGTGTGGCACGTAGCGCCGTCCTGTTGAAACCAAATGTTGCCAATATCCTCCTCTTCAACTTTTGTGAACAAAAATTCGTTCAACATGGCCCGATAACGATCGCCATTGACTGCAAAGGCTACTCCTTGCTCATGTTCGAAGAAAAAATGGCCCAATTATGCTTCCCGCACACTTTCTGCCACAGCAGCAATTTTATCGGGTGTACGCACTGTTTTTGGCTTTTCACGCTTTGGTTTATCGATGAGGATGCCAGTTTCTTTCACTTTTTTCACAAGATAACGAACATACGGAGCTGACGGTGCTTCTCTTCTTCCAAATTCCGTACGCAATTTTCGCACACATTCTGCAACATTACCATGATTTTCAAAGTAATGTCGCAATATTTCCCAGCGTTGTTCAAGCGTCTACACAACCATATTCGTTCAGCGGAAGGATAAAACTAATTATCTGTCGAATCGGACATGAGCTAAGTGTTACCATTCGCGAAATAAGCACTAGTTGAAAAAAAAAAAGTTAGATGGCGGACCCTTTACGTAAACGAACATAATGTCATGGTAATGACAGGCAATAATATTATGATTTTAATAATTGAATTTCGTCGCATCCGAAAGGAAAATATTCAAACGAAAATCAGTTTTACCACGAAAGTCAATAAGTTGTAGTGGTAAAAACTCGCGCGCTCAGTAAATAGTGAGGATTTATTATATTCAATTTTATTTCGAAGCTAGGTACTTTTATTTTTCAGGGACAATTTCGTTTTTTTGGATAATGGATCCCAATTAGAATCAGAAAACGGCCATTTGCTGCCATATGCATTCTTGACGTATGAGCACAGGGTGCATGTAAATACATTTGTGTTTGAAATGTGTTTTTGGTTTTTTGTTACTTAGTCATAACCAATATTTAATTGATCCATTCTCTTGAATTTTATAATTTTGGTTAAATAATAATACTAAACTGATTTTGAAAATCTATTTACTAAGTATTGAATAATCGAAATTAGACTATAGCTTTTTATATTTCTACCATTTTCACACTACGTAATATTGAATTTTTTCACATTTCATTAACTGTTTTCTATTTTATCTACTGCAGTTTATTAAGCAAAATTAGTCGCTCGTAGTAAAAGCAAATCAAAGTTTATTCAACAGCAAGCAATTTCCAATACAATGTTTAAAATAGAAATTAATACTTTTGGGGGAACATTAATCAAAAGATTAACATATAACTGTATGATGAAATTTCTAAATCACATATTTCGACTCTTATGATATTCATGAATTAAACTATTCACGATTTTTTTCTATGCCACCCTGTGCAGATACTTTACGCTTGATGAGCTTTGTCATATAATTATCCATTAAAAGATGCATGTTGCGTCTGTGAGTATAAACGGTGTACTAACTTCGTGTGTGTACATCACATTGAAGAAAACAATGAAAGAAATTCATCAATATGATGATTCTATTCATGAATATGATGAATATAACGGTGAATTAAAGTTTTTTCATCAATATAACGAATCAGTTCATCTATAAGATGAGCGCTTGCATCAAAATTCTCCTTAAAAAAATTGAAGTCTGTTTTTTGATGAACGCGGTCATCAATATAATGAAAGCCGTCATCAGTAATATAAACGCCGTTCTCAATATGATGAAAATTTAAGACTTGGCAATCGTGCTTGAATATGATGATTCCATTCATCAATAAGACGAATAAGTCATCAACTGGATGAACAACTTACTAAATTCATCAAAATAAGTGTCTTCGTCATATTGATGAAATATTATAATGAAATATGAACTTAGTTTATAATAAAATACTCCAAAATCTTATCAGAATCCTGACAAAAAAATTGATGGATACACTTTCTTCATCAATTGTCAAAAAGTTTTCATGAATTTGTTCATCATATTGGTGAAAAGTATACGTCATTTCAATAAATATCATGTTGATAAACGCCATTTTTTTCAGTGTAGTGACAGTTCCCCCACCATCGTTTTTAGAGTGATTCGTTTAATGGCATTTGCTATAAAAAGAATAATAAATAGTTTGCCCAAGACTATTGCAAAAGAAAAGAATTCGAGTCTAGTTCAACCAAAATTTTCAAATCACAAAGCTCTTCCATAGACTTTCCGCATGAGCGGCACCTTAGTTTGAATCAAAGCACTATAGTAAATAGAACGCTGGTAGTTGATACAAAGTCTGGGGCCGAAATACCGCTTCCGTGAGCGAGCCATGAGTCACTGAACAAATTCAGTCCCGTATTACTCGATCACGGATGCGGTAATTCAACCCCTGGTCGATATTATACCAGCGGTTGCCCTGGGTGACATTTTATTGTGCCAGTTTTGATAATGGTTTCGCTTTTAAGGCGATCGAATTAACTGGTTGCTGATGATGTTACTGCTCTTTTTTCAGCGGGAATGGTCTATCGGCCAATTCCCTCCAAGCTGAGTTTGTTCCCTTAATGCGAAGGAGGCCCCGTACGCTTTGAACCGGGGCTGAACTATCTCTGCAGCTGAATTATCCTTAAGAGTATGCCATCTGGTGCAATGTTCTTTACATGATGCGTCATTATGGGATCATCGGCGAAGCTCAAAATTAACCCGTGGAGTTGAAGAACTTAATTTCGTTGGTGTATTCGGTGACTGAGATTGCGGAGAACATCATTTGCAGTTTTATTTAGAGTCGCATACGCACAAAGCAAGTGGAACACTGTTTCATCATCATTAATTTTTACAGAAGCACTGCTGTGGGTGTTATGGGAACCTAGCCCTCGTTTCCATGAATCTCTTAGTGACCGCGATACGGTCGTGTGAACGTTGCGGATTACAAGTCCTCGGCATTACTCTTGTCACTAGTTTAGAATACTGCAGCCGGCAGACGCTACGCATTTGCAAAACATGCATGTTTGCGCTTTATAGATACCATCAAATGTAATGCTTGGGGTAATAATAATCATAACAAACTTTGCAAGTATCGCCCTCTGTTACCAAACATTTAAAGTGGGCCTTCAATTACATTGAAAAAGTTTCAACAGATTTAGATGGGAAAAGTTCTGCCGGCTTGAGCGCACACCCAAATATACCTCACAATTTAACGCTACTTAACATAACTCTATTCAATTACTGCAGCTGCATCGAGGAGAACCAGCCAATTTACGAATAAATTAAGAATCTACAACAATGTCAGACATACGAAGTTAACTCCCATCGTTACGGTAAACTCTGGCACCATCTTGTGTTGGTATAGAAAATGTTATTTACGGTAAGCAACAGCTTACTATTGTTCGGTCGTATAAGATCTTCGATACATCCATTTAGACTCGTAACAAGTATCTCATTCGACCAGTCACTGGGGAGACAAATAACAATAAGATACTAAACTACAGTTGTTTCCCATTCTTCTTTCTCATACTCCGCCTCCGGGCCTATTTCATTGTGACTAAGACCATCACTAATGGTCCATAGCTGCATTCGATGGCGACCAGAATAGCAAAGAACTGCTGGAATTTCACACTCGGACAAGTGTGCGCGCCTATATGTGTGACCATATATACAGATATATGCATAGGCCGCTGGCTAATAATTTGCATGCAAATCGAATGCCAGCTGAAATTGTAGAAAAAAAAAGCTATTTTAATGGATTTAAATGGTATAACTGGCATGAGTGTGTAGGGTAGTAAACCTTAAAAGGAAATTTGCGAGCACTCCGTGCAAGTGTGCAATTATTCTGAGCGTTGGACCGATATGTCGAGACGGACGGATGGATGGATGGAATCGAAGCGGAGTCGTAATGGCTCAGTGGGGTAGATTCTGCTACCACATTGCGATCACAATTTATTTCCTTATTGGATCGGCTTGAGAAGTATGGTGCGAGAGAGGAAGGAATACCAGCTTGAAACGATTGCATAATAGCGGCAGTCTAACGGAATGTTTGCACATTTTGTATATCGCCAATGTAGGTTACCATTGAGTGTTAGGAGTGTGCGCGTGTTGTTGAAAAGTGCAAGGAAACGAATCAAAAGCTGTCGGTGTGGAATAAAGGAGGAGACTTGGCTTTATAAGGTTTAGCTGACATATATGGAACTTGGGTTTGTCACTTATTTGGGCACTACAAGCTTCAGCGGTCCTAGGAGACGTTTTATAAGTATGTAGTGCGACTTTCACTGCGTTCCGCGACCTAAGCAGCCGACATTCGTTGCAAAATTTTTCACACAAAATAGTATCCTATGATCACTTGATTTTCAGTCAATAAATTTCGTCAAGGTTCCAAGTCACAAATAACCATTCAAACTACATACGATGTTAAAGTATCAAAAGACTCGGGAGATGGGAAAAAGCCTAATAAAGTAACAAAAATCCTATTTTGGTTGTCATCACTGTTTTATTTAAGACGAATACGAAGGATAGACCGTGTGCGCATTAAAATGTTCAAAAATGTCGTTCAAAAAATCACTTTACCCAAGTCTTTGTAAGGTACAGGACGGCTGAACACGCGCTAATTTTATACAAATATATTTGAACAAATATGACTGATATTACAAAAGATCGGTTCGACCAATCGTAGAGTTTTTTTATTTGCTCAGTGTTTCGGTTTTATGTAGAATATAAGAGCGAATCGCCGAACAGATCATCATCATGTCATATTTTGATCATAGAAAAACGGGGTATGTATGGTCTTTCGGGTTGTTCTCAAACATTTATCAACAATAAGGAGAGGCTCATCCAAAAGATATGGAATGAAAGACGAATAGAATTCGTCCTGTCCGTTGCGGCAACGTATTCACTTGAAAAATGAACTGAATATACGACTGCTAATGGAATGCTACCCAACGCCGAATACGAGTCCAGCCCTAGCGAGGTATCCGTTGGAACGGAAAATTATCTGCAGCGCATACTCTGTCGGAACCGCAAATCGCATTCGAGGTATCCGTTTTCGGAAAAAAATAATTGAAATGCGATGACGCATTGGTTTCACATCCTCGTATTGTTTGGTGCTTGAATTTTGCACTGGAAACACAAATTGAGGCAATAAAAACGAGAAAATGCGTTGCTTTATTGTTCACATTTATTAACATTTTACTGCAATTGGAAAATAAATTCCGCGACTGCTTGCTGTCGGAGGGTATCGCAAACAAATTCCGCAACCAATTTCTGTCGGAGGAACCTAGCTGTCAAAAATTCAAAAAAAAAAAAAATATTATTCTTAACATCACTAACTTGTCCCGACAGCTCGAATTTTTCCACCAATTTCTGTATTGCGTTCCGACAAGGTGCTTCACGATGACCAAAAATTGCTTTAGTTTTGCGAACTGTGACTGCAAGATTTTCACCATTTTTGTAGTGAATTTTAATAATTTCAATTCGTTGTTGAAGCGTGTATCGTTCCATTTTTAGTAATGGCGTAGTTTCTACTTGTCAAATGTCAAAGAATAAAAGCTTCAAAAGTGACAGCTACCGAAATAGCGGGTCATTCACAATAACACCTCTTATTGGAAAACCCTTTACTTGAAATGGTATGGACGCAGTGGCTTAAGGTTATTTTTCACTACTCCATCTCTCGCGAATGTCTGACAAACATCCCATTTAACTGCCATGATAGAGCTACCCAATTCAGCATAAAATTGACGGTCCCTTCCATTCGTTCTAAAAGAGAATGCTAGCAAATAAATTCTTCAAATGGAAAATAAATTAACAAATGCAAAAAGCCACTGCTTCTACTTGGGTCATTTTAATAAATAATATCGTTAAGGTGATACAGAAAGAAAGAACAATGGTCAGCACCGACAACGATCGAGCTGATTGTGTCCTCTCCTATCATTCACATTCTCAAACACTTTACCAACCCACACCAAGTCAAAGAGATTTACATTACACCCCATCAGATTCCATCCACTTCGACCTTGAGTTCTACTTACAAAATACAACCTGTTACCCAATGCGAGATCAATCACCGAGCTTATTAATGAAAAAAACTCTGTCGACAGCTATATAATTTTATGTACCATTGAATACAAACCAAGACTTGCAAATGACGCACAATTTGTGGAGGGTGGGGAACATTCAAAACCCCAATCAAATGAAAGCCAATAGAATGATCTATGTCCTACCAGAAGAGAATTATTCTAACCGTTGTGGGAAATGTTTTACTAACCCACAAACAGTCTTGTTTTGTAGAAATTCTGTTTTGCAAAAATTCTGTTTTCCACATTTTCTCTCTTTCGTTATTTGGAAACGCACGTAGCTCTAGCTGCAAAATTACCAACACACAAAAGAAACTGCGAAATTCAATTAAATATTTTTCTCCATCCCGCAGGGGAGCCCTTTTCAAACTGCAAATAAATGAATTGGCCTTTTTAACAGATTTTTCAGTCCATTGTCTGACCGGAAGGCTAATGGTTAAATAAAGGGTTCATAGCGATCAGGTATGCATTCAAGCTGCCTTTCCATAAATTCACAGCGGTCGTCATAAATTGAATTGGCTTGCAGCACGTGCCTGTGTCAGGACTTTAATTGAATTCAGGATGGACGAGTATATGAACGCGTGTGTATAAGGGGATTAGTTTATGGTTCAGGAATAATCTTAGCCAATTAGGAGGGCGTTAATGGGATTTTGAGTATTTAACTTTTTAGTTTAGGTTTTTTTTTTTTTTTGAACTTGGACTGTAAAAATAAACTCGTAGAGTTTAAACTAAAATTCCGTTGTAGGTATATGCTGATTTGGTAAATGGTGGTGATTTGTAGGATACCCTACAGGATATTTGATACCATGACTGCTTAAATTCTGAGATTTCCTGGAACCATCTTAAACCACAGGAATTCCTTTTTAACCTGCTCAATGTCCCCGCACAACTCTTGAAGGCAAACGGGGCAAGAGCTGAGATGAAGAGGGTCAAAAGAAGGGGCATTATAGTACATTTTAATAAGGTCTTCCCACTCAGTTGCCTTTCCATGGTAAAGAGACAGCGTTTCCAAATGTAGCTCTTCATTTAATTTCTGTTGGGATGCGGCATACGAAGTAGACAAAGTGCGTAACCATTTCATATTCACAGTAATAGCTGTGATATGACGTTTTGTCTGATCTGGCGATGCCATGAGTCCCTTCCTGTTAAATAAGTGCATGCGGTTTTGGTCATGCCGCTTCTGTCCCAAAATTATTAAACGCGGCGTTGACAGCCCGCTAAGTTCAGCCAAAGGTGTCAATGGCATCAGCTTATGCAGGTAAGTGCACAGATCTCTGTTAAATGGCGCCCCCTGGTGTTTGTCTTCGATCTTCACACCAATTCTCATGCAGAATGTTGTTGAAGACAAAAGCGCTAAACCTTATAGCGTTAAATCATCAAAGGTTTTATTAAATTGTGTCCAATCTGAACGGGGCGTTCTCTATCAGGGCTCTATATAAGCCGTCTCTATTAATGTTGTGGTATAGGCCCTTGACAAAAATTGTAGTTCCTGGCGTCTCGAAGATCTTTCTCAAGACATCACTACTCCCTGATATTTTCCAGACGTTGCATTATTTATAATAATTTTAAAATTATTATTCTGATTGAAATTCCTATTAAAATTCCTATTGTGATTAAATTGATTGTTAGTATTCCTAAATTGATTATTCTGATTGTTATGTACTTGTCTAAACCTTTGCATTTCTTGTGGAGTTACCTTTCTGTAAGCTGAAGATCCTAATTCCATTGGATCTGGTTTCTGTTGACTAGCTCTATTTGCTTGTTGATAACTATGTTGAGGATTTTGTTGGTATCTTAATGTATTACTGTGTGTTTCATTTCTAACATTACTTCTTTGATTATATTGATTCAGAAATCTACTTCTAGTTTTGTTGCTTTCTAATTCTTGTGCCTGGGCTAATGCATTGGGCAAATCTTCAGGTTTCATACTAAATACTGTATCAGACATTGGCTGATGAAGGCCATTTATAAATGCTATTAATGCATTCTTTCTATATGATTCATTGAATTTCTCGGTGGTTTCACTATAAGTACCATATGTCATTATAACTTTATTTATTAATAATGTCAATTTTTCTGTAACTTCATTATAAAATTCTAATAACGTTTTTTTTCCCTGTGTTAGCATACTTAACTCATGATTTAAAACGTGAATTGGTCTTTTATCCGCGTAGGCGAAGTCCAATCTACTTAAAATGGCTTCAAGGTTTAGTACCGTACCATGACTGGTAAGAACGGAGTTTGCATGACCAGTTATTTTATTTCTCATTATACTTAGTGCAGCAAAATATCGTTTACTACCAGGAGTGTAGAGACTCATACTATTTTGACAAGCTTCTCGCCAACTCACATATCCCTCATTGCTACCTTCGAAAGTTGGTAGACTTTTAATAATATCAAGATTTTCATTATCTAGTATTTGTGGATCTATCGTTTGTTTTTTATAATCTGTTACATTATTTGGAACTGTCAAACTTTCTAATTTTTTTGTTAATTCATCTATTTGATTCTGCTGATGAGCAGTAGCCTGTTCAATAGCTAATTCAATTATTTGTTTGATATTTATTGAAGTCATTTTAACACTTTTAATTTCACTGCTTTAAAATAAATAAATAAATGCTTACGATAATTTTATCCGCTTGTCTTCTTAGGATGCTGTTCTCCAATCTATTGTTGGATACTGGCTTTATAGAGCGAACGGGAATCACTTTGCTGGTTTCTTCCTTTTAGTTCACGGTTGTTACCTTCTTCAGGATACTTTGTTTTTCTCCTATCAATTAACAGGTTTGGCTGATAGCTTCAATTTCACTTTGAACGTTTTTTGTCTTTATTGTATCTACAAGTGTTTATGCAGATTTGACTATTTCATTCACTTTCACTTTTAACGTTAATAATGAGCTATCCCGGTTGAGCCCCCAATTATATTTATTCGTCGGAGAAGTAAAAGGTACAAAAAAAATATATTTTTAAATTTTTATTTCTTCTAACAAATAAATGACAATAGTTTTTGTTTTTGCTAATACAAACGTTAGGTTCGGTTTCTTAGCAACTACTGCGTCGTTCCTTCCGTGTTGTAGGTATTTATACCCATTATCCTAATGGGTCGTTTTCCTTATCTTCAATGTTTATGGTCATGTTGGTTACTTTGTGTAGCTGCTATTTGTGTAGGGTTGATTATGAAATCTGTTGTGAGTCCTATCTTGTTTGTGTAGGGTTGTTGATATTTTATTTGGATGTTTGTGGTTTGTGTTGCTGATAAGTTGTTTCTTATCTTTAGCGTTTATTTCCTTTTGCTGTTTTTAAGTACAGTTGAGTGTTTGTAACTTGCGCGTGTTGTTGAAAAGTGCAAGGAAACGAATCAAAAGCTGTCGGTGTGGAATAAAGGAGGAGACTTGGCTTTATAAGGTTTAGATGACATATATGGAACTTGGGTTTGTGACTTATTTGGGCACTACAAGCTTCAGCGGTCCTAGGAGACGTTTTATTAGTATGTAGTGCGACTTTCACTGCGTTCCGCGACCTAATCAGCCGACATTCGTTGCAAAATTTTTCACACAAAGTAGTATCCTATCCTATCATTTGATTTTCAGTCAATAAATTTCGTCAAGGTTCCTACATACGATGTTAAAGTATCAAAAGACTCGGGAGATGGGCAAAAGCCTAATAAAGTACCAAAAATCCTATTTTGGTTGCCATCACTGTTTTATTTAAGACGAATACGAAGGATAGACCGTGTGCGCATTAAAATGTTCAAAAATGTCGTTCAAAAAATCACTTTACCCAAGTCTTTGTAAGGTACAGGACGGCTGAACACGCGCTAATTTTTTTTTAGTTTTTTTATTTGCCCAGTGTTTCGGTTTTATGTAGAATATAAGAGCGAATCGCCGAACAGATCATCATCATGTCATATTTTGATCATAGAAAAACGGGGTATGTATGGTCTTTCGGATTGTTCTCAAACATTTATCAACAATAAGGAGAGGATCACCCAAAAGATATAACATGAAGGACGAATAGAACTCGTCCTGTCCGTTGCGGCAACGTATTCACTTGAAAAATGGACTGAATATACGACTGCTAATGGAATGCTACCCAACGCCGAATACGAGCCCAGCCCTAGCGAGGTATCCGTTGGACCGGAAAATTATCTGCAGCGCATACTCTGTCGGAACCGCAAATCGCATTCGAGGTATCCGTTTTCAGGAAAAAATAATTGAAATGCGATGACGCATTGGTTTCACATCCTCGTATTGTTTGGTGCTTGATTTTGCACTGGAAACACAAATTGAGGCAATAAAAACGAGAAAATGCGTTGCTTTATTGTTCACATTTATTAACATTTTACTGCAATTGGAAAATAAATTCCGCGACTGCTTGCTGTCGGAGGGTATCGCAAACAAATTCCGCAACCAATTTCTGTCGGAGGAACCTAGCTGTCAAAAATTCAAAAAAAAAAAAAATATTATTCTTAACATCACTAACTTGTCCCGACAGCTCGAATTTTTCCACCAATTTCTGTATTGCGTTCCGACAAGGTGCTTCACGATGACCAAAAATTGCTTTAGTTTTGCGAACTGTGACTGCAAGATTTTCACCATTTTTGTAGTGAATTTTAATAATTTCAATTCGTTGTTGAAGCGTGTATCGTTCCATTTTTAGTAATGGCGTAGTTTCTACTTGTCAAATGTCAAAGAATAAAAGCTTCAAAAGTGACAGCTACCGAAATAGCGGGTCATTCACAATAACACCTCTTATTGGAAAACCCTTTACTTGAAATGGTATGGACGCAGTGGCTTAAGGTTATTTTTCACTACTCCATCTCTCGCGAATGTCTGACAAACATCCCATTTAACTGCCATGATAGAGCTACCCAATTCAGCATAAAATTGACGGTCCCTTCCATTCGTTCTAAAAGAGAATGCTAGCAAATAAATTCTTCAAATGGAAAATAAATTAACAAATGCAAAAAGCCACTGCTTCTACTTGGGTCATTTTAATAAATAATATCGTTAAGGTGATACAGAAAGAAAGAACAATGGTCAGCACCGACAACGATCGAGCTGATTGTGTCCTCTCCTATCATTCACATTCTCAAACACTTTACCAACCCACACCAAGTCAAAGAGATTTACATTACACCCCATCAGATTCCATCCACTTCGACCTTGAGTTCTACTTACAAAATACAACCTGTTACCCAATGCGAGATCAATCACCGAGCTTATTAATGAAAAAAACTCTGTCGACAGCTATATAATTTTATGTACCATTGAATACAAACCAAGACTTGCAAATGACGCACAATTTGTGGAGGGTGGGGAACATTCAAAACCCCAATCAAATGAAAGCCAATAGAATGATCTATGTCCTACCAGAAGAGAATTATTCTAACCGTTGTGGGAAATGTTTTACTAACCCACAAACAGTCTTGTTTTGTAGAAATTCTGTTTTGCAAAAATTCTGTTTTCCACATTTTCTCTCTTTCGTTATTTGGAAACGCACGTAGCTCTAGCTGCAAAATTACCAACACACAAAAGAAACTGCGAAATTCAATTAAATATTTTTCTCCATCCCGCAGGGGAGCCCTTTTCAAACTGCAAATAAATGAATTGGCCTTTTTAACAGATTTTTCAGTCCATTGTCTGACCGGAAGGCTAATGGTTAAATAAAGGGTTCATAGCGATCAGGTATGCATTCAAGCTGCCTTTCCATAAATTCACAGCGGTCGTCATAAATTGAATTGGCTTGCAGCACGTGCCTGTGTCAGGACTTTAATTGAATTCAGGATGGACGAGTATATGAACGCGTGTGTATAAGGGGATTAGTTTATGGTTCAGGAATAATCTTAGCCAATTAGGAGGGCGTTAATGGGATTTTGAGTATTTAACTTTTTAGTTTAGGTTTTTTTTTTTTTTTGAACTTGGACTGTAAAAATAAACTCGTAGAGTTTAAACTAAAATTCCGTTGTAGGTATATGCTGATTTGGTAAATGGTGGTGATTTGTAGGATACCCTACAGGATATTTGATACCATGACTGCTTAAATTCTGAGATTTCCTGGAACCATCTTAAACCACAGGAATTCCTTTTTAACCTGCTCAATGTCCCCGCACAACTCTTGAAGGCAAACGGGGCAAGAGCTGAGATGAAGAGGGTCAAAAGAAGGGGCATTATAGTACATTTTAATAAGGTCTTCCCACTCAGTTGCCTTTCCATGGTAAAGAGACAGCGTTTCCAAATGTAGCTCTTCATTTAATTTCTGTTGGGATGCGGCATACGAAGTAGACAAAGTGCGTAACCATTTCATATTCACAGTAATAGCTGTGATATGACGTTTTGTCTGATCTGGCGATGCCATGAGTCCCTTCCTGTTAAATAAGTGCATGCGGTTTTGGTCATGCCGCTTCTGTCCCAAAATTATTAAACGCGGCGTTGACAGCCCGCTAAGTTCAGCCAAAGGTGTCAATGGCATCAGCTTATGCAGGTAAGTGCACAGATCTCTGTTAAATGGCGCCCCCTGGTGTTTGTCTTCGATCTTCACACCAATTCTCATGCAGAATGTTGTTGAAGACAAAAGCGCTAAACCTTATAGCGTTAAATCATCAAAGGTTTTATTAAATTGTGTCCAATCTGAACGGGGCGTTCTCTATCAGGGCTCTATATAAGCCGTCTCTATTAATGTTGTGGTATAGGCCCTTGACAAAAATTGTAGTTCCTGGCGTCTCGAAGATCTTTCTCAAGACATCACTACTCCCTGATATTTTCCAGACGTTGCATTAGCGATGAGAGCTGCCGTAAAAACAAAAACCTAACGTGTGATATATGGTTTTACGGGGGTTGAACTTGGCACCCCTAACCTTATTGACAAGCATTCAAACCACTGGGGCACCGTTTTCTTTGTATGCGACCTTAAAATCAATAAAATGTACTGAGTATTTGCTTGCACTTTCAGGTTTTTCGAAAAATTGTTTGCCGTAAACCTACCGGACCTAAGACAGCAATTGTATATGAGGCAATCACACAGTATAGCCGACAGGATCATATATAGAGATTCCCTGCAGCATAAGTCTGTCCGAACATAACTTGTAAACAGGTTGGTTGGTGTATGTTCAACAGAGTGAGTGGCTCCTTAGGCCTGTAATTTTTGGCTACGCATGTATCAAGCGATTCCTAAAATACCCTACGATCTTCACCAAGTCATCTTCCACTACCTTTAAAAGCTCGATCGGTTTGTCGAATGGTGCAGAAGCCTTCGTAGACTTAAGCTTAGATAACCTCAGCACTTTCAAGTGTGTGTGATATCAATTAACTCTAAAAGGGCCATCAGCACACCGTTAGTATATTTTCTTAAATGCCTTGTTCATCAAACTCCCCGAATACACAGAATTTTGTTGACTTTCCTTAAATGTTAAGACTAAGTCTCCAGTTGGCCTTAGCTGACCCTGACCTGGCCATATGTAATTTTAACGTACTCGTTTGTCAATCCCCTCTAAGCAACAAAGCCTCCATAAACTTTTTGAATTGTTCTTGGAAAATGTTTGTTTCAATTATTTGTTCCATATACAATTGAAATAATTGGCCAAAATTCGAAAATCATGTCCTTTCCTTCCGGATTAGACAATGGAAATACATCCATAAAATATTCCTTATCTTGCGCCGGAGTAGGAAGGAGTATGGAGACAAAATCTCTAAAGTATGTTTTCAACGAGATCATCATGATGAAATAATATGTCGCGTTGTAAAACGTACATATGTTTGTTGATTCTGCTCTGCCTACACGTCTCCTGTAAATTGTTGTAGACACAGCTACGTACGAATTCCAACTTTCAGTCATTTATTCAGATATTCTCCTTGAGGGTAATTTGCAGTTTAAATTATTCCATCCAGGAAGTCATTTCCTGGGAAATAGGTTTTCTCCCTGTGTCGTGAAGACAGAGCCAAAGCTACTGATGCATACAATTATTTCACTTACTTTGTAACCACATTTCATTATAACAGTGGTTCTCTTTGTAAATAGCCTGACTTTAGCAGAAGAAAGAAAAAAAGACCCACCCCTTACTGATGGGACACTAATAACTTATGTCTGCGTCCTGGTTTATAGGGACACACATCAGTGGATGGAGGAATTTGAATGATGAGGCGGAGACTGAGAATCGAGTTCGATGTCCATGAAAAGGTCCATGGAACTGTTTGGCTATGTAATTGGTGTGCTTATGGTAAATAATCGGCGAAGATAGCCTGCCTTTTTGCGTTGTAAAATGGTTTACGATACAAAGGCACGTAACATTAATTTATTGTGGTGCTTCAGTAAATTTAAAGCGGTAATTCTTTGCTGATAGCAGCAAGACTGAAATTAATTGAATCGATTTAAGGCGATAGGGAATAAACAACAAAACCCGGACAAGTGGCAGTGGACTTCTTTCATTCTGTTGTTCTTTTATTCCCACTGAATTCGGAAGAAACGATCTATTCGGCACAGTGCTTTCTAATTTACAGTGGTGCCTAAGGAACTGTCCTTAACATTCGAAATAAATCAAGCTTCTTACGTCACACCCACGCCACGTCATTTCCGGTCACAGTGCCCTTTGTAACTAGCGGGCTAAATGAAAAAAATAAAAAAAAAAAAATAGAAAAACAAATAATAACCAACTGTACTAATTTCAATTGTTTTAAGCTGCATGTTTAATATTGTTGGAAAAAGATCAGTGGTTGTTATTTTAGGCCTATTACTATGTCTCATTGACGATTTCGCAGTTTCTTATTTAAAAGGGTTACTTTTTGGGTACAATTAAAAAGTGACACTAAAGTGTTTTAAGTGAACATTTCCTATTGCGAAAACCGAACCTATCAGCGCAGCACCCCGAGCTGCTTGCAGGTAGAGATAGACGTTAGATCTGAACTTAAGTTGATGTAGTTCCTGGTCCTCTGTAAATATACATACGTTGTCTACTGAGAGAATTTTTAAATTTGCTTGTCCTCTTGACAAAGTGTTGGATCGAAGCGGTAACGCAGTCCTTTCGTTACTATCTATTGCGTTCATAAACTATAGTTAGGCAAGGGCGTGTAGCCAGTTAATATGCAGCATCGTACTTATTATTAGTTTTTGTTTTTGTTGTATTTTTTAAGTTTCACACACGGAAATTCCTCTTTCATTTGGTACAGATTATTTGAAAATCGTTTTTTGAATAACGTCTTGATTGGTACGATTGTTGCTCACATAATAATTTCAAAAAATCAATTGCGTCCCGATAACGACACGTCTCCATTGTGTCGATATACTGCATGGAGTGAAAGGCATCAATTGACTTTTAACAATGATAGTATTATAGAAAAATAAATTCGTCCTAGTCGGGCGGCCAATTGTATGGGATCTGTGAGAGCGGCAGTCACAACTCTCAATCTATTATAGAGTTCCGCTAACTTGAATAGCGCCCCACCATTGTGCATAATGAAACTGAAAATAGTTCGAATCTCTGAATATGCAACGGTTGAATATGTTTAAAGTTTCCCTCTGTGAGCAAGTTAATGCATTGGAAATATATCGTTACTTAGTTTTTGTTATGTTGTTTCAAATTACTGCATAAAATCGTAGCTTTATTTTGGTTCACTTGAATAGCACCTTTAATTTCAAGGGTCCTGACGGTTTTAACTATTACTTTCATGATTTGCGGACGGAGAACATCAATTATCGGTAACACAGCCGAGTAGGCGGTGCTATGGTTTGGGGAGCTATAACTTACTACGGCACTTTAGAGTTGCAGTTCCTTACTCCTCTCGTATGAATGCACAGTGCTACATTGGCGTACTCGAGAAGGTTTTTTTACTAGATTGTTTGGTGACTTACCGTGGAAATCGCTTGGGGATAGCTTGCTCGGAAAGTGTACGAGTCAGGGAAGCAGAAATCTAATGAGGAGAAACTTATTGCAGCAATTAAATGTTGCTGGGTATCCATCTCGGTGGACTACATTAAAAATTTATTTGATTCCCTACCTCACAGGATGTATGAGGCTATTTATAACCCAGGCGGAAGCACCCTTTACTATTTTTTTTGTTTATAACTCAATAAAAGTAAAGTAAAAGAGTGGGCGTCCATCAGCTATGAACTCCGAGCTCATGTAAACATGCTTACATGTATTAGTGCAAAGAGATTCGAATAGCCGAGCACATCCTCGCCCATCAAGATCACAATTGTGACTACAGAGACTGCAAAGTGAGAACTCGGTAAACGTTCACTACATAAAAATAATAACAAATTCGCTGCACAAAAAATCAAAACAAATCAAAACAAAAAACAACAAAAAGAACAAGCTGGCTGCTTAGGGCGATAGGCTAGCTGTATTGTGCTGCAAACTCTGTCTGAATAGACTGAAACCGATAGTGTGTGTGATATCCAGTTTTCTACGAATTACGCACAAATCCAATCGCAAATTTTCAAGTGCGAGTGCAAATCAAAATATGTAATAATTTGTATCCAAAAACCATTATTTCATTCATTGGCTTAGTATTTTGGTTCATTATACAAAATCGGTTTGAGTTTGTTTATTGCTACTGCTTTGTTTGCTGGTCTGGGATGGGTTTCTTATACAGTTAAACTTAGAATCTATGCGAAACGCCTTCCGAACCTAGCCTAGCATGATACACTATTCATGGATGTATTTATTATTGTCCTTTCACAAAATCTCCTTACCGCTTTTCTTAAAAATTCGAAACTGGGTTTATACTTCTACAAACAAACAAATACATCTACAACAAAAAAATCATCACCCATTTCCCACCCACTCTCATATCAATGTTTATCCGATTATCAAAGTTTATCTCATTATTGCTCCCTTGACTTCATCAAACAGCAAGAATACTAGTATGTATATCTATCAGAAACCCAAGCAAATGAAAATAAACAAATTTTTGTCATTTCCTGTTCAAATAGCTCCAGCCTTCCAGCGAGCGGAAATCTGCAAACTATAGATTCTCAACAGAGCGTAGATATGTTTAGAGAAAAATCGAATAACGCCATGTCGGATATTTCGTGAACTGCATTGCATATGTGTGCGTGAGCTGTGAAACAAAATTAAGAATTAAGTAAAATAGTAAACTTTTCAAAATTCGAATCTTACCAACTAAATATCTGATTTTTAATCATGGTTAGGATATACAAATAGGCAAGGCCCATTCGCTTTTTGACAGAGAAAAAAAATAGTTGCTTGTTCCTCCACAAAGATTGTTTACTTTAAGTTTACTTGAAGCCATATAACCGCCGTTTTAAGATGGCTTCAATAGCTACGTATAGAGTAGGGTGTTTTTGGTACTTTATGCAATATCAAAGTCAAAAAATAAAATTGTGCTTCAAAAGCTACCTGCGTCTATTTACTGGCTATTGAAAGCCGTTTACACATATCGATTATATCTTAAGCCCTGCAAGCCCCATCGGGGCGCAGAAACGTCTACGCTCAGCCCCAGCCTTAACTAATACATTAATTCCCAATTATTATTCATTCCATTGAATATTTGTATTCATCTCAATTTGACACATTTATTTATAGTGAAAGTAAAAACATTCAACACTTGGCCATTAATTTGAATATGCATTTTGCATTGACCAAAATTCCACCCTAGCAAAGCAGAAAACTCATAAAAATATTTTTTCACGAGTTGGAAAAATAAATAAATAAAATAACAACGTTCCGATCGTTATTATTAATTGGAAAAGTATAGTGTAATTGTGAAAGCCATCTGTTGTAGTCAGCCGCCACTGACATTTGTTCTCTCGAAAATGTGCATTCTCCGGTGCATGAAGTTATTCACATACCCTTAAAACCGTTTTGACATCGTACACGACCCGAATTTTGCAGTATAGGATCCACCCACGCCCTGAGGAGCTTTTTTAACTGGTGACAAGTAAAAATATACTCCAAACCTTTGTAATGTTGCAACAATTCCGAAGCAGCAGCAGGAGGACATTACGGAAATTAGTTTTCACATCGAGAGCAAATTCCATGGGCAAGGTTTATGTGTTGTGTTGGGGGCTTCCTATTTGGGTACTGTGAATGTAATTTTTCTCAGCTTTGTATATCTTACCTGGGAAGTAAGGATAGAAAGTTGTTATTGGACGTGTAAAAGGCGACAACCATTCCATTCAGTATACTGTGCGTTCCGGTGAAGCTTTACCACAAGATGCAGATGTGTGTTGATTGTCTTCACCAAGAGCAGACGCCAACGTCCACGATGATGTGTTGCACTTTACTTTTAGTGTTCGGAATGTGAAACCGTGCACCGTGCCTTGGGTCTTGGGTTTTGTATGCTGTTCCTTGAAGCCGAGAAGGCATTGTAGGTGTGTTGTGTTTGTTCACACATTAGAGTAGCGCATTACTTTTACGTTTTAGAGGTTTGTGCGATGCCTCTGAGATAGACAGACGTTTTCAAGGATCGATGCACACGGCATGGTGGTGCGCTTTTTGTTGACACACCTGTCATCCGATACGTCAGTTGTAAACATCGGAAGAGTGCGCAAAGTTTTAAGGAAATGAAAGGAAATTGGTTGAATAAAAGTTGATACTTTATGTTCAGAGGAGATAAACCGAAGTCGCATGTTTATCGTAAATGAATGGTTGACATCAGCATATCGCACTTCTTACTCTGGGTAAAGGGCCAGAAGAACTTCCATTTGTAAAATGATGTAAACGTGGCAACCAAGCCAATTATAAGTCTTTGGAATGGAATGGGTATGAAGAAGAGAAAGGATTGAAGATGGGATGGGAAATGGGGCATTCAACTGGCTCTAGTCGTAGGAAAAGGTGTTCGGCAAATTAATTAATTGAAAAATGCTAAATTATCGAGAAGTTTTATTTAACACATTTCGGCAAATTGTTTTTTATTTTTTTCATCTGTCTCTTTCTAGAGATACTCATAGTTCGTGCCAAAAGTTGTTACCGCACTCCATTCTGGCACCGAGCTTTGTCCATTAAGTACCCCTGCGAAACAACGGGTTATTATATTTAATTGTAGGGGTGGTGTTGATGTCGAGTGTAGATAGGATTTTAGGCATATTTCAAGGATTTGACTGAACTTCCGTTTTCCCATCGGCGTATCCGATCATGGCCTCGATAGTTGTATCGCTCTATTGTACATAATTTCCCACAGGGCTGAACCTAGAACTGATTCCTGTGGGACTCCAGCTCGTTCGTATCCGTCTATTCCTTACTTCCGATCCTAGAAAATTGTGAGAACAGTTTTCAATTACTTACAGTAGGTAAGCTGTTACTCATTTTACACAATTCTCTCTTAGTGATGAGTTAACTGGCCACATACAAGGCAAATTGGGCGCCCGATGGTAGCATCAGAGTCAAACTGCTTTTTCAGAGCAATAATTATCAGACTGGATCGCTTTTCGGCTCCACTGTCCGCTCAATACTTTTGTTTTTCCCGCTGCAAGTCTTTTACAGTATGCGTATATTGGATACGGTTAAAAAGTATGACCATTGTACGATGATGAAACGACTTCATTGGTACTCAGTAGAAACTAGTAGCAGAACTCTACTCAGGGGCTCCTTGCCAGCACTTCGCTTCGATGGGTCTTCAAGTGATGGGCGAGGACATATCCGAAATTTTGGAAGCCTGCTTACGGCAGTTGAAATACGTTTACATGTTTGCTGGCATTCGAACTTCAAAGCATCTCGTCGGTCGGTACCTCAACCACTAAGCCCTCACGATAAATAGGGAAACGTCCACGAAAAAAAAACCTCATACGATCATATGACATAGTTCAATTAACTCAACCGTTCAGCGACTTTTTAGGTTAATAGTATGGGCAGAAAATTCGAAACCCACATTTTTTTTAAACATTTTCAGTTGAAAATCGCTTTCACACGTAACTCTACAAAGCAAATTGTACAGTGCATCGATGACCTACAGCTTTCAAGTCACAGCTCAATCAAGCCGTCTTATTATTGACATCAATTATATTTCGTTGACACGCTGAACTGTAATCTTCCGGAAAAAAAGAGAACATCGACACTAAACAAAATTGCTTTTCACTGTTAAGACCTTTTTTCCTCTTTGCCGGTCACGCATTAAATCCGCCAACTATACACACAGTTGAAACAAACAAGTTTGTCGCGGTGTGGACGCGTTACAAACATCAACTGACACAATTATCAACGTTAGCTGAAGTCGTTATGATTTTTACTTTCATTTCTAGCGAACACTTCCGGTTTTACACTAGTGTGCAAAGAAGTCCACTCTAGCAAAAAAATATTAACTCGTCATGTAGAGAACGACTTGGTTTTCTTGGAAACAGGAAAAACTGCGTTTGCCGCCCGTTTAATAGGTTTCCTCTTTGATCCTCTGTCCATGCACCTAGCCAGTCAGGCAGCGGTTTATATCATGCTGCGCGAATTACAGTTGTAACAGCATAAAGTTATGAGGTAATAATTTGCGGTTGTTCATGGTGCGACTGAGCGACTGGCTGACTAGATGACTGGTATGTTTGCGTAGCGCTCACTTTACGAGTAGATACAAGTCTTTTCTTCGCCATTCCCCTCACTCGGGAAACTCATCGAGACTTGCACTTGTCTGAAATATACAGTCCTCTGTGTGAGGGATACATGATACAAGATGCACCTATATTGCGGGCACCTCAGCACTTTGTTGCACTATTTATCTTATTGTTGGCTATGATGAACGTTTTTGTTTTGACTCCATGCGAGTGAGATGGTCTTCGTACAGCAATTTGAACGGAAAGACACAACAAAAGTGCAGTAATTGCATAGAGCAGGGTTTGGATGAAGAAACTCCTAGATTGAGGATGGCTGCTGTCGACATGCACAGATGACGGCTTGACCAGGTATAGTTATAATTACAATTAGTTGCGATAAGATTGATGCCATTGAGAGAGAACGCGGAATACAATGTCGAACCAGTCGTCTTTTGAAAATGAAAGCGGATGCGTATGCGTAGCTGGTCATGGGGAAGTGGAGTTGTTAGTGGCGCCATATCTTTCCTATTATGAGGTAATGGAGGTATGTTTTGACTTTTTTTTTACGGTTATGACGTTCTTCGACAAAAATTCAGTTTTGAATATCGTCGAATATCGTATTTGTATGGCTTCTGAGGTGATTAATGTTGGTTTGGTAGTGGTCAAGACACCAAGTATTCGGTCTACTAACTTGAAGTAAATTTCGAATATCTGAAATATAGGATTTAAGTCAGACATAAGTTTCAATACGTCTTTACCTTAAATCTTAGAAAAAAAAAAAAAAAAAAACAGATGTAATAGTAACAGGCACCTTAAAAAATTTCCGTCAAACACCAAAAAAAAAATGCATGCAATGTATTATTAATAATTAGGATTATTCCTAAAAAAAAGTAAAGCTAGAAGTGTATACATGCCCCTAATTTACATTAACATGACGCACATACTTAATATTTATATTTCGTTTAGGGTTTAAATTGATGCGTTATCGTATTCCTTACTGGTTTACTGCCACCTTAGCAGTCCAGCAAATGTCGCACAATTTTATAATTACTATAAAAAAAATTGTTTGGAAAAGTTTTCAAGAAAAGCTCATACAAATCGAAATATACACCCAAAAGGTTTGAGCAGTTCTTCATAAGCTAACGAGAAGCAAAGCAAAAGTCAGAAAAAATCCGATGATCACACATTTTTTATAACATTTGAGTATCTAATGCAAAGGATAAATAATAATGACCTGTACAATTTAGCAATTAATGATAAGCAATAAACACAATTGCCAGAGACCAATTGCACCAAACATCCCAATACGGGAGAGATCTCAGAGTCGATGAAAATCAACTTTTCAAAAATTTAAATGGGCATTCTCATTATTATACTGATCAAGTTCTTTAATTTCCTTGTTAAAATAAAAATACGTATCGGCAAACAAGTTGTTATGACTGTTTTACTTTTTGCCTGACAAACATCGCAGACTCTTAAATATTCGCTTCGTTTCCATTTCTAACAAACATTGGTCTTTCACATGGCTCTGCCGTTTTTCCCATGTTTTTTTTTTAATTGTCGCTCGTAGTTCGATTCCCTAGTCTTATATTTGCTAATAAATCTTGAATAGGGTGGTCAGTAGGCGTAGTGGGTTAAATATTCTCACTGGGTATCAATGTAGCTCCCTTTTGAATACTGACTTTCACTTGTTTGTATTTTTCAGACATTTTTCTTTTACAAAAAACTTTATCCAAATCACTCACTCAATTGCGTAGGACGCGCAAACTAACTCTAAATTATTAACCAAGCGACTAAATAATATATTTGGGTTCAAAAATAATACCGATATATTTATCCAAATACAAATGTATTGAAGTTTATGGCTTTAATAAGTTCGTATTAAATGTAATCAAAGTAGATCTTATAATTCTGGTCAACTATGACTTAATTGTAATAAATTCTTGATTGAAATATTATTTTAATTTAGGCCGGATTAGATAGTAAAACAAAAATACTGGATTTTAATCTTACGAGATTAAAATTCAGAAAATTCGTATTAAAATGAGCATTTTAATGAACAAATTATTAAATTTGAACATAAATATATTACAGAAAAAGTTTAATAAATTCGAAATATTGAAAACTAATTTTTCTTGTATTGCATAGACCTGTAATATTGCGGATGTATTAAAAAACCCCCATTTTTAACCGTGCATATATATTTCAACAGTTCTTTCATTTCTTGTTTCTACACAACCATCTTCTCTAAAGTTAATCGAGAATCGGGTTCCGTTTCCTAAATTTCTTGTTTCACCGCAACAGTCTGTGCATTGTTTCTTCATTTATCCACCACATCTTGCCCTACTTGACTTTAAATGCACGTCCCCAAAGGAAAAGCGGACTTAGTCCACCTTAAGCTTACAGCAACAATAAATCTTAATTCTTTTGCTTGCAACTAACTCTACTTTAGTGGTGCTTATTGCGGTTAAAGTTTATTTCCGAGATGTGGCCGTCATAAATCCTTATTTAAAGTGCCTTCTTTATAAACAAGAAGAAAAAAATTAAATGAAACTGCATATTGCACTTCCTTAAGGAACTTGGAACTAAACTTTATAAGCTCGTGCCCACCACCATCACCCACACAAATTTTCTAAGGAAGTGATGAAGTCTATAAAATGTTCCACTTCCTATTGAAGCCAAGCAATTGCGGTTTTTTAATTGTCAAACCATCAGGCATATGTAGGTACAGATGCGTATCTCTGGCTCTCCTTCATTAATGGCTGGAAATAAACTTCATTCAAAGTTGAAAGGATTCCGCTCGATTTAAATTGAAAGGAAATTTCCCTTCTTTTATTTGCAAAATGAAACTTTCGAAACTATTTTCACATCCATGGGCGAGCAAAGTCCCGGTTTGATGAAGACAGATCTATGCATCCGGAAATTATCCTCCCCCCCCCAAGTCGATCAATTACAAAATAAAATTTCTTATCGACATTTTGTGTTTTCTATTTTTAGCGAAAAAACAAAATGGTGCTGCATTACGAACAAACAGCTTGGGTTCGGGTACACGTACACCGCCTCTGGAGAGGAAGAGCAAGTTGAGCGCATTGGGCCGCTTCTTCAAGCCATGGAAGTGGCGACGAAAAAAGAAAAGCGAAAAATTCGAAGCTGCCTCAAAATGTAAGTGCACGGACAAAGTGAGAATGTATCTACGATGTCTGCACAATTTAAGGGTTATTATGATGACGTTATTTAAATTTTGGCGGTTTATTTGCAGCGCTGGAGAGAAAAATATCAGTACGTGCCAATCGGGAGGAACTTGTCCAAAAAGGTATCCTGCTACCGGAGAGTCCATTGGGGAATATACCCGAACCAGGTGAGTTGAATGCAGATAGTCGTTCGGAGTGTGTGGTAAATGTGCTAGAGTGCAGCTGTGGTTTCGATAAAATAAACAACTCAAAGGTAGAGGGAATTTCATAAATTTTCTGCAGATCTGTGGTGATGTGGCAACAATTCGGCCTTACTAATAGTTAAAAACTAATAACGACGATAAGTTGGCTGCCATCTTTAGTATAAATGTATACAGCATTAGTGAAACGGTACCAATAAACAATTAGACCTCCACATTTCCAGTGCGACAACTTTGACTAAAAAAGGTACACGAACTTTCTATATAACAGTTGAGGTTCTGCTCTGAACGAAAAAAGAAAAACGCCTATGTGAATTCTATTATGAACACAAAAAGCAATAGTTGGCATAAGTTATCCCAACAAACACTGGACTAACGCACTGGTGTACTTTGTACCCAATAGTACACGGAGTAGCTAAACGGCATATGCATTGCACCGGCTGTTCCTGGGAAAAAAGATGATACGATCTGTCAACGTATTGTTGTAGCGAATGCATCGTTACAGTAAAATTTTATCTTTCAAAAATTGTATAGCTTATATTAGGTACTTAATTCGGAAACCAAGAAGCCGAAGAAATTTAAAATTCTGTAGAAAAATATAAAGCCCTGGACATATTTCTACACGAAAGCTGTCGTGTTTTCTCCTCTATGAATGCGCAAATACTACCTGTTATTGCTCCAGACGTTCCTTTATTTGTTATTTTGACAATTATTTTATCTACATTGTCCGCATTTTCCGCGAGGTCAAGCTTTTCACACCAACCATTGTTTCGTTAGAGAATCTCATTCTTGGCGAACAAACTCCTTTTCAATGTGTTGCACTGAAATTGTAGAAAAGAATATGTATTCAGGTACAGGGTGGCTGATGAACATTGCTTCATCAAGAATTCATTTTTCTTTTATTCATGTTAAAGCTCATTAAATTTTATTAAATGCAGCTTAATTAGTTTAAAAAATAATGAAATTTAAATGCCCAACCCGCTCGTTGATGCGTGTGCGGCATCTTACCAAAAAGTTGTTCATTGCTGCTTGGAGAGTTGGGACAGGAATAGCCGCAGTTGTTTCTCGAATGGATTGCTCCACAAGAAAAAGTCAGGTGCAGTAAGGTCAGGCGACCTGGGGGGCCAACGGAATGTGGATTTTCTGGATATCAGCTTATTGGGAAATTTTCGTCGCAATTCTGTCATAACAGGCCGGGCTATGGGAGGAATTGCACCATCTTGCTGAAACCACACAGAGTTGAAAGAAAATCTCATTCGGCGTAATTCTGGATAGAAAAACGGTGTGACCGTTTTCTTCGAAGAAGTAGGTCCCGACAATGCAGCTTGATGAAACTGCACACCACACTGTGACACGAAGTGGATGCAATTCCGTCTCATGGAGTATCTGTGGGTTGGAAGCACTCCATATTCGAAAATTAGGAATACAGTTGCTAACTTTTAGGGGCAGGTAAATTGCATTCCTTCAAAAATAGGTTCCCTAATCTAAGATGATTATATTTGAACACGTTACTGTGGTAATAATGGCGGGGACAAATTGGATGTCACCAAAATGCGTTTAATTAACTCATACGTATTTTGTATAGGAAATTATTAACTAAATCTTACCATTCTCAATAGCGATATATACACGTTTTATTTGCACATCTATGCCACAGTACCTTTCGAATGATATAAGTTTCATTCTACTCATAAGTCATAAGAGACAATACTGAGACCCCCAACCCCAACTCGCAATTCTCTTGCCGCTGGCCCCCTAAGTTGTTTTTTTTTTTTTTTTCAAACTCGCCATTTTGTTTTCCTATCGGTGTTTGTCAATTTAGAACCCGTGTGACACACAAAATAAAAAAATTCCGCCAAACGTGGGGGAATGTGGAGTGTTCGGGAATACCACATTTTAACATTACTGAATGCTAATGGTTAGTTCTTATATATTGTTAAAAGGCAAATAATATCGTTTGTTTGGTTAATAAAACAATCTAAATTAGATGTTTTATATACTAGCAAAATATTAGGGTAAACATGGTTGTGTATCTCCGATTTAGAATATCATTAACTTCGATTAAATTTTTATTAATTAACTGAAGAAAAATTGTTCAAAATGTTTATCCCTGAACCCATCTACATTGTTGATTATTCATAAATATTTTAAGCAAAAGTGCACTTCCTAAAAAAAAAATACTATACACAACTAACGAATAATTTAACGTATAAAATTCTATGAACGCTGCCAGCAGTTTTGCTCCCAACTGAAGTGGTTAATTTTTTTGAGAGTTTGTTGGTGAACCGGAATTTTTTAAGTTTCGCGACATTAGTCAATACAAATTTATATGTATCAATACTAGCGCACAAAATCGTGACCACTCCGTAAAAATATAGCTTGTAGGCTAGGTACGGGAAATCGGCCGAAGTTGGGAGTCTCAGTCTCTGCTACTCATTTCATGTGCGTTCGGTTTCTCAACCATTATTAGTAAATAAATATTGTTACTATGGTTGCGTCGGGTTCCATTCCTATCGGGACCTCACACGTTGCCAGTTTGGGGGTTTTCCCCCCAGGATTTAGGGTTTTTTTTTGGTTGACGGAGGGAAATCTGGGGGAAGAAATTGTTTGGGGGGAAATCTCTGGTTTTTATTCGTATTTCGTTATAATATCCGATTTTGATAACCTTAAAATATGCATCCGCATTTTGCGAACATAAAAAACGCTAAGTAACTTAAACTTAAGAATGAGTTGTCATAGACATTCGTTGTTCTTTTCTGTCCACTACCAAATGACTCAAATTTTAGATAAAGGATGCAATAAATGTGTGTGTTACTTTAAAAAAATCAATCGGGTCTCTTAAACTATATTTGCGTCTGAAAATTATAATATCTTTGGACTATTTTCGTTTACAAAACAAGTCTTTCAAAAAAAAGCTTATGCCAGTTTAACAAGGAAACAGTTGCATTTTTTGCAATAGTTTCTTAAAAATCCACCTCATCAGTAAATTTTATTAACTAACATTTTATGAAAGTTGCGTTGGGGTTGGGTTAATTCCTACAAATGGTTTCAAAAAGCTAAATATGCGTTGACATTTTCACCAAGTGTTTTTATTTGGGACACACTTTTGCATTCGAAGGGCCAAACATGTTCGCGTTTCAAATTTGAAGAAAAAAAAAAATCAAATCCGGGGTTTTTCAGATTTATATTGAGGGAAATATTTTAACCGTCTGGCAATGATGACCTCACCATAAATCTAATAAAAACGGCTCTCTGAATGGCTTATTTTTGTAACACACACATTGAAAATAATATGTTTTTTTTTAGAAATTGAAAACAAGCAGGCTGCATAAATTTAAATTATTTCCAAAACTTAACTGTCAATGGAATACGATATAGTTTAGTATAGAAACCGAACGCACTAAGGCTATTTAAATTCGCTCCTATTACGAAATTCAATACCGCCATTCGGATAGTTGGACATCTCTCATCTTCAAATGACATTCAGGTAGGATTTATTTAGTTAATGCCCGAGATAAACATGGCTTTCTCAGAAGTAACATTTTACCCTACAGTTAGCGATATTCTGGGAACTATATTTGTTTATTGGTAAACGGATTTTGGAAAGAGTGCGTAAACTGCCAGACTAAAGATTTTATTGTTTAGGTCGCTGCGTAAGTGCCAGGTGTTAATTTTTGTTATAAAACCGCCGCCTATTTGCTCCATCCAGCAGAGATATCTACGGTACAGCAAATCTTTAAATTCGATCCCTAAAAAAGAATGCTCGTTCGCAGATTCTGCAGAATAGTTCACTCCCTATATGTTGGCAACTTGGTAAAGAAGTACAACAATATATATGCTCGTATGAGGATAGCGTTAAACCGCCGCACTTGTCCCCTGAGTGCGCTAAAGCAATCTAAATTTTACTGAAATATTGTCCTGAAAGATTGACGAACCAATTGACATGGCGCACCTGCGATTTTGTATTATTTGTCATCGTAGCATCGTCACTCCGATGACAGGTCCCAGAGCAGCTCCTGTAGTACAGACAGCCACAACAAATTGATGCACATTTTGATGGGCTTAATGACATGTCTATCTTGATCCATTGCAACGACAGCATCATCTGTGTATATCATTTGAAAATCGATAAATCATAATCGAAATTGTGCCCTGTCCTGTCGCCTTTATTCCACAGTATATTCTGAAATCATACTGGCGCTTGAATGCACTACCTTAATAAGTAACGATTTACCCGTCAATGTCAGGAGCCGGATACGCAATCAGGAAAATGAGTTTTGTTGTTGCGCCCACTACCACTCCTGTATCCTTCCTCGAATGCAGCTCTGCTCATTAATGAACCTGCGTATTGCCTGGCTAGCTTGGATTGACTTCCTGTGGTGTCTCTGCTTTGTGATACATGCCCTCGTGTGCAGAAACATTTGTATCTTCAGATCTTGCTAATTTGTAATTAATACAGTGAACTTGGTCCTGCTTGTGTAAAAATTTCACGTTGCAAAATTGAATTTTTTGTTTTATTGACTTGCCTTCTTCCAGCCACTGTCATAGGCTGGTTGTAACGCAATTAGAATATCTAAAGAGGGTAACTAACCTGCCTTGCTGTGGGTTCCGTTGACAATGCATACACGCACGTCGCACACACGAGAAGAACTCTTTGCTCTGTTCGCGCCATCGACACATGAATAATAAATTGTATTTCTGTTACAATTGCAATGAATGAGAGGATGAGGAATTATTCGCGTCTTGACTTAGACTGTCAGTGTCAAGAATGTGAATGAGTCAGAGGGAGAACAGTTGGAAATTTATTACACTGGATGAGGGTGTTTGAGGTTTTTTTCCCCTATAGTGCCGCTGGCAAACCTCTGCTCAATTTGTAAATATCTTTTTGAAACAAAAAGAAAAAAAAAAACTGTCGTTTTTGTGACAGCATGTCGCAGACAGAATTATCTTTTACCGACGTGAATCGCGATGGGGAACATTGAACGCTGTTCTTTCTTATCGTTCAATGAAAGTGAAACTTTTGGTTTCTTATTTTTATTTTCTTTTCTTTGAGTGACCGTGACATTGGCGGTGGTCAGGTAGTATACAAACATTTTCGGCATGGCGTTGGAGTGGAAAAGGAAGTCAGGTTGAGGTCTGGTATTGGAAATAATTTGCTCACTGTTGTATGACTAAGGTTTGTACACGATGTGAAGAGGAATATATACTTTGATGATGGTGCATTGTTGTTTCATTGAAGGTATTCGTCGTAGATATATTCGACGCCGCTGATTGATTCGTAAGGTCTTAATCTGTTGGATTAAGGAGAGTGCAGTGTTATTTAACATTTGTATTGACTCTGTTTAAAAAATTCAAAAATTGTTAAATTGCAACTGATGGGTGTCGCTTTGAACAAAATTTATAGCAGTCAACAAATCGCCACTGACGTAAAACACAAACTGACCGTCTGCAGCTACAGATAATCCATCGACTCCAGGTAGTCGACTAAGCGACAAAAATTCCCGATGCCTGATGTCATCCGTTTTTTTTCCAAACAAACGGTATATTTCTCGATATTCTGTCTCTATTAGGTATCAGAGACAATCCCCGCTTCCCGCAGAGGGAAGAACATTTCCCCATCATATTGTGTGCTGTAATGCACTTCCGTAAACATATCGGCGTATAAAACAGGGGTTTAATATAATGAAAAGGTGCGCTATTAAACTATTTTTTGTGCGCACTCAAATTCGCTATGAAACTGACTCTCGCTTTGTAAATTTGATGTTTACACATCTAACAATAACATTTTTGCTAAAGAATGTACTTACTTTGAGTTTAGTTGAAGATGTACATATTTGCCATAACATGAACTCTAGGGACAACTAATAATTTGTGACCACTCATGGTATAAGAAACTTTGTAACTCCGTTTGATCTATCCGAAAATAGGTTTACATAACTAAAAATAGCTTCTCATGAAAATTCCGCTCTTTGGGTTCCTCAAAAGATCTCTTGAGATTGGAATTTGTAGGCCTTTTTTTGTCTTTCAAATTACAACCATCTTGTGTCTTCAAGATGAAAAGAATAGAAACACATTAGGCGTTTTTCTTTTTTAGTTTAGAGCAGAACCTTAATTGTTATACAAAAAGTTCGTGTTTCTTTTTTAGCTCAGATACGTCAGAGCTCACATTTGTGTTTCTTTTTTCGTTAAGAGCATGATCAGAGCGTGCTCTATGAGCTCAGAATAAATTGACTGAGCAGCCAAAAAAGACGATTACACATGTACTGGCTCACATCCAGTCACATTGATAGAAAAAAATATCAGGAAAAAACAAAAAAAAAAAACATCAGAACGCTCTGAGCACAATCGGTGGTTCAGAGCCCGCTCATAATGCTCGAGCTCAGTTCAGTGCTCAGCTCTGAACTAAAAAAGAAAAACGCCTATTACCTCCTCTTTGTAAATCACCGTGAATGCGGCCCAAGAACATTTTCTACTATTTATGGGTAAAAGGCTTGAAGCACACAATTTTCATGCACCTATGATTGTATGTGGAAATAAATTCCTAATGTCACTTTAACTAACAATTTTTGGCTTACCTCATTACTCGGTAGTTGGCGGTCGGTACGTGTACCTCTCTCACACAATCTGTGCTAAAAAAGCGTTACGAAATTTAAAAAAATACGTATGACAGTATGACCAACGACAAAGCTTTTCGCTCGAAAAAGCTCTTTCATACGGTATACCACTATATGCAAGCATGTCATTGCTAGCACATTTAGTTTATCTCCGAACCTATGTGTAAGCCATTTTCCCGCAACAGAAAATGTTTTTTTAATGTAGAGTGACTCACAACATTTTCATACCGTTTACATTTTTAGGTGAAGAATCCTACTACAACACATCCTCCACTGTCAACGGTTCTATATTATCTGCCGTCCACAATAATTCGACGACAACAAATAATTCCACAACAACCACAACCACTGGAACTGCGGGTACAATAATTTCTCAGTTGCAACAGCAGCATCAACAGCAGCAACAGCAGCAACAGCAGCAGCAACAGCAGCAGCAACAAACAAATGTGCCTTCGTCACATTCGGTACAACAATTCAGTTCAAATTCAATTGCAAATCACAACAACAACCACAACAGTCATCAGAATAATAATTCTGGAATCGGTGGTATCGGGGGTGGTGGCGGCGGAGGAGGAGGTGGAGGAGGAGGAGGAGGAGGAGGAGGCGGCGGAGGCGGCGGAGGCGGAGGCGGTGGTGGTGTTAATAACAGTTTAAATGTTAACTCATCAGTTCCACATTCCCAGTCGGCGCCGCATCAATTGGGTCAGCCACCACCATTGACACCATTGGCACAACATCACCAGGCATTGGCAGCACAGTTGCAGAAACATTTCGCCAACAACAATATCGGTAAGTTGACACTTTATACAGCCACGTGCAGTTAGATTGCAATCTAAGTGACTTGTGCTTTATTTAAAGTGACAGTACAATTTAATCCACGATAATTCTTAAGAAGATCTGTCCTAATACTAACCAAATACCGGTTGATCAAATTTAACGCAGTGCTGAAATGTGCACACTTAAAAAGCCCCCGGGTTATGAAACACAATTAGTTGCATTGTATAGCTTTTTCTGCGACCATGTGCTCTTGCAGTTTACAGGTGGGGTGTTGATATACCAGTGGCGATTCCTGGTCTTAAGCATTGGGTTAGCTACGGAAAGTTTAAAACAAAACAAAATTTATGATCTGTATAACATTATTTTTTAGCGCTTTTGCATTACTTTCATAGGCATCACTTCTCACAAATAAAAACAAAAAAAAAAAAAAAAACAAGAGTGTACTCTCATATTCCACAGCACCAAAAATATATTATTTACTTACATATAATAGGTTATAAATAGTATAACTGTTGATCAATAACACTACTCAATAAAATAACGACAGAACGACACAAGTAAGCAGTAATCACATGCATTCTTTTCTTACTACAATTTCCCTAGAAAGAGAAACATACGAAAGTACAAAAAAAAAGAGAACGCACACAATTTATATCTGCTCTGCTTACAATCCACCCTCAAGTTTTATCGCATTTGTTCGCGCTAACCCTTCCGTTTATTTAACTGGGCTTTGCTTACGATGGTAGTCAAACATTCTCATATAAATTGTATGAAATTTGATAGCGCAAATTTTTACGCTAAAATGCTACAAGAGGGAGGCTTTTTTAAGAGAGTTTTGGATCGGGTGTGTTGTGTGCAGGGAATTTGGTATCGCAAATTTTAACGCTAAAGAATATTTCAAGGGAAACTTTTTGTATGGGAGGATTGTCACATGCTAGATGCTGCATCATAAACTAAGTATTAAATAGACCGTCAGCTCTTCCAACTTAAGAGAGTTTGCCTACAAGCTGTTTTCCGTGTTCCTATGTGCGAAAGTATGTGTGCCATGTTAAAGTCCATAAGACGCACGCATACATTTGCACATAGCAACCTGACAGATGACTGACAACTCATTCGGTGGTGACATTGGAAAAAATTCAAATAATTCAAATAATTGGCCGTTATCAGGATGTGTCTAGAAAACGGAGTGTATGGTGTGGTGAATTTAGTAACAATTTCTATTTCATTAAAACGAATATTACAAGGACTTATTTTGTTTTACCTAGATAATCCATACAGTACAGGATGTTCACATTGTGGTTGTAAACAATGGAAATCGATGAACTATAAGGATCATCTGCAAAAATAAAATAAAATCAGTACCTATCTACAAATTATTATTTGGAATTTTACTGATAGCTATATATTTAAGTTTCAGTTCTTTCCCGTGCAGTATAAAGAAAATAAATTCATTTTCGTTGATTGCATTTATAAGACATTTTTTGGTATTAAAGTGCAATGAAAATTTAGATAAAATAATTTTAAAAAGTTGAACGAATTTTTCTTTCGTCAGCCAAAGTCATTTTTTCGTCATGAGAAATTCTAAAAATCTGTTTGTCATGTCCTATGAAAGTTTTATATCGTTTTGAAGGTAACATTTCGAAAAGAAATCTGCACCAAAATGGATAGGACAAAAAAGTTATTTTCTAAATAAACATTATTCACGGCTGTTCTCGGCTGACTCAAGTGTTTTCATTAATTATTACGCTAGTTTGAAATTCTTTTGTTTATTAAATTGTTGAAATTTTGTAATAATTTTTTAATTCATGAACAAATTTTGACTCAAAACTGTTACCCACTCAGAAATGTTCATATCTCTGCCCTGAACCCCAAAGAACTTTAAATTTGAATATTCCTAATCAATTCTTCCATTTGAATTCGTTGCCTTTTTTCTTTCGACATTCGCCGACGAAATAATTTTTCGCCAAAAACAACAAACGAAGACAAAAGAATTACTGTAGGTACAAAAATGTATTATTTTATTCCTGCGAATGAATATTTCTCAGTTTATTTCTTTATTGAAACGTTGATTACATTAGTTATTAACCATTTTGTAAAATAAATGTTATCGTGGTGAAATAAAACAACAAATGTAAACTGTTGGAACGCATCCATCAGCTGATAGAAACTTACCAACTACCCTACTGTCAGTCACTGTGCTTAGCACTGTCTCTTTATTTTTCCCACGAAGCGTGGGTATTTTTCCCCTTTCACCGAACTCAAATTCCCTCGATTTGTATTAGTATTTTTCGAAAAGAAATTCACATTAAATTAACCTTCAGTATAAAAATCGCAGTTTGTTAACATTATAATGATTATTTCTTGGTCATAGAAATTTTTACTAAAAGTTAAATCCCTTTTTTATGGACATTTAGTGTGTTGCAATGTAGTTCGAAGGTTTTTCGTCAGGTTCCTAATATTTCTACAATTTTGATGCTTTATTTTCGTTTTGCACGGAAGGTTTTTCGGACATCAACATTTCTACAAAAAGGTAGAAATACCACGATGTAGGATGACTGCTCAGTGTCATTATTTGTTTATACCTCCTCCATTCAGTATTCTTTTTTTTTTTTGCTGCTTCACACGTATTCACGCATACGAAATTTAAGAGAGAATTTTCTTTTCAAAATTTTCGAGGGGAATCGGGTAGGTGCACGGGAGCTGGCGGTCTATATAGTACTTAGTTTATGTGCTGCATGCAGACATGCTACAAGCGGGAGACTTTTCTTATGAGAGTTTTGGATCGTGTGCGTGGTGTACAGGCAGGGAATTTGATATCGAAAATTTTAACGCTTAAGAAAAGGAAACTTTTTGTATGGTAGGATTGTGTTATGTGTTTGTGTAGGAAAATATGATTTGTAAATAGGTAAATAGTTTTGTTATTTACTATTTGATTGATTATTGCAATTAATAATCTTCATAATTACTTTAACCTCTTCGTTTGTATTTCAAAGAATTTTTCTTGGTTTAGCGCCGCTAAACTAGCTAACTGAGAGGAATCGCCCCTGATATATACCATAGAGAAATGTGATTATGTTCGAAATCCAAAGTTGGACAGTGTGTAGTTATATGGGCTAAAAAGTAGTTGATGGCTGGCATGTGCGTTAACTACTGATCTAAGATGCTTTGACTTATAAAGAGTACTGACAACTAGATGTTTACCGTCAATTTTCTAAACGCATTTCGATATGAAATCGATATGAAATTATGATAGGGCGAATAAATCTTTCGTCTGCGCACATGAATTTGGGTTTTGCGCTTTCTTATGCAGGTAAGGAGTGAACATGTCCCATATACAAAATAAAATGATTGAATGGGTCAAATAGGTAAGGGGAATGTTTTTTTTTTAGATAGGTACCTGCCCTAACTTTGTACTGTATTTATGTCTGCTGGTACTCGCGTTTTCCTCAGTGATATGGGTAGCTATGCCATGCTCACATTCTCTTGTAAGGTTTGTCGGCTACTAGTCACTGACAGTATTTGGCTTCCACTTAGAGTGATGACTTCACATACTCTAGAGAAACCTTTGAAAAGCGACAATTCACACAAGTATCAATCCCACAGAAAATGTAACTTCTTCTGAGAAACATATATTTAATGACCTGAAACCAAACAAAATTGAAAAGGAATTTCGATTTTCAATTATTTATTGGCATGAGCTCACCACAAACGGCGCCCAAGTAATTGGAAACATAATGCACCTTTGACTCGAAGCCAAAGCATATTAATTTGAAATAAGGGCAGATTAAAATACCAAAACATACGCCGGTGGTTAAGGACAAGTTTTTTTCCTTCGCAACTTCCCATTTATTCCACGTTGATTAAAAATAAAATCGGTTGTCCTGACTTTTATTCTTACCTGACAATGTGTCATTCTGGCACAAAATGTGTTTGTGATCACAATTTAGCTGTGGCTAAAAGTGCATGCTCACTATAGAGTGTGTTGAACATTCTTTGGTTGTCATGAGGACGACGACAGCTCTTTTGGGTGGCATTGTTGCTAATGGGACCGCACATTGTATGCCGCAATATCTGGTGATGGCATATTGAAACTGATTAATTATAATCGCCGGATTTACGACACAGGACCGCTGGTCCGCGAAGAGGCGTTGCCTGCCTTCGCATAGATTTTGTGTGGGTGCTACTTCTGACAATTGGTAGATCAGGTCAAAACCAAAACTTCCTTTGTGTTTAGTAATTACTTTAGTGGCATTGATGATTACTAAAAAGTTTCGCCGATTTCTGGTAATCAATTGGTGTTTTTGTGATGCTGCCAGGTGATAACGACGAATCTTGAAAAATAAAAAAAGCCGAAGAGCGAAATTGAGCCCATCTTTTCTACCGTTTTGTATGTTTAAAGTGTCAGGTTGCTAGAATGTATATTGCAGCCCAATCTAATTTTCCATAAGAAAATGTATTCGCGCTTTTAAATCGTTCCACGAATTGCTAAACGCACACGACCATGAACGACTGAGCTATACTGTCGCTCATATAGCTACCTGTTTTTTTTCGAATACTTGCCTTTACTTTAACTTGTTATTTTTATCGGTAGTTGTTTGTGATTTTTGAACGAACGTGGGTGTAATTTGCATGTGTGTTAGGATCGCACTTAGCTGTTAATCTTCTTATGTTCGTAATGAATAGGTGATCGATTGCACATGATTGTACATCTACTCATCTGCGGTAGGAATGGTAAAAAATCAGGGTATCTTTAGCTTTTTTTACTATCAGCCATTATTCATATATAGATCATATGATCCTGCTATTCATCGAGATCACGAAGCATGATCTGAAAATTGATTGTACTATTTCCCACTAGGTGGCTTGTTTCATTATTCAATGTTGGTGTGCCTGTCAACGATAGGCAAGCCACACAGTCACGTTGTCAAACTAAAATATTCAACACCATAACACAAAAAATCAAAAAGCATTTTTTTCAAATCGAATAAATTTCCCGCCCTTCGAGATTTTGCTTTTTCATTTTATAAAAGTATGTCCAGACCAGCGAAATATTTCGTAAAAATGTATTTAACAGAAAAATATTTATGAAATGTTTCGCAGTTCGTAAATAATTTACTTCACAAGTTTCCCTGCAGAAATGTTAGAGTTTTCTTTTTTTCTTTTAACATAGAATACAAATGACCCGAAAATCTTGGAATAATGAAAAATGGAAACTAGCAAGCTGCATAAAATTAAATTATTTTCAAAACAAATTATTTGGAAACACTTTTATTTTATATCACAAAATATTACAGGAAAATCTAATTATAACGGTTTTCGCCGAGTTTTTTCAATTAGTAGCTTTAAATTTCTGTTAAGTGACGATTTAATTTTGACAATCAAACGTATATTTGCTGTGTCTGCAGAGAGAGAGAGAGAGAGAGAGACATGGTGCGGTCACAGGGGGATTAACCATGGTTGAGAAACCGAACGCACTGCTGCTAATAACCTTTGAGTTCATCTTCTAATGCAAAAATTATTAAATGTCACAGAACGACCACTCTCTGGATTATGCCAACGAACACAACTTGTCAGACCGCCATCTATGAGTATTATTATTAAAAGTAGAATGTTTAGTTTTAACTAACTTCAGTTTGTTCTTCTTTCCAATCTAAGCGGACCAGAGGTGCAAACTGCATTAATATTTTCATTACATTTCGAACTGGTTGTAAACTGATTTCCATTTAGAAATTAAACACATCATATTACGGAAGCGGTGGTTTTGTTTTCGAGCCTCTGGCCGTGAATCTCCGACATTAAGAAGCATTTCATAAACCCTTAATAAATACTTAATCGGCGTCTAAACCGGTAATAACAGAAATGTTTGACAATTGTTTATGAAGTGTTTCTGAAGCAAATCGAGAACATTTCATAAATATTTAAAAAAAATGTAATAGCTAAATACTATTTATTTGTTGCATATTTGAACACAGAATTTTAAATTAGTTTTAAAAAAACAATATCAAAAATACAAATTATTAATTTGATTCATATGGTAAAACTCTCGACAAGCAATTGAAATCTCATGTCAATGACATCATATTGTGATGTCACGTTGTAAAGAATCTTTGAAATATCGTTGCTGGCAATATGAACTTTGTTATACCCATACATTATGAAAGCAACTGTTGCCACAATTCGAAACTGTTCTATTTTCGTGATCTGATTCGGATCAGATTTTCATCCCTGTGCGCTTTGTGTTAAAAGTTGCGAAAATGCGAGGTTGCTTCATAAACTAGTTCAAAACTTCCGTGTGTCGTGTTTTTTTTCCAATTCTTGGTGTCCGGACTTATCTTAAAAAAAACGCTCACTTTTTCTTTGCTACTCTGTTTTATGCAGTTTCAGTTTATTTCAATTCTTTTTGTCAAGATACAAATGTTTGTTATAGTCATAAATCGTATAAACTAGAAGACAGACAATAGTACATGAATTGCAGCCCGGACTTCCGAACAAGCGACACAGTATATTATTCCTCTCTACGTTTAAACTCTTAAGGCCCAACCTAACAACAGCATTTCTTGTAATTACTAATTTAGTTCTCGACGAAATTCCATCCTCGCAACCTACCACCCGCAAATCATTAAACGCAGTCACAAACTTAATCCAACACCTCAGACACGCATTTCCCAAGACAACCGATTCCTTCAAACAAAGCGCCATTGTCTGCCACAACAACGTCTCAAAACTCTCATTATTCTATGATTTATTACTGCACCGGAAGCTCTCAAGCATCCTCCTCGATAATCCGATTCCTTTTCTTTTCGTTCTTATCTTTCGTCATGAATTCGGGATTACATAGTGCAATCCGGTGGTCTTGCATTGCAAAGACCGTAGGTGCGCTTGTGATTTATGGTTATCATCAATCGAAGAAGAAGGAGGCGATTTCCTACTAGCCCTCCCATCCTTACCACCCCTAAAAGTGGATTCTGATATCGACCTATGCGCGACATTTTACATGCAAGACGGTATCCTGCCTTTGAGTTTCGTCCTTGTTTCGTTTTGCCACATAAAAAAGTTCCCCAAGCACATATTGATTTGGTATTCAAATCAAAAAAATCGACAACGGAACGAATGATCTCTGTGTCCTCTACATGCGTGATCCTTTGGGAAATAATTTTCTTTTCATTATTTTCACAATGGTTTGAGTGGGTTTGCCTGTGGATCGAAAATGTTTGTACTCTCAATCAACAAGCTGCAGGCTGATGACGCGACTCGTGCTGTTCCTTTCCAGCGGATGTTTGCATTCACAGAAAATTATGAGATGACATATGACATGCATATGCATAAAGCAACGTCCATTACCCTCGAGGATGTGTATAATTTTGTTTGCATGCCTGACTGAAGTTTTTAAATCGATAAAATGTCGAATGCAGACCGTTTTGTTTTTTTCTTTGTCTGAATATCAACCCAAGTGCAATTACAATCGCATGACATTCGGGAGCATGCATGTGTGCAATGGTATTTACTATATCGAGATATTATTTTATATCTTTCACCCTGTTGCTTGGTGGGTTTGTGTTTGTATGTCTCTGGCACTTTATTCTTTTTCTATTATCAACATTTTCATCATGGATAACGTTCTTTTGACTGACGATGGCGCCATTGTTGTGGGAAAATAGAAAACCAACCGCGAAAAGGATGGGCAGGAGGCTGAGTATGATAAAGAAAAAAGTGTATAAAGAAGGACATGGTACAATACTCGGTGGCCGCAAATGAAATCGATAAATTGTGGGAGGCGCCGGGTGAGGCGTATTTTTTTTTTTGTGCAAATGACCAAAAGTGGTTGAATGAAAGGATGTGCATTCTGAATTCGAACAAAGGACTGCAATCTGAAACGGAATTGTATTTTTAACGATTTTTTTTTTTGTTCGTTCTTCCAATACAGGCTTGTATTGAGTTTTTTTTTCTCTCTCTCTCTCTGTTTGTATCATCTACGAGTACACTCTTTCATCAGTTTGAATGAAGGATTTTTTTTTCGACAGGAAACAGATTGAAATTGGAAGCATTCACGTTATCCAGTTGTTGGTATATGCAAATCAATGGATTTTGAAGTGTCGGCATGTAGTACTTAGGGAAATGTAAAGGCATGTACAGACGATGGATAATCCCTTTCATATGTTTGTTTGTCCAAGTGATTCAGTTCCGTCGTACTGTCAGTTGGTGGCTATGACAAATCTCCGCCAGACGGCAGATTTGATATCGCATTATCATCGCGGCGAGGCTTTATGGAATTTCGAATTGTAAAACCGGGCATTTTAACGAGATGTCGTCATCTTCTGAGACAAGTACAAACATTTTCAACTGAAATGAGTTTTTTATTTACAATTTCGAAGACTTTAATAAATGTCTACACCTCGACAAGGTAAATTGAAAATTCAGAAAGTGTGGTAAAGGCCTGGAGAGAGTTTTATGCGACTGAGTCGTGCACATTTTGATTTCAATAGTAGATTCTTTGGTATTCTGGCTGCTTTTACATCAAAAATGGAATTGTGGTAGGGAAGAAAACGGGTGTGCTTTTTTTAGAAATCCTTTTATTGACACCAACATCATTTTCTGGAATATTGAACAGCTGTCATATGCGGCCTTAAAATCTATAAACAGGTGGTCGGTACCGTCTTAGACTTCTTGGGTTTTCTCCAGGATCTGCCGTAGTGTAAATATTTGGTCAGTTGTGGACTTACCGGACCTTATACTTCACTGGTAGGGTCCAATTAGTTTGTTTACAATTGATACGGCTAACGGGATCTAATATGCAATGTTAAGGAGACTGATGCCTCTATAGTTGGCGCAGTTTAGGGGGTCTCCTTTTTTGTGGATCGGGCAAACAATGCTGCGGCTACATTCATCACGGCATACTTTCCTCTGACCAAATTTTGTAGACGAGTTGGTGTATGCTCTCTACCAAGCCATCTCCTGCTGTCTTGTAAAGCTCGGCAGGTAAGCCGTCTGGTCCAGCAGCCTTAGTGGGTCTCAGCTTGTATATTGCTATAGTCACTTCATTTTGGTCAGGTGGACGGAAGTCTTAGTTTTCACCGCCGTTGAATGGTTCATTTTGCCCGACAGCTGAATTTAGTTATCTCTTCTTCGGCCACGAACTGAGCGAAGAGCGGCTGAGCGATTGAGGACAAAAATAAATAAAAAAAAATAAAATTAAATCGCATTTCAGTGGCCACTTTATAGCTCTGAGCGATTAGCGAGTTTGTTGTAGGCAAAACAACCTCACTCAATCGGTCAGTGGCTAGTCGCTCACTAACAGTCTGCAGAAATAGATTTTCCATGTCGTGAGCACCGACTGTGATTCCACTACAAGGTTTCCGTGTTTGTCTCTACAGGTCTCTGTTCTGGGCTTGTTACACATTCTCTTTACCTTTTGGTAAAACCTCTGAGCATTGTTCCTAGAGTAACACCCCACCGGATGTACGGATCCGTGAGAAGGATTAATGACTGCCATGTAGCTTTAAGGGTATCGGTCCAATGTTTCTTATTTAGATAGACCTGCGACTTCACAAGACCCCACAAGTAAAAGTCTAGCTGGGTCAAAACGCACTATCTCACCACTTCAAGAGATAACCATACCCTCAAATCGTTCATCGCGGCGTCTGCTGTATGGCACGTCGCCCAGTCCTGCTGGAACCATATATCGAACCTCCATATCGTTGAATTTGAGCTAACATAAATCGGTTAGCATTGTTCTGTAACGCTCGCCATTGGTGGTGCATTGGCAACAACGTAATTTAAGAAAAAAAATACGTAATGACGCCGCCGGCCCAATATCCGCACCATGAAACTTTTTGTGGATGCATTGCCAGCTTGTGAGCCTCGTATGGGTTTGTGTCGTCCATTATGTGGCCATTCATCAAAAAATGCACCCATTCAGCGCACAAACAGCGTCGTCTGCGCTCATTCAGCTGGGTCGGTTGGATCTTTTACGGTGATAGACCCAAGTTCCGACGCAAAATACCCCTTATTTGAAGTCTGCGAAAGGCCTACTTCTTGTGGACGGCGAGGAACTTACTGCCTCGGGTTCTCCTGTACAATTTCTTGGGCCGCGGCAATTTTCTCGGCCGCTCTGGCGTTCCTTTGACGTACGGGTGTTGGCTGATTGTTTACTGAACCGGTTGGCTCGAATTTGGCAACCCAACGTTGGACTTTGAAGGGCCATTGCGTCTGCCCTAACACATTTGCACTGACGAGCACTCATATTGATAATAATTTTTTTTCACTTGGACGTGCTTCTCAATCGAAAACAACTTACCACGATCTTTTGACATTAGTGACCGAATAGAAAACTCTAGACAGATCAGACGCCACCAACACAACATGGCCGTCACAGGCTACCAACATCGACCCGTCCCTATGAAAAATCTTTTAAAATTGGCTGCTCTAAGAGAAATGTAGACTCCCTGACAGGTTTTTGTTTTTTTTTTTTTGTTTCCAGCTGCTATTAGTGTGACGATAAAGCCTCTTGCATTTAGCTGTTGGTTCTTAATGATGAATGCATCTCTTAACTATATTTCCTATACACGTATATTAGTATTATTGTGTATTATTTTTATTAACATGATTATCGTCTGTTTTGTTTGTTCTCGCTGTATGTAAGTTAAATTCCAACTTGTATTACGAAAACCCGTTATCACCGGTAAGCTATCCACACTGACTACACACGATAAAACTGAAAATGAATTAAAACAAAATAAAATAAAATAAATAAACAAACGATAAATGGCTAATTGAAGAGCTGTTTATTGGCTTGGCTTGTTCACTTTCTTATCTACATCCCATTGTAAATATATAAATTAGGGTATACTTCGGTTGCCTTGTCTCTTTGCGTAAGCATTATTCGTGTGCCTACTTGAAAGATATAATCACTTGTTAAAAATGTCATCATAGAACAGAAATAAACTCAAAAGTCGTTAGCGCCATCTTTTCATACACAATCGCAATAATACAAGATTTCAATTGAATTCGTCATGTGAAAGAGGCAAATACAAACAAATCTTTCCCCACGATTGATGATATAATTTGTTGAATTTTCTTTTACTTACCTTTCCATATTTTTTTGTGGTCGGATTAATAGAGAAAACGAAAAGAAGATATGAAATTGTTTTGTTCGAAATTTTTAATCTGAAATTAAAAATACCTTTGCCTTCGTCTCGTATCTAATCTTAACTAGAACAAATTGGTTGATAATTGATAATGCTTGGGATAGGTTTTTGTATTTAAGTATATTTTATTTGGGCCTAGGATTGGGGATTATTTGTACTGGGAACTTTTAAAATTTAACGACACTATGGCTTTTAAATGGAAAAGTGTAACGCAACGCATGATGCGTGAAGTTTCTCAATTGAGTGAAAAAGGTGCGCAAGTCAAACCGATGTAGGCTTGTAATGGAAGCCGATCCATGGAGCCGCACTTTTTTTTAGGAACCTAAAGAAGATATGCGATTAGCCTTTCTGTCTTTTAAGACAGCTTTTTTGTTGAAATTTGTGTTTGCATGGATAATTTTGGAATAAACTCCTCAGAGCAGATCAGGTATCCGATTCTGCAATATCTTCGAGTTTCGCTATCATTCAGATTGCTTTCTTATCAAGGATAGTATTGGATAAAAATATGCAAGGTGGGAGGGCAACGAGCTTCCTAAACCGAAACAAATGTCTGCTCTTGAAGTCTAGATTATATTTATTCGGTCTTAATCGGATCATAATAGGTAAAGTGCTTGACAAATACGAGACTGTCTCCCACTGACTGAAGACTTGGGTCCTAGTATCCTAGTATAATCCGCAAGAAATGGATTGGATGAGTAGTTTTTTTCCGTTCAATTAATTGGCACAATCACTTTTTGGGGTTAAATCTCTTTGACATTTATAACACTTTTAAACTTATATTGTTACATGCGTTCGAGATGTATGTGCCTATTGGTAAAAATAAATCCGTCTCTAAGCTTCCTTGGTTTTATGCTCGGCTAAGCCATTTAAAAAATTTAAAAACTAAATCTTTTAAGAAAATGAGAATATCTCGTTCTTGTGCTGATAGGGAACATTTTCTTCGCCTTAGAAAGGAACACGGGTTCTTGAACAGATTTCTCTATCGAGATATATTTCATCCATTGAATCTCGTATCAGAGCAAATAGTAGGTGTTTTTGGATTCACTATAACTCGAAACGTAAGTCGTCTGGTTTTCCGAAAGAAATGATGTTTCAAAACGAGGTATCGAACGGCTTCGAATCTACCAGCGAACTGTTTGACAAATTCTGCGCCTCTAACTTTAAACCTGCTGGTAATGCAAAAAAATTCAGCTCTAGCCATATCACTACCATTACTGATATTGGCGATCTGGAGCTCTCTGATGAGGACCTTCTTCTTGCTCTAAATAATCTAGACATTAACAAAGGTGCTGGTCCTGACTTGCTTCATCCCACTCTTTTAAAGAACTGCTCGTCTACTCTTTTTCTCCCTCTAAAATTGGTTTTCAATCTTTCACTTTCTTCAAGTGTCTTTCTGGATGAGTGGAAGATTGCTTTCATATCGCCCATTCATAAGAGCGGCCATAAACACCTAGTAGAAAACTACAGGCCTATTAGTAAACTATCAGTCGTTAAATTATACTTTATCGTGAAGGAGCATATATCGCCTATGTAGCATGGTTTCGTGACCGGTCGCTCGACAGTGACCAACTTAGTCCTTTTTTCCAAATTTTGTTTGAATTCGATGGAAAGTGGTGTGCAGGTCGATGTGTTATTACCTGACTTCGTAAAAGCTTTCGACACAATCAATCACTTTTTATTGATACGAAAGTTAGCGAAACTTGGGTTTCATTCTATTATCTTAAATTGGCTTTCTTCTTACCTTCTCAATAGAAAACTCATAGTTGAAGTAGATGGTTTTCTTTCGAATGTGGTAACTGCAACTTCAGGTGTTCCTCAGGGTAGCCATTTAGGTCCGTTGCTATTTTTACTATATGTGAATGAAATCCCTAAGTTTTTCAATAAGTGTGAATGTCTTTTATTTGCAGACGATTTCAAAATGTTTTAGAAAGCCTCTAACTTCTCGGATTGCTTAATATTTCAACTCGAGATTGACCTATTTTTGCGATGGTGTTCTGATAACGACTTGGAGCTCAGTCTGTCCAAATGTAAGGTTTGCTCAATTTCTCGATCACACAGTCCGTTGATTCATTCGTATGTGGCTGGGAATGTTCCTTTTACTACAGCATCTGAGATTAAAGATCTTGGAGTTATTTTCGATAGCAAGTAAATCTTTAAATTACATATTGACTACATCGTCTCTAAGTCTCACTACTTGCTTTTATTAAAAGGAACTCAGAAGATTTCCGTGATCCATTTGTTCTTAAAACTCTTTACTGTTCTTTAATTAGATCCAGATTAGAATACTGTTGTGTTATTTGGGATCCTTTTTATGGTGTTCACTCTTCCCGAGTTGAACGGGTTCAGAAACGTTTCACTTGCCTTGCTCTGAGGAGATTCAATAGGGATTCTGAACTGCCTTCGTATTAAGCTCACTGTTTTTTGCTTGGCCTAACTCTCTCGTCGTTAGGAGGAAGATGCAGTCCTTGGTGCTTCTAAAGGATATTGTCTGTTATAGAATTCATTGTAGTGAACTCCTTTTTTGTTTACCATTCTATGCTCCAAGCAGAACGCTTAGAGGAAGAAATTTATTTTTACCTCCTGCACATAGAACTAATTATGGATTGTCTGAACCGATAACTCGGTGCATCTACAGGGTCCGCCAAATAACTTTTTTTTTTGAAAATGCAATAAAAAAAACTACTTAATATTTTCTCAAATTTCTTTCGAAGAAAAATGGCCCAATTATGCTTCACGCACACTTTCTGCCACAGCAGCAATTTTATCGCGTGTACGCACTATTATTCTACGAGAAAGAAGAACCGAACCTTCAGGCAGTGTGGCCGCTGCAGAGTTCTGAAAAGTCGCAAGAAAAACTTAGAAATTTTGAATTATATTTAACAACATTTGCTATCTAAATTTTTGAAGCGCTTTCTCCAACTAAAAAAATGTCCAAAATAGCCAAAATTTGTGGCAGGCTCTCAAAAAAAGTGCCAAATTGAAACAATCGCCGCACAACGGTCTCGCTGCCTTCAGGTACCGCTCTTATGATATGTTATTTAATTTTTCCATCGACGCTCTTCGCTTAATGTTATCCTTGAGAATGTCTGCGACTGCCCTAGTGACTATACCTACTGAGGATGTGTTATTCTTCGTCGCTTCAAGTATCGCTCTCGTAATGCACTCTTTGCCGACTATAGCGAGCTCCCATAAACAAGCTTCTATAAAAAAACCCACAAAGTACCAAATTTCGGTGTTAAATTTTTTATTTGTTTATGTAATTGGAAATGATCTTTAAAGATCTCAACACTCGTGTCTCTTATTATTTTTCTCAGCAAGTTAAAATTCAATGAGAGCAACGGTATTATTCCTATATCCAATCTTATTTGTGGGTTTCTTTAAACGTGATTGAACGAAACATGACCAGGCCCCGTGGTCAAGTGCAACCTTTATTAGTTTAGTATAACAATAATTTCTAAAGTATTTTATTTTCTGCTTTTTAGCTTAACAACTCCTGGAGAGGTGGGGTGTTACGTTTGGTTGTGTGTCGTTTTGCTGCTGCTGTACCTACCTTTTTGTGGTGACGACTCTCCCTTCAATTGCCCGGGATAATCATATGCCACGGGGTCGAACCACAGCGACAACAAAATTTTATTAGACATGAGACATGAGGTTCCACTGCTTCTGGCTACTTTCGCTGGCTTGTTTGGTCTCCTGCTGTCCCTTGATTTCCTTTGAATTTTACCCAAAACCACCCAAGGTGTGACGAATTGCTCCCCTCGTCAGCCAAACTTTCCAGCGAATTTTAGTTTCTATAACACCAAACTAAAAACGAACACGTTTTGCGCTCAACTTTTAATTAGTCGCAACGCAGTCCAGGTATTACGGACGCAAACATCTTTTATTTATCCACACCGATGCACATCGTCTTTGAGCACTCAAAGTTTAAAATTTTAATTAATTCTCCTTCACATCAACTATGCTAGTGGGAGGTATGAAGGAGCAGCATTAACCCTATTTCGCGTGTAGTATCTTTATTATGCATTCCTTCGCGTGTATATATGTATAAGTGGCACACACAGTGTGTTTAATGTGAACCACAAGCTCCGAGTAGAGCCAGTGAATTCACTTAACCCCCCGTTGCATCCTTGTCGACTCGCGCCGTTCTCGGTATAGGCATATACAAAACTGCATTTTTATCGATTCGCTTGCACATGAATGACGTAATTGGAGCGTCAATTAAATTTCGTTACCACATGAGTGAAGAACGCGCAGTGAGTAGGTTTTGTCGAGCTGAAAGGACAATTGCAACTGAGAACACTTGTTAAGTTAATACCTTGATTGGGGACCATGTATTTCTTCAAGCACCAGGCAAATTCAATGACGAAGGTAAACCAAGAGGGATTTAAACGCTTTATTTGTTTTTCTCATTTTTTTTCTGCGTCATGTCGCTTAAAAATAAGGATAAAGGACTTTCCTTTTCTATTATTCTAAGTGTCTCTGCTGACAGTCAAAACAAACAAAACGCGTCCGCGGAATGGGTGTAAGAATGTTACATATTCATGGAAATGAATTCGTCTAGCAAATCTGACAAAATCCCATAAAATACCATTTGCCGCTGTGGTTTAGTGAGATATTTACATGAGTTTATTTTTATTAGTTTTCTTCTCCTGGCAAACGGTAATTAAAGTAAAGCACAGAGCGCTAAGAGTTTGAGAAAAATTTTAGTCTAAAGTTCTCTTGCTCTAGTACAATTTAGTGTTTTGGTTTTTCTGCTGCGGAATGAAGGAATTTGAAAAGGGTTGGAAATTTTCTTTGTGCAGAACGAAAAAAAAAAAAAGAGTCAGTACAAGTTCGAACAAAGGATTATAATATTACTGGCAACGGTAATGCGATGAAAGGTGAAGAAGGAGGTATTTCTTAATGCGAACATGGGTGGAGTGAGTAGTGAATTCTTTATGAAGTGGAAGTGGTCATGGATGGAAGCAGCCACTTTTCCCTTGCATTGCTTTCGGAGAAAATATTATTCGATGGCGATTTATGTATTTTTAATACTCAAGTTCTACAAGCATTCTTAGCTTGTGGGTGATGACCGCCTAGCCATATTAATTGTTGTTGGCAGATTGTTCACAAGTTGTGTCTCTAATTTTGGACAGCGGATTACGATTAACTTCTTCAATCTCGTGCTGGAGCAGATAGTGCACAGGGCAGGTATCAATACGGAAGACACTGTTGTTAAACTCATTTAACGAATTTTATTATTGAAACCGTCGCGCGGACGAGCTTCCTGGTCAGATGCAGAAAGTGATATGAACTCAATTTGGCCGCCACATCCATCGAGCTGCTATACCTATCAGAGCAGGAGGGACTTCCCTGCTTTTTCTCATATGATCGATCTCTTCATTTAAGGCTGTCTTCAACAGGTCCGTCCAACTACTGCGGTATGCCGACATCAGCGGTCGCTCACAGCGCTCCGTGAAACAAGCATTGAAGAAAAGGCAAAATCTGTTGGCCCTGAAGTAAATGAGGACAAGACCAAGTATATGCTATCAACAAACAAGCATCTCTGTCCACCGCCTAGGATAAAACGTCACTTTTATCTACCACGAATGACAGCCTAGTGAAGATCCGGCGAAGAATTATCCTGGGAAACCGTTGCTACTTTGGTTAAGCAAAACAATTCGGTTCAAAACTCCTAACTCGAAAGACAAAATGGGTACTCTACAAAGCCCTTATACCGTCAGTTCTTGTTTATTGCGCCGAGCGCTGGACGATAAGCAGGAAAGGGGAGTAAATATTTTATTCCTTCGAAAGAAAAATTGTTCGACGCCTTTTTGGTCCTGTCAGCGAGGAGGGCGAATGTTTTTTCTCAAAATATCGCAGGGTGTTTTCATCCGATTTTGACCGAGTACTTTGTTCTCCACTATATAGCACGACCAGGATAAGTGATTGGCAAGAGTGATTATTCGTTTGATCTTTGAGCTGATGTCATTTTGGGAAATGCTTTTACTACTTCGAAATTGAATCCGACTGTTTGTCCGAGACGTCGATCCCGAGAGTCCTTTCTCGTTGACAGCATATACTTCTTTGTGTCCTCATTACAGCCGGGCCCATCTTCGCCTCGTCCGTTTCAGTACTTAATGCCCATAGGGGTGTCTACAATATACTACCCATAAAATAAGTGTTAAATAGACCCTCAGCTCTTCCCACTTAAGAGAGTTGGCTGTTTTCTGTGTTTCTATGTGCGCAAGTATGTGCACATAGCAACCTGACATATGACTGACAGCTCATACTGTGATGACATTGGAAAAAATTGAAATAATTCAAATAATTGGCCGTTATAGGGACGTGTTAAGAAAACGGTGGGTATGGTGTGGTGAACTTAGTAAAAATTTATATTTCATTAAAACGAATATTACAAGGACTTATTTTATTTTACGTAGGTAATCCATAGAGTACAAGATGCTTACAATGTGGTTTGAAACAATGGAAACCGATGAACTATAGGGATCATCGGCAAAAATAAAATAAAATCAGTATCTACAAATGATTATTTGGAATTTTACAGATATTAAATTAATTTTCGTTGATTTTATCTATATGACATTTTTGTTATTTATGTGCAATGAAAATTTAGAAAAAAATTATTTTAAAAAGCTGAAAGATTTTTTTTTTGTCATGAGAATTTTTAAAAATTTGTTTGTCATGTCCTGTGAAGGTTGTATATCGTTTTGAAGGAAAAGAAATCTGCACCAAAATAGTATGAAAACCAACAGGCCAATCGATAGGACAAAAAAGTTATTTTCTAAATAAACATTATTCATGGCTGTTCTCGGCTGACTCAATTGTTTTCATTAATTACGCTAGTTTGAAATTCTTTTGTTTATTAAATTGTTGCAATTTTGTAATAAATATATTTTTTTTTTTTTGCCTTTTTTCCTGTTGTTACACGGAAAATTCATGAAAAGATTTTTACTCAAAACTGTTACCCACTCAGAAATGTTCATATATCCGCCCTGAACCTCAACATACTTCAAATTTTAATATTCCTTATCAATTCTTCCATTTGAATTCGTTGCCTTTTTCCTGTCGACAATCGCCGGCGAAATAATTTTTCGACAAAAACAATAATTGTAGGTACAAAAATGTATTATTTTATTCGTACGATTGGATATTTTTTATTTATTTCAGTTGATTGCATTAGTTATTCAACTTTTTGTAAAATAAATGTTTTCGTGGTGAAATAAAACAACAAATTTAAACTGTTGGAACGCATCCATCATCAGCTGTTAGAAACTTACCAGAGTGCTTAGCACTCTCTCTATATTTTTTCCACGAAGCGTGGGCACTTTTCCCTTTTCACTGAACCCAAATTCCCTCGATTTGCTTAGGAAAAAATGTTTCTTCTAAACGTAAAATTAGTATTATTCGGATAGAAATTCACATTAAATTAACCTTGAGTATAAAAATCGCAGTTTGTTAACATATAATGATTATTTCTTGGTACTAGACATTTTTACTAAAAGTTAAATCCCTTCTTTAAGGACAGTTAGTGCGTTGCAATGTAGTTCGAAGGTTTTTTCGCCAGATTCCTAATGTTTATGGAAGATTTTTCGGACATCAACATTTCTACAAAAAGGTAGAAATACCACCATGTAGGAAGACTGCTCAGTGTCATTATTTCATTATACCCCCTCCATTTAGAAGTCCTTTTTGTTGCTGCTTCACACGTATTCACACATACGAAATTTAAGAGAGAATTTTATTTTCAAAATTTGCGGGGGGAATCGGCTACGTGCGCGGGAGCTGGCGGTCTATTTAATACTTAGTTTATGATACCACCCATCCCTTTTGACATCACCTATGTTAAATGGTTCCTCGTTTTAAAACTGTGCGAATTTGGAGTCCTCCCATTTATTGTGACATATGGGTGACTTCTTAAATTGTATTTTTTTTTTTTTTTTTTTTTTGTATGGAAGGTGGCCCCCTCACATCCATTTCACAGGAACGCACTCTCAGGCCAATATCAAATAATGCATACGAATGAAGATAATTGGAAGTGTGGATCACTTTAATGATCTTGCGGTCATCTTTTACAGGAAGCTTAACCTCCACTTACATTCCATACAGTAAATCAGAAAAGCATCGCAATTGAAACAAAATATGAAGGGACGAGCCATTCGTATCTTTTTATAAATCCACTTGATCAGTAGGTTTTTCCACAGTCTAAATCTTCTGTGAAGATGATCACATTTGTTTTGTGCGGGTTCTCACCTTAGAACCGTTTCTTCCATTACGGACCCTAAACACGAGGTTTATTGTCGCACAAAATAATGTAACTTTTTTAAATACGAAATATTAGAAATTTTGCATTTCTATGAAACAGTCACATCACTTCGATGCCAAAGGCAACACTCATCGCTGCCAGTAAACAAACAATGTATTAGAAGAGCACAATTTGGGACTTGTTCTTCTAATACATTTTTGCACGTACAAAACTCGTAAAAAAAGCTTCTCCAATTAGTGGAAAGCTCATTCACTCTCCCACTTACAGGCTATGGTATGGTTGCTAAAAGTCGCTCTCGCAGAGAGCATTAACATGTTTTCCCATTTTCGTTCGTTTTAACTTCCTGTGTTTTCTGCTTCATTTTCCCTGTTGACATTTTATTAGAAACACAAGAAAACAAGTTTTGTTGATTTATTTGTGGGCTATCTTTTCGAGGGTGGTTCTGCGGCAACTAATGTCAAGTGTCCACCGTCGGGTGAGAGGACAACAACACACAACAGTGGTCTGGTGAACATTTGAAAACATATCCTTAAAACCGACATATGGAGGTGGCTACAGCTTTTCTTCCGTTGCACATTAATTTATGGATTTTCCATTTTCATCTCGGTCGTAGTACAACGGAATGCCATTAGTGTACTCCGGCTCGTTTTACTCCGCTTGTGCATATTTGGCTTTCCTTCTGTCGTTTAGTGTTTGGTTTGTATACGTTTAGTAAAAGTCAGATATTCGCTCGCTCTCTCGTTCTCACTAGGCAGTCTCTTAGAATAGAATCGGCTTTTGGCGTTTCGCGCTAGAGAAGGCACGAGCGTTGAGCGTAAATGGACGACAAGAGAGTGTTTTTTGTTAGTAATAGATAGTCTGTTGATGTTTGTAGTTTGATTTTGTTTTTAGTCTGCCGTCGTTTTTTTCGTTGTACACTGTGTCTCCTCATTAAAGTTTGCATTTAATTACAGTAGTTTCATCCTTGCGCAGACGAGTCCTTTGTTCCATGAACCTTATCGTGTCGGACGGTTTTTTCGTGCCCTAAAATTCTATCAAAAATGTGCGCAAAAGTGGAAAATTAATTTTTCTCCAAATGTGAAGTAGTTACACCGCGAATGTAAAAGTCATCAAGCAAAAGTGAAGAAAAGTATCCTTCGGGTGAAAAAAAGCCTGTGCAAAATCTAGTACAAAAATTCTCTTCTGTGGTGAAACATCTGTCAAAAGTGTAGTCAAAAGTGCGTATATTTGGCAGGGAAAAAGTTGCGAAAATTTATTAATAATTTGTTGTTCGCGAAAAGGGATGCACATCGAGTGAAAAAAAAGAGGTGGTTCATTTTTTATACTAGTACATATTCCCAGTGAGGATTCAGTGTGCCCAGTGAAGTTTTTCTTTCTTCCTTTTTGTTACTGATTTGTATTTCTTGGATGAATACCAATGCACTATTCCCGGTCCCGATGCGCTGCCGTGCCCGTGTCGTATACATTCCTCGGCTAAAACAACTGCCCCTTCCTTTTGTTCACCCATTTCGTCTGGTGTGGTGCTTTGCGTCTGAGGTCGTGAACCCTTGAAATTGACTGTATTCGTCGTTGTTTGTTTTTGTGCAGTTTTTTTTTGGTTTGTAGATCCTTTTAACACAGAAAAAAGTAAAAAGTGTAACAAACATTTTATCTGGCACTACTCCAGAAGTGTTGATGGAAAGATAAAAGGATATCTTATAGTGATTGTTGTGTGCAAACAAGAAAAACTAATGGACGCTTGAAATGCGAAGGATGTACGGGAGTGCAATGAAATCACATTTTGTATGGATTATATGGATTACTGTCATGTGAAGGAATTTGAATATGAATGGATTTATTTTAGTTTTGAAACCTATACGAATCTTTGGCATTACAGGGGAGACTCGTTTGAGGCCCATTTTGCTATAGTAATAGTTGCTGGTTCGGCTAAATTTCTGCGCAGTATTAGTTTAATAAAGGTGGGATTGCGTCCTGTTTATACCTTGAAAAGGTTTGAGGCTCTTTACCCCGGGGTAAGGCTATCCACTTCATTCAGTTCAGTTCAGTTTCGAACGTAAACGCCTTAGCCACATGTTTTTGCCATATGTCTTTGCTGTAAGGCTGTAATAGTATTTTTATTAAGAAATCTAGACTATCATCCTCAGCGACCATTAGTACAATGCTTGAATTGTTACCTATCCTATGTTCTTTGAAACGGAGGCGTGGACGACCTTGTTGTCTCTGGGAGATTGGGACTCGAATTAAGATCCGAATATCTGGATCATAATTGCCTATTCGCTTGTGTAGCCGACAGTAAAATGTGTGTTCCAATATCCAAAGAATGGAGGGCAATGGTATAACTAGGGAACGGTATACTCCGCATTGGAATGAAGTAAAACTATACTTATGGACACAGAGAATATTTCCTAAAATATTTTTACTTTCTATTGACAATGTTTTACGGTTTTGGGTTCTTTTTTTTATAGAAATAGAAGCCCGAAATAGTCGCCAATGTTGTTAAAATCGGCAAAAAGAGAGAATTTTCGAAAAGTCGTCGACGGGGGGCCCTGAAATGAAAAAAGTGACCAAATGGCGATCAAAGTCGCCCATCGGTAGATGGGAATTGATATTCTAAAACATTTCCCACAAGCAAAAAAACTAAAGCAGAAGAAATAATACCATGAACGCACAATTATTAGATATTTATTTTATTTATTATATAAATAAGAGGTGTTATTTTGGTATTCAAAGAAATATGTCATTTTTTGATATAAATGATCGGATGTTTATTTCATAATAAGGAGGATTTGTATGCCGTTAATAACGAACAACATCAGCCAAATGGCAACCACGAGCACGCATACAGGACCATATCCTTTTCATGAAATTTTCCATAACCAAATGGCGGCCCTATGTCCTCGATTGCCTCACGAATTTTATCTTTGAGGTCTTGAATCGACGCTGGGTGGACCTTATCTTTCACGTGGCCCCAAAGGAAGAAGTCGCAAGGTGTTAAATCGCAAGATCTCGGTGGCCAATTGTGATCACCTCTTCGAGAGATAGTACGGTCCGGAAACTTTTCCCGTAAAAGATCAATGCTTTCGTTGCTTGTGTTGCACGTAGCGCCGTCTTGTTGAAAGTAAACGTTGTCCAGATCAATACCATCCAACTCCGACCATAAAAAATCATTAATCATTCCCAATTCCAAAGAACGACGAGGAATGGACATACCTGGGTTTTCTTCAACACTTTGGGCTACAGCAGCAATATTCTCAGTTGTTCTTGAGCGACGTGCACGGGTTTTATTCTTCACATCACTAACTTGTCCCAACAGCTCGAATTTTTCCACCAATTTCTGTATTGCGGTCCGACAATGTGCTTCACGACGACCAAAAAAGGCTTTAGTTTTGCGAACTGTGACTGCAAGATTTTCACCATTTTTGTAGGGAATTCTAATAATTTCAATGCGTTGTTGAAGCGTGTGTCGTTCCATTTTTAGTAATGGCGTAGTTTCTACTTGTCAAATGTCAAAGAATAAAAGCTTCGAAAGTGACAGCTACCGAAATAGCGGGTCATTCACAGTAACACCTCTCATTGGAAAACCCTTTATAATTTATGTTTTATAAAAGCAAACGAAATTCGTTCGGTGCAAATGTACGCAATATGCGAAATGAATGCACGAAGTTCATCAATATTACGAAAAATTCATCTATTTTAGTCCAGTGAACTTTATTATTGATGAAACGGATTTCATCAATATGATGAACAAAAAAGGGATTTAATCATACAACAACTTTGCTCATTAATATATAACCGACGAATGTGTTCATCATATTGAAAAATTTGTTCATCAATATGATGCATACTTTCTGTGCTTTCAATTTTGTTTTTATGTGTTTGTAAGTTGGTTCACACGAAAAAGAAATTGTGAAATAGAAATACTGATACCAAATAAAACGTACACACATAACCTTCCTTCTTTAATGGAAATGCTAAAATACGCAGTAATATTGTGATTTTAACAATTGAATTTCTTCGCATCCAAAAGGAAAATATTCAACGAAAATCAGTTTTACCACGAAAGTCAATAAGTTGTAGTGGTAAAAACTCACGCGCTCAATAAATATTGAGGATTTATTATATTCAATTTTATTTCGAAGCTAAAGGGTCCGCCATCTAACTTTTTTTTTTCGCGAATGGTAACACTTAGCTCATGTCTGATTTGACAGATAATTAGTTTTATCCTTCCGCTGACCGAATATGGCTGTGTGTACGCTTGAACAACTTTGGGAAATATTGCGTTTTCGCTTCGGTAAGTGGGCCTGCGATCGACTTAGAGGCTACTGCATGGCCAGCCGAGGCAGCCATTTGAATGAAATTATTTTCCATTATTAACCGGAAGGATTGTACTTTCAAATAAAAAAAGAAATTTGAGAAAATATTCAGTAGACGAATAAATCATCAACTGGATGGACAATTGTTTTGATGAAATTATGAACTTGGTTCATAAGAAAATACGCCAAATTCTTATCAGAATCCTTCCAAAAAAATTTATGAATGCACTTTCTTCATCAAATGTCAAAAAGTTTTCATGAATTTGTTGATCATATTGGTTTTTCACGCCATATCAATGAATATCATGTTGATGAACGCCATTCGTCATAGGACGACGTCTTTTTTTTTCAGTGAGTTTTCTTCAAATTTAACGGCTTTTAATGGTTGTAGATTAATGGGACCTGGACTAAAATAAAGCTAAGGAAAAGGAGAACTTTGTAATGTAAAAAACTCGAATTTGGCTTATGTCGACATGAGCTACTTCAACTAATTACCACAGATTTGATTCTGCTTCTGTTAGATTATACTAGAAGCCTTTGAATCCCTTTTGTCCCAACTGGATATCATTCTTGTGACGTTTCAACAATGTTTCTATCTAATGGCTAACACATTGAAACTTTTCTTTGCCAACAACTGAGAACCCCACAATTTACTATAAAGGGTACCAAGACACTTGACAAAAACGTACCAACTAATTAAAATGCTCTAAAAATAAATCCTTTTGGCAGTCGCTTCGTCCGCACTTCGATCGCATTGTGTGTGAGAACTGAAAAGTCATAAATAATTTATTACGGTATGTAAGATTTTAATGACCTTTTCCAAACAGTTGACGCCCCATTTAATTTATGGATCCTTTAATTTTATGTAGGTTTGCTATTTTTAATTATATTTTGCATTTAAAAATACAATACTACACTCAATATCAATATTTGGAAAAGAAATAATTTTACTGTTTGCCTTTACTGGTCACGGCCTTAGAGTTGCAATAAACCGAACCAAGATTTGCAATATAAATTTATTTTAAAACTCATGATATGCTGGTGTGCGAATAATTGGGTGTTGGAAAAATCACTCACCAACCAACGAGGAACGGAAATGTTTAACGAAATGAATAGGCATTCATTTTTGTGATCAATTTTGACTTCAGTATGTAATTGTAGCTGCTTATATTGTAGGGACTAGCCTCTGTGGCGCCAACCTTTTATTTTATATTGTAAAAAGATTCGCATAGGATTGGCTGAGGAGAAGGTGCTCTCCATTTCAGAGTGACTTGCCCCGAATCAGCCTGTACATATGCAATCGTTTGTGATAAGTTCGAACTGTTTATTTTGGTGTATGTCTCGACTTTTGGTACGATCCTCATAGCCATGAACATATCCTAGAAGATCGGTTGGAGAGGTTTACACGGTACGATCGATAGTAAAATGTCTTTCAATAAGGGCAGGTCTATGTTGAAATGGCAGTTCTGCCATTATGTATGAAGTATTAAAATGTTAAAAAGTCCACCGCGGCTTCTTACGGTGGCACAGATTCTAAAAGTCCAATTTTTAATGAATGCCACATAGATCCGACTGAACTTGTGTTGCCTTTAAGGGCATCGGTTCATTGCGGCTTATTGCCATAGACCCGCTACTTTAGAAATACCTACAAGAATTAGTCTAGCGGGGTCATACCGAACGATCTTGGTGGCCAATTTACTTCACCTCTGCGAATTATAACCATATCCTCAAATCGTTCATGCTTCAGAATGTCCATCTCGCGTCTTCTGTGTGGCACGTAGCCCCGTGCTGCAGAAGTCAAATGTCTAAAGCTCCATATCGTTCAACTTTTGTAAAAAAAAAAAATTGTCTTTATCGTTCATTACCGCTCGTCGTTCCATGACGCCGTAGGCCCAAAAGGTGCCGTTTAACAACTTGCTATGGTGATTTGGTATAAGTGACTGATTATTAAAAACCAGATAAGACAGATGCCACCAAAACACTATGGCCGCCAAAGACCGCAAACATCGTGTCCCAATTGAAAAAAAAAAAAAAAAAAAAAAAAAACCTCATCTTAGGTGTAAGTGATATTAAGAACATATATGCTTTGTATTTTTTCTTTGCAACCTTTGGCATCTTTTTCCAGTTAATACATTCATAATTATGTTACGGCCTCGTTCTGTAGGATGAGGTATAGCCTACCAGAATTTCGGCTCCTCGTTGATGTCGCGATACGGGCACATCTAGTAAATTGTTGGCGTATGTTGCAGACGAACGCAAAGTTGACTGGCGTCTCTATACACTCGTGCTACAGAAGGTGTGCCTTGTTTTGTTGTTCTTGATAAAATGAAATCTTTGTTTATCTGCATTCTCTGTATTTTATATTTTATTTTTCTGTAACTACGCTACAGTTAGCCTTGTTAAACGGTCGACACAAAATTAAAAAAAAAAAAACTCCCTTCTTCTCTGTTAATTTTCGAACGCAGTTTTTTAGTTTTTTACTATTCAAAGCGCACATTCTAAAATTGTTCAAACACTCTTGCGCACAAATGGTGGCCGATGGTGTTGATGTGTGTTTCGATAAATCTGAAACCAACTGCAACACAGGTCGTTTCGCTTCATTTTCTGTAGGCGCCTTTAAAACTTGCGTGCTAATTCTGTGCTTTGGCCTTAATTACAAGCAATCGTCACTGGAACATACATTTTCGCATCGAAACCTCTCCGTGAAGGTTAATGTGGGTAAACACATGTGACCTACCTAATCGTTTAACAAATTAAGAGCAAATTTTCCACCTCGTTGGTCATTAAGAATAACGAGAAACAACATACTCGCCTCCTCAATTGCAATCGTAAACCCAGACTGAAATCTTTTTTTTTGGTTCTAGACATAACTAAAATATACATACGTATGTACAACCAGTTGCTCCGCCGTTCAGACGTCAGGAACATTTGTACACAACCATTAGCCCCCTTTTTGAAAACAAAAGACACACTTTGACAGCCACATTCATTTCAAATCCGATTAACAGGTGAATTGCCCCTTTACATAGAATCAACTTAGTAAAGCATACATACACTAGTTCTGGATGGCTTATTGTACTTTGCGATGTCTCAAATACATAGGCGCCGAAAGAAAACATTTTAAATTGAGCCCAGTTCGGCAGTGGGAACAAATTTCCACAGCTGTGTCATAGCTTATGGCCCAAATTTAATTGCAGAGAAAAAAATTGACAATAATCAATCAAACCGGTAATCACATAACAGAATTTCAATCATATCCGTTCTCCCCGAATACATCCGATGCATAGTGTTTTTGTGGAATAGGAAATTTGTACTTAATTGCTGGAAAATTATCTACTCTATGGCTTTCTGTCCGTCTTTATTACCCCGAAGTAATTACACATATAGATAGACTGTAAATTAGTCGCGTTTGCAATTGTACACAAAATATTCCACCAGCGACGACAACGACTGATTCTACGAATGGCGGCAAATGTTAGTTCTGTCGAATTGATAACAGAATACTATAACAACACATATAACACGGGTAATAAATATAAGGTGGTGTTCAGCTCGGTTGCAGAGGCGAGCACATTTTTTAAACGAAATACGAACAGAGCTTTAATCTTTAAACAGCAACTCAGATACAAAGTTAATTTAAAGCAGGCGCGTATGGTTGTTTTATCGTTTCTAGGTTATTTGTTGTTGTTTTGCTTCTATTTGACCGATTGATTGGCGGCTTATATCGGTAAGATGGTTTTTTTTCGTAACTTTACTTGGGAGCGGATTTAGTTACTGATTCTGGTTGGCATTTTATCGCACAGCATGCGTAAACACTCGTAGATAAGGTTCTCATAGCGTGGTTGTTTTCAAAAGTGCACGATAGTAGCGAGTTGCAGGATTTGTTGATGCTTGGAATAAAGGGCAAGGGTTTCCTATTGGAAATCGTTTTTAAAGAAGGTTGCGTCTAAAGGTGTCCAGTCCATGTTGACTTATGTTAAGAATCATTATGAAAACTGATTGAGCTCGTCAAGAGGCAATTAGAGCTAACTATACAAGCAAAAACGAGGCGCAGTGGCTTAGTGGTTAGTGTGTTGGACTACTAAGCGAGGGGTCTCAGGTTCGAATCCCGCAAAAACCCAAATTCCAACTTAGGGTTTTTTCCACTGCGCCGCCTCTCGCGAACGTCTGACAAACATCCGAGAGTATAACTGTCTTAAGAGTTTCTCAATTAGCCGTTTGGAATCGGCATAAAATTGTAGATCCCTTCCATTCGTTCCAAAAATTAAACTCACACAAAACGAATGGTTGTGAGAAGCTAGGCCTTGGGTCTCTACAGACCTGTTGCGCCAACTATATATATATATTTACAAGTAAAAACAATTAGACCTTGAGTATTGTCCATTAATTTAGAAACGACTTGTATCGGCGCTTTCGGAGCTGAAATCACAGCAAACTACTTAAGTCCAATCTATGAACTCTTACTCTAGTTATTTGTAAAAACCGATTGACCGTTTTTATGCTACCTTAAACAAAACCCTTTTTTAATGTAAGCGCACAATGTTTTGATATAACGCTTATTAGTGTGTTCAAGTACAGAATAAGCTGTGTCCCATGTCCTTGATATTTTAATATCAAAGCTTAAAACAGGTCTTAAACACCTTCTGGGTGTATTTTTCTACTTCGTCTCACAGATGTCAAGTGTGTGACTTCCCTTCAAAAACAGTCGGAGAGCGGAGTTGTTGTAATGTGTGCTAAAAGCGTTTTCACAATGTTGTTCTTTTATAGTCTATGTCTCAATGTGTTACTTTTTGCCCAAAGAAGTGTTAAATTATTCCTGTGGTAATAAGTTAAAGTAGATTATGCATCTATTCTATTCCATATGCCAAGTAGAAATTGTTGGTTATAGTGTAAGCGCTGTTCCTACATTTCAGACATGTGTCTGTAACAGTAACAGTAACAGTGTGCATAATGTTTCAAAGTGCGTACTGTTTCCAGTGCAGGATGGAACGTTGACCAAAGTGGGGAATACGATTTAGCTCATAAAATTCTTATTTCGGGAAACACACATAATGGTATTTTGGGTATGACTTGTAGCCGAAATGTTACCGGATTTTAGTGAGCTGTCAAATTGGTTTTCATGTGTGTGTACGAAACAGAAAATGTGAAATAGAAATACTGATACCAATATAAAACGTAATAAACATAACCTCCCAACTTTAATAGGAGCTAAACTACATTAGCGAACAAAATGTCATAAAAATGTTAATGGAGGTAATATTGTGCGAATTTAACATTTGCATATCTTCCTACCCGAATGCGAAATATTGAAACGAAAATTAGTTTTACAATAAATATCAATAAGTTGTAGTGGCAAAAACTCACGCGCTCAAGAAGTATTGAGTATTTATAATATTCAATTTTATTTCGAAGCTTCTTTTATTTTCCCAGGGACTATTTTTTTTCTTTTTTCTGATTTTGGATCCCAATTAGAATTAGAAAACAGCCACTTACCGGCCATATGGATTTCCTTAGGAAGAATCACAGGGTGCATTCAAATTGTACATACATTGAGAAAATGTTGTTTTGTGTGCGTATATTATTATTTTGTCGTAATATTTAAAATATGCATTCTATTAAATACTAACTTGTAATGTATGAGAACATGTAAAAGAAGTTCAGTGAAAATAATAAGAAACGGATTTGCAAATTTTAAGATTTTTTCGCCTTTAACTTTTGGTAATGCTTAAAGCTACATAAAAAAGTGAAAATATTTACATCTAGGTATGTTACGGAGATATAGCTTAATTAATATATTGTTTGTAGTTCATTTGGGAAATTTTGTTTGCCAAAGAAATTATTTCAATTCATGTAACATGCTATTTATTAAAATATATAGGTAACATTTGATATTATGTGAATGATAGAAGTTGGAATATTTGTTTTTGTTTAGTTTAATTATTTCGGACTTCATTAATTGTTTCCAATTTAACCTGCCTCAGTTTTATGTAGCAAATTCAAAAAGCATTCTCATTTTTGTCCTACTAAAATATTGAAACGTCGAAAAGCAGCGCAGTGCACATCGTAAAAGTACAATTACAAGTTTATTCGACGTTGCACTACAACGGCAAACAATTTTCAGTACACTGTTTAAAATGAAAATTAATTCATTAAAATATATACGTTTTCTAAAATAATGAAGTCCCTAAATTACATATTTCGATTCTTCTTAGATAAATTCATTCTTAATTATTAAACCATTCACAATCATTTTTTTATGCCACCCTGTATGCCATTTTTCGCTTGGTGCGCTACCTATGTGTTTGGCTTATGTCGACATAAGCTACTTGCCACAGATTTACTAGTAAATCGCACATCTAATGTGTGCTTATCCCACATGCGCCATTCCACATCGCAACTAGTAGACAAAATTCCACCAGAACAATCAGGATGACCAAAAACGGTGTAGACAATTTGAGAGTTCACATGAGTGTGCGTTTTCATACTCTGCTTGATCACTTTTTTTTCGTAGTTAATTTTTTGATAAAAAATATTTTTCTTCCCCTTGACGATGCCTCTTTGCTGTTACACATAGTTGTGCTCTAAAATCCAACCTTTTCTCGAACCACTTCCTTAGTCCATAAATTCGGTAATATCGACCCCGGGTAACCTTAGTTCGAAGCGCTGTACTTATGTAATGTGTGCTTGGAGGTTGGAGCTATCACTAAAAGCTGTCACTAACTCAAAGCTATCCCGCGAAATCCTCCGCACACATTACCACCAAAAATACCCTGCATTCGACATTAAAAATCCTTTCACGTCCTTTACGTGGTGCCTTTGTGTGTTTCTGGTTCTGCGATAAATCGCATTGCATTTTCCATTAACGTCGTTCGTTGGCTCGCACATGTTGGTCAACACGGAAGCACTATACTTACCGGAAATCCAAATAGTTCTCACCCCAAGTTTGCAAGTTTTTTTTTTTATCCATTCAGGAGACAGGAGACGCCTAACTTAGCCACAACGCCGGCAAAGTGATGTTTTGTTTCGGTGTTCACCTCATCTTCCGCCGCTGTAAGTTTACTTTCAGACTGATGGCAAAGTTTGGAGAACTGCGCCTGCATCCGTACACTGCTTCGTGGCTTATCAAAGCATGGTATCGTCTGAGTGACGAGATTTCGATGGGTATGTCTTATTCTTCTCTCCCTTTTTTCGGGGGATAACTCTTACGTATGTGTAACATTTCAAGATTAATGGCGCATTGGCATTCCATTTATCATTTTCTACACTGCTGCTGTTGCTGTTCTCATGATGCCCAGTGTTGCTGTAGCGTCTCGGGAAATTAATTCTTGCTCAGATTTCGGTCTCGAGTTGAGTTGGGTTGTATTTATAGCAAATGATCCCATTTATATATAAGATGTTTCATACGGCGAAATATCTGTCATTTAATATGGTCGCGCCTATGGTACTGTATGAGTATGGGATTCAGTTTTGACAGCAGTGAAAGTACCCTTTCTCCGCTTCACTCACATTTTACTGTATGTCCGATTTGGAACCTATCTCCCAATAAAGCTGTAAACAATATTTTATAGCTGCCTCGCTTAAATTTCCGTTTTTAAGTATTCCACACGTTAGAACAACTTGTCTAGTGAAAAGCGGAAATTCAACGGAAACCATCAACCATAACCATTGTTGAAACGGAAAAGGAAGACCCAATAACAAACACACTTCATTTGCTGTACTTCGAGACTTAAAATGTCGAGGAGGCAAAGGCAAGATGTCTCATTTGCCACACTTAACGTTCGACAATGGTTGTTGAACTCTTAGACATAACTTCCAAAGAGGGGAACCCATTGAATTAGGGCACGCAATGGCTTACTATCAGCCGTGTGATATTGTGCTTACCATTGTGTTTGCTTGGAGAAACAATTCTTAAGTAAACATTCAGCAAGTGTTATGGCCACGTTCATATCGAGTGGATGAGGCATTCTCCAGTGCGCTCCTTAAATGGTATGGAAATAAATTCCGCCATTGGAATGTGCGTGGAAAGTTAATTAAGGAAACAAAATTTGGCGAATGTCACTTCTACGTTGGTGGTAATAAAAAAATAATTATTGTACTGCTTACCCACCACCCATCCCAATCCCTTACAGACACACACTCAACTCATATTTCGAGAGAAATGAAATTCTAAAAATAGATTTCATTCACAAAATGTGTTCGCAACTAAATGGCGTTTCGTTTCTCAACGGCGCGGCTCGTCGCTGCCGACTTTTGAACGAGATGAAAGGCGATGCAGGAGATGCGCGAATATTTTTGGATACATGGCGTGGCGCTTATTTGTATTTTTGGGTACACAAATTACTTTGAAAATCATTTTTCATTCTATACTGTTTTGTGTGAATTTTTTTTTGCAAAATGGGCATGACGATGATAATTTTGCAAAGTTTGCGTTTCGCCGAACATCTCTGTGACACATATGGGTGCATGCGATACAATATCATTGAAGCGCAGGAATAAGACTATCGTAATGGCAGAAATTTGCAGTAGGCGTACTGGTGCATTAGAATGATTGATTGATAATTTCCAGTCTTGAGGGAAATATAGCTAAAAATATTATAACAGAAGCTGCGCCCAAGGTGTCATCGTCTAATATGGACTATTAATATTTTTAAAATACGCGTGGGACATGCCACATGCATATGCCTTATGTTTCCCATGAATCGCTTGGGTGGACGGATGTTGTGGAATGTGCCACTGAACAGAAATCAGCCATTACGTCACAGGTCACAATACTGCGGTGTTTCTAGGTTGATTCGAATGCCGGTTGAACTTTCCGCTGTCTGTTTCGGGTTAACTGTTGTCATAAATAAATATTGATCCATATATTTATCCTAGGCCTGGCTCCACACAAGTCATTGACGTGAAGTGTCACGTCACTTTGACATTTTATTCTGCATTTGTTATATGTACGTATTACAGCGCCGAACATTTGGTTTATTATCTTTTAAATTTCGACCGGAAAAGTTGGACAGCCGTGAAAAGCAGGATTTGCGTACTTTCAGAGGTGGATGGTGGGGATTTCGGTATATGTAATTTTATTTGGGATGGAGAAGATGGTGAATCTATGAAAATGAATTTATTTTGTCCATCACAAATATTAGATCGCGGCTAATTTTTGTTACTAAAGTACGCCCTCGGTAAAAGCAACCCTCGATAAACGCAATACCTCGGTTAAAGCGACACCTAAAATTTTACCATTAGTGACTCAGTAATTGCAACTTTTCAAAAAACTGTGACTCGGTAAACGCAACTTTCCATCCATGCTCTTTTAATTTTTGTTTGGATTTTTTTTTGATTGGTTTAACTGTAACTGGGCAGTTATTTTATAGGTACTTCTCTCAGAACTTTAAACACACATAGATCGTAGGTGCATTTTTTTTGCATCATACAAGAATAAGAAGAAAACGAATATTTCCCAATTTTTTAAGGCAATTCAACCAAAAACTGTATTGACTGTACTTCATAATGTATGACTATTTTTTTTTTAAATGAATTAATTATATTCCTGTTCTTTTCTTTTCGACGAACAATATTCTTTTATTTTTTATACCTTAAAATCTAATTCAAGGCATTTTTTTTGTGACTCGGTTAAAGCAACGACCTCAACTAACGCAACAGCTCGAATTTCCATCGGTTGCTTTTACCGAGGGCGTACTGTATTACTTTCTTTCATGATCATAAAAATGACTTCAACTTGCATTTTCATTGTTTTGGTGTTTGTTCAATTATCAACTTATTTCGTTCTACAAAAAAACAATTTTAATTTGTATTCGTATTGATCCAAATGAAGACACTACAGAAACAATAATTTTGACTGGAAAATCGTGAAACCCCGAAGTTGTATTTTTCCAATTGTAATGAGGGCGATGTCTGAAAATGTAATTTTCTATGGAAAGGAGAAAATATCGATTCAAAGTAATGACAAACACTTCGAAATTGACAGTCGTCAATTAAAAGAAAGAGGCGATCATATCGAGGCAAATCGTGTAGTGAGAGCCACCACCACAGGACACGCGCACCACCTTCCGATGTAAATCGAGTAAAGTTTCGCTATTCTTTCGCACTCCATAGAATTTTCTTCACTTGCATTCATTGCAATCAATTGCATTCTTTTTAATAATTCCTATGTTTAACCTTCAAACATTCTGTCGCTTTTGCTATTATTTTCAGCCATCTACAATAATTTTTTATGTATAACAAGCTGACCCGACGAACTTCGCTCCGCCCAAATTTGTTAATGTATAATGAAAATAATAACTCGTTCATTTTAAATTCTTTATTGAAAAGTTATATTAAATACAATGACACTTAGAACTAAAAAAAAGAACAAAGTTCGATTCTAAAGTCCACTTTTGATAGTGACCTCTTTAACAAAAGTCAACTTCAGCTAGCAGCTATTGTGACTCAAGCTGCCGTTGATGTGAACTAGATAAACAAAAAGTGTTATAATTTGACAGATAAACCTTGTGACTTTAAATTTATTTAGTCTCCAATCTAACTATTTCCTAACTTAAAGCCAAATTTAATGCTTTATTTCTTCTTATTTATACTAAGAGTTAATTTTTTGCCAAAATTCGTATCTAAAATGTTTTATTGGTAAGGGCCAATAAAAATAACTGAAGTCTTGATGTGTTGGCCAACCTTCCGCTTTTTCACGAAAATGATTTACGGTAAACGATAAACAAAGCGGAAAGGTTTGCGCACAAATTATAAATAAATTTTGTTCTATTGGAAGTGACACTACCCGTTTTTCTATCCAGTCTATTTTTCTCAAAGTGCGGTTCTCCATATAAACTTCTACCCCAAATCTCATTCCCTTTAAGTTTTGTTTTCACGACAAAAAGTTGCATATGTACTTCCTTGGGCCAATACGAATCCACCAAGCCCGAAATAGTAAAAATCGAACCATCCGTTCTCGAGATATGAGTGCACATACGAACGTCAGTCTCTTTCATATCTTGCTGTACCCACCCGTGCCTTTCGTATTAAGTCCCGCCCACGTATAGCAAAGTGCATAATGCCACATACCGGGTCCAAAACTATCCTATCTTTAAGACTGCAACCAACCGTAGCCATCCACAAAATTTCCTTGAGTTTCATTTTGGTTGAGTTGTTTCGGAGATCGCCAACAGCGCCACCTATAGGGTCCAAAAGTATCATATCTTTTAAGTCTTGCTAAGCAGCGGTTACTGAGCTATAACGTCATCGAGTTTCAAGCCGAAGGAATTATGTATATTACATATATAGTTATTGTATATTTATATTATAGAATATAATTGAATTGAACTGAAAATGAAAATGTCCAGACTTTTCTTTTTTCCTAAACCGTCCCTAATTCATGACGAACAAAGCAAAAAAAATAAAAAATCATTCAAATCGGTCGAGCCGATCTCGGTTTACCCGACTAACGCACAAAAATTGATTTTTATATATACATATATAGATTTAAAGCGATGTACACTTGTAATTATTTGCAGTCATTTAAAGTCTCCTCTAACCATTTAGATTTTTTTGTTTTTAGTAATTTGCATTATTTTTGAATAATTTTACATTTATTCGGGATCGAATTGTTCCTTGGAGAACATTTGCTTCTAATTCTACAAAGGATTTTAAGAAGAAAACCTATAGAATATCGAATAGCATAGCAGCTCGTTGATCACTGATCTTCATTTGCTCTTACTGCTCTTACAATTGCCACCTTTCAACATGAATGGTTTGATGCCGAGTGCACAAGGTCCGTTGAAAATAGGTACAACCGCTCATTACAAAAGGTGACGAGAAAAACTCACCTAAACATTGGGAGAATGCGAATGATTGTTGTTTAACGATAATGCTTGGAAATATTAAAAAAATGACTAGCGTACCCGTGGGAGAACTCTCATGTGGAAACCGTGGAAACCGGAACCCGTCACTTCCTTCATATAGTGACAGGTGTAGGATGTAGGTGTACCTGTTCAAAACCAAACACGTTACTGATTAATATCCTTACGTAATATTTAAAGAAACGAAGAGACTTGATGGGCTGATGGGTAATACACGCACAAAATGAAGTTAAGTAGATCCCAAATGTTTTGTTCATAAATTATATATAAACTAATAACTAATTATTAAATAGACCGTCAGCTCCCGCGCACCTACCCAATTACACAATCCCACCGGAAATTTTGAAAATAAAATTCTCTCTTAGATTTCCTATCTTAAAACTTCAATACGTGTCACTGTTGAAAAAAGGCTTACTTTTGTACTGATTTTAGTACTATTCGACTTTCCCGAGTACGCAGGTACCACTTCCCAATTTTGAGTACTATTTGTACTATTCGTAATTTTTGAAATCCAAAATAATGAGGTTATTTCAGTTAAGGGCTTGACTAAACTAAATCCAAGTCCATATGTCATTTAACCCGAATATAAACTCAGTTTTTCTTAAACATGTCGGCGTTTAATCCAATTGAATTTAAACTGCAGTGCGGATACCTTTTTAAGTATTTTAAGTCGGGTTGTAACTCAATTTCATGATATTGGCATTATTTCGTTCAGGAAATAAGTAAAAGTGAAATAGAACACAAAATGTAGCAAGAAGCTAAATGACATGGATTTCATTTGTGAAGTGGGTGAAATTTTGATTGCTTCGTCGTAAGAAGACGAATTTATGGAACAGCAGATGGTAAATCAACCTCGTCTTCGATTTTATCGAATGCACAGGGTTAAATTCATAATTAATACAATACAAATTAAACGCAGGACACAGCAAATCAAATCAATTGCCAGTGACAAAGAAGTTATTTCGAATTCACAATCACTTTCACAAAAATCATTCATTAGTCTTACTGTACTCACTGTACAAATGAATTTGTCAAATCTCAAACAAAGCCGTCCACATTCAAACATCACAACAAGTATTCAGATACAAAGTTTACTTCTCAAATCGTTATGCTGTCACCACATCCCATCATAAATCATCATCATTTGGAAACATTTCGAATTTCAGAGCGACGCGTACCGAACCTCTATCTGTTTATTAAATTCGCTAATAACTTTGATATTAATTGGGATTAAGAAGCAGAAAGTGTCGGCCTGTTTGGGCGCATTCATATACAAGTGCGGACAAATTTACATTCAAGTTGTCCTCCATTCATCGCAACGTGACTGAGGGATATATATCTGATATCGTATATCTTAGAAGGCATCCATACCAAAATCACCATCATCTCGTCGATTATCGTCGCCATTGCGCCATTCATCGCAGTCCACTAGAAGTTTAATTGAACTTAATCAAATTTAATTAAGACGTCATTAGACACAATAGTTGTTTTGGAACGAGGATGAGGAGGTTGCTTGGTGGGTGGGTGTGTTCTCTGCACACACAACTAGTGTGGGTGGTACAACTTAAACGAGGCACATTAAATTGTTCTTTTTGCAAATAAAAGAAATTCCAACAAACGATTTCACTTAGTCAAAATGCTGTGTGCTTGTGTAGGCAGCTAAAGGGAGGCCAACATTTTCCTCCCTCAAGGTCATGTCGTGTGTCCGTGTGAGTGAGTGTGGTAAATTTAATTTTTCTTCCATTAGTCACCTGGTGACTGCAAAAACCATGACATGACGCGGAAACCCAAGCAAATATTTTTTCTCTACTAATAATAGTGTTGTTATCCATTATTTCAAATGACTATTCAGCAAGTGGGTGGGTAGGTGCGCGTATAAACACTAAAGCAAATTTCAAACTGCTATTCAATGACGTTGCTTGTGTGTACGAATTCATTGAAGACCTCAACAGTTTTGCTTGCTGCCATTTGTGTAAGCCTACAGTGAGATCTAAACAAAAACATTCGTCGGCCGAACCAACATGAGCCAGATGCTTCAGTTGGTGGATATATGATTTCAGTTTTTTGATGATTAATATTATTAATTTGCCGAGGCGATCAATATAATATGGGAAAATGTGAATTTTTGAACAAGTTTAATGAGATAATTGGGTTACTAGTTGAACGAGTGCTTTGCTGCTTTTTGAGAAATTTTCCACGCGATGAGGTCAACAGCGATTTGTGAGCTATGGGGTATTTTAAGTACTATATTCAGATTTAGATTAGATAAGAAAATTCTAAATTTATTGTTGTTCAAGAAACAAGATACTGAGAGTTTTTTGGATTTCCTATAAAGACTTACGGAACATGCCACGATGTACAACGGAGTGTATGACTTAACTCGACATGGATGCACCTACTGTTTCTGAGTAGTCCTGCCAAACGGATTTTAACAAAAAAAAAAAATGGGTGTTGGTGGAGGTGTCTTTTCAGTTAAGCTTAATCTTAGTTCTTCCTTTCGTTTTCCCGGCCAAGCGGCAGTGAAGATGACGGAGGAGTCTAACATGCAAAATATTTGGGTGGCGTAATATCAGCGACACAGACTGATAGTTAAGTTATGGCGTTTCTTCTCTACTCTCTTTATTTATTTTTGTTAAAATTAGTGCCCACGCAGATCCACATGCACTTCAATCAGTACAGTTTTGTGGCCTTAAGTTGCATTTCAAAGGTGCATTTTTAGCAAGTTGCTTTGGCTTAAAGGTGGTATATAAGTTAAAGAGTTAAGCAATTATTACTACAAATCGGAAGGGATGAATAAAATCTTGCGTTGCTAAAGTGAGAAAATCGAATGAAGCATTTACTTGGCTGTACGTGTACTTGACATGTCAAATACATAAAACTCACAAAATGCAAAAATCCTTAGACTTAAATTTGCATGCCGTTCTAAGTAAAACACGATAGCAGTTGAGGTTTGGGTTAGGTTGAGAAGGGGTGGTGAGATCATCACAAAACGAAAAGGTGGCCCAACGCCTTCCTCAGTGAACCCTTACGGTTTAAACCTTAACCAATTCACATAAAATTAATTTTTCCTACAGAATTTGAGTGTGGTCCCGTTCTCCAAGTGGTTAAAGAAGTACCTTCTTAGGATTTAAAGCGGGCCAGAGTGCCTTTGAAACCATGTGCCCCAGTTATGACCATCTTGTAGCTGCTTTATTAAAGGTTTTTAACTTTCTCGATTTCACATAATGAGAAAAATATTGTATTCGTACAAAATGTTGAACTCGAGGTTTAATTCAATTCTGACACTGTGATGATAGAGGAACTCAAGAAAGTGGGTCTCGCAATTCTGTCCGTCTGTCCGTCGCATCAGCTCCTGAGGTCTACAGTCCAAACGGCTGGCCGGATTTGTTTCAAACTTCGGAGTAAGAGTTTGTAGGCTTACGTTAGGGGCCACTTTTTTTTGCACGTTAAACAAGTTTGAAGTTTTCGAAAACGGCTCCAACGATTTTAATCAAAATTAATATTTCAGCTTATGTAGGTGGAGTTAAAATTCCTGAGCACACAGTTTTCTGCTAAAAAATCGAATAACGGTACTTTTGAAAATTGGACTAATCTCAAAAACTGTCTTAACGACAATTCATTTCTTACGGTAACTTGAATACAGACTCAGTTTTTCTCTAAATAATCGTAAAATGGACTTGGAAAAAGACATTTTTGATAAATGCTGTTTTCTACAACTTACATGAAATCGGCTCTAACAATTTCAATCAAAATTGATAATTGCACTTAAGTAAATTGGGCTTACATAGTTTCTGGCTGAAAATTCAAATAATCGGACTTCTAAATAAAGGGTTTTCCAATAAGAGGTGCTATTTTGGTATTCAAAGAGAATTTTTTGAGATAAATGATCGGATGTTTATTTCATAATAAAGAGGAAGGTATGCCGTTAATAATAAAAAATAACATCAGCCAAATGGCCACCACGAGCACGCATACATGACCATATCCTTTTCATGAAATTTTCCATAACCAAATCGCAAAGTGGCGGCCCTATGTCCTCGATTGCCTCACGAATTTTATCTTTGAGGTCTTGAATCGACGCTGGGCGGTCGGCGTGGACCTTATCTTTCACGTGGCCCCAAGGGAAGAAGTCGCAAGGTGTTGAATCACAAGATCTCGGTGGCCAATTGTGATCACCTCTTCGAGAGATAATACGGTCCGGAAAATTTTCCCGTAAAAGATCAATGCTTTCGTTGCTTGTGTGCCACGTAGCGCCGTTTTGTTGAAAGTAAACGTTGTCCAGATCAATACCATCCAACTCCGACCATAAAAAATCATTAATCATCTCTCGATAGCGCAATTCATTCACCGTAGCTGTTGATCCAACAAAATCATCTTCATGCATTTCAAGGACTCAATCAGCAAAGACACGACGTTGTTGATGATCGGCCGGCTTGAGTTCTATTGATAACTGAACTTTATAAGCCTTAAGACCCAAGTCTTTATGCAAAATACGGTGTAATGACGTTTGTGGAATGCCCAATTCCAAAGAACGACGAGGAATGGACAAACCTGGGTTTTCTTCAACACTTTGGGCTACAGCAGCAATATTCTAAGTTGTTCTTGAGCGACGTGCACGGGTTTTATTCTTTACATCACTAACTTGTCCCAACAGCTCGAATTTTTCCACCAATTTCTGTATTGCGGTCCAACAAGGTGCTTCACGACGACCAAAAAATGCTTTAGTTTTGCGAACTGTGACTGCAAGATTTTCACCATTTTTGGTGAAGCTTGTATCGTTCCATTTTTAGTAATGGCGTAGTTTCTACTTGTCAAATGTCAAAGAATAAAAGCTTCAAAAGTGACACTTACCGAAATAGCGGGTCATTCACAATAACACCTCTCATTGGAAAACCCTTTATTCTAAATAAGATACGGTAGTTTTTTTTTTTTTCAAAAAATGCAAACAATGCCGTACTAAAAATAGTCCTCAAAAATGAATTCCCAAATTCTAACCTGGTTTCACAGACGTTTTTGTGAAACCCAATACCACACTGTAAAAATGCAATAGGTGGAATGATATGGTTCCTTAAGTTTTCTTGGAGTTTTTCTTCCCACTTTTGTTTTGTTCGTTTGTAACTAGAAAATTTCACCTGCAAATCAGATCGCGACTGCACCCCTCAAGAACTTACATAAAACTAAATGATATTTTGATGTATTTGTTTTAAAATTTTATCACCCGACTTTACCCTAACAACAACGCTACTCAGATTTTTAACTACCTACCTAATAAAACCAAACTTTTGATGAACGAGAAAGTTTTGTACGACCCAGTCGTTTCAGTTTATTTTCAAAAACAATCACATAGGTGGTCTTATACTATACCCTCAATTGTTGCATTTATTTTGAGTTCTGCTCCTTCAATATCACAGCTCCCAAAAACAGTTTGTGCTTAAACGAAACGCAAACGATTCGGTTTTTATATTTCTTCCGAGTAGAAGTACATACATAATTGCTTTTATTCATACCACTATTATGTCGTTGTACCAGGGTGTTTAGAGTTCCCGAAAATTGTTGCACGTTTATTCTTGGATAAACCCAAATGCTAAGTGATCATTTTTTCTCTAATGTGCATTGTCAAAGTTGTGTGAAAATCTCGCCCTCGTGTTATCGTGAAAAACAAGTTATATGGACTTTTATACTTCACAAAAAAGTGTGATAATTGCTAACAGCGCCATGCTGAATACATTTTGTTATGTATTCGCCTACTGATTTGCACTAAGTAGGGTCCAATTTTCCCTGCATGCTTAACATACGGGTTGAAAAGAAAGGCCGTTACATGTTGTTTGTTCACATTCGGATTTTGTTTGTTTTAATTACACGTCAATCTTAAGATGCTATTAAATAAAGACTTTCATTTTTGAGCCCGCCTAGGGGACAATAAAATACAGCCGTATAAAACGTGATTTTTCTGACGCACTTTCCATTTTTTTTTGTTATTAGATTACCTATCTAGTGATATATATAAATAAACTTAACATACACCAATTTAACCAATCCAAAGTTTATTAAGTGATAGTACAGTCAATAGTGATAAATCGTATATAATAATGTATAATAATATCAGTAATAATAATAATCCTTGTGGAAGCTTTATCGTAAAAAGCATAAGCAAAGAAAGAAACAAAAATTAATACTCCTCGTTAAAACTATTTCGACCAATTCGACATAAATGTTAAATAATCAGCCATTACTTTCATCAATTGAATTGATCGTCGTTTACTTTACCACCAAACGAAAGCAATCACGAACTTATAGTATTGCCTTAAAACACGATAACAAAAGTTAAAAATAATAAAATAAACATTCACAAAAGAAATCAAACAAATTGTTATTTGCCTATCGCCAAAGTTCGTCTCAAGTTACTCTGATGATGGGATACATCATGGGGTGTGCTTGTTTTAAAGGTGAGTTAACAAATAAAAATAAAATTTAAAAAGAAAAATTTTACGGAAAAAAAAATCGGGGCGTATACGTAACATTTTTATATTTCTTAAATCTTACATATCACCAATTCTATACCCAATTTGTTAAACCTGTCCAATGAACCCTTACATTTCTTTTTCTTTTCAGGTAAGTTCCAAACATATGTCAAAATTATAGCCGTCTTACAGTTTCTATTCGTATTTCTTAATCTACTTCCCCTATGGGGCAAGGGTTGGGTAAGTTTACTCTTTAGAACTGTACACAGAATGCCAAATTTCAATTCTATAGTATTCTTAAAATGTTCGCCTAACAAACTGTTAATATTCTACTGCACGCAACAGTCTCAAGGAGTTACCGACTCCTGTTGGGTGTAAGAATTATCGGCTATTGTTTCTATCGACATTTAATTATCCCCTGAAGGTAGAAAACTTTTTCGAGTATTTACAGTCTTCTTCTTTAATTTACTTAAAAAAAATACAACAACTCTCCTGTCACGCCATTTGTGTCCTTAACAAAGTGACTTGCGAGTCCGCTTGTGTGCTTGTAACGTTTATGCAGATATGCTCCTAACGTTGTTGCTCGTTGAAGTTTAGCTAAATGTAAACATGTATATACAGGAGTACATTTAAGGTATGTTGCTTAATAAAAAACCGAAAATAAAAACTTAAAACTTAAAAAACTTGAAAAGATCCTTTTTTAGTGGCACTTTTTGTGGGTGGAATATACTTGTATGTACGATTATGTATGCAACCACCTTTCCTTGAATTATATAAATTTTATTTTTCTCTCTTCGACTATATACAGTGAGAAGCGGGGAAGGTATGTTATTTCGCACTAACTAGTATTCAAGAGGAGCAAACAAAATCTTACGGAAGGACATTATGTCCTTCTGTACCGTGGTGGTGCTGCTTCTGTTGTTTTTTTTTTTTACTTTCATTGTTGGAATGTGTACGAGTACGTATCTATACGCGTTGGCTTATAAACCCTGGTGAATAAGTTGAAGTGGCTTTACGGTACATTCTCTTGGATATACAGAGATAAGTGAATGTGGATAAAAAAAAGTAGTCGGAATAGAAACGCCTTAGGATAGCCGAGTGGATTACGATGTGGATATAGAGTTACCTGCTATTTATGCAATGGAAAAAGAACCTCAGATGTGATATGGTTTAGGGTAGCAAATACCGAGCACAGTATTTTTTCATTTCACCCAGAATGTGAGTTCCGTACAAGAAAATCAATACGAATGGATTTGCTTTCAATTTGAAGCAGATCATTATTTAAGAAACACAAATAAAAGTGGGATAAGAAAGCCGAGTCAACTATTTTTAGCAGAGAATTCGAACAATATTTGCAGGTCACTGCACAGGCAAGATATAATTACAAAGACGAGGCCAGTTGCTCAATTGAAGGATTACATTATTTGGAGGGCTTTCACTTCGTGGAGTGTAACTTTATTGTGTTCAGCCTCCTTTGTAGTACTTGGTACCTCGAGTTCAATACGGTACGACTGACTCTTCGTCAGAACCGTGCTCTGTAGATGTAGTGTCAGACCCTTGTCAGCGGAATCAATCACCTAACTTTTGATACAACTGTGCCGTCGAAATTTGTGATTCGGGATTAAGTCGTGTTAAATACGAATGGAAACGACGTTCATCAGGTGATTTCCATTATACGCCATAAGCCGATCAGTTTAACCACAGAAGCGAAATCTATAAATTGGCACCGAGGTTTCCCTTTTTGCACCCTCAGTTCACAGCCACCAATTTTGATCTGCTGTAGCAAGTCAAAGTCATCACTTGTATGGTAGGTTTTCGAATCCTTCATTGATATGTTCGATTGCCAGGTCTTATTTGTAGAGCCTGGTCTTGTGGTGTTAAAAAACTATTGGTGTTTGCCTGGGCGTCTTCGAATAATTACTTTACTTTTGTGTCCTGAACAGACTTGGACTCTTTCGATACATGGCTCGCTGCCTGAGCGAATTAAGCCTTCATTCGCATTGCCACTGTCTTTTTGCCTACGACTATTTCTTATGACAATTTCCAAACAGCTGCTTATTTAACTCCCGTTATCATTATCCTTTTATTCCATCAACACTTTCGAATGGGATTAAGCTAGCTTCGTCAGTTAATGGGCAGCCATTGACGGGTTCTCAGTCTCCACGTGCGTATCGGATCGTCAATATCCTTTTTTCATTCAATACAGACAATCAGACAATGAACAAGGTAATGCCTTTCTGCTAACCGCAGATATTCGTTAACGACTGCATACGAATACTCAAACGTGACATTTGTTAAAAACCGCATCACAACTGTGATTTTGTGATTTACTGTAGTACACGTCGCCTGCATTCCCCCGACTTGCGTATCCACAATTTCTTATAAAATATAATAGTAATGCCTCCATTGCACAGTCTAATTTAATCCCAATTCCGTACGGGTCTACAGAATCCGACACATGGATAACAACAACCATGGCATATTTACGGCCGAACGTGACTAAACCATTGTTTTCCCAGTTCAGTGCCATCCCTGATTCTATAAACACTCATCCAGACAACAATGCCGCACAATGTGTGCCCCAAATTGACTTTCTTTGGAAAAATGAACAGCAGGACAGATATACCCCGTCCCCCACAGCTGACAACACATCAATGACGGTTCATGTGTGAAATTGTGCCACCCGACCCCCTTGTAGAATTAATTTATACCTGTTTCGTTCTCCTCTCACTCTCATCCCTGTACAAGTACAACATACGAAAGTGGTCGTTTTTCATGTACCATCCACAATCTAATTGTCGTAAGAATTTAATCGCTAGAATTAATTGCTCCCTCGATATTGTCGTCCGAACCAAAAATTGATTTAAACTCGAAAAAGTTATAAACTGCCAGAGAATGTCAGTCACCAAGGGAGCAGTTTTTGTCATTAATTTTCGGGAGACTTTTTTTTATTGCGCGTCCGTCATTAATTTGAATTATGTTCTGCGTCCTTTTTGTATCGTGAAATTTCGTCTTTTATTTTTGGCTATTTCTGCCAAGCGCAACGTCATGGTAAAGTTTCATGCCGGGTAGAGAACGAATCATGCGCACTAATTCCACTTTGCACCGTATGTCTTTTTGGCTTAAGAGAACACAACCTTGAGCGTGAGCGACAGCTTTTTTCTCCCACTGAGACATTTCGCTCTTTGCCGATTGTAGTAGATTTTTGTCGATTTTTCGCGGCACCATTGTACGTTGGGGGATGAAAAATCTGTTTGTTATTTTCCGCTCATGATTGGTTGGCACTTTTTGCTACTTTTCGCCTGTTATGTTGATCAAGTGACAATGGTGCGCTTTTAGTGTGAACAAGTGTTTCCGCTGCTGGTGCAACTTAAATTGAACAATGACGCAACAAAGCGGTATACTACTGATTACACAGCCGCAATATTAATTCATCGAGTGAAGGGTGGACACCCCTGTGTGTCAATTGAACCGAAATGTCAATGAGCTTGTGTAACATTCACCCTGTGTCAACTAATACTTCAATTGGATCTGATTGTCGGGTATAGAATTGAATCGGGTATAGAATTTTCAATTAAGCGATGGGGAAAATGTGTAATTTTTTCTACATCCTTATTCGTCGCGCGCAAAAAAAATCTTTCGTTTTGCATAGATCAGAGTCGTTACCGTCGTACAACTTACTGCAACTACTGCAGAAAGTCGATAATTTCCATGAGCACACACAGTTCTAACTGTGAGCAGCATGTGTGATGTGCGTCCTGTATAACAAGTCAACGCAGTAAGCTGAGTCACAACGAGAAGGAGAGAGCGAGCGACTTCTAGTTGTGGTGATTTGAGTATGAAGAGCTGCCATCATTTATGCAGGCAGCATTTATCGCAAAGTGCACCAGCACCAACACTACCACCAGCAACTGCACAGAAACATCACCACCATGCCAGTAGATAGACGAACTTTAATTATTTGGATGTGAAAAGCATCGTTCCCATTATGATTTCAGTACGGATGAATGTCCTTTTTATGGGTTGAGATTTGTGTTTATGGTATATGGGCTTGGAATTTTTTTTTTCTGACGTTGAATTCATTCTGTGGAGTGGATTCGCTATGAAAATGATTTGCTGCCGGCGCAATGAGTGATGTCAAAAATATGGGTGAGTGGTGAATTCAGGTGAAATATTAAAAAAGGGAAAAGTTATTCAAATAAGAGAGGAAGGCGATACGAGTGGCTTGGGTCAGAGCAGTATACTTTTGCACCTGGTTTTATTATTAGCGGCATGTTTCTTTGCTGATATACAGGGTGCTTCAGTTCGTTGACTAGGGCTGGGTTAAATATACGAAATCAGGGCTGTCGTGAACAAAATACACCTCGAAATGGTTTCCATTTTCCAAAAATTGATATCGGCAATGAACTTCGAAAAAGGGAAAACATTTCCCCCGGAATAAATTGGTATCGTGAACAAAAATTCCCCCGAAATTTAATGCGATTCCCCCTGGAATATTTTCTTCGTAAATTTGTAGGTGGAAATTCAAAATGTAAGCAGTTTCTAGAGGAGGTCTTTTGGTTTTTTTTTTTTTATAATTTGGCTGATTTAAACCGAGAAAATAGAAGTGGCATACAATTGGTATACTTCAAACAACAGAGAGCAACAATTTTTAATCACTCAAGAATTTCCAAATTGTAATAAAATAAATTAATAGGTGTTGCTCAAATAATCAAAAACAATTGGAGATGATTGTAAATTTAATTGACAATTAAACAAATCATAATTGGCAACTGTCAATGCATTCGAACATTTTCGAAAAATTCCGGGGGAAAATATTCCTATGGAGATTCGCGATAGGAGGAATATTTTCCAGGGATCAAAAAATATTTTAGGGGAATTTTTTCCCTCGGAATTGCCGATAGCCCTGTGTTGAATTGTTTTATTCAAAGGCATTTTCTTTTTATTATAAGTAGGTAAAATAGACTCAAAAAATTATAGTGACTTCACGTTTTATTTGATAATGAATTGAAAATTAGAAATTTATAGGAGGAAATAATTTTTAGTTACTAAGTTAGTTTTTAAATATTTTTTGAAGTAAAGTATTAAAATCGGGCAGTGCTTTCTTTTAATGATTTCTTAACACCTTGCATTTCTTCAACTACTGCCGTTAACAGTCTAGCAGCCCCAAAAATCAATTAAATCTACACTCCAATCAAAGGTGGAAAGGAAAATGTCGCGATTCATTAGGCGTGAATATAACTCAAGCTGTGGTGGGTTCCTGGACGTAGCACTAGCAATATAGAAGGGGATGTTTTGGAGTCGAAAACAAATATCAGCGAAACGGCCACATCCATACTGCAGCCGATTGAAATTGGAATTGACGGCATAATGGATAGAGAGGACAACTCGTCCTGAGAGGGGGACTGTGACACCTATCGTATGATACATCGAAATCAGACAAAAAAATATCAAAGTGTCTTCTGACACTTAATCTATCCGCATCAACACTGGTGTTATTATGGGGGTATTGGAGTCATGAACCTTCCCAGCGCCTCGCTCATTTAAACGACCCTAGGAAGTAAGGTTGATCGCAGGCACCGTAGAGTGAAGGCTTTCAGAAACCGGTTATCTTTTACATTGTTTCGATTAGTAGTTTTGTTGGCAAGTTTGTATTTGCTCCTTAAGAAGTCATATCCCAAGCTCCACTCCTGCAGCCTTCTTGGACTCAAGTTTGAATAGGTATAGCTAACCTCATTCATTTCGTGTTGGTTGGGTAGATGGACATTTTCAGCATCGTATTGTTGGGTGTCACCGCTGTTTACCAATCTGCAGAATTGTTCCTTCCAAATTCTGTACATTTACTACCTTTTTCTCATCTAAGTCCTACAGGCGGACGTGAGACGGGATGATAGTTTTATTACTTTACTGACTACTGTGATGGGTTTGTTGTGAGACGATAAGGAATACGACGCTCTCCTACGATAGCTGTTTTTTTTTTTTTTAGAATCCGTTGTATTCGGTGGCATAATGGATAATATATAAATAAGGTCTTGCTTACAAATAACACGGAGTACTACTATCTGCTAATAATATTAACGACTTTAGTAAACAATTACGCTAAAATGCTAAGTTAAATTGCAAAAAAAGTTCGATTTATTTTCTAACTTGAATTCTTTTAGCCTCATCATGGATCTTTCGCAGCATGTATACCACTTAAATTATTGCACCAACCTGTATCGGTAGATGTCCTTTTAATCTATGAAAATACGAATTTTCTGCTTCTATTGTGGCATGCATAAAAATTCCACTACGAAACGTGCCACATTGAAAAGCTGGGTCAGCTGATACACGATTCCATCCAGTGCGATACAAACAAAAATCTCCGTCGCAATTTAATTATTCTTATTCATTATTTGTATAGGAAAATTCGACCGCCCGTCTAGGCAAACCCTGGATCATGTGAATGCAGGTCAAATTATTTTTTTTACTATCTTTTGTGGTTTGTTCATTCCTACAAGGTTATCATGACTCAAATGACTTTGTTCAACCAACCAACGGTTGAGGAAGAAATCCTTCCACTAAGTAGGACTTTCAGGGATTTTATTTCAAAGTTTGTTTTTGTTCGAACTTAAACCAGTCAGCTTTATGAGTATTGAGAGCAAATAAACCGAATTCGTTGATTTATTAACGATCTGAGTGCTCCTTAAGTTTTTTTTTGTAGAATCGTACTTGGTATCGATGAGGGACTGCAGTTTACACCAAAGCTTTCCATGTTTGAATTCGTGAGTACTACTAACAAACTGAAGAGGAAAGAGGGTGTTTGCAATTGAAATTCGAAGAAATTCTCGATTTTCTGAAGTGTACATTGTGTGTGATTCAGTGACGCAAATGAGTGGGAAATACTCGTTCGTAATAAAGGTACAACTTCGGGTTTAAAGGGATAATTGATTGGACTGGCCTTTTGTCAATTGCAGCTAATTGGGAAGAAACCATGCTGCCAAATTGGCCTTATTTCTTATTTGAATTTTTCCTTATTTCGTTTGGCTTCATTTCGCATCACAATTTGTGAATCAGCTGCTCTACCATTCCTCTACCAAATGAAGAGAATGGTTTTGGTCCCATCAACTGTACAGTTGACCCGTGTTTTGCAATGGAGTCCGTCTTTTTGTTTCTGTCGATCTGTATTTTTCCTCGTTCCTGTTCAAATGATGTCGTATTGTGTCTGTTCGATGCGTTGACTACCACCTGATTGTCCAGTGTTATGAGGATATTTCTTCCCTCCACATGACTCTCAATCAAGTAATCCAACACATGCAACAAACCAATCATTTCAGCCTTGTATACGGAAGTGTATTTCCCGAGGCTTATGTGGCAGCCCAACTCCGCCAGTCGCACGGAGAGAAGAGCGTCCACAGTGAATTTTCACACTGTACACTTTGCACCTTCTTGTAGGCAACCTCTGCTAACCCTAACAGTTTTGAGGTTTCCGTCTAAATATTAATCGTCCTAGTATCTTAGCCTACGTCCTTCCAAGGGTTTCATCAGACTTTCAAAGTGTATCTTATCGAAGGCACCTTCAATGTCCATTATAGTAGTGGTCAATGCTCCCGGTATTTATCTCTTTCTACTCAATGTAGCGCTGTTCCTGTAGACATGCCTGCCCTATAGACATTTTTGTCTACAATTCAAAGGATGCCTCATAAGCGCAGTTCTCTTTATATAGTCCACCACCACCCATTTTAGAAACCATGCGATGGCTGACTGGTCTGAAGGAATTTCCCTCAGTGTAATCCTCCTTCCAGGGTTTCGGAAGGCGGACCACATTTTCCTCACTCCTCACTTCTCATGCCAAATGAAGAGTCATACTTCCGACGAGCAACCTTCGTAAAAAATTAGATGATTCATTATTCAAATCAGCTGGACAAGACAATTAAACTCTGTGTTGCGACTGAAGTTTTGACAATGCCTGCACATGCAATGATATAAATATTCCTTACAGTACCTTACAACACTTGATCCATTATTTGGTTTAGCATGAATGGCTAAATGCGAAAGAACACTACGACACAGTTCATGGTCATGTTTCACTAATTGAAAGTAAAAACCAGACTGATGAGTATTCAATCAACACCAACTGCTCCTTCAAAACGTATACTGATAATAATAATAATAAAAAAAACATAATCCCTTTATGACACTGTAACATTGTGATGACTCTTTGAATGGTAAAGATAAATTTAATTGCCGGCCCTTATTCGAGGATTTGTTTACCTCCCGGGAAGGAGGGTGGTAGTAAAATTTGTGACATTCGTGTTCACGCCTGGACACATGATGTTTAATTGAAGAGGTGGCTTACCTTGAATTTGTCCTGTCAAGCTAGAGTAGTCAGAGTCGCGTGTATTTTTTTTTTCCAGGAGCAATGTAGTAAACTTTTATGCTTACTTGAGTTAATATCTGTCTGTCATTAACACATAAATATAATTGCAGAGATTGATTTGGAAGATAGGTATGGTTTGTAGATGCTAGAAGGGTTGGTTATTTGGTCGGGTATATCAATGGTTAACTGATGCGTATGCCTTCTTGCTATATGCCAATTTAACAGCAAGACAAGGAAGTTGTTTTTTAAGATATTGAATAAAAATTTCGAACTCGAGATGTTACTCAATTCTGACATTACGACGATAGAGGAACTAAATCAAGTGGGTCGCGAAATTCTGTTCGTCTGCCCGTCTGTCTGTCTGCGTATGCCTCCGAGACCTAAGCGGCTGCTCTGATTTCGTTCAAATTTCGGATTTTTGTGGGGGTACAGTTTGTCACCATATTTTGTTTGCACTTTAAACCTCAATATTAATAGTAGGTACTTCTCATATAAAATCTTCATAAAAGTTTGATTTGTTCGAAAACGGCTCTTACGATTTGATATTTGACCTTAAGAAGGTGAGGCTAACATGACTTCATACTCAGATCTTCGCTACAAAATCAAATATCGGCACTTTCGAAATTTGGAATATCTCGAAAACTGTCTATACGATTGTAAAAAATATTAATATGGTCATTTATAAATTTATAGCTAACACCGGTTTTCTCTATATTATTGTACAATGGATTTTACAAATAAAAAAAAAAATTAAATTTCTTTAGTTTACCTGAAAACGGCACTAACGATTTTGTCCAAAACGCGTATTAGAGTAAAATTGATTCCTTAATGCATTCCAAAATTATTGCGTCCCTCATTTCAATTCGAATCACCGAAAACGCTAATTAGAAACTGCTCATGCTCATTTCGATTAGGATACAAATCTTAAAAACCAAATAATGCTTACAACCCGAACAATAGGTATCTAATACTCATTTTCATCTAAATAGTTGAGCCAATGTATTTTTCACACTAAACATTGCAATATTTGTTACTGTATAATTTTATGAAAATCGGTCTTATGATTTTGATCAAAATACATATTTAGGATAATAAACCAATTGTTTGTAAGATCTCATCCTTTTTTTTTGTTTTTTTTTTAAATCGAATAAGTCCGATTTTTAATTATGTATTTCTCAAAAATTATTACAAAAATTCCGATCTGTCGTCATACTAAATGCAATCAGAACAACAAAAAACTTCTTTTTAGCTAATATTTCCCACTTCTTTTTTTCTACCATATTAAATTTGCACCATTAAATTATTCGAACCACAATCAGAAATTCCCACTTCACTTGCACCTCCAGCTCCACACAGGTTCATCGCATATTTGGCTTATAAGTGCTAATGCAAATTCGAAAACAAATCTCTTAAGGCTGGGTGGCTGAGGGTAGTTGTTTCTGCGACCCGAACGGGCTTGAAGTGCTTAAGAGATAATCGATCGGAGCAAATGGCTTTCAAAAGCCAGTAAATAGACGCAGCTATTGAAGCACAATTTTGATTTTTTTTGTTTGCCATCTCAAAACTGCAGATTATTATGACTAAAAGTAAACAATTTTTGTGGAGGAACAAGCAACTATTTTTTTTCTCTGTAAAAAAGCGAATGGGCTTTGCATATCTGAACCATGATTAAAAATCAGATATTTAGTTAGTTAGATTTGAATTTTGAAAAGTTTAATATTTAACTATATTCTTAATTTTGTTTCAGAGCTCACGCACACAAATGCAATGTAGTAGTAAATATCCGACATGGAGATATTCGATTTTTCGCTAAACTTACTCGCTGTTGAGAATTTATAGTTTGCAGATTTTCGCTCGCTCGAGGGCTGGAGCTGGTTGAACAGGAAATGACAAAAATTTGTTTATCGTTTTGTTTGGGTTTCTGATAGTATTCTTGCAGTTTGATAAAGTCAAGGGAGCAACAATGAGATAAACATTGATAATCGGAGAAACATTGATATGAGAGTGGATGGGAAATGGGTGATTACATTTTTGTTGTTGTAGATGTATTTGTTTGTGTGTAGAAGTATAAACCCAGTTTCTAATAAAATTGATTTATATTTCCTTGGAATAGCATACGACGTACAGTATATATGTTTTTAGTTAAATGTTCTGGAATAAGGTGATTACTACTTACCGAAAGTGTCAAAAAGAAAAACACATGCATTTGGCTTTAAAAAATAAATAAAATACATAATAAAAAAAATATAATCTAAGCATTTCTTAGAAGAAATCGATGCATTTACAGAGAATTTAAACAAAATTCTAGGTAAGGCATATGATAAAGCCTGTCCCCTACGGACAAATAAGAAAAGGAATTCTCCATCTTGGTGGTCTAAGGACCTCCAAGAAATCAGAAGGAGAACCAGATCTCTGTTCAATCTGGCCAAGCGTACCAACTCCCAGTCAGACTGGGATTTATACAAAGCCGGACAACGGAAATTCAAAACCGCTGTCACTAGTGCTAAACGTACAGCCTGGCATCCTTTTTGTAACGAAATAGAAGACACTAGGGAGTCAGCCAGACTTAGGAAAATCCTATCGAAAGAACCTACGGTTCCGGGCTATCTGAAAGACAATACTGGTAACTGGACGAAGTCCTCTGAAGAGACTCTTAGTCTGCTTCTATCTACACACTTCCGGGTTGTATTCCCAATATAAGGGTCCAGTCTACACCGAACATCGCAACTACTATTGCATCAATACCAGAGGGTATAATAACTGAGGAAAGAATCAACTGGTCGATTGAGACTTTCTCTCCATTCAAGTCACCTGGGCTTGACGGGATTTTTCCAATCATGCTCCAGAAGGCCAGGCCAATTATTATACCAGTCCTGATGAGACTCTTCACACGCTGCCTAGAATGTGGCCACATTCCTAGGTCATGGCGAGAAGTAAAGGTCGTCTTCATTCCGAAGGCAGGCAAATCCAGCCATACGACTGCTAAGGACTTCAGGCCTATAAGCCTAAAATCTTTTGTCCTGAAATCCTTCGAAAAACTACTGAACGTTTTCATCCGCAGTCGACTTGATGATAGTGTGATCTCGATGGCGCAGCATGCCTACATTAAAGGTAAAGGGGTTGAGACCGCGCTGCATGAAGTCACCGGAACCATTGAGAAGTCCCTAAAGGACAAGGAATATACACTAGCCGCGTTCCTAGACATTGAAGGCGCATTCAACAATGTTAAGACGTGCGCAGTGAAGAGAGCACTACTCAACTCCAAAGTTGACCAATCGCTAACCAACGTGATTGAAAGCCTGCTCATTGAAAGGATCATTAACGCAGGACTAGGTGACACTGATCTCAGAGCGACAGCCTCGAGAGGTACACCACAAGGAGGAGTAATATCCCCCTTACTCTGGGTTCTTGTTATAAACGAAGTACTAATAAAACTCGAAAATAAAGGGGTCAAAGTAACTGCTTATGCAGACGACGTAGTAATACTTGCTACAGGCAAATTCCTACCTACCATTAGCGAACTACTACAAAACGCATTACGAACACTTAAGGTGTGGGCAAACCAATGCGGTCTTGGAGTCAATCCACAGAAAACTGAACTGGTATTGTTCAGTAACAGAAGAGTTATTCCAAACTTCGATCCTCCTACTATTGAGGGTATACCCCTTAGGGTAGCCGAGAGCGCCAAATATCTGGGAATAATCTTAGATAGAAAGCTCAATTGGAAACTAAACGTCAATGAACGAGTTAAAAAAGCTGCAAATGCTTTTTACGCATGCAACCGCATCTTCGGAAAAAGGTGGGGACCAAACCCCAAAATAATTCTATGGATGTATAAGGCTATTGTGCGTCCAATACTCACATACGGATGCTTAGTCTGGTGGCAAGCAACGAACAAAGCGTCGAATCTAAGACTACTGACCAAAATACAAAGACTAGCTTGTATAGGTAAAGGGTGATTTTTTAAGAGGTTTAGAACTTTTTTAAAAAAAAAAACACAAAAAATTCGAAAAAATGAATGAAATATTTATTTGAATCGATAGTTTGAACCTTGCAATTCAATGTTTAAAGATAATTTCATGCAAATGTTGACCGCGGCTGCGTCTCAGGTAGCCCATCCGCTGAGTCCAATTTTGGCATACTCTTTCACACATATCGGACGGTATCTCACGAATGAATGCATGGATGTTGGCTTCCAGTGCGTCAATCGAAGCGGGCTTGTCCCTATACACATTAGCCTTGGCATACCCCCACAAAAAATAATCTAATGGTGTCAAATCGCACGATCTAGGCGGCCAATTGACCGGCCCGAAACGTGAAATTAACTGTTCACCAAACTCGCCTCGCAATTGCGCCATTGTTTCGCGTGCTGTGTGGCATGTGGCACCGTCTTGTTGAAACCACATATCATGCAAGTCAAGAACTTCCATTTCGGGCAAAAAAAAGTTTGTTATCATCGCTCGGTAGCGTTCACCATTGACAGTAACGCTGCGATTCGCATCATCTTTGAAGAAATATGGCCCAATAATGCCGCCGGCCCATAAACCGCACCAAACAGTGGCTTTTTCGGGATGCATTGGTAGCTGTTGCAATGCTTCTGGCTGATCTTCACTCCAAATGCGGCAATTTTGCTTATTTACGTACCCATTCAACCAAAAATGAGCCTCATCGCTGAACACAATTTTTCGATAAAAAAGCAGCGATGAACACTTCGAACCGAGCACGAATTTTGATAGTAAAATTCAATAATTTGCAAGCGTTGTTCATTTGTAAGACGATCCATGGTTAAATTGCAAACCAAACTGAAGCTGTTTGACAGTGACACAAGGTACTAAACACACGTCAGCTGTCAAAACCAGTGTTGCCAAAACCAAACCAGCTAAAAAATCACCCTTTACAACCAGTGCAATAAGGACAACACCTACTGCTGGCATGGAGGCAATCCTCGACCTGCTACCTTTAGACCTATACATGCAAGAATCTGCAGCCAAAAGCGCCCTCAGGATCAGTCAAACAATGAGCTGGAGACCCTACAAACCGGGACATGCACAGATTCTGAATAAATACGTGGGAGATGCTGTCACATCTGACTACTTGTCTCCCCACCTTGACTTCGATATACCATTCTCTTGCTATTTTCCCAGCAGGGAGGAATGGAGCACAGATGAACCCACAAAAGGGACATCGATATCCATCTACACAGACGGATCTAAGATGGACTGTGGAACAGGTGCTGGAATTTTCTCTGAAGAGTTAAATATACACCACTCAATAAGACTACCCGATCACAGTAGTGTCTTTCAGGCGGAGGTTCTGGCAATCGCCGAAGCTGCCCATATGGTGTCAATTTTAGCAATACCAAACAATGATATTACCATATTTATTGACAGCCAGGCAGCTATAAAAGCAGTATCTGCTATTGAAATAAAATCGAAGCTGGTTCGCCGCTGCCGCGAAGAGCTCAAGGTTCTCTGCTCGCAGCACATCACGCGTCTCTGCTGCGTCCCTGGACACAGGGACAAAACCGGCAATGAGATGGCTGACGAACTGGCAAGAAATGGTTCTGCTATGGATCAAAACCGGGCGATTGATTCAATCAAACCACCACTCTGCAATCTTAGAGCGAGAGTGGAAAACAAAACCCGGATGAAAGCCAACAACAGGTGGAAAGAATTAACTACCTGCGAAATATCACGGAAGCTATGGCCGGAATATAATCCAAGTCGGACTATCAAGCTTATGCGGTTTGATAGAACGTCTATGTATAAACTGGTAGGGGCCCTAACGGGTCACAACTTCCTAAGATACCACACAATGAAAATGAAACTCAAGAATGACGATATATGTAGGGGTTGCGGAGACGAGGAGGTACACGAGGACACACCTCACTTCCTCTGTCAATGCCCTGGTCTCTGTCACTTGAGGAATAGAACACTTGGAAGATATTACTTCCATGACATACAAGAACTCTCAGATGTCTCTTTATCCAATCTTTACAGGTTCATAAATACATCAGGATGGCTGGACAAGGTCGAGTAACCGAGAGGGAACAACGCGAACGCCAACAACATCGGCTAACCCCAATTAAGGGCATCACAATGGGTCCACATGGACCTAAGTGGGGTGCGACAGGACTCGCTTTTGCCGTACCCACCCATTAACCTAACCTAACCTAAGCATTTCTATAGAGAGAATTCGGTACACTATACCGTACCTGTACCGTATACAAAATGAAAAGATTGCAATAAAAAACTGGTATTTTCGTTGAACGGTGTGGACTTTTTATTGATAGAAACAAATATTTTTTCGGTGCCACACAGATAGGTTGGTAGGTGATAGGGCCATTTGTGAAATCAAAAATGCCCTTAATGAGATAGAGACAACAATTTTGATACAAACTCACAACTATTTTTACCAAACTTAAGGGGAGCTTCATATTACACATAGTTTTGCTATTTCCGTGTTTGGGACCTGTGATTTTATATATTTATGAAAATTTTAAAATCCGAGAATACATAGGGCAAATGCAAGTATCGAACACCTAACTTAAAAACATAGTCCATAAGTAAATTAAAATGCCTTGATTATTCTTGTTTCTTGCATCTCCTTTTACGTTGTGCTGGCGGAGTTGCCCTCATCCAAGTATTTAGCTAAAATTTATTTGTCAAAACTTCTTATTTCCTATACTTTTGAGTTCTTTAAAAGTGAATTATTTTTTTTTTTTTTTTTTTCAAACTACCATATTCCATTAAGTCGTTTTATTCCAAACTCATTTATTCTAATACAAACCAAATTCCACAGCAAAACTATTCTATTCCCATGCAAATCGAAGTAGCCGCTTTCAAATCTCGTGAATTCTAATGACATTAAAGAGGTGGGAATTTTTGTTATTTTGAGAGCATTCGTGAGTTAAACTATTTTATGTTGCAATAATTCTTTTGAAGAAAATATCCATGGTGGGCTCGAAGATAAAATATTTTTTGAGTTTATTTTTATTAAATAGTTCAATATATTGCTGAGTATGAAAAATTCGATAAACTTTTTGTTTTTTAAAGACTAATGGATGAAAATCTTGAAACAGAAGCTGCAACAAGTCAAGTTTGTGAAGAACAAGAAGAAATCAGAATATACGACTTTAAACTAATAATTTGTATGTTATTTGAATACTTCGGTATAAAGACTGAAATATTAAATTTGTTAAATAAATAAATATAGGCTTAGTGGTTAGTGTGTTAGACTACTAAGCGAGGGGTCCCAGGTTCGAATCCCGCAAAAATCCAAATTCCAACTTAGGGTTTTTGCCACTGCGCCACCTCTCGCGAACGTCTGACAAACATCCGAGAGTATAACTGTCTTGAAAGAGCTTCTCAATTAGCCGTTTGGATCGGCATAAAATTGTAGATCCCTTCCATGCGTTCCAAGAATGAAACTCACACAATCCGAATGGCTGTGAGAAGCTAGGCCTTGGGTCCCTACGGACCTGTTGCGCCAACTATTATTATAAGAATATTTCCTGATTTCAGATTTTTACCTACCTAACTAATAAAATAAGAAAACAACCAACCAAACTTTTATTAGATGAACGAGAAAGTTTCGTTTGACCCAGCCGTGGACTTTATTTTTTCTTGATAAGTACTGCCTGAAAGATTGTTGGTCGATGTGTTCTTTTAAACAACCGATATCTTCCTAAACCTTATATTGAATTCTTGTGGATCCCCTTTATCCATGATTAGATATTCAAACTTGTCGACCTGTCCCTCGAACTTCAAAGGGGATATATTAAGATGTCCAACTATATGCTACTTTTCTATATATAATCCAAGAGAATCAGCCTCGTCAAACGATAATAATTCACTCAAGCGTTAATCCCTCACGTAAAGCTCATGATAGATAGATACCCATACCCATGATACAGGTATAAATTTAACTTCTCCCTACCTATTGCACATTCCTTACCTCTGAAGTGTGGCACCTCGTCCTCGATTGTGTAAATTTGTTTGTAAATATCTATGCTGCGTTACTTATATCCACAATGTGATTTTAACCTATCGAGGTAATTGTGGTATCCATACATCTCTGCCTGCATTTATACACATAAAAATACACACTGTCTGCAGATGGGGTAAGCTAAATAAATGAACGTAATTTCACCCCATGTAAATTTCGCTGCGGCGGAATTCTCTCTGGAGATAGATAGGTTTGACTGTTTGCACGGTTCTCTCGTACTCTGTGCCAGTTGACTCTGGTTTGGTGCTTAACACAGTTTTAGGTAGTTTTTCTTAGTTTACCATTGGGAGTCGTTTCGCTTGTATTTTTTTGTACCATCTCTACTAGGTCATCGGGAGCATAGTGGTGGCAGATTCCACGTCCCCTTAATTAGAAGGAATATATTAATACTAACACATGTAAGAGTGTGCTTCTAATTACGAACTAAAAGGTTTCCCTCCTTATGTCCAAAGATACTTAAACCAAGTGCACTCTTGAGATGGAATAGATACGAGCTTCGTCGTGTATTGTTATCAAGGAGGGCTATAGTCACTTTAAGCGGCATTGATATTGGACAATCCTTATTTTTTCTTGGTTTTCTCTGCTTATGGGATGTGTATGTGTGCACCATATTGTTATTCCATCCAGCATCGATGGATGTGAATGAAATTGTCTGTGTTTTGATACACTTTGTCCTTTGCTCCTTTGCTCCTTTATTATGTGCAAGTATCTATATCTGAAAGAAATACAAAAGGCACCAGCAGGTTTAATTACAAACATCGTAGATAATAGTGAATCTCCTGTGGAGTTTTCGATTGACTCTGAATGCTTCTTGGAATGAAAACTTCTATAGACATTTTTAAAACTGATTGCTGTGGAAAATAAATTGGTTATCAAAGTCCTGTATGTAGAAATAAAACTTGCCGGACCTTGGCTATCTAGTTACACAGCGCAATATTTTGTTGATTAAAATACTAACGATGAGTGAATGACAAATCAGAAGTATATGAAAAAAAAAAAAACCGGCCAAGTGCGAATGCCACTCGCGCACCGAAGGCTCCGTACTTCTTTAGAGTTGGAAATTGCGAAGATTTTTTGCAAATGAGGTAAACTTAAGGGTCCGCCATCTAACTTTTTTTTTCAACTAGTGCTTACTTCGCGAATGGTAACACTTAGCTCATGTCTGATTTGACAGACAATTAGTTTTATCCTTCCGCTGAACGAATATGGTTGTGTATACGGTTGAACAACGCTGGGAAATATTGCGACATTACTTTGAAAACCATGGTAATGTTGCAGAATATTTGCGAAAATTGCGTACGGAATTTGGAAGAAGAGAAGAACCGTCAGCTCCGTATGTTCGTTATCTTGTGAAAAAAGTGAAAGAAATTGGCATCCTCATCGATAAACCAAAGCGTGAAAAGCCAAAAACAGTGCGTACACCCGAGAAAATTGCTGCTGTGGCATGAAGCGCCATCAACATCAATTCACCGTCGTTCTCAACAATTGAACATTTCGGAGACATCATTGAGACGAATTTTGTACAAAGACCTTGGTATGACGCCATACAAAGTCCAATTGGTTCAGGAGTTGAAGCCAAATGACCATCCAATGCGTTTTCGCTTCGATAAGTGGGCCTGCGATCGACTTAGAGAAGATGCCGACTTGGCCAAAAAAATCATCTTTTCAGATGAAGCTCATTTTCATCTTGGCGGGTATGTAAACATACGCAAAATTGTCGCATTTGGGGCACACAAAACCCGCACGCATACATTGAAAAGCCGATATACCCAAAACGAGTCACTGTTTGGTGCGGAATTTGGTCCAGATCGTGTAGGCTACTGCATGGCCAGCCGAGGCAGCCATTTGAATAAAATTATTCTCCATTATTAACCGGAAGGATTGTAAAGGGTGATTTTTTAAGAGGCTTAGAACTTTTTTTTAAAAAAAAACACAAAAAATTCGAAAAAATGAATGAAATATTTATTTGAATCGATAGTTTGAACCTTGCAATTTAATGTTTAAAGATAATTTCATGCAAATGTTGACCGCGGCTGCGTCTCAGGTAGCCCATCCGCTGAGTCCAATTTTGGCATACTCTTTCACACATATCGGCCGGTATCTCACGAATGAATGCATGGATGTTGGCTTCCAGTGCGTCAATCGAAGCGGGCTTGTCCCTATACACATTAGCCTTGGCATACCCCCACAAAAAATAATCTAATGGTGTCAAATCGCAAGATCTAGGCGGCCAATTGACCGGCCCGAAACGTGAAATTAACTGTTCACCAAACTCGCCTCGCAATTGTGCCATTGTTTCGCGTGCTGTGTGGCATGTGGCACCGTCTTGTTGAAACCACATATCATGCAAGTCAAGAACTTCCATTTCGGGCAAAAAAAAGTTTGTTATCATCGCTCGGTAGCGTTCACCATTGACAGTAACGCTGCGATTCGCATCATCTTTGAAGAAATATGGCCCAATAATGCCGCCGGCCCATAAACCGCACCAAACAGTGGCTCTTTCGGGATGCATTGGTAGCTGTTGCAATGCTTCTGGCTGATCTTCACTCCAAATGCGGCAATTTTGCTTATTTACGTACCCATTCAACCAAAAATGAGCCTCATCGCTGAACACAATTTTTCGATAAAAAAGCGGATCCTCGGCCAGCTTTCCAAGAGCCCATTCACCAAAAATTCGGCGTTGTGGTAGGTCGGCTGGCTTTAGTTCTTGCACCAGCTGTATCTTAAAAGGCTTTACGCCCAAATCCTTCCGCAAAATTTTCCACGTAGTGCTGTAACAAAGGCCTAACTGCTGGGAACGGCGCCGAATCGACATTTCGCGGTCTTCTGTCACACTAGCTGATACGGCCGCAATATTTTCTTCACTACGCACAGTACGTAAACGTGTTGGTGGTTTAATGTCCAACAAAGTAAATTTGGTGCGAAATTTGGTCACAATCTTCCGAATAGACTGCTCAGAAGGTCGAGAATGCCGATCATAAAATGGAAGCAGCGCGCGATGAACATTTCGAACCGAGCACGAATTTTGATAGTAAGATTCAATAATTTGCAAGCGTTGTTCATTTGTAAGACGATCCATGGTTAAATTGCAAACCAAACTGAAGCTGTTTGATAGTGACACAAGGTACTAAACACACGTCAGCTGTCAAAACCAGTGTTGCCAAAACCAAACCAGCTAAAAAATCACCGTTTACTTTCAAATAAAAAAAGAAATTTGAGAAAATATTCAGTATTTTTTTTTATAGCTTTTTCAAAAAAAAAAAGTTATTTGGCGGACCCTGTACATGAATGTAAGCGTAGGAGAAGAGAACACGCTTTAGGAACGACCGAGAGGATGTTTGTGCAGAACAATCAACAATTTGTGCGGTGTGCGGATGAGAATGAGTATCCATTGGAGAAGATCCACGGAAAGAAAACGATTAAGAGAACACGGTTTAATGAATGGAGAATTAGAAAATGGAGATGACCGAGAGCACAAACACTAGTGTGTCTGAGGATGTGGACTCTGGACTGTGGAGCGTGGAGTCCTGGTACCTGGCTGGAGAACGGAGTGTGGTGTCGGTGTGTGAATGATAATAAGTTGAGTTGAGTATTCATTGAAAATTCGAATTGGAATCGATTAAGAGAACGAATGAAAAATGGTTAAAAGGAGTAAAGTACGCTCCTTTTAAACATAGTGATAGTTAATAGTGATTGACAGTTTTTAGTAAATATCTCTTAAAATATTAATTTCCGCAAAACTGTCTTCGGCACATATTTAGCTATGTTAATCATCTACAAAAAAAGGTATATATCCAATTTTTTGTAAATCAAGAAATACATAGCTTTTTGTGCGAATGAAAATCTTTGTTTTCAATAAATTACTCTAAAACTAGTCGATGTATAACTACCATTGTATGTCTAGTATAACTACATTTGTAGTTTAACTAGAGATTATACCGGATGTTGTGTGCAAATTTCAGCCTTCTACGTCAATTAGTTTCTGAGATAGACCAGGTACAAAATTGGTCTATTAAAATTATTTTCGAAGTCCGTCCTAAACAGAAGTGAACTCAATAACAATCGTTGCTCATATTGAATTTGATCATGCCAGATTTTGGTCGGTAGGTTACCTACTGCATATAGAAATAAGCTGAGTGATGGCCTAAGATATTTGACAAACTGTTGGCTCCCTTTAATATTACATTTATCTTGAATCATGATTGAGAACTATTTGAGTAATCACAAGTTGAAGACAGTAAAGTCAGAGAAATATACATTTTTGTAAGAAACGCCCTCAAAAAGAAGGCGTGGTGATGATCGATATAATCCTATAGCCTTCAGAAATATTAGACTTGTTAGACCTTGAAAATTGTGTGTGTGTCAATGTCTATTTCCTCTAAATATTAACGAACTCAGTTTGTTTTGCCAAGAATCATTTTAAAAGCCCATTAATAAAGGACGAAAGAAAGAGTAGCGAGTTTAATCTCAGTTTGCCTTGGATTGCCACCGTCTCTTTGGTCATCGACTTCCAAACTGATACGAGTGACTATATCTACTAAAGCTCTGTTCAAATGACTGCCAGATCTGACAATATTGTCGAGTCTACAAATGAAACAATTGTCCCAAATATCTGCCAACCGTTTGAACTGGTAATTTTGTCTACCAATATTTGCAGAAAAGTCATTGCCAGATAATTGCCAGACCGCCAACAATGAAATGAAATCGTCAGGTATCTCGCAATCGTCGGAACACCCAATTTTATCACTGTCAGACTATTGCCAGACGTGTAGTACATTTGCAGACTCATTTGCTATTGGCAGATTTGCTTTGGTTACGACATCTGCAAATTTTTTATTTGTAGACAAATATTTTTCATGATTTCAACGACCGTTTTATGAAGCTTGTAAAAGTATCTGGAAATGTTTATGATCCTTCTTAATTACTTTTTGTTTTGTCATTTGTATTCTTCCTCTTTGGAAATTGCCAAATTTCGTAAATTGTGTAGCAACAGTAAATTGGTAAATTGAATAAGGTAATGAATTGATCTCCTCACATCAAACCTATCCCCCCGACTCGAGCGAATCTGTTTGCGGACGAGAGGGGACTGGAAAATTGCGAAACAAATCTGCAATCAGAATGCCATTAAATGGGCCATAACTTCCCTGAAGCCTTATAAAGCAGCAGGAGAAGACGGCATATTTCCGGCACTTCTGATGCAGGGAGTTGAAACACTTGCACCCATCTTCACCAAACTATTTAGCTGTAGTCTGGCCTACGGTCATATACCGGAAGCCAGGCGTAAAGTAACAGTTAAATATTTACCTAAAGCAGGGAGGAATTTGGATTCAAGTCCGAAATCCTCCTGGAAAAACTAATTGATAGACACATTAGAGATGTAGCCCTGAAATCTTTGCCGCTAAGAAAATCTCAGCATTCCTATCAATCAGGTAAATCCACCGAGTCAGCACTTAATGACTTAGTAAATAAAATCGAATCCTCAATCAATAGTAAGGAAATCTGTCTCGTTGCTTTCCTGGACATTGAAGGAGCTTTTAACTACACGCCTTTTGAGTCCATCAGTAGGGCTCTCAACAATATGAACAAATCTCCTATCTTAGGACGATGGATAATGTCAATCCTGAATAGTAGAATAATTCAGAACCGCATCGATGATGTGGAAATCTCAGCACTCACAACTAGAGGGTGTCCTCAGGGGGGTGTCCTCTCGCCCCTCTTATGGTCCCTTGTCATTGCCGACTTACTTCAGTCCTTGACAAATCAAGGGATCTATGCCATAGGATATGCCGACGACGTAGCAATCGTTGAAAGTGGCAAATTCGAAAGCACGGTCTCAGAAATACTGCAATTCGCCTTATCTGTTGTTCAGAGATGGTGTAATGAAGAAGGTCTTTCTGTAAATCCAAAGAAGACAACGGTAGTCCCCTTTAACAAACGGAGGAAATTAGATCTCCTTATTCGCCCTACCATGTTCGGCGAAACCATTGAATTCTCTCGAGAAGCCAAATACCTGGGAGTTATACTTGACAGCAAACTTTCATGTAATCAGCAGATTGAACGTACCGTGAACAGAGCCACCAGATCTTTATGGATCTGTCGTCGTGTCTGCGGTAAAAACTGGGGTCTTAGACCTCGGATGATACACTGGCTTTATTCGCTCGTCGTAAGACCTGCGGTCACCTATGCTGCTGTGGTTTGGTGGCCGAAGACTAACGAAGCCACTACAGTCAAAAAGCTAGAACGAATTCAGCGTATAGCCGGAAACTGCATGACGGGCTGTCTTCGCTCCACTCCGACTATGGCACTCAATGTCATACTTGGTCTAACACCTCTTCAAACGCACATTCCAATGGAGGCTAGACTAAGTATTCACCGCCTGTACCATTCGAATAACTTTAACCCATATAGCTATCAGGGAGGTCATCTGTCTTTACTCGGCACCATGGAGCCTTCAAGCCCATTCAGCATGCCTCTTGATGACATGCTTCCAAAATATGGCTTCCACAAAAACTTCTCCATAATTATGACTCCTAGGGATGAACGGGAAAAATATAAACCCAATCCATCTCGACTTGATATCATCTGGTACACAGACGGTTCTAAGATGGAGTCAGGGACTTATCCATATTTCAGGCTGAATTCCTTGCAATTTACCATTGCGCTAGAATAAATCTAAGTTCTAACACACGGGGAAAAACCATATTTATCTTTTCAGACAGCCAAGCAGCTCTCAAAGCTCTTGACTCATCTGTCATAAAATCAAATCTTATCTTAGAAACATTCTTAGCCATCCGCGAACTCTCTAAGAAAAACCTAGTCATCTTCCATTGGATCCCAGCCCACAGAGGATTTGAGGGTAACGGATCAGCTGCCTCACTGGCTAAAACCGGAGCTACCACTCCACTTATCGGACCTGAACCCTTCTGCGGAGTCAGCAAAAACCATTTCAGCAACTTCATTAAGAAACTATGTCGCATCGAGTCGAACGAGTTTTTGAAAAATACAGCTGGGCAGATCTGCAAAAGAAAATTGTTCCCTAAATTCTCCCCCAGAAAATCACTCTTCGTGATTAATCTGGACAAAAATAATCTGAGGATCCTTACAGGAATAATCAGTGGCCATGGTCACGTGAAAAAACACCTCCACCGCATTGGCGTCTCACCGGATCCTATCTGCAGGCTCTGTGTGGAGAGTGATGCATCCTCTCTTCACATACTCACAGCTTGTCCGGCTCCATGCCGCCTTAGGAAAAACATCCTAGGGAGTGAGATTGTCGATCCAGCAACTCTTGCTGACCTACACCCAGAGAAGATCCTTGTCTTCCTGAATGCCTCTGGAGTGAAAAGATGGCTCTAGGAACCTACCTGGGAAGGCACAATAGGCTACTCTTCGAAGCCGCAGTGCCACAGCCCTTTGAAGGCCCTCCCGTCTTCTAATCTAATCTAATCTAATCTAATCTAGGTAATGAAATAATTTTCCTGAAGATATTTATCCACGAGCACTTTGTAGATTGCATCCGGAACATCTGGAATAATGGACGAGATCGTTGACGCAGGAGTGCGGATCAGATATTGCAGGGACCAAACTGTTCCCCGGTAGCTAGGTATCGTAGAGTCAACATAAGCCGCTCAGCCGCTGAAATACTCGCAAGCCTACTTGTTTCTCGCTTTTGGATATGCGGAGTCACCAAAGTTAGTATCATCGAATTGTTTTTAGTACATACGCAAAAAATTGCGATGCAATTCTGGCTTCTCAGCTCTCAATTCCACGAGCAGGCTTGTGTAAAATTCCTCCTGCTGTTAGCGGGCCACCCAATCCTTCATCCAAATTCGCCGAGGTTGTGTAATTATTCTCAGTCAAGACTGTACCACCGAATTAAAAAAAAAAAAAAACATTTTTAATATGTCTGATAATGCCTGCAAATATCTGCAAATATTTTTTAAGCCAACCTTGTGAACTGGCAATTTTCTACCTGATAACGTTGTCAGACAAATTATTTTCAGGCAAACCATCTGCAAATGAAATTATCAGAGTTTGGGACAAAATCTTTCAACCGTGTGCATTTTGGTATTGTAAGGTAGTTCGCTACTGTCACTACATTTGCAGCTCTTTGACATATTATTTTTTGTAGAACTGGAAATATTGGCAGATCTGGCAATCGTCTGAGCATAGCTTGAGGACATGTTTTCAGTCTACGCACGCTAAGCTCTAATATGCCTTAACCGTTATGAATGCGTTTGAAGTTCTAGTACAAATTTTCTTTTCTGGAAACACTACTGATTTGAGGCTCCAACATAATTGTTGCGTGCAAGTTTACTAACACATTGGATCAGTCTGATATAATTTTATATGGCTATAAATCACCAGCAACATTTTTACTATGAAATCGATCACAATTATATTTTGTTTTCTTTTATTTTGCAGGTAAGCTTATTGCTAATACCGATGACGATAATAACGGTAAGCGAAACAAATGCTATGGTATATTAAATGTATTTAATAAATCTGAGGTCTGATAATCTCAATTTTGCAAGAGACTGTATCCTAATCGAAAAGACGATGAACGCTCAACCAAATGCCGACGACAGATGCTTGAATGTCATATGTTCGTGGGCCGTTTTGTTTTTTGGGCAGGTCAAAACCCTCTTATTTTATAATATTTCATTATCTAAGAGCACAAAGGATTAGTTTTTTCTCTTCCTATATATCTGGTCGAATTGCTAACCAATTTACCCCTACGTGTTCCAAAAAACAACTATAAAGTCGTGCAACAGATAACTTAAATATACCAAAACGCCCTGGCCCGGTCTATTAAAAAAAAATATATTAAGAATATCATAAAACATATTCCTTTAGTTTAATTTAGAGCAGAAATTCTAGGTGACTATAAGTACTTGTGGCATTAGTAATAATCCCGAAAAAAATGTTTATTTATGCTAAACAAAACAAAACAGAAGCGAAACCAAAGGGAAATAAATAGATCAGTGGTTCTTAACCTTTTATTGATGAGTGACCATTTGACAAAATGTCTGCTTTGCCATGGACCACCAACTGTTAAGAGGTAATAAACAGTAAATGAAAAAAAGGTTGTTCTCAATTTTACATTGGGTTCCTAACAGCTGTTCAGAAAGCTGGTTTTATCGCTGGAATGTTGACAGCCTGGTCCTATTGTTTCACTTCTTGACATCTTGTGCTTACACCACGACCAATCAAATTACAAGAAACAAAAGCAACCGCGGGATTGTTCCTTAAGTGAAAACTGACGAACATTATATTTCCTGTAAATTTTAAACGATTCTTTTTTTTTTTAATTTTGTATTAATTGTATGGAAAGATTTATATTTGTAGACTGTATTAATTAAACAATAGATAACACCTGTAAAATGTGAGCCATGATGATAATGATTTATGATCAGCACAATCATATAGATATACATACATATATTATTTGGAAAATATTTATTTTGTTTTACCTAGACCGCAACTAAACTTGTAAGTTGTGTAAATATAAAAGAGCAATCGAAAATTTCGCTTTAACGCTGTTTTTTAGTCTTTGTCGATCAAAACAAAAAACTTAAATAAAAGGTGGAGGTAAGGTTAATAGCCTTTTCACACCAAGCCGAAACCTGGTTTTCGCGAAAACACTCGTAAACTTCATCGAAAACAGAAGTTTTCCCATACATTTTTCATTTTTCAAAACGAGTCGTTTAAAGTTGTTTTGCAAGAAAACACCACGAAATCGACTTTCAATCGTTGGGTTTTTAAAACAAACACACCTTCTGCAATATTTAGCAAAATAGCTGACCGAACAAATGTCACAACTCACAACTTAAAATCATTTTCCACAATTAATTGATGCACTAAATTCATTTTATCTGTTTGCGATCGAAATCTCTAACAATAGTTTGCCCAGAAGTTTAACGACCAGGGTCTCACAGCTGATTGAAACGTCAAACGAAAGCTTGTTGGTGTTCGGTGTAAATACATCGATGAGTTTTCGAAGAAAAAACGCTTTTCGGCTCGGTGTGAAATGGTATAAAACATTTCTTGTGATAATTACGACTTTAAGTCGTATGTAGATAGTTATGCTGAGAATTTTTATTTAAAGGATACCTATTCAATATTCCTCACATTCTTGGGTTAAAAAACATTGAAGAATATATAAACGGAGTTAGAATTTCTGTACTGGCACAAGAAATTGATTTCAAAGATAAACACATCAATATTATTTAATGATTACAGGTATTAATAATATTTGTTTCAAACTTAAATATATTTTATTAGCATCCCTAATATTTAGTTGTTATTTTGAAAATTAATTTACTTATGCATTTCAACGCTTATTATGTACTGTAAAATGAGAAACTCAGCGAACAGATCCATATTATACAAGGGTGGCAACATACAATGTTCGGCCCCTGATGTTCGGAAGTGAACATTTACTCCCAAATGGCTCGTGTTAGGAATGAATACCAAGTGTGAGTCCTCGAAGTGTCAAATAGAGCATAGTAGTAATTATGTCGAAGAAAATAAAGTTGGGTAACGTACAGCAAAAAAAAAAAATGTGTTTAATTCCTTGTAGGTGAAACTAATTGACATTATAACTCGATAACCGCTGGGCGGAATTTTGCGAGACATTTGTTTTGTATTCCTCAAAATCTATTTATTCGCATTTTTTCCATTTTAATACAATTATTGAGCACGGAAAAGCCGGTTTATTTGATATTTTTCGGATGGCTTCGCGGACCACGTCGGGTGCTTCCAGGGACCACCAGTGGTCCGCGGACCACCGGTTAACAACCACTGCTTTAGATGAATGATTTTTAAAATGTTGCAAAGCTTGTTAAAAAAGCTTACAAAACATTTTATCGTAACTCTTAAAAGCAGTGTATGCTCTCTTTTTTTAACTTCGAAAAAGCTTGCAACTTTATTCAGTTGGGTTGTCGTTAACACTGTCGGTTCTATGGAAGTTCAGTTCATCTTTTTGTTCGAAAATGCATTCGAAAGTCTAAAGCCCTGTGAAAGCTTTAAGTTACTTGTCAATGTTCAGCAAGTTATTTAAATTCAAAGCTTCCAGAAAGCTTATCATGGTTTATTCATTTTAAAATAATAATGCGGTCTCACTATGCTTTTACATTTCTAGTATTCATTTTCTCAACAACAAGGTAGGTACCTAACTTCAAATTTACCATCAAAAAAAGGAAAAAACGAAAAATTGAACTTACTTATACGTACTCGAATAAATTTGATAAAGAAGAAATCCTAATTGTTATGTACCAACGAATTTAAGTTGGGAGAACACTTGGTTATTTTTTTTTGTATTACTTATTAATTATTAACTTCTGTCAGATGGAAAATAATAAGGACTAGGAAATACAAATTTTAAACACAGGTGGATCCTTACTAGATAAATATTGTGGACGAATTTGTTTTGAGTTCTTGAGTTAATAACAAACAGAAAGAGTAAGATGGCTTGGAATTTCCTTCGTACAAATAAAATTGTTAAATTGTTAAAATTCCAATTGCTGATGGACAGGTTACAAGCAGATTCTTATTTTAAGAATTACGGAGCTTTTTAAAATAGAGTGTAGGTATTGAATATTTTGAATTTTCTTGTTTGACCGGAGACCAGTACGTATTGGTGCGTATCATCGAAATTTCTCATGAAATTTTCCATAACCAAATCGCAAAGTTGCTGCCCTATGTCGTCGATAGCCTCACGAATTTTATCTTTGAGGTCTTGAATCGACGCTGGGCTGTTGGCGTGGACCTTATCTTTCACGTGGCCCCAAAGGAAGAAGTCGCAAGGTGTTAAATCACAAGATCTCGGTGGCCAATTGTGATCACCTCTTCGAGAGATAACACGGTCCGGAAACTTTTCCCGTAAAAGATCAATGCTTTCGTTGCTTGTGTGGCACGTAGCGCCGTCTTGTTGAAAGTAAACGTTTTCCAGATCAATACCATCCAACTCCGACCATAAAAAATCATTAATCATCTCTCGATAGCGCAATCCATTCACCGTTACTGTTGATCCAACCTCATTTTCGAAAAAGTAAGGTCCAATGACCCCGCCGGACCATAAACCGCACCAAACAGTCACACATTGAGGATGTAGAGGCTTCTCAACAGTAACTCTTGGGTTTTCCGAGCCCCAGATGGGACAATTTTGCTTGTTGACGTAGCCACCGAGGTGGAAATGGGCCTCATCAGTCAAGATGATTTTTCGATGGAATTCCGGATCATTTTCATGCATTTCAAGGACCCAATTAGCAAAGACACGACGTTGTTGATGATCGGCCGGCTTGAGTTCTTGTGTTAACTGAACTTTATAAGCCTTAAGACCCAAAATGACGTTAGTGGAATGCCCAATTCCAAAGAACGACGAGGAATGGACAAACCTGGGTTTTCTTCAACACTTTGGGCTACAGCAGCAATATTCTCAGTTTTTCTTGAGCGACGTGCACGGGTTTTATTCTTCACATCACTAACTTGTCCCAACAGCTCGAATTTTTCGACCAATTTCTGTATTGCGGTCCGACAAGGTGCTTCACGACGACCAAAAAATGTTTTGGTTTTGCGAACTGTGATGTCGTTCATTTTCTCGGGAAGTGTCCAATCCGAAAAAAGATAAGGAGACATGTATTTGCAAATAATGTCCTGTTGACAGAGGAAGTCTTAATATACCTACTAATTAATGAAGCTAATGTTAAAAAGTTATCTCAATATTGCAAAATCGCTTTAAATTATCGGGAAAGAATAGATTATGAGGATTTTTAAAACAAACTATGTTATTTTTTTGTTTATTAAACTGATTACTTTTTTCTTTATAAAAAAATGTTGTTCGTACTTTTTAATTAATTGTTGTCAATCAAGCAGACGGCAAAGCCAGGCTCATTAATTTTTTTCTGTACCTACATTGGTTAGAATAAAGTTTATAAATAAAATCTCAATCTATCTCTAACTTATTTGACATGCGTCGCTTTGAGCCACATATGTACATTAGCCTTAACCTAGTATATGTCCGTTTTTGCAATATCGAAAACCGCTGATACCTTATACAACAATTTATTTCCTTCGATGTCTTTTATTTTACAGAGCCTGTGAAATTTTCCTTTTCTTCCTTTCATTACTCTCCAATCGTGTGAAATATCTCTTTTCTGATTCCAAACATGCCTACAGCCATGGAACTGTAAACATTCTAATTTCCTTCGTCTAATTTATATGCAATACGACACAGTGCTGACAATTATTGGCTGTCATTTATATTCCATCAAGTAGAACGTTGGATCTTGAAGTGTATCCAAAAATCTAGACACACCCACAATTTTACCCCGCTCATTTGGAATTTGATTTGCATATCCTTTTGCTTTATGACTTTTGAACCGAGTTTTCGAATAATTTACGACTGTTGGCTCAAAAGTCGCACAACTTAATCCATCCATATTTCTATTTTGAGTGCTCCATTAAAAAAGACATTTCGAAAGTTTCCGTTTCATCGCAGGAGGATCATAGATCATTAGTACAATCTGCAACAAAAACAGAGACAAGGCACGACCCTGTAAGTAAGATAAATACATAAACTGACGGCTCGTCAGGGTAATAAAAACATGAACTTCACCAGCAAAAATAGAAAAAGAAAAATACTACGACAAGAATAAGCAGACATACAAGTAGATACGAGTAGACCGACAAACACCTACGCTTTCAGTGCGCCAAAACAAGCAGTACTTGGAATGAAAACTGAGTTTTAGATGAGCCACCATAATCCACTCATAATCTGGGTGATAATTTAATTTATCATCCATTCTACTCCTCTGGTAGAATAAATGAGTGATGGTTCGACACATGGCAACATAATACCTAAAGAAGTGATTTCGTGTCTTTTGTCTTAAAATTCCTTTACAAAATCAATTCGTCAATTACCAGTGCAGAATTATAACTCACTTATGTACTTTATCACGAGAACACACAGATTCCGGTGAAAGTTTCGATTTTACTATCACTCACAACATGTATAGGGTTTATTTTGAATGTCGAGGGAATTTCATCCATGTCCTGTTTGCTTTTGTGGTTTTCGCAATAGAGTTCTACTGGGGTATTTTCGTTTTTGGGCGACACCGTCAAAGTAGTAGTTGTCCTTGTGTTGGGACATTTAACGAGCGGTTTTGTTTCCTCTTGTATGGTTTCTGTCACCACTGTCAGTCGAATCGTTTTCAGCGCCCATCCGCCCTCTCTTGCCTTCCTGCGAGTTAGTTCTATCCGTTCTTGTTTTTTTTAAATTTTTTTTATTTATTTTTAAAATCGTCCTCTGGGGGAAAGTCCTTCACTGTCTTCTCTTCGTCGTCCCTCTGTGTGATAAACGGCGACATAGAACAGATTGAGAAAACGAGGGTACAGGGACGGCTTTAACTGAAAAAAAAAGAAGAAAGATGATGCACGACGTATCTTCCCCGGCATTGTGTATTGTGTAACGCCAGCAAGGAAATGTCCTTAGCACGGTCTGTCTCTCTGTTTTGTTAAAGCTGGCAGAGCGATGTTTAGGTCGAGGATATATTCCATCGTACCTATGCGTCATCGCTGGTATGGCATTTTACTGTATGTGTTTGTCTATCTCTGCCAGGCTTTGGTTAAATGGCCTTCCGCTTTAAGTTACTTGATTAAATGCAAACAATTTTCTTTTCGAGTTTGGATATAAATTTATTTATATTTTTATTTATTTTGAAAAAGATATAAAATAATCGTTATGATTTAGTTCAACTCTGGCTGGAAAATGTGTACCTCAATTTTCCTAAGTACCTATAGAAGTGTGTGACAAAGAGTTGCTTATATATTTATTTGAGCACAGCTTCCATCAAATTCCTGTTTTACATGCATACTTATGAAAAACGTAATAGAGTTCTTGTACCAAAGTTCCTGCTCATCATACGCGATTTAAGTTCTAAATATCTTAAGGGCTACTTTTTCTATGTTAAAAACTGTCACGTAAGATCTTAAGTGCAACTTGAGTAGAATTAGCAAACGGACCTGAATGTCCTAACTAATGTGTTGGGGAATGAATTCATCCATTCTACATTATTAACTGTTTAAATTTGCTCATGTTAATTTGATTTTTTAAATTCCTATCAATTCATTTAAGTTACATTTTACTATAATTCATAATCTATCCCCTAATTTCTCTAACCTACATAATCTGTTCATTATCGAGTAACAGTTTCATACTTTCTAGTAAATAAGCTCTTTTATGCAATTGTACTTGGGTATACCTATTATGTATTAAGTATTAATAAGGTTAGCTGTTATTCTCTCATAATTTGTTCTCTCGGTCTCATGTGATTTAATTTTTTAATATTATTAATTTTTCGGTCACTTGAATTTATACCACAAAAGTAAAGGGTTTTCCAATTAGAGGTGTTATTTAAATGACCCGCTATTTCGGTAGCTGTCACTTTTGAAGCTTTTATTCTTTGACATTTGACAAGTAGAAACTACGCCATTACTAAAAATGGAACGATACAAGCTTCAATAACGCATTGAAATTATTAAAATTCACTACAAAAATGGTGAAAATCTTGCAGTCACAGTTCGCAAAACCAAAACATTTTTTCGTCGTCGTGAAGCACCTTGTCGGACCGCAATACAGAAATTGGTCGAAAAATTCGAGCTGTTGGGACAAGTTAGTGATGTGAAGAATAAAACCCGTGCACGTCGCTCAAGAAAAACTGAGAATATTGCTGCTGTAGCCCAAAGTGTTGAAGAAAACCCAGGTTTGTCCATTCCTCGTCGTTCTTTGGAATTGGGCATTCCACTAACGTCATTACACCGTATTTTGCATAAAGATTTGGGTCTTAAGGCTTATAAAGTTCAGTTAACACAAGAACTCAAGCCGGCCGATCATCAACAACGTCGTGTCTTTGCTGATTGGGTCCTTGAAATGCATAAAAATGATCCGGAATTCCATGGAAAACTCATCTTGACTGATGAGGCCCATTTCCACCTCGGTGGCTACGTCAACAAGCAAAATTGTCGCATCTGGGGCTCGGAAAACCCAAGAGTTATTGTTGAGAAGCCTCTCCATCCTCAACGTGTGACTGTTTGGTGCGGTTTATGGTCCGGCGTGGTCATTGGTCCTTACTTTTTCGGAAATGAGGTTGGATCAACAGCTACGGTGAATGGATTGCGCTATCGAGAGATGATTAATGATTTTTTCTGGTCGGAGTTGGATGGTATTGATCTGGACAACGTTTACTTTCAACAAGACGGCGCTACGTGCCACACAAGCAACGAAAGCATTGATCTTTTACGGGAAAAGTTTCCAGACCACCTTGCGACTTCTTCCTTTGGGGCCACGTGAAAGATAAGGTCTACGCCAACAGCCCAGCGTCGATTCAAGACCTCAAAGATACGACATAGGGCAGCCACTTTGCGATTTGGTTATGGAAAATTTCATGAGAAGGATATGGTCCTGTATGCGTGCTCGTGGTGGCCATTTGGCTGATGTTGTTTTTCATTACTAACGGCACACCTTCCTCTTTATTATGAAATAAATATCCGATCATTTATCTCAAAAAATGGCATTTTTCATTGAATATCAAAATAACACCCTTCATAACAACTATCGAGAAAATAAAATTATTATTTCGTGGTACTTTTTGTAGCTACGTTTTTAAAACAATTTCTACTGTTCCATTAATTTTTTTTTCACGAGTTTCTGTTGTATATATTGAAAAACTCGTTTTTATAAGTGCTGGTTCTGTATTTCCATAATTCAAATGTTGACCACATCAAATAAGTAATGGCAGCGGCTATGCAAGCCCCGATTAAATAAAGAAAATATGTGAACAGTCAATTATCACAAACAAAATACCAAGTTAGGTGTTGAAGGTACATAAAACATATACACACACTGGGCCTTACTAATAATCATTTTTAACCTCACACTAAATATTTGGTACATCACAATGGTTATTTTTATATGGAAAATTTCGACATTGTGAGCTCGTAAAACTTAGCTTGGACACAAAATACGATTATTAGTATAGCGCACTACCCATATAGCCCCAATTTTCCAAACCTGAGCACAAGTAAGTTTAAACTGTTCAAATTGAGAAAGAAAAATCGATTGAACGAAATGCTTTTTGAGAAAACAAAACAAATTTAACTATGAATAACAAACAATTTGGTTGAAATTTTACAATAAATAGTGAAAGTATTATTATTTACTGTGCTGTTGCATTCAATCCATCTTTAGGATTTGATGAAGTTCATCATTTTGTCTGTTGGTGTGAAAGATATCTCGATCCGGTTACTCAAGAAGAAGAAGAAGAATTTTTCAAGGAAATTGTTTCTGGAGTGTTGGAGACCTGGACAGTGCCATAGGAAATGGGTTTTGTAGGGGAACTTTAACGGACACAAATGACGTGATAGAAAACAACAAAGATGTTCGCTGGTATAAATGTCTTTAATCGGTAGTATCGAACTGTTTGTACAATAGATTTGAACTCTCGTTTATGACAATATATAATTACAGTAAATCCTTTTGTATATTTCGACTGGAAGTAGTTTGGCAAAGGCCTATGTGATTATACATTACATTTTATGATACGCGACACAGTGACGCTGAAAATATTACCATCAGATGGTAAAATAGGCTACAGTTGTGTTCTGTAGCACCCCCTCATCACCGCAGCCTCTGCAAAGCTCTTCGTGGGTCAGTCAGAGTTGTTGCTTTATCAATAATATTTCGCTCGACAATAATTTCCCCTACGAAATTCTATTCAGGGACTTTTTCCCACTTAGTTGTAAATTGTTGCTACACCTACATAAATTATCCAATATCCAATTATGAGATGAATGGAAGAACGTGCGGTTTTATTTCATATCTGAACTGCTCAATTAAAAATCATTCTCACTGCAGTTGTATTCTTAACGTATTTTAAACGTCCACGAGAGGTTACATAGTGATAACAAACTTTATCATGTAATTGTTGGTTTCCTGTTGGATTAACCTGAGACCTCTTGCTCAAGAGTTCAGATCACAAAAACCACCGAAACATTAAATTACTTTAATGAGCTAGCTTCTCAAAACTATCTCCTTTTATACCACCTCATCACAAATGGAGCAAGCAGCTAAACAAGTAAAGTGTCCTTCTTTCCCCAAAAAACTTCAGCTGCTGTTCATATTTTATTTCTGGTCTTAGTCCTTTTGTATCTCAGAGAAGACTTGTTATTGAATCAGATAAAGATAGCTAGTTCAAAAAATCATTCTTCGGATAGAAAAATTTTGTATCATACCCTCGCACATTACAGAAGGCGGTAAAAACTGTTCAGCCCCCCCTAATTTTCACATCGCCAACATTTTCCGCTTTTTATTCTGTTTTCCGGCTATAGTCACTTTAAAAACAAGCAGCTGTTATCCGAAAGTTACTATTTCGCGCGCTTTATTGGAGTAGAACAAAATATAAGCTAAAAGTGAATCCTTTGTGCCTCAACCCTGAACCCTGATATTTATTCTCAACATAACGCAAGGTTAGGCTCGCATTACAAAAGTGTTGCGCTTGAATAAGCTTTACGCAATTCGTTATTAACTTTGGGTATAAAATTAGTCGAATTTGCTTGCAAACAAAACAGACTACCTTTTTTACTGTTAGTCTAATCCCATGAGGTATCTTATATGTTGATCAACATCGCATTTTTCGTTGTTTGTTTTCTCTGCAAAAAATAAGGAAAATATGACACCTTTTCTCAACCATTGTCCTCTCAAATGTCTGCCAGAAGATAGCATCTTTGAGGTGTATGGAGAAAAAGAGGAGCCAGGAAATTTATTTCAACGTAAATATTTGTTCGACAGTGAAGGTTTATCTATCCACACCCACAACGACGAAGCATACTCGAACAGAACATGAAATGAGTTCACATATTCACAAAGAAAAAAGGCTACACAAATGGAGATCATTTATTTCCTTTCCTATCATCCCAGTAATCCCGAAAGTAAACATTTCGTCACATCTCTCATTGCAGAACATAACATTTGCTTCATCCTTTTTACTGAACCCGCTGTCCTCACTCCGCAGTAATGTGACATTAATGCGACACGTTTCCAGGATAATAAGTTGCTATTCCTTTTATTTTGTTCATAGCTATCGGATTGAATAGGCAAATTAATTATTATACACCGCATACACTAGCCCACATGTGTGTTATTACTTTTTGCTCTGTCGAATTTCCATTAAGGATAATGACCATGCGCTGTTATGTATCATAGTCGAAGAGCAAAATACAAATTTATGATTGCGGGCGTAAAGTCATTAGGCAAAAATTCATTTGTACCATTGGCAGGAAACTATAAATCCTTCACCCAGCCAGGGATGCACCTTGAACGAGCACGCACTTTCATCTAACACATAGACCACGAAACTTTCAATACCATTTTGTGGTCGGAAAAAGACGAATCGAATTTCCTTCCAAGACCGCTGGTGTGCTGAAAGGAAATGCATACTTTTTTTACCGCCCTCGGGGAAGGTAGAGCGCAGCCACCGCAAGATAAAACCGTTTCACAAAGAATCTGCGAAATTGTTTCTAAAAAATGTTTTTTTTATTTTTTTCCTGTTTCCTCCTGACAAGAGCTCTCTCTTCCCGCAGCGATTTCCGTCCCAGCATTGAAGGGCATGTAATGTACCAGGACAAGGATTACGTAATCCTCGTGCAAAGTGGTTGGAGAAATCTGCTGTTTTCTGCAAAGCGAAACGCTGGGGAAACTGTACATGTGTGCGTGTTCTTGAGAATGAACTTGCAACATGAACTTGAAAATCGTAAGTGAGAAAATATTTTCCACCCACGCCATTGAAAACTAAAAGCTTTTCGAATGACGTAGATGTGGCCTTCTCAGCCGCACAGCTAACCCAAGTTGTGCGGAGTGAACTCTCGAGTGTGGTGGTGGAGTTTTGTGTATGTGGTTGGAAGTGATGTAGGCAAACAGGTTGTTGTTTACGTCGTTGCATGTAGTTGAAAAGGCCTGGGACTGTTGTATAATGTGTGGGTGCGGCAAAAGTGGTATTTTGATTGCATAAATACATGGGAGGCGCAGTCCTACTGAACGTACCCTTTGTTGAACAGGATAAGAGGTTATAAAAGTGCTTGTCGATTGATGCACCATGAGGACATTGCATAGGTTTAATACGAATGCTTGAGACTGGAAAATAGACGAGATACATATAAAATGCATTCGGATGGGAATCTTACATCGTGTATGGGAGTACTTATGAAGCCAACGTGCGTTTTCACTAGTTGAAGAGTAAATTGATTGTGGGAAAAAACTGATCTAACCGTTCACAATGTCACAAATCACCTTTGAAGACCTAGGAGAAAAGTAGAAATTTGTAGGACCGGTGGTTACCTGACAAACGCTGACGGCCTAGTGACTTAGTCTACGACTAAGTTTTGTTTAAAGGAAGTTTCGTGGGACTCAGTCGTTGACGTTAGCTATGGAACTGTCTCAATGCTCGAATTGAAAGACTCAGTTACTGCCACACGAGATACATCAGCCACAACAATCCTCTAAGAGGATAGGCATTCCTTGTCAGAGTACCCGAAGCAGTCGACAAGGCAAATAACAACATCAATCAGCAAAAGAAACAATTCTGAAGAAATAATGTAACATGCGGGACTGCATTAGATTTTGAATTCTTTTGGCGGCGCGAATACTAAAATTAATAATTGTATCTGACGCTATGATCGTCCTAACAGCTCAGAAACCGATCGTTGTCCAAGTATAATATCTGGTCGTAGGTGCTTAATATGAGATCATTCGTTATGCGGGGAGTAATATCGGTTTGCTTGGTAAGCATAATTTCCGAAGAACAAATTGTTGGCAAACAATGCTTAGTCTCGAAATGCTAGTCCGTTTCGCACTTGCTGTTTTAGGAAGTTCTTGCGAATATCCAATTGGTTGCCAGCCATGAGGAAGTGGTGTTAGCACTCGATCACGAACTGAAGAGTCCTGCGTCTTAACCCAGATGTTAGCGGCTAAGCCTTAGGGTGACTTTGTCGAATTTATTTTTAAATGTTTCTTTTCGCTTCTCACTGCAAATGCCTGTTTACGCTTGTTTTGGGAGCCATCAGCCACTGCGTCATAGTTCTAATTGATTCAAACTTACTATCCCTTACAGCCAACAGTCAATAGTAGCATCATCATTATAGTAACCCCTCTGTGACCCTCCATAGCAGTCACTCCTGGTGCAAATTTACCATCCAACCGAACATACTTACCATAGGATTGCATGAAATATTGATGGCCACGATACAAAATGAAATGTCATGTTCGTTAGCTCAGGATTATTCGTTCATCCATGTGCTGATTTTTTTTTTTTGCATTTTTGTATTTGCACTCGTCGACTCGTCCTCATCTTGTTGCTGTATCATATCCGCATTGTATTAATGCATCTCTTCTCTATTTTGTATTTGTTTATCTTTCATCTGAATTTTCAGTGAATTATGCTTCAATGGAGCAATAATGGTTATTACAAAAGAAAAAAACCTATATAGTGATGGCTTTGGAGGCATCAGTTTATGAGGTGAAAGCACACTGACTCGTCGACAACGACCAACCGTTCAAGGTTGATTTTCACCTCCGCTTAATGCAATAAGCGGATGCAGCCTAAGAGCAGATAAAAGGATCTGCAAATATGTATATACCTATGTATTTTTTTTTATTTGTTCATGTATGTTGGGAACGCTGCCAAATTGGAATACCAACCCAGCAGACTTTATAATTAAGTCATTTTTGGGATTATAATTTTTTTTTTTTAGTTCTTTGTAGGTATAGATTTAATTAATTTATTTATGTGTGTACTTATTTTGTCTGGAAAAAAGAACGTGCTTGGAATTATTACGAATATACTTTTCAATTTGAATGTTAAAATAAATAGTAGGAGATTACTTTGTATTCTTCACAATTTACGTCATGATTTTGTTGAATTAATTCGTATAAAGCTGGAGGTCGTTGTGCGGTGGTAATGTGTTGGCTTTGTGAATGGAATGGAATTCGATTGAAAAGTCAAAAATTTAAATTTTAACGTTAAATTAAGTTGACGTTGAAAAATCTGGGAACTATAAGATATAAAATCAAATCAGGCAGTACGCTCCAACAGTTAAGGAAATTTAAAACAACTTAAGGCGTGGAAGGGTACATCATATAAAAAAATGTTTATTTAAAAAAAAAAGAACCCACTGACTAAAAAGATGTGAACAAGATACATTCAAAAAAGTGACCAAACGCAGTAAAAAGATACCAAACAACTTTAAATTTGAAAAAGTTCGTATACCAAAAATCATAGAGTTTGCCATGTAAATTTTTTTTTTAATTAAGTAAACAATATGCTAAACAAAAACAATAAAATAAAAAGTTTATACATAATTCAGAAAACGAGTGCAAACTTTTTTTCACACCAAAAAAAAAAAAAATACACTAAGCTTAAACATTTAATTAAATAAAAATCACATTTCACAGGATTGTAAAAAATAAGATCACAAACATTTTTTTAAATATCGATTTCGGTGCGTGCTAACTAATAATGACAACACAATTATACTTAATTAAGAAAGGTTTTTGCCGACCAGATTTGGCTTACATTTTTTTCATCGCTAAGTCAACGAAATATTATTTATTATGTCAAAGTTAAGTTTCTTAAATTAAGTTATAAAATTTTCTTTTAGCAGTAACTGAGTTGTAAATAAAATTGTTTAATTTCTTAAAAAAGTAATCTTTAACCCATTTTTAAGGCAACTGACTTTTTACCAAAATTTGGCTATATACGCATTATAAGGCTTCGATTATTTTTTGAAAATCCAAGCATTTTCTATTCCATTACTACATCTTCAGGATCGCCCTCAACCGAGTTTGGAAAACAGTTTTCGAAGAAAATGCAAATTAAAGTTCGTGTTTTTCTTTTTTCATTTCTTCAGAAAAAACAACCAGGTGTAGAAAAAAACTACCAAGCGACAGAGTGAAAAAAAAAAAAAACTAAAAATTGAACGCAAACGACCAAAGTGCCCAAGTAGTCGGTGGGTGAAAAGTAATCCAACAATTATTAAATGCAAGAAAGAATTTGACGCCTGTAATGCATTTAATTGTAGCTGACAACGTTTAATCGGTTTCTCGAGTTTTGTAAACAAATTCAACACAGCCCGCCCGCCCTTAGTATCGCGGACAGCTTTATGATCAACATTAATACCAGAATCCTCAATCTAAGGACAGAATATTCACGGGCAAGTCAACTACAGCCAAGTTCAAGTTTCGATGTGCCCACAAATGCTTTGCACGTGCGGATATACCCCACACAAAATAGAGAAAAGCTCTTTCCCCAACCCACAATTTCCCCGCTCAAACTAAATCTCTAAAGCAAACACAAAAAAAAAGACAGAAAATCTCTGTTAAAAGCGAAAACTGCAAACGTCCTTGTATGAGATCAAAACACACATCGACAACATTGTGCTGGTACGCGCCCACAATGTAGAGCCATCGAAGTTTTCTGAATGAAAACGAGCACAACAAGCATTTCAACCGAAACCCACACGAATACATTTTGCTCAAAGATTGTCTCCTCTGTGTAGAGCAACACACACGCTGGCGCTGAGCTCACCCTGAAAATTTGTAAAAAGAATTTCCTCGTGGAAAATGAAAATTCAGTTTGGTTTAACTTTTCACTTGTGACGGTCCCGGTGCGGAAAACCACCTCTTCCAATATACAACTACCTACAGAAGATACCATCTCCATCGGATTTTAGATTCTGGGACAACATCCTCAGATGAAATTTATTTTTCAATTTTCGTTTGGTTGACATTTTTTTTTATTTATTTTTTTTTTTTTTGTTAGTGAAAAGTGAAGAAGAAAAATGCTAAACACAATAATGCAATCTTGATACAAACAAAAAAGGAACCAACAAAATTTCGTTATTTTTTTTTCCCTTCCCCAAATTGTTTACTGCTCTCCTATTTAAAATTTATTTAAAAAAAAAGGAAAAATTCTTCTAAGTTCAATCTGTGTGAGATGAAGTATCTGTTGCTGAAGAAAGTATCATTTCGTTGTGGAATTTAAAAAAAAAGTGGCTGCCATATGTATCTATCACTAAAATAAAATAAAATAAAATAAAATACACATACTCATATAAAAGGAACATAATTGAATCAAAAATGTATTTAAATAAATTAAATATATATACTTTTTAACGTTGAGTTTGTACAAATATCAAAAACATCAAAAGAGAAAAGTTTATTCTAAATCAAAATAAATAAAACTGTATACATAAATGCTAATATGCATACATAACTAACGTAACCTAACTTAAGTGCTATACATTTCGAGAACTATTTTTTGAAGAGAAATTTTTTTTTCATTTCTGTGAAAACTGAATTGCAAGCATTTTTGTAAGTGAAACCTGTGAAATGAATTCCTCCGACCACTTGGGGGATGCCAAAACAACGATATGCCACATAATAAAGAACAATTTTGCGAGCGAACATTTTTAAAATTCCAAACTGTTGTGCGAGATTCACGTTTTGTTTTGCTTCTGTACTCAGTTAATATTAATTGAAGTGGGGACATTTTTTTCTCTTAATATGATTTTGTTTGTTTTCGCGTATTATTTGCTTCTCAATCAAGTGGTCGAAGGCTTTTCACTGTGTCAAGTGGAATTTTGAGCTGATTTCTTGAATCTTGTTTCTTGCGGTTAAGGAAGATCACTGCCAATTTAATTTATTTTTAGATCCATCAATGAATATTGAATTGTATAGAGGGGTTGAGGAAGTTATTGCAGAAGTAGGCATATACTTGGTATCCAACAAGCTAGAAATTAAGTAAGGATTAGGTGCGCAAATGTATTTTTATTCACAAGGTTATTCACACAGCAGAGAATAGAACGTTCTTTCGAATACAATCAGTTTTTAAGAACGCTGTAGGTATTAAAAATTAGTTTTTGCCCAAAATTATCTATTGTGAACTAACAAATTATGTATATTAGTAAAGGGCAGTGTGCAATGACTACCAATGAACATTCTTAAATCCACTGGTTCAAAGTAGAGTTGGAACAAATTCAGTCTACTAAGACTACCTACAGTTAAAAAAATCAATAAAATAGACAAAATTTTGGAGGGTGGTTTAATCCATTCGGTTTGTAAAAGTTTCTATATAATCTTATATATTGCTCGCTCAAGGTCTGCACAATACCAAATACGCAGTAAGTTATATATTTTTTTTTTGTGCAATTATTGGATTTGCATTGGATTTGCTAAAATATAAACTACAGAAAGAGAACTGTATATGCATTGGTGCATTTTGGTGGAATTTGAGATTCATTTGTACTGATCGATTATAATTGCCAACATTTTTGTTCGCAATATAAAACTCTAAATTCTCGAATGTTTTAAGTGGTGATTTTATTCAAAGGTTCTCTTTTTATTTTTACTTATCAACAATTATTTTGTTTTCCTTTGAAGCTTTCGTTACAAAATATTTAAGACCTTTTTCTACAAAAGTATAATAAATCAGAATAAGGCTTTTATTGTTCCATCTTTTTCGAAAACTTGTTTTTTCTTATAATGGCGATAACCTATAACATCTTGTAATTACAAATTTTTCTTCGATTTCTTGATTCTTGTACATGAAAGAGTAACACTTTTACCTGATGAGCCACCTCTGCCAAGTGACAATTTGTTATGGAAAATAACTGCAGACCCATATGGCTCTGCAAACAAAGATATTATGTAGATTCGTTATAAGAACATAATATCTGAACTATTTTGTTCATGTTGATTGCTATGGCACACGATTTTTTTTAAAAAAAAACTCACCAAGAGAACCATATATTCAAATGCAATCAGATCAGACGCTCATTGAATAAATCAATCGAATGATTCGTATACGCATTTGTATTGACATTTGAAAAGTGAGCGTGAAATGTTTTATCGCTGCAATTGGCCCTATACCAAGTAGTGCTACTACACAGCATTTTTGTTGCTATAAATAAATGTATGTGCGTAAATAAATTCTCCAAAAGCGTACGTATTTCTTGATCTAGGTACCAATGAAATAACAATAAATATCTAGCGCAACAGGTCCGTAGGGACCTTACTCCCAGCTTCTCACAACAATTCGTTTTGTGTGAATTTTTCATTTTTGGAACGAATGGAAAGGATCTACAATTTTATGCTATACTCTCGAATGTTTGTCATCAGACATTCGCGAGAGGTGGTGCAGTGGAAAAATAAACCTAAGATGTGTTTTTTTTCGAATCGAACCTGGGATCCCTCGCTTAATAGCCCAACACACTAACCGCAAAGATCTAAAGAGGTTGGCATTTTTTTTTGTCTGTGGATTATTTCACTAATTTAATTCTGGTGGTAGTGGTTTGCTTGTGTTCGAGCAATAGATTATGTTCCATGATTAAGAATCCCTGTTTATCTATTGCAAATAATTCGAAATTAGTTGGTTATAGTTATATAGGTAGACTCTGTTAATTGTCGACACCATCGTTCTTGAAATTCCCATGTTTTTCCATATTTAAGCGCATATTTTATACCAGAAATTTTGTTATTTTCAAACAACATTGTGATATTTTATTTTTACTAAAAACTTTTATATATGTACGTTTACTGTCAAGTTTCCCTCACGAGGAATTCGTACGCATAAGAAAATACAATTCGACGTTCTGAGTTTTGCCATTAAATGTAGGTACTGGTTCGATCGTGATGTACGTCTTTTTTTCACAAACTAGGCTTGTTAAGAATTTATATATTCTGAGGCTCTCGCATAAAATTAACTTTATGCTTACAGACCAACAGAGCGTGACGTAAGTGATTTCGACCATCGTCATTGGCAATGCCAATTGAAGTAGGTAAAGATCTCCAGCCAGGACCTTTTAAGTTTTTTTATAAAATGTTTTGAATGTATTCAGAAAACATAAGTTTTTGAGCAGCAGCGCATCAGTTTTTTCGCTATCGCGATCTATTGAATTGATTTTGCAACACAAACAACATATTTTATTAAATAAAATAAAAAGTTCTTACTCCAAAACCCATTTCAACAGTAAACGGAAACGGCATGAAAATTACCATCAACATTGTCCTTTAAATAAATACTTCTTCAATTTAGTTTACAGTCCCAATATATACTTCTTCGTTCAGTGGCACATTATATTTTTCTTTGGCATAAAAACAGAAGAAGTAGGAAGAGACTGTTCTCGCCTAATCCAACAAGAATTCGATTTTTTTTTTGTAGAGAACACACGACATTGGTACGATCAATGCGGCCTTCGTGATTAACACATTAATCCAATTCGTATGCTTACTCTAAATTTCTATAAAAAAGAAAACAGGAAACTTTCCTTAACAGAGAAAAAAAAATCTCGAATATATCTTAATAGCTTTGGCGGAGAATGATTGCGTCTTTATTTATTAATTAAAATGCATGAGCAAAAAAGTAAAAGGCGAAGGACAGCAATCTCAGCGCACGTAAGCCATTGGCAAAGGTAGATCAACTCATCCAGCTCCTAGTCTTCCAAGAGAAAATTTTTTTTTTTACAACTCAAAGAAGGGCGAACAAAAAAACAACGCATAGAATTCCCGTTTTAAGGGAAAAAAGGGAGACACAACTTTTCTACGGTTCGCCTGAAAGAACCTTAATGATGCCATTACCTACTGCAACCTTTCTATATATGTAACTCGCCGTGGAAGACGGCACATGTTAAAACAGAAACAAGGATAATTTTCGGAATAATTTTCGTCTTCATTTTATAGCCACCTTCACCTGTAAGCTGGGAGTGGACTCAAGTATTGATTTTGTTTTTTCTTCGCACATAATCTTGTGTTTCGACAAGGAAACCGTAAATAATTGTTGGAGCTACCGAACACAATATTTTGTGGGTTTATTTTGATGTTGTCTAAGAGTACTTGATGTCCTTAAATTGTGGACAAGAAGGTGCAAGTGCTAAGGCGGAAGAAATGAGTGCCTTTTTTAAGGAAGTTTGGATGGTCTAATTAAGACGGGCAGTGTGTGGTGTCTTTTGAAAACTGTTTCCAAATAAATTCCTTTGAATTCGTTTCACTGGCCCACTGATGACATATGAATGAGACAGGAGTGCATGGTATTTAAGTACTCGTAGGTATATGCTTCCACTTGAAATGTTTTTCCCCCTTATTTTGTATCCAACTCTAGGTCCATTTTGTACATTTCAAGGACGTATTTTGATATTGGAAGTGTGCTCTCGAACTATTTATCATCTTTTTCGGTTTTTTTAGCTTCGTCCTTCTTCGCTCAAACATCCTTGACATAAGCATACATTTCTGATTAATTAGATATTTTCTATAGAGGGTTGGTCGATGGTCTTTCGCTATACAGCTATACACATTTGGGTTTATGGTTGGAAATTTGTACACCGAGATTCGAAAGGTAAAAACTAATGGCGGTGCTTCAAAAGGGATGGAAATAAATTAGGTTTCGGTAAAAGGTTGTGTATTGTGGTCATCAGGTGGGATGAAGTGATATCTAATCTAGGTCGGTTGGATATCTAATACAAACGAGCAGCAAATTTTGTTTTGAAAATAAGGACAGTGAGTTGATGTGGGTATTTATGTTTTTGTGTTTTCAAATCTGAAAAGAACATTGGTTGTGATTAACCATTCAATTTTCCGACATTCGTACAACAGAAATGGAAATGGCAAAAGAATAGAAGGCTGGCGAAAAGTCCGGGAGGTATTGTTGGATGGGTTTCCTTTGTTTTTCTTGAAATATCTTGAGTTGTAATTAACGCGTGCATTCTGATTGGTATCGGTTTTTCCTAACAAATTCGCCTTTTGTCAGCGTCGGGGAGTGCTTTATGAAAGAGAGGACAATGGTGCTATTGAAGGCTAATTCACACTTTATCGTACCGTAGAAGAGTCAGAGTTAAATAGAGCAATTAAAATAAGCTTTTTGTCAACCATTGCTTCTAAAGTGGTGGTTTGGGGCAAGTTTCGCTGTGTCAATACATTATACGCAATAAATGGAATTATGACTTTGTTTTTCTGAAGAAGAGAAGGAGCTGGCAAGTCACAAATCCCAAGTCTACGATATAATATCAGCTGTACCTTTTATAGAGAACAAGAACACGCGTTAAAGCAATGCTCAGTTTGGGTTTCTAAAACGGAGTACCAAATGGCTAAGTTCTTTTAGCTGAGTCGTTTTGTAAATGTCAGTTTTTAGTCAATATTTTCAAAGATTTTGCCGTCTTAATTATTAATGCTGACGTAACTAAACCGAATGTTTTAGTATTAATTATACTCAGCTTCACAATCACTTTTGGTGGTTTGAAAGCGTAGAACGTAGAACTGCCAATTTAGAAATGTCTGTCTGTTGAAAAGTGACTGTTAATTAAGAACTCAAATATGATTTTAATTAATCAATTTATCACACGAACCTAAAGTCCCACATCTGAAAAAATGAATACCTACCTTTCGTCAATCATGAACGCCTCTCGAACACTTCTACCCTCAAAAGATGAAGAGAGTAAAACACCCTCATCGCTATAATATTGCTTAAAAGTTTACATACGACGGACGAATGATTGCCGACTTCTTTAAGAGTACCCACTTAAGTGCTTCCGAACTGTCTAACGATTGAATAGCTCTTGGTCTTGAATAATTTACGTAAATTATCCAGTTTATTTACTCCGAACTGTTCTCCTGCCTTGCTTGCTTGTGTTTCGTCGATTTTCTGGGATGGGTTTGTCGTATTTCAATGAAATGTAAAAGTTACGGAGCACAAAATGATTGGTTTGAGTTTTCGAAAAGTTTCTAACTGACTAATTTCAATAGTTTAAGCAATTATATTTTGTTGTACAAATCGCAACATACTTTGTCGTTGAAAAATGAAGTCATCCACTGACGTCTCACATAGCAAAACCATTAACATCTCGTAGAACGTTATTGGCTTTTCGTTAGAAATAATTGAATGTCATAAACGGATATTTCTGTAAATTGTTGAACTCTCTTCCGCCGACTACTTTTACGATTTCCAATTTTCTGCCTCCTTTAACGAAGAAAACATCTTTCACCTTCTTGTGTGCTTTCGACCAGCGTTCTTGCATTTATTTCGTGCAGGACAATGCGATTTACAACCGAATTTAAAAAAAAAATAATAGAAATATTTCCTCTTTTCGCTTTTGTAGACTTCCTGCCTCGAATGGAGTTCATCAGTGTACTGGCTGAAAGCCAGGTAACCAGAAATGAAAGCAGAAGTTTTTAACTTAAAAAAAAAATGGAATAGAATAAGTTACCACCGAAAAAGAAACCCCAATTGATTCTCTTCCTTCAGCAACCGTCCTAAGTTGGATTGGGGGAAAAGTTGGGCGCTTTACTGTTTATGAGTAATAACAAGTATAGTTGGTGAAAGAATTTTCCTTCAGAAAATTATGAGGAATGTTCGTAGACTTAAATTGGGTAACAAGTTATAGTTAACGGAGTGTAAGTTTACAATCAGAAAAGGTTGTGTTATTTATTCAAATGGAACGCTCATTGATTTTAGCATTCGTCTCTGTTGTTTATGGGGCTATTGTTATTTGTCAACTTTAATGCACCTCATTAGCTCAGCTTCCGTGATTGAAAATTACTTTTCTTGAAACTTCAATTCAGTAATCACTAAGATAAAATTGGATCAAGAAAAGCTGTGCTGTGGACAGTACTCCAAAGTGCTGATGGCGCTAGACTAATATTACATTGACATCGAAAAGTCTACTTACGTTTCTCGATTCCTGTGAGTTTGAAATCCAAACTTTGTGATTTAGAAAGTGTAGCCAAAGTACGAAGGTAGAAATATCTAACTTTGAACAACCCCATTTAGGTAGAAGATGGACCACAGTTCAAACGATCATGTCCTGATGGCACATGTAGTGATCTCTCACATTTCTTATCATTAACGAGCTCACATGGATCATAATGTTACGGATTTGCAACTAGTTTATCACAACTGACTAAAACGATCATCAACTGAAACTGATCGCTTTTCTATCGTTGCTAAACTGGAAATACTAACCTCCAAAAGGATTTTCATATGTATTTAATCCATTCTTCTTCCACTTCATTATTGCACTGGTCCCCTTCTTCTCATATTTACAAATTGATCTTTGAAGCATTGATGTTTAAAAAAAATATTCTAGTTTGACATCCACGACTTCAATCTACGTCTTTTAGTATCTGGTTTTCTACTTAGCTAATCCTAACTCGACTGATCTAATATGATCTATCTGAAAAATGTCTATTCAAACTTAAATGCAAGAAACAAGATTCACATAGCTTTTGGCTAAGAATGAAGCTAATATCTCCAAAACTTTGTCATCTTTTCAGAAGTGTATAAGCCTCTGCAAATATTTTTAAAGTTACATAGACTATTTACATACTTGTTAGTAGAACAATGAGGGAAAACAAATATAATACAGCTATTAACATATAAAATCAAAATTCTACATATATACATGTTGTTACTTGTTGATTGTTCAAGTTTATATTATAATAGTTTGTACAAAACAAACAAATAAAACAAGTTTAAGTGCTTCTAGTTTCCAAAACAAAACAGCTTTGTGCAATATCATATCTCACATATAAAATTAGCTTTCAATGTCCTTAAACTTAAATTAAAAAAATATTTTGCACATAGTGATCAAGTGCAAAACAACAACAAACAAATAATTCTTCCAAATAAACACATAGACATTAAGTAAATTTAAAACGGAACGCGGAAAGGAGTTACCTCGAGTAAGAGACTGCGAAGCTTGAATTGATAGTTGAGCTTCGAAGAAAATTTGTGTGTAAGCAATACTAAAGTAAACAATAAAACACTTCTTAATAAATAATTTATATTCAATGATTAAATTTGATTGTGGTCATACATCGTCGACAAACACCGGTAAAATGAAGACTATAGCGCCAAATATACGGCGTCGTCGACGCTGTGAAAAACACCATTTGGAATTATATCGCGAACAACCCGATGCTGTGACATGGGACGCAGTTCCCGCACCACCCATTACACCACCGCCGGCATTTTTGCCTGCCGGCTTTAAGCGGTCCTCTGCATCAAGAAAAGGTGAGATTTGTTTTTTTGTTTCTGTTCATGCGAGTGAGAGTTTACAGAACACTTTTTCTGCCATGTAGAAGAAATTTTCAATGTCTCCAATACGAAAAGTGATCCTTTTAATTGAAAGACACCTTTCGATATATTTTTTACTTTTACAAAAAACCTTAAATGCGATCTTTTCATCAATTCATATCAAAAGTCGACAACCAAATAAAGAAATATTCATGTACTTATAGTTTAGACGGAAATACCTCATAATGTAATGTATTCTCATAAGGATACATCTTTTTAACTAAAACTACTCCAACCGATCCCCAATTCTGTTTCAGTCCTCTAAATGAGGAGATCTTCTTCAAAACTGTTTCAACCGATCTTCAATTTTATTTGATTCTACACAATATGTGATCATCCTTATACCCTTTTTCGTCAATTGAGCAACTGGTATAATTTTCCAACAGACACCGATCCTTCAAACCTAAACGGTTGTAAAAATATTCGTCGAGCATTTTATAGACGACTACTCTATCAGTCAACAGGTTTTATACGTTTGACATTATGCACCGAAGTGGTAAAAAATACATAATGTATCTCAAATAGCACTTCGAAAATTATAAGCGATCTTCAAATTAACTATTTAAGTTTGTCTTACTACTATTTCGCTTTCCGAATATAGTAATGATCAGCCTTCAAAATCCCTCATTTATTTTCATTAATCACGCTAAACTCCGCCGTAGAAGTGATCGTACCCATGTGAATAACTAATTTTTGTTTTTTCACTTTTTCCGCAGTAATAAATGTTTCTATTTTCTGTTATGTTAAATTTACCAAATAATTGAGTAATTTTGCAAAGTTTTTATTACGTATCTGCTGTGTCACTTCAAATTTATTTATACTCAAGTTAAAGTGGGAATCAAAGGTGTAAATCATATTTTTTTGATGTTGCCTTGACATAAACGACTGGCGCCTTTGTAGAGGTTTTAAAAACATTTTTTGAAAGACGTATAAATTATTACGAATTTGCGTATTATTCTTTGTCATCGGTAACGCGTCATCTATCGTTCGAAGCTGAAAGAATGCCAAAAAAGTATTAAAAAATTAAAAAAATTACTGAAGGGGTGATCGAAATTTGAAATAAAAAAGACACAGTCCTGTCTAAACGGGTAGAAGCTTTGGAATTGATATCACTAAACAAAGCCACAACTTTTTTAAGCCAACAATTGTTGACTCACAATAAATATTGGATAACTTGTACACAACCTTAAAATTTTAGAAATAAAGTAATGCAAATTGTAATATCCCTGCTGAATACTTGTTTTATCTGTAATTGAGCACTATCATTCGCTTCTGACTGATTTAAAATTTGTTCTCCACCCTATAACTAGTCTCTTATTGATCTTGTACACTGATTTGCTAAAATCATATCTAGTTAGTTTTTAATTTTGTGGATCTTTGGCTCCAAATGATCACTGACGATCAGATCATGCCCAGTGTCATATTATATCCGAAAGACAGAATTCGGTTACAATGATAACAAGTGCTTGGCTGTCTAAAATGATAGACACACTTTTGTATTGTTGTATACAGACCTGTACCTCCTAATCAAGACTTTTTAGCTTAACTTAACTTAACTTAAAGGAGTGCGTTAATAATGCTTGAACTATTTAAGCAGTGGCTTAGTGGTTAGTGTGTTGGACTACTAAGCAAGGGATCCCAGGTTCGAATCCCGCAAAAACCCAAATTCCAGCTTGGGGTTTTTTCCACTGCGCCACCTCTCGCGAACTTCTGACAAACATCCGAGAGCTCCTCAGAGCTCCTCAATTAGCCATTTGGAGACGGCATAAAATTGTAGATCCCCTCCATTCGTTACAAAAATGAAACTCACACAAAACGAATGGTTGTGAGAAGCTAGGCTTTGGGTCCCTACGGACCTGTTGCGCCAACTATTATTATTTAAAGGTCCCGAATTTGCTAGTTCAAATCGAAATGAAGTGGACAATATTGTATAACAAAATCAGATAATGTGAATGATCGGTAAATACTGATTTTCTGTAACAACCTATATTCTCTTTCTTTTACATAGTACAGCTTTGGTAACAACCACTCCGTTATTTGTGATCCTCCAACTGATCTGCCATCGTTCTCAATTATCCTTGATAATCCTAGCATAATCCCAGTTAATCCTCGCAGTACATTTTAAGTTGACCAAAGCAAACAAAATGCAACCGAACTTTGTGAATTTTACAAGCAAAACAAAAACAAACTAATTCACCCAGTGGTCGTTCAAGGATTTGGCAATTCGAGCGCTGATTCCTCGTTATAACAAATTGTTCCAACTGATCTCTCATCAGAATATGTACTGCTGCTTTTTATTATTCTGCAAAACTTGTGTATACAACAAACCGATATGTAGGCGCATTTCAGAATAATCTTTGGTTTTTTACATAGGAACCTTTTGAACCATTCGACCAGGTGATACATCAAGTCCTGTCGATGAGGGTCAGACTATGTCAGATAATGTACCTTGCTACACATGTGCCCAAATGTGGCTACAGCTGCAGAGAACCCTCCATGGTTGCGTGGCTTGGAAAACTCGATTTACTAATGCATCGCTCTTTCAGGGACAGCTTTATTTGAGTAGTGATTGAAAGTTTTCTCATTCAAAGACGGGACAAAGCAATCAAAATACGAGTACATGAGGTTGTCAGTAAGAGACAAAGAACCCTCCAGTCGACCGTGTGGAAATGGCATTTCCACAGAAACCGTGAAACCAAGCAATTGGAAACGTTGACATGTCAATTCGGCGTCAAAACCAAAAAATGGTTTTATCATCTTTTGAAGCAGAAAAATCAAAAGTGTCGGACATCAGGATACCCCCGATCGTTATGTATGTAAATGCGAGTTGATTTATTAAGCTGGCCTTGACCAATTAGTACATTTTGTCGACTATTCTTTACATAATGCGAACAACCTTGCATCCAAGTTGATCGTATTTAAATCATTTCACTTACCCTGCCGCATAAATTTCCATTAATCGTTACCAAATTGATTGTTATAAAGTTACGAATCCTGATATACATTTTTTTTTGCAAACCGCAAAAGTTTCCATCAAACACGAAATTAAGTCTGCGACAACATTTCTCACTTTGATAGGAATACTGGGGCGTATGTGAAATTTATTTTGTTTCTACTCATCGGAATTTGTCCCTTCCTCGTTACTGTGAAGAATAAACAAATAAATTATTTTAAACACACACTAAGAGATTGGATTCCCTGTGGTGATATTGGTTTATTATTATCAGGACCTTACATCCTTTATCCACCGTTTCTATTACTATGTACTAACAGTCTAACAGGTTATCTATGCGAATATCCTTGTGGCAAAATTCATCCTAGCGAATATCGGGAGTGTTTATTGAGTATAAACACTCGAGATGGAGGAAGAGTATCCTTTTCATTGGATTCAACCACTCAAAACTCCATAAACTACAAAATTCCACATGAATTCCACTTTATTCTGATTTTTATTTTTATTTTTCTTTGCATTGGCAGTGGTGGTTAGTCCAGCTTCTTCTTGTGGAATTTAATACCAAGGACGCCAAAGCCAAAGGAAAATATTCAGTACTCCTTATAAACTTGACTTTGTTTTGCGGTATTCGTTTGTGTGAGCAAAGTTATTTCGGGTTTTAGTTGGGCCAAATGGGTAAAAGAATCCAGACGAAATATATCCCCCCAGGGATTTGGGTATGTGAAACGAGTAGATTTACTATGGTTACAGGAGCTTTTGTCACAGCGAGTCAGTGGTTTGGCAAAATAATTTGAAGATTGTGTTCGAAAATATTCGTGTCCCCTAGTGATATTGTTATTTGAAGCAGGCTGACATTGATTTCCAAGTATTTACGAATCAGTGTGGTAGGGTGAGGACATCATAATATTTGCTGGGAATGGCAATCATAGTTGATGTTTTTGGATGTATAAATACGAATAACCATCGGGAATTTTTGGTCTTATATAGTAATAACATAGATGGACAAGGACAATGCTGCCAGATGCGGATAATGTTTAAATGCGTGAAGGACAAAAAGGGGGAGTATTTTTGGCACATTGTTCTTTCAGACGTACATCGATGAGGATCCATATCCATGAGTTGATAATCAACATTTGATTGGCTACATGATGTTAGTAGGTAAGTATGGTGTTATACGGATGTATGGCTGGTTAGAAAACCAATAGAATTCGTTTTGTGTCGAGGTTTTTACTGTGTGGCAAGTGGAAACTGTTTGTACTGTTTTACTGATTGAAAATGAGAAGCTAAAGCGATATACCCACAGACGCCAACATGAGAATCAACCGGGGATTAAATAAATAAACACAGTTTGATTAAATTTTGGTAACAAAACAACGGTTATGCAAATACAGGACACCACTTATCTAATCACTTTCAGCTGTGTGTGGGCTGAGCACTTCTTTAGAAATACCAACTCTTTGTGATTTTGTAGGGCAAATGAATAAAACTACAAAATCAATTTGACTTTTTTAAATAATTCATTTATAAAATAAAATAAATAGTAGGTCCGTAGGGTCCCTGGGCCTAGCATTTTACAACCATCGTGCGAGTTTTGCATTTTTGGAATGAATGGAAGGGATCTACAATTTTAGGCCGGGTCCAAACGGCTACAGTTATCTTCTCGGATGTTTGTCAGACATTCGCGAGAGGTGACGCAGTATAAAAATAACCCTAAGATCGAACAACATTATAAATGAACCGACTTTCGATTTCAAATTGTGTAGCGGTAAGCCCGGAACCAAAGAATTAAAAATTAAAAATTTGAAATAAGTTTTGTTGTATTGGAAGTGGCACTACCCGTTTTTCTATTCAGATCGACAACATCGCCACCCATCGGGTCCAAAAGTATCATATCTTTCCCGAGTACGCAAGTACCACATACCAATTTTGAGTACTATTTGTAGTTTTGTACTATTCGTAATTTTTTAAATCTAACATAATGAGGTTATTTCACTTAAGGGCATATTATACACTCCAAAAATTAAATCCAAGTCCATAATATTCACTCATTTAACCTGAATATAAACTAATTTTTTCTTAAACATGTCGGCGTTTAATCCAATTGAATTTAAACTGCACTGCGGATACCTTTTTAAGTATTTTAAGTCGGGTTGTAACTCAATTTCATGATATTGACATTGTTTCGTTCAGGAAATAAGTAAAAGTGAAATAGAACACAAAATGTAGCAAGAAGCTAAATAACATGGATTTCATTTGTGAAGTGGGTGAAATTTTGATTGTTTCGTCGTCAGAAGACGAATTTATGGAACAGCAGATGGTAAATCAACCTCGTCTTCGATTTTATCGAATGCACAAGGTTAAATTCATAATTAATACAATCAAAATTAAGCTCAGGACACAGCAAATCAAATCAATTGCCAGTGACAAAGAACAGAAAATAAATGTAATTTTATGTACAATTTAGAATTGTGTAGGTAATTTAGCTTTTAAATGGACCTTTATTCGGCGGGTTTAATGCATGTTTTTCAGTGAATATTACAATTGTAAATTTAAATCATCGGGCGTACAAAATGCGAAGTAAATGGTAGGGCGCAAAATTAACCTTAACCCAATTTACACTCGGAGTGAATAATATGGCCGTTAAATTCAATAAAATATCTTCTTTTTTGTTTAGCTTGAATGCAGTATTTATGCTATTAATGAAATTATGTACTATTTTGTACGTTTCAGTACTTTTTCTTTTTTCAGTTTTCAGTACAATTGAGAAGAGTAGATTTCATCACTGATACTTTGAAGAGCCATAAGACTAATATGTTTTCACTATAATACTCGTATTTTTTTCTGACACTTCATTTGTTAAGATTGGTTGAGCGTGTGAACCGCAAGAGGTAAAAATACACTACAGAAAAAATAAAGAGGGGAAGAAGATAATATAATAAGATTTAAACAATTTTTTTTTTTTGTATTTGAAGTGCCACTACTCGATTTCTATCCAGTTTATTTATTATTATTTTTTTTTTTTCAAAGTGCATTTCCCCATACAAACTTTGTTCACCTCAAAGTTTTATTTTCCGACAGATAGAATCCGTCAAGCCTAAAATTGTTAAAATCGAACAATCCGCTCTCGAGCTATGCGCGTACATACGGACTAAATTTTCTTTTATATATTAGGTCCATAATTTAATTTATGTGAAAAACGAAATATGTGCCTACAGCGCCATCTGTTGAACATTTTTAACTTTTATTTTTTCCTAAACCATCCCTGATTCAAGACGAACAAAAATCATTCATTCATTCATTTACCATCGAGTTTGCAGTGGAATCCAAATTTTCGCAACCGCACAGCATGCAACGTAATTTAAAGTCAACTGTTGATTTATTTAATATGTGTCTATAAGTATGCAATTATTATTCAACTGTCATTCTCCACGTGTCGTCCAAACCTCAAAATCCACTCCTAAGAACACCAGAGCTTTTCGATATCTCCATTCAAAGGGGACAGGTCTGGAACCTCTATTGTACAGAGATTAATGTCAATCTCCTGCTGGTATTACCGACTTTATTCATTCCTTTGAAATAACAAAGGGACTTCCATTTAGTATGTAGATGTCGATATGAGTTCTTGATTAAATTTAAGAGAACATCGAATAGAACGACATTGTAAGGGCAACTCATCCTCGTGCCAAACGTTCGCTCCGTTATTTGGTATTCTTGGCTCAAAATTGTGTTTTTTTTTTTCTGCTGCCTGTGCCTGCGTATACGACAAAAATGAAAGTATCTTCTCCATTTCCATACTTTACAATCAATGGTGTAGTGAATCCTTTCCGAAAGAAATTTCAATGCCAGCAGTGTGTGTGCGCCACAGTAACATGCATGCTATCTTTGCCTCATTCTATAACAGATGGCATTCGGAGTTGAAGTCAATTTAATTGAATTCCAAATTCCAATGTTGTGCGTTTTTTTATGAAATACCCGTCGCTGGAAAACGGATGAAAATGGCAATTGCTCGACTTGGAACTTTCAATGGGGTGCAGATATTGATTGGGTGATTGGGAGGCATAAACCACTCTCTTTTGGGCTTAGTGTTTTACTGCGTAGGATACCAGAATGAAAAGGAAAATACAAAAAAAAAACCTCATTGCAATCCTTCATAACTATGTGAGAGGAAAAATTATTTTGTAAATGTCATTTCCATGCTTTGCTATTCTCGCACTATTATCCTTCAACATCCCTGGGAAGAAAAACAGAGTTATTAGGCAGATGGTTCACAGAAGGTCAGCATTTTCCGACAAGTTAATCTCTCGTCCACCCATCATCTTGAACCATATTACAGGGAAAGCAGAAGTAGACAAATACAGAAAGACATTTGAACAGGATTATGATCTATTTTCTATATAGCTCTTGAATGACGAAGCAAGTGGGTGAAATGACAAGCATAACTTGTATGATTTAGCCTGTGGCGCTGCGGTAGGAAATGGAGGGACATGTCATCTTTTCGATAGCTGCGAAGATAAATATTTCGTTTCGTCCCTCGGTAATGGAAGAGTACAATCTTTATATAAATTTATTGTAATTGAAATTTAAGGGCGGTGTGAGAGCCACAAATATCGACAGGAGATGTGTTTAGCCTATCCGAAGTGTGTCGTAAATTTTAGACATGATGTAAAATCGATAGGGCTATTGAAACGTACATGAGCGGTAAACTTGAGCTCAAACTCAATTGAAAGGTGATATCGGAATCCATTCACAGGGAATTTCGTAATGTCAGTGATAAAATGTGGAAGAAGACATTGTAAATTATAATTTTAAAAATCTTAAAATGAAATTGGGCTGTGCAGATTTACTGAATGTTCAGAAACTGTGCTACAAAACTAACATAGCTTTTCTATTTTATATGTATTTAGGCAAAACGTATTTTATTTTTTAAATCCTAGGAACAAAATTAAGGTTCCAAACTCGTTCACTATTCCATTGGACATGAATTGAATCTGTGTAGAAAATTTCTCTTTCAATATACGTTTTCATAAGTGTCTTACATCTAATTGTTGTCGGAGGTTTTAGTGAATTCGTTGTCAAAATAAGCGTGCAACCACATGCATGGTGAACGTGGCTGTGTGCGCGTTAATAATACGTTTCCACCGACCATTCACAGCAACATTTTAAATAAATTAAAAACTCACCAGCACATTTTTATCTTCCGCATCTCTTATTCAAATACACTCAACTCAAAACTGTAACTAATTACATTTACTAATACTCCTGAAATGCTCTTCACATCTTCTCAAATATTATATTCTGCCGCCTGGGCTATTTCTTCTCAGCGTTGCACAGCAAACATACTGTCGCTCTTGCATAAAGCTGTCTGTTTATCCATATACACACAAAGCACAACTCAGCGAAATTATATTTATTCATAAAAATATAAAGGCAAAACGAAAATATCAACAGAAGAACAAAACCCACATTTATTGTGCGACTTTTTCAATTAAATTAAAAGTAAGGATACGCAGCACAAACCCGCAAACGCAATGTCCCACAAATCCTCATCATAGTAATGCTGTCACGATCTCCCTTCAAACATGGACGCAGAGTAAAATGAAGCCAAACGCACAACGCAGAAGGTCTCGTCCTTGGTGCTCTGTAGCATCATATCAGGTTGCTGGTTATCACTACCATCATTGTGTGAAATAAAGTGATAGCAATGCGAAAGTGTCTTAAGATAATATTGCTTTATGCGGTTATGCTGAGCTTGCAAACATAGCAAAGAACTATGGGGAAGACTCCCACGTTTCATGTAAATTCGTTCACTCTTGCGGCGAGGATTTACGGGCTAATGCGTTCACTTTGAAGCGTTGATGGAATAAGTAAACCCCTTCAGTGTTGTGTTAGCAGATAATCAGGGAAACTAGTTAAACTTTGTTTTGATGAGTAATTAACACTCATTTGCATGGCTCTCTAAGAAGAATTTGCAAATGGCTGTACACGAAAATTCACACAAATCAAGAGAAAGGAATATACTCCTTAATAATGAACGCGCAGTCGATTATAAACCTTAAGAAGAGCTGGTTATTGTTTATAAAAAAATGGGATTATACTAGTGTGAGTATCAGGTAGTATTTTTTAGCTAAGGCGGCTAACCCCGGAACAGTATCGACTCATACCGATTCAAAAAAAAAAATAAGAAAAGGCAAATATAGTCTTAATTGGTTTGCGCATCAAATAAAAAAAACACCTTTCCTTTTATATGTGTGTTTTGTGGGTGAAAACGTGCATATTGGCGAACTGCGACTTCACTACATTTGCATTAGATTAGATTAGATTAGATTAGATTAAAAGACGGGAGAGCCTTCAAAGGGCTCTGGCACTGCGGCTTCTTAGAGTAGCCTATTGTGCCTTCCCATGTTAATCACGAAGAGTGATTTTCTGGGGGAGAATTTAGGGAACAATTTTCTTTTGCAGATCTGCCCAGCTGTATTTTTCCAAAACTCGTTCGACTCGATGCGACATAGTTTCTTAATGAAGTTGCTGAAATGTATTTTGCTGACTCCGAAGAAGGGTTCAGGTCCGATAAGTGGAGTGGTAGCTCCGATTTTAGCCAGTGAGGCAGCTGATCCGTTACCTTCAAATCCTCCGTGGGCTGGGATCCAATGGAGCATGACAAGGTTTTTCTTAGAAAGTTCGCGGATGGCTAAGAATGTTTCTAAGATAAGTTTTGATTTTATGACAGATGAGTCAAGAGCTTTGAGCATTTGCATCACCGATATAATTTTTTTAAGGTTTGTAAAAAGCTACACTAAATCCGTGCCTTAGATTTGAAGTACAGACGTGAGTGGAAGAGCACACTTATCCATAGAAAGACGGTTCTACATCGAGTATAAACGGCATGCTGGCGGACAAACCCTTTTTTAAAGTTCATCTGTTCCGTCTTTCATTAGATACATTAATTCTGTGCCATTACCGATCACTGTGAATCATATATATTTGATGGCGAAAACTGCCAAATCCTAGTATCTTAATGCATACTTTTAATATCAAATATTTAAGAAACTTTACATTACCCTAACTAATAATGATTTGTAGCTTCGAATAAAATTTCAAGGAGTTCACAATAGACTTCTATCGAACGGCATTTAAATTCCGCAATTGTAATCTTTCGTAAAAACAAAATCGAAACTGTAACTAGTTCTTAGTAAGGCGCATAATGTTCTGTGAATTTAAATAGAACAAGGATGCTGATAGTTAACATACATGTAAGAAAAACACAATCATCCATGGTTTATTTTCTAAAAGCATTAGGAGTGCGTCAAATAGTAAAATAATTGACCTTTCTTATCTGTACAAGAGAGCAGCTCTGAAGGATAGCATATTAAATGATTGCATATGATTAAAGAATTCCTAAACATAGCTCTATGGTTGCTGTCGATGTAAAAATGTACCCTCTATTCCTCGCTAATAGATGACGCTATTTGGTCAATGGCGGTGAATATGAAAGTATTTAAGCTAACAAAAGAAGTATCAATTGGCTACGGCTGCGTAAAGATTGTCTTCTCAAAAAATCATAGTCTTGCTAGTAATCATTTACCGTCATATTTATATACAAATATACATTCACAAATTTAAATTCTTGTACTTATAATATTTTCATTTATATTTTACAGGTAAGTCCCGCCTTGTTTCTTTAAATCAACGTAAGTAATTCATACTACTAAATGAAGTTTTATAGCAAATTATATGGGACCAACTTTGGTTTATTTTTGTATTAACGGGTGCGATTGTTTTATTCTTGTTAATAAAGTTAATAATGTTTATAAAACGAACATGGATTTCGCCTCGAATAGCGTAAACTTACAATCAAAAAGATCTGCGGATGGTCTAAATAAAGTTCAATTTATAAAAAAAAGTACTACACTAAATCAAAGTCGAAATGTTCCTCTAAATAATTAGGACGCAACCGGAGAAAAAAAAAATAAAATACCTATACCTTAACTATACTAAAGGTATAAATATTTTTATCTTGTGTTTCAATCAACAATCGACAGTTGCAATCCAATATCTAATTGCAGAAAAAAGATGTATTCTGCTTTAATTTTTCCAAGTTTTCATATGAACCCCATTTTCGTTGTAATTTAACGTATGTGAGCAATTTCGAGATGAGTCATAAATGATGCAACATGCATGATATATGCTCGGATCAATACTCGTCATGTCAATGACCAGGGCACCTTGATGTGAACCTTCACCTTATGTCTGGGGAAAATCTTACTTCTTTGTTTTTAATTTTCTCACTCACTTACAACCAATCCTATGGTACGAGGCTATTCAATTTATTTATACAACTTTCATCTCTTGTACATGCCCATATGCCTCCCACTTATTGTAAATGAGTCTATTTGAAAGTATTTCCACTCACCAATGAGTCAATATATATTTTTAAATGCCGGTATTTCTCTATTTTCATAAATAAATAAATAAATTTTCTATAGATATTTTTGTTTTTGATTTCATTTCGACATGATCTATAGCCGAAGCAAAACAGATTCATAAATCAAAATATTATCCAAATGAACTGAGGAAGAACAACAATATAATTATTGTTGTTTTTGAACAAAGTATCCTTTTATTCAAAAATTGATTTGTTAACTAATGAAACGTTACTAGTTGTCCTAGGTTTTTATGCGAATCTTTATTGTTCAAAAGATTTGCCCTTGTGTGTCCGATGATTGATGAAATTTATTAGCATATTTTTGCAAGTTGTGTATGGACACGCAGATGTAGTCTAGTGTGCCTTGTGCTTACGCATTGTTAAATAATTTATCTTAAAAAAATTCTCTGACGTCCAACTGAATTTTTGCGATATGAGTTTTATTTTTGAAGAAAGATGCGTTTGTGTGTGTGTGTTTTTTGTTTGCCTGTTTCTAAACACTTAGAAATATGTGTGTATATTTTTGGACAATATTATATTATCCTAGGGTAATTAGAAATTTAAAGTCTATTCTTTGATTTTCAAAAAGGATTATGCACCATTGCGTAAAAAACTTAATAGTATTGAATAATTATTCATTTCTTTTGTGACGGGTAATCTCGGATAATTGGTTTATTAAACTTTTGGTAAATTCTTGAGGATTTTGAAAAAAAGTCGTTCTTCAGAGAGTGGGAACTTGATATGTACTATTTAACGGTACATAAATAAAACAATGGTTTGTTGTAAACCCTGGCTTATGGGAATTCCGCTTCTGTGGAATATTTTTTTTTTACCTTAACCGTATGCAAAACGTGTTAAACCCCCAAACAGTTGTATAAATCGGTTCAATAATCTGAAATAAATCACCAGCACCTAAGTGTCAAACAAACAAATTGAAGCTTAGTTCTTTTCCAACCTATGGGTTGATTCAACTGAATCTGAATAAATCGCAGTCGCACACTCTGTGGCCGCTGACACGTGCTGAAAGTCAGAGTTCATTGTAAATGCACAGTTTACTGAACTGATTGACTGCAAGAACTATACAATTAAATTCACGTAGCCAAGGTTTTTTCCCTCTTTCATATCCACATTCTAGACAACCAGATCAACCATTAATTTTTTTTTGCTTTATACCCTTTTTCATCAAGTTGACCTCTTAAATAGTTGCTGCCGCACACAACAAAGATAATATACCCCTCAGTCAAATATAACATGAAAGCCACACAAAATGAAATACAAATAATCTGCAGACAATCGTAAACAAAAAAATTCTAAACTTTGTCTCTCCGGTTGAGTCCTACTCTCTTCTAACATAATTAAAACCCATGATATTGCTCATACGCCTTCGCACATGCAAGAGAAGCTTTTTCACAATATGCAGTTGCGCTGAGTAAAATCGATAGAAACAGCACATCAACGTATCGTTAAAGTTCAATGTTGAAACGAAATGAACGCACAGACAGGATGGCCTACTTTATTCTGATAACTTCGTCCTGCCTATAATTAATGATTTCTTTTTATTTATTTCAAAAACAAGTTAAATAAAAGAAACCTAATAAATATAGCTGCAACTGTAATGTTGTCAATAGCAACTAGAGAGAATATCCTATAAACAAGCGAAACCCCCCAACACTCTTACACTATGAATTGTTTTAAAGGCAATCTCCAGCAGTAGTAGATTTTTTCACGCTGCTGTCAGAGGCGAAGTAGATTCAACCAGCTTTAAAGTAAGAGAGTACTTTTCGTAAGTATAATATGCAAAAGGGTTCTTACGTTATTTCGCTTTTTCTTGGCTACGAAGGGTTATTCCATGAAGTGTCAAAAAAAAGTAGTCCACTCCTTGCAGTCGTTTACCATACACCACTGAATAAAATTGCGGGGGAATAAATAAACCACGTAAAAAAGAAAGACGAATGGAGGAACTGTGCAGGAAAAATCCTGATGAATTTTTATAGCGCGAGTTAAACATAACTACAATTTTACAAATGCTGCGGGCTTTAAGTTTTCTTATTGTTGTTTCGTCGAAGGGTTTAATTTGAGGAGGGTTTAATTGGAGCTCAGACGATTAGGTTAATCAATCTGTTAGATATACCTTTGAATACCCAGCAAAATCTTTGTAATATTTTTATTAATATTCGAATCGAGTGCGTCTATAAAAGGTTCTTTCTTCCACCGGGAATATCCAGGTGAATTCAGTGCTGACTCACCTTCAACCTTACGTTCTTCTTCTGATTCATTAATTGGCGTTCAGTCGAAGTGTTGATCGAAAAAGTATGTGCCACCAAACTCAATAAACATTTACGACCGATAATCCCTACAGGATCACATTCAATGTAAAGGCTTGCTAATATAATCGGTATCTTGGCTTTGGATATAATAAGATTTTTCCTTTTGATTTTATCCCAATGTTTCTTGTTCACAGTGAACTATCACATTCCGGTTTATATATCTTTTCATCCGAACTCATACCATGAATATACTATCTATACAAATGCTGTTAAAACTTACGCCAAAAATTACTATACGCTATATCTATTAGAGACACATTATTTGAGTTTATAAAGCGACTATCCGCATTGTGAATAATAATATTCAGGCTAAAATACTATTTATCGCTTTCAATATGCAGCTAAAAGTATAATTTTCTTTCAGTAGCAAACTCTCATTTCAGTTTATCCTAACGCCTTTCTTGCTATCTCAAGTGTTTATTAAAAATAATCGGAGGGAAAAATGTATTTATCCGATCTTGTACTATCTACGCATAACGCTCAAATTCGAAGATTCCATGTTAATACGATTTGTTGGAATGTTAACCTGTCACAGAGGTTTATCCGAATACTTTTCTAGTTGTTCTAACCCTAACAAATTATATTGGATTTTATTGATTCTATCTTCCACTATCCAAAATATGTTTTTATATAAAATGCCAATCTCAATTATATTTATAGTTAATACGTTTGTCACATACATACAATGGTACATGTTGGCTACATCCAATAACAATGCAGTGTTGAACAAAACCATCAACAAAGATAGCTCAACTTCCATTATTCACTTGTGATACAGATTCTTTTTTACATTCAGTTAATCCGCACTTCTCCACAGTTATTCATTATCCGACATTTTAATATCCAGAACTAGAATACGCTGTTGGAGGTGTAATAACTTTGTCCAGCTTATCATGTCATGATAAACGCATTCTTATCCGAGTACTAACAATGAAGTTCATTATCCAATATTTCAGTAGTACCATCCCACATTTTCCTCACAACACTTAAAGCATGTCTTTTTCTGACATTTTATTATTTATTATTCGCTTTCAACACTGGAATTCCATTATCCGATGAGTCTAAGATGCGAATATCTTACTATAGCCGTTCGTTGATTAGTCGTGTGAATTGGGACCATTTATCCAAGACTATCCGCTAGTCGTTAAAACAACACAAATTGGGATCAACAATATTGTGAGTGAACGAGAGCATTTTTAAATCGTATTTGCACTAAAGTTAACACAACTAATCGTTTGCTCACTCAGATTTAATATTCAGCTTCTTTTACAATTTGCAAGATAATACTGTTCAATTTTATTGAGGCATTAAACTCGATAGGCATTCTGCTATCGATCCATTAAAACTACATTTCTGTTATAAGCGATATCAGCATAAAAAATAACGCTCATCGCCAAGCCACGTTAGATTGGATCTAAAACAATGCAGCACGTGCCTATATCAAATGGGATATCAACCCCAAAAGAAAAAGTATTCTACGCATGTAAACAGTAAACATCATACTTTCTTCTGTCTCACTCTGACATGAAACGTGCCTTCGTAATAAACACAACAAAAAGTTTTTCGAACAACGTTTACTTTAGCTATAAATTCCGAAACCTACCATCTGGCCTGTTACCCTCAAATAGTATGAGCCTCCTGTCGAAAGATGTCGACAGGAGTCGCAAATAAAAACATTAATCAAGTGCCCAAAAGGAGAAAAAACTAACGCACAAGAAATCAAAACGAAATAAAACAAAGCAACGAAAACAACAACAAGACGCGTACTTCCGCAGCCTTAAAAAACGCAACTTCTCCTCCATTTGACCTCCGAGATTCCTATTCTGGTTGGATAACTCTCACCATGTACTTCTTTGGTAGGCAGAAGGAAACAAACATTGCTTGCGTTTCTCTTTGGATACACAATACCGACGACAAGGACACGTCGCGATGCTATAAAAGGATGTACCTATTCCAATAATACGAATACACATGAGAGCGGGTCAATGAAACCTGATGGAAATCCAATCAACCTTCAACCTTCCCGAATGGAGCTTCAAGGCTATACACCGCTGTAGGCATTCCCGCACGTGCAGGCTAATCCTGCAAAAATTAGTATTGTCCCTCGTAGTGATTAATATTTCCTCTTCCATCACAACTATAATAAAAAGTTCATGAAAGTCACCAGCAGCTATCAACGTCTTTTCAAAACTACCACCACCCTACCCTTGATGGACAAGCTGTTGAATGCAAAATGATTCTATCCGTACGGAGGACCCTCTACGAGTCTATTTCGGTTTTGTAAGAGCTTTCCACACCCTCAATGGCGCAGAATGTTTCATAATATTTCTGATGTATATCCTTGTCGATGGTGCGGGCTCTTATGTGCATGTTTGTATTTGTGTGTGTCTATGATCCTTCGGGGCAGTGTGCTACAGCGCATTCTCGGTACGAAAATTAAACAGATATCCTCTGCCATTTAGGGCTACAGCTTGTTCCATGTGTATGTGTAGTTCTGTGCGGTGCTGGTGTTGACGGTGGTTGGCTAGATATCTTTTCACTTGTTACAGGACCAATGTTATATTGTATGCCCTTGAATTTTTTATTCTTATATCTCTGTCTGTATACATAACAGAGAATATTGCTGCTCTAACGTTTGCCAATAGTATTGGTATTGGTAAACCTTCACCGCAAAGTGTGGTTCACAGATAAAACCCACTGTTTCCTGTTATCATTGAAATATGTACAAGGACGACATTGTTTATTCGGCCAGAGGCAAGTCATCATTGATCAAAGTCGTAAGGACAATATTACGACCGCAGCCAGCAAATAATATATACGAATGATAATGAATCTAAATTTTTTAATAAAAATCAAATCCTCACCGACAAAGAAATTATCCTTTTTAACTGTTCGCCACCATTGAAGTGCCTGTTATTATTTATGCTAACTGCGACAGGCGGTTTTTTCATTGTATGCTTTCTTAACGCCACTCTCTGTTCAAGGACGTGCGAAATTAACAAGACGGCAACAAAGAGAGAAATAATAGAATGATTTAGATTTGTTTTTTCTCTGCAACGGCGGGGCATTTACGGACGGAAATGGTAATTTCTTTTACGCATACCCACTTACTTACGGACTGGAACTGGAGCCTTTATCTTCATTTTATTCTACAGCGAGTTTTGTTCTTAAAAAATCATTTTCTGATTAAGTGCAAAGAGAAATGAAAAAAAGCTGAGCTGGTGATTGCTGTTTAATGTTCAACAGAGGGCGATACTCTGGACTTAAATTAATTGGCTTGGGCGAGAAGATTCGGTTTTTAAAGCCTACATTTCTTGCAATTGGGGATTTGGCATAATGAAAACAGCAACAGAACAGACAATTATAGGTTGCCGTTTATTTAAAACATGCACACGTGGCTGTCGAAAATAAACATTGGACATAGAAATACTTGATGATGGTATATTGTGGGGTTTTTACCACTCCACTGTTTAACTCAACAAGCTCTTTAAACTCAACTCAAACCTAAAAGTTGCGTGCGGACATCTATCTGGCAAGAGACCTTAACTTATCGGATCACTTTTTTATTACCTGTGTAAAACATGCACACGTGTGTAAAAAAGGCTGAGCCAAGTTGAGTAATAGATTTTTTTTAGTAGTACGAATATGAAAACGCATTTCCTGACCTTATGGAATTTTTTTTTCCAAGAATCGCTATAAGCCCAAGCCATATAATGAGAGCTTAAATCTTTAAAAATGAAGATTTGACACTCGCGCAAACATACATTTTTGGATAATTTAGGGTAGCAAACTTTGGAACTTATTTTCTTGAGACATATTGTCAGATATCTTACAGAAGCATTACAAGTGTGCGTATTTAAATAAAAAAAAATCAACAACAAACGATTTCGGTCAATGTTGACCGAAGTAATGCCTTTCGTTTTTAGACATTAGTTGGAAGATACTTCGTTCCCAAAAGCAAAGACTTTGTGCCTAAAGTGGCCATAAACATCGATATTCTCAAGCGCGGATTTGTTGATAGTATTTTTTAAAGCTGAATGCAAGTCTATTAGTTTCGAATAATAGAGGATTTATATGTAAAAAGTAATTGTACAATAACTGACGCAACAAATCCATGTAGGATCCCCGGGTCTCGTTTCTCATCACCACATGTTTGCTAGAAATATTCTGCTCAGTAATCCATCACACCAAACACAGGTGTGTCCGAATACACCAACCCCTTCTCCATTTTTCCTGTTTACCCTGCTGTACCACTTTCCTGGCATCGCATCACAGTTAGGTGCATTTAGTTTAATTGCACAAAAAAAAAAAAAAAACAATAATTACATTCATTTTTAGAAATCTTCAAATGAAATTAGTTAACGAATGCCATTAAAAAACCCAAATTATTGGATACTTTTTAAAGAATGCTTCATTCACAAATAATTGAATTGTTCCCTCAAAAACACATTATGTACATACCAGCCTGTCTTGCAGAAATAAATCCCAAAGAAATTTCATTCTACGACGAACTGATCTGTTTAGTTTTTGACAAGGCCGATTCCCTCTTCTGTTTCTGTTCTACTTCTAATTAATTTACAACACTTTATTTTTAAATTTACGACTCCTAGCAAGTGCCAAAAATTGAAATGCTAAACTTTTGCAAAATTTGATTAATGTGCCACTTTATCCTGCTGCAGTATAGTTTATTACTCACTAAGTACATCGCGTTTATAATCCAATTAATGGACGGGGCGTCTTGTACGGCTTTCGTGTAAGCAATTAACCACAACACTACCCCGAACAATCTGTTTTTAACTAGCGGGAAGCGGACAAGCTCTAGAAAATACATTGGTTTTGCGTTTCATTTGTTAATTGGCCAAAAGGAGGTGTGTTTGTTTACAATATTTGGTAAACAAGTTTCTCCATCCCAAATCATGCGCCAATAAAAATAGTATCTGTATCAATTAGGACTAGCATCTGTGGTTTCGCAGCGTGAAATCCAAATATTAATAAAATACCTACAACAAAATAAATTTTCAAGGACGAAAACCCGTACATCAATTGTTTGTTTTCGAAGATTCTCTTTAGGGTTTTTTTGTACGTCTTTCGTATACGGATATTGTTTTTTGTCCAAACTTCGGATTTGGAGTTTTGTTGCACTGTAACCTCAATATTATTGGTATACTCGTCATTTCCATATAAAATGTTCATACCAGTTTGATTTGTTCGAAAACGGCTCTAACGACTTCAACCGAATTTGATATTTGAGCTTAGGAAAGAAAGGTTAACATGACCGCATACTCATAGTTTCGCTAAAAATCTAATAACCGTACTTTGGAAATTTGGACATGTCTCGAAAACGGTCCATACGATTGTTACAAAAACTCATTTCTTAGGTATTATGTTAATTTCTATTAAGTTACAAACGACCATATTACCTTAGAAATGAACACAGGTTTTCTCTATATTAAAGTACAAAAAGGACTTTTTTTAAAATTTGGTTTTCTTTAGTTTACCTGAAAACGGCACTAACAATTTTGAGCAAAATGTATACTTAGAGTACAATTTATCTTTCCAAAATTATTTTGTCCTTAATTTTCAATTCGAATCGCCGAAAACGTTAATTTTAAAAACTCCTCATATCTCGAAAACCCTCGATTTCGATAAAACTTTAAAACCAATTAATGTTTGTACTTCAAACAATAGGTATCTAATAAATACTCTGTTTAAAGACGAAAAGTTAAGCAGTGGTATTTTTCAAACTGAATATTGCAATATTAGGTACTGTTTTGTCAGCGTCATTTAAAAAAAAACCACTCTTATGATTTTGATCACAATACATATTAAAGATAATATAAGTACTCGAAATTTGAATAAATTAATTTTTTTAATTATTTCTCAAAAATTACTACCCAAATCCCGATCTGTGTTCATATATTTTTTCAAAAGTCAATACCGCACTCCATTAAAACTTAAAATCCCACTTAATTTGCACCCCCACACACGTCCATCGAGATATTCAGTTTATAACTGTTAATGCAAATTCAAAAACAAATCTCTGAATTCTTACCGTACACATATATTAATATGATAAAGGTTGACATCTTAAACCAGCGTCATTAATCTATTCCAGTCAAAAATATAATCCTCGTCGTCCTTATGTCCTCATACTCAAAAATCTTATAAACATTGTTATTTGATATCTACCTACTGCCATATCGAATGAATTACCTACATTTTGATGAACGAGAATGTTTCGTGCGACCCAGTCGTGGACTTTATTTCTCGTTTCATTTGCATTTCAACCATGTGCTGTCTTCTTTAATTGTCTGTTTTTGTTGGTGCTCTTTTATGTTCTTTTAAAAAAAATTAAAAACCAAGCGGAAATATACGTGGTAGAAATTAAGGGGTTTTTTCAACTCATGTTCACAATTCGACATAATTTTTGGTTTCATGACAAAAATAAAATCAATTATTTTCAAAATACATACATTTAAATATATTAGAAATGGGAAGTGGCATCGATACCCATCTGAGAGTATCTTTCGGTATACTTTGAATATTTAGTATGATGAAGAAATGTTTGCCCAAAAATTGCAGAAAAAAGATAACATTTCATTTGAAGGTGGTGTCTGATTTGTGTTATTCGTTTATAGTTATATATCTTGATTTAATCTCCCAATAACAACAAGAGACCGCGAAATAGACACATGCAACCGTTTGCTTGTCTCACAGCAACCATTGCTGCTATATGTAGACTGTAGGTATTGTCAACATTAAGTTTTTGAAGAAATAAATGTCAGAGAGCGCCATCTGTTAGTGGAATTTGTAAATAACAACAAAAATTAGTGCAAAATTCGATTTTTTTTTTGTAGTAAGTATATAATAAATATGTTTAACATAATGTGAACATAAGAGTATGTAAAACATTGACTTTAATCCGACTTGTTTTTCCAGGCCCTATTCGCGGAGATTTCTTTGTGTTATTCATTGGGGGATTTGATATTCAGCCCGTGGAATATGAACTTCTTCACTGCCACGTAGTTGCTGCAAAATGTTAAAAAAACGCTTATTAGCAAAGTTGTTGTTTAAAAATTGTATATATGTATAACATTCATCTTTATATTAGAAAAGTATGATTCTCAGCATTTCTACGTTGTCCACCAAGTTGGCATTTCCTGTAATCCGGCTTTCGGATGTACCATTGTAATAGAGATATAGATGTGTTCAAAAAAGGTCTACATTTGTTCTATACTTGCGAGAAAAGAATATAACCTAAAACCAATATGACGTTACTTATAACAAAACATAATCTATCTTCGTCTTTTTTAAGGGTCACAAATCATTGATAGTATCAAATGATGGTTCTTCCCTTAAATTTGAAAAAAAAATTCCAAAAGAAAAGCCATCAATCAAATCAATTCTCAAGACGCTGGGTACCCATGTCTCAGTCAAAAGCCTATGAGCTAAAATATTTACTACATCTCAAAACTTGTCATTAGACATAATTCGAAGTTCTGAAAAGCCTTGTGTCATCATCATCACTAGGGGAAAACCGAAAGGACGAAATAAATTATTAATACATTTTCATGTAGGTGATGTATACAATATACATGAATTTTTGGTTTACACACATGCTTGCACTTGTGCGCTGTTTTGGGGCAAAGTATGGATATATTTATACCTTAGGTAGAACAAATTGCATTGGCACATCGAGACGTTGATGACGGAAATACTGGTTCTATTGCCAAAAAAATGTCCCTCAAGCGAACGGAAAATAAGTTTATCTGCAAATTGATGGTTCAAAATTGGATGCCGTTGATGAGTAAGTGATGGAAAATGTTGTAAATATATGTAGTCCCAACTCATTTATTTTATATTGACGTTATACTTTACTGGCAATGATTTATGTGAAATTGGTTTCTATTTCGGGAAACAATCTTCATCTAAGTTTCGAACCTTGTTAATGAACATTTTTAATGTGTAACAGCGGTGATTAACGACAAACTATTAAGACATTAAAAGCGAAAATTTAGTGAAATATAGTCTTAAATCCACGTGAGAGTGGCCAAAAATCTTTAAACAGCACAATTTCTATCGATATTATTTTAAGAAAAATTAAAGATCTATAGCTCTCATATTATCTTATAACAGACAAAGTGTATTCGAGTGATCTCCGTGTAATAACATATATCGATATTACTCATAATAGTTTTTAAATTACACGCATAAATTTGTTTTCAAAACTTTTACCAGAAATAAAAACAACTAACTTGTTGGGCACAGTTGTATTCATTAACATTCTTAAGCGCAAGCTTTCCTTTTTTTATAATTTACATAGTTTCCATTAATTTACTGCAATGGACGTGCAGCACGAGTGCAATTAAATTTATATGCCAGCCAAAGTTGTTCTGTTTTCTCATCACGTCCCTTTGGCACTTTCCAATATATTCTCAGTAAATATTTATGCGAACATTTTAAACTTGTTACATACTTCCTTGGAGGGAGTAAATTACTGATAGTTAATAAAGAACTTGCGAGCAAAAATGTGCACATATAATATTACATGGATATAAGTTGTATTTGAACAGCTGCTGTTGTTTATGCAATGAGACCTTGAATGGTTGGGAATATAATTGGGGATAATGCAACGCTCCTGAAGTTGAGGATTAAAACTAAAATTGCATCTGCAAATCAAGCATCGTATCTTTTTTTCCACGTACTGCTTTTTACAGAGTGATTAAATTATATTCGGCTGGTGGACTATGTCGACCATGAAATTATTCAAGAGCAAATCCTTTTTAAGGAAGATATATTTAGAGATGGTCTCTTTCAAGGTTTTCTTATAAATACATTCTGTTTTAAAATGAATACAAGCTTGAAAGTAAAACTTCATTGAGTTTCAGGTGTGCAGTAAAAGAAGAAGTAACGTTTTGGGGGTTGAATAATAATTCAAAGAATGAGAATAAAATGGAAACTCATCGCCAATTGCAATGAATACCTAATTTAACATATAATTTTCAGAATCAGTAAAGTGGGAAATGAAAAATGGTATGGTTAGGAGCTGCGAAGAAAGAAAGTTCTGAAAAATGAGAATGACGGTAAAAGTCTGCCATTAAAATTATTCTCCAAAGTTTTCGTAAACAATATTTATCACAGTTTGATTTGCATAGCTCCGAATTATTTTAATTTTGACAGAGTTTTGTATTCGCGTGGCTTTCAAAATCAGTTACCCGATTTTTACTATCTACTGTGCATTTTACGTTCACTGTACGTACCATATACAGTCAAGGTGAGCACAGGCGGGGGCACAATGTTTGTCCGCATAATGAAGTTGTCGTCCAAGCTTTGTTTATCTTTTTATTCCATAGAAATATGAAATATGGACCAACTGAAAAGTGAAGTTTCTTAGAAAAGAGACCCACAAATTTTTGCATTAATGTTCGCACAAATAATAAAACCTAAAAGAACAGAAAGTTGTCTTTACAAAAAAAGAAAAAGAAAAATAATTTGTCGTAAATACGAATACATATTATAATCATAATAATTTTTATGTTGAAAAAAAAAAAAAAAAAAAACTGTTGCAACTTTATTAAAAAGTATTTGTTCTGAAGTGTCCAACTGCCAAGCAATGGGGTTTTTTGTCTACTATAGGAAATTTAATCACAATAGTTTTTGACGATTGTACCTTTCAGCGAATGGTCGATTAAGAAAACGGAAGTTTTATTCCATGAATTTTCGTATGAATAATCGCATCTTCCGCAAAAAATGTATGTTCCTATTATTTAATTTGTATATTTATGTGTGCCTTGACTATCGGGGATAACGTAGGGTTCGAAAGCACTAATGAAACGCAGCAATACACCCTTGATTTGTACGCTCTGCGTCTAAAAGGCGAACATGGCAATAGTCTCCGTAAGTGGAACACTGCCATCGACTGCATAACAATTGCATCGACGACTTTGGACTATCTTCCATGTATGTATGTGGGATTAGTATGCTGCAATCCCCCTAAGTCTGTCTACCGCGTCAACTGTAAACAACCGCTTGACATTCGCATATGACCATATTTGGTCACAACCATCATCTACAAAACGGCTCATGCGGCAGTCACGGAGTCAACCAGCAGCCACGAAGAGCAACGAGACGAGACGCTTCAAAAACTTAATTTCTAAACCCTTTTTCTTAAAACTTCAAAATTAAATTAAACTCAAGACCTTGTTAAATATTTACCCCTTCCCCCTATGAATTACAAAGTGAATAAATCATCTTTATTTGATTCTAACAAAACGTGTTCTGCCTTTTAATTCCCCCCACATGTATATCAGCTCGTTGCTCCTAATATATATAGTTATAGTAAGCTAAAGTTAAAACAAAACGAAGTCATCGAAACCCACAATGTGGTTGTAAGAATGCATACAGAGTTCTTAAATGTTGAGAGCAGTGTAGATCTGTAGTTTGTAGAAAAGTCGACAACACCCATGGCGAACATATTTCCAGCCATACTATCTTAAAATCAACAACGAACCATTGATCACATTACCAGCCATGCATGATCTAGACTTCAATATTTTCTTTAATCGCATTAAACCAATTGCTTTTCCGTATGTTCTCCGCAGACCGATTGTATATTTTATGAACGATAAGTTCAAGCAACCCTCATACGTAAAGGCTTTCAAAATATGTTAACCCGTAGTTCACCAAACCTTTCAACAGTTCAAATAAAATTAACTTTCTTCCTCTTGCTTAATTAAATATCTGTAATATATAAACTCACTTCATCTATAATCAGTGACAATTTATTTAAATTTTTATATAAATTAAGCAGGTACATATATCAAAAAAAAAAAACCGCTGCCAAAAAAATCTACATTATACCACGGATGAGATGAATAAATTTTCTGCATCTGCACTTGTTGATTCGCAAAAACAATTTGTAGAAACAAAAAAGGTGTGTATCTCTCACATAGTCTGATCTCGGTTGCAATAGCACATGGGGGAAAACATCTTAATTAGTCATAAGAGACAATCTCGCCTGCCTCTTGCCATGCAGCAGCCAGACAACCATCACATCATAGAGCATAGCACTTAACTCGTTCAATTAAGAAAACGACGACTAACGAATTGGTGTGGTGTATCGTGTATGTTGTGATTGCTCTCGTCGTTGTAGATGAAACATTTTGCTTCTATTTTATTTGTTTTTGCTTTCTCATTTTCTGAAAAAAAAAACCAACAAGAAGAAAATTCTTTTATAAATTTTTTTTGCAAGGATGCCATTTGTGTATCATGTGGAATGCTATTTTAATGGCGGCGTAAAAATTAACAAAAACAAATAAAGGATGGCAAAAGAATGAGACGATGAAGGAAAGTAGAAAATGGAAAGGTGGCGATTAAAGTTTTTCCAAATGTGAAATTCATGGCCAGAGTTGTTGATTGTTTCACATTTTGCTCTTTCCATTTGTTTTTTTTTTTTTACTAAACAGACACGGTGGTTTTTTTTTTGCAGCACTAAGTTATGAACAATTGGACAACTTCAAGGTTAGTAGAGCACAGAGACAGAGAGTACATCTGTGGCAGTTGCGTGAGTTAATGCTAATGGTAGAGTGTAATTTGTATACTTGTGGTGGTATTTTTAGATGTGACAGTGAAAACTGCAAACAAAAATGGTGGGTGGAATCGAGAGACTAGCAACTGGCGGCTAAAAAATGTGTTTTTTTTTTTAGGTATGCGAAATGGTCACTGAATTATATTTTTTAATCTGGAGGAAATGACTTGCGCAACATCGGAAATCGTTATCTTTTTTAAGAGTGTCGCAATATTTTATATTTTTATACGATAGTCTTGTTATGTCTTTTTCACTGTTGTATTTTTTTCATATTGACAGAAATCGATGCTAAACGCCACACATCCGTTTTCTCTGCAGAGCTGCTTGTGTCCGGAATTGCTTCGGGCATAATACGACATCAAAAATTCCGCTGAATCAAGTAGCCTCCAGAGTTTTATCATATAATATTTTTCCAGAAAAAAATTCTTCATTGAGTTTTTCATTTCTGGGTCGAATGCCGAGTCCAAACGGCTAATTAAGAAGCTCTTCCACGGCAGTTATATACTGTCAGACGTGGCGCAGTGGAAACAAAAACCTTACTAGGAATACAATTTTGTGTTTTTCCTGAAATTGAACCTAGGACCCCTCGCCAACACACTAACCGCACAAGGCCACTGCGCCTGTTAATTTTATTTTTCGAAGAATATGTAAAAATGTTTACAGATAATAACAAGTTTTAGTGCAGAACTAACACCTCTCCGGGGCCTAACGGTTAAAGCCTGTTAGACAGTGGATCTTGACCAATGCCTGGTTGCCACTAGTCTGGAAAGTCAGAGAATGAAAATTTGGCTAGGAAAAGTCAGACATTTTTTAAAGCGGTCAGGGAAATTTCAAACTGTTTAATTTTTTTTTTAAATAGTGAAATAAAATTATTTGCCTACGCGTTTGCTCAAAAATGTTTCTTTTACAGTGCTTCCTGATTTGTCGGTGCGGATTCGTTGTCCTCGACTTTATCCTACTTGATTGTACCAAACCCTTGTATTTGAAATAGTTCTTCCTGATTTTTCGCATAGAAACTAGATTGTATTTGAAATAGAACAACTAAAAAAGCAAAACCTAACCAAAAACTCCTACTCGATCTAAATTCCACATCTTTTGCACTATTACAGAAATAGTTGTAGGCTACTAGATTTTCTGATTTTCTAATAACGGAAATAATGTTCTTAGGAAAAGATTTCTAAATTTTTTCGGTACTTAACAGTTCTCTGAACAGTTCTTCTTTGTTTCTAATTAGGTACTGCATCTTTTGTTAATATGTTCCAAAAGCACCGACACTGACCTTTTATTCAGATCGGTGTCACTGAAAGCAATTTCTACGAAAATTCCAAATCTGATATTTAGCTGAATCAGAATATTTTGAACTCACACACCAAAATCAATCTAAGGATTGCGAATTTTCAATGTTTTGTCTATAAATAGTTAATATAAATTTTGGTTTTGATTGAAATTGTCTCTGTTTCTAATAATGGCTTCCGAATTTCTCTAGTGATCTAGGTACAAGACAACCCATCCATCGGGTATTTTATCCACGAACATTTTCATCTTGGACTTTTTATCCATGGTAAGGTGGGTCAAGTCTTTATAGTTAAGTGTTTAATTCATAAGCACGACTCCCTTAAAAGCTAGCACAAATTTACTGTAGATAGTATGTCCGTGTACCAAATGTTCGTAGATGAATTGTACAGTTGCGACGAAGTGTAATGAGCTGACCATATTTCAGTTGACTCGTAAATGGAATGTTACGTTCTTGTAAATGGAATGCAAGTTTGTCTCTTTTGATGCAAGAGACGAATGGTTGTGTGAAGATGGGCCTTAAACTGTTTTTAATATTTAAATCATGCTCAATATTGATCCATATTTTTTATTATTACCTAAGCCTATCCATCATTTGTGTCACACGAGTTTTTAGAACACCCTATAAATACCACGAAATTCATGAAAAGTACAGCAACGCTATAGTTAGCCTTGGCAAGCTAAAACATTTCCAACTCGGCTGTTCAGCAATGAAATGTGAAACTCCAATGGCATAAACGTGCCACAATTGTGAAACTAGACATCTAATAAAATTCTTCCCGGTGAAACTTACCTTTTAGCTATTTACTATGAGCAAATAGTTTGGCTGTCATAATAAATGGCGGCTCCTGCCAAAGTCAACCTTCCCGATGGAAGCCAAAAAGGTGTCGCAGTATTCATGCGACGGCTTAAATACAAATGGCCCCCAAAAATGTCGCTGTGACATTAAGCCCCGTTAGAAACGACCCAACCCCCTCATGGCATAGCTATACCGCACAGATTCCGGAATACTGTACCCTTTTTACGATGTAGGTGGTAATAATAAAAGGAAGAGTATGAGAGATATGAAATGAAACACAAACACTGAGGGGCATGATGGAAATATCTTCCAACTGAACTTCAATCCCTCGCTACATAGCCATAGCAGAAAAGTCGTGAATTTATGATTGCGACAAGGCCAGAGGCTTGGGATTACGAACCTTTTGCTCATCATCATCATAATCAGCGTCATCGTCGTCATCTTCACGGGTACTGTTGTTATTGTTCTACTATTCATCGTCATCATCACGATTATCGTCGTTATTCTCATCAGTTGGGTAATTGTTTTTGCTGGTGCTCCTTGAGGAGCAAGAGTTTGTATATTTTTATGGCAGCGTCACGGATAACACATTTAGAATATAATGTCATCAGCACTATCGGCCAACACACACATGCTAGTTCGACTGTAGGGCCACCACTCATAGAGAAAGTTTTAACTTCTCACATCCGCCATTCATTAAAATGTTTCAATGAATTTTTCCATCTAGCTGTGAGAATTGAATTTATGTAAATGTTATGGTGTAGGGTATTATAGGAGAGTGTTAAGTGGCATTAGAAAGTTTTTTAGAAGTTCCCCAGTCAAGGGTTGTGTGCGCCGCAGTAGAGAAAAACGCTTTAATTTCTGGCCATGTTTACGGGCTTCATCATGCAAATTGAAAGGGATTTTCGTAATCAGTTTGGGTGTTGTCGGTCATAAGAAGGGATTATTCCGCACCTGTTATACTATTAGGGAATGAGAAACGTCCCTAGTGATTTTCTAGACAAACGTTTGTGTTGTATTACTTCATAGATATTTAATGCAGCAGGTTCCTACATATAGGACCTCCGGATAAACCTCAATCTCTAATACTCGCGGTATGAATACATATTTGACACTCAGCTGTAGCATTACTTCAGCGGAGTTCCTGAAGATTGTGCATCACGAAGCTTAGTGAAATTTGAAGTTTTACCCTCAAACTTTTAGAAAAAAATCTTTACAACGCAAGGTTCTGATGTGGTCGACTCACAATGGACCACTTAAAGACCGAGTTTGACGCCTTTAAAGTGAAGTCTTGATTGCGACAAGGAGATTACTAGTCTATAAGGACCGGCTCGTATGCCGTAAATCTTTATAGATCCTCTTTTAAAAGTTCACTATTCAAAAAACGTTACTTTTGAAATTTGGACATATCTCAAAAATGTTTAACAAAAACTCATCATTTTAAGGTAAGATGGTCATTTCTAAGTTAATAGAAAACTCAGTTTTTAATTTTCTCTAATACGTAGTAAGAGAAAGCTTTTGTATTCGCATACAAATTCAACTCGTGATGTTAAACAATTGTGACATTATGTTAAAATTGCAATAAAAGCTGGGCAAAACTTATTTTTTGCAAGTATTACCCACTTCTTCTATTTTTCAACCGTATTGAATATGAATCTGCACCCTAAAATAATTTCAACCATTTGGGTCTTACACAATCAGTTACTCCAATTATATTTACACGCCACACATCCATCGGCATATTCAATCATTATATTTATTAATACGTGAAAATCCAACGTTTCCGTACACTTTTTTAGTATTTATTATGAAATGAGGAGTATGAAACTTATGTTATTGGAAAGGATGATGTGCACCAAAAAAAGATCGTGGGTGTATGTCACCATTAAGTCTGGTAAAATTAAGTAATGAATTCCCCATACAAAACAGGTAATTGAAATAATTTTTGTGATATTCAATTTGTCGCCGCCATATTAACAGAGTAACGTACTCAAATAAAAATCATCTTAGATTAGAACCGGTATCCTATGGAGCAGATCGTTTGCATATTTTTCGATATCTAGATGTCGCTCTTTTCGTTTATAAAAAAAAAACATACCTAAATAACGAAAATAATTGTGGTACGTTTTTTAGTACTACAACTTATCAAAGATTTGGTCGATTTTCGACCACAAGCGGTACTTGTTACAATTAATTGTAATAAAGTAGTATATATAAGCCTTTAAAATGTATTTTATTTCCAACATACATACTAAAGCGTCACTCATTTATTCCAGTAAAAAATAAAAACATGACCTGACATTGCTTTATTTTATGTATAGTTTCTTTTATCTAGCATCGCTTCTCAGATTTTTACCCACCTACCTTATCAAATAAGAAAACATCCAACCAAATTTTTGATAAAGGGGAAAGTTTCGTTGGACACCGCAGTGCACTTTATTTTTTTAAATTTTGATATTTGTTATTAATTTTTTTTTAATAACAAAAAATGGTTTTGAATGCCAGTCTTGGGCACTCATGTTCGCAGTTCATCTAATTTGCTTGCCTGGTCGTGCGGTCTCCAGATGGTCTTATTTTTCCTGTATAATAGCAGCAGTTGTTAAATCGTTGATTTCATCAATACACGGACATAGATATTATCCATGAGCATTTGATCAATATTAAAACTAAGGCATTCGACAAAATATTTTAATGTAATTGTTTGCCAATATGTGTTCTTATTATTAAAGTTTTGTATATTTTGTTTCTGGGGCTTGAACCCAGAACCCATCGCAAAGCAGCGTATCTCAATAACCGCTTAGCCAATATGCAAGTGCAACTATAGACATCATGCAGTATTGCCAAACCTTATTCCTTATCCTTTTGAAAATAATACGTTTTGTTACATGCTTGTGAAAAGATCTGCTAAAATTGTTTCTAAATAAATAAATAACAACACAAATTATCCGCATAATGTAAAAACTTCTCGCTAATAAGTCGCTGTAACAATTATTTGACAGCAAACAATGACTTAACGGGATATTTGCACGAAAATAAATTTACCGATAAACCATCCCATCAAAGCAAACACGGAGCAATTAGAGTGGAATGCAAATATTTCCATATATAAGCAAATAAAATTCCACAGAATGTTACATACAGCCGCCCAACCGCCTTCTCTTTGGCATTGTTCTTTTTATGAAAATGTTTATTTTTCCACTGAATAAACCAAACAGCAGTAGGAGTGGAAGAGCATCAGAAATATCAGCAGGGAAACAGAATTATTCTTCCATGGTCGAGTGAATATTTCGAAAAAAAAAAAAAAAAAAAACCTTTGCTTACAACAACCAAGCAACGGAAGCACCGATACTGAAAAATGTCCTTTTTCCGTTTCCCCTTGGTTGAGATTTTTTTTCTCGATTTTTTCATGATAACCATCCACTAAGTGCCACAAATTAAATGTTCTCGAAATTTACCACATTTTTGTGTGCGTGTAGGGTTGGCAATATAATTGAAGTGTTGGAGGAATAAATTTAAAAGCTCTTGAAAAACGTATGATTTTAATTTGTTCATTTAATGTATTATGTGGTCAGTTGTGAAAAACAGATTTTTCATTTGAAAACTTGTGTGAGGATATTGTTAATTAACTTTGACCGTTTTCATGACAAGCTGGATGAAATTTAATATATATTTGTCAAGTCTGTTCGTGTGGAAAATTTGGCTAGCGGTTTCGACGTGTCCTTTTCTATGTTGTTATCTTTGAAGACACTGTGGCACGTGTTATATTTTTGTTCTTCTATAACTGGTTAAAATTGGATGTTCATGAGTGATAAGGTTTGTGCGCTACCATATTTTATATAAATTTATTTTTTTTTTTTGTAAATTGACAGCAACTTGTAATTCGTGCATTATTACAAGCTGTTAGTAATTGAATTTAAAAAGTTTGAAAAGCTTGTGGACCCTTTTGTGATAAAGGAGTGGAAAGGATACATTTGTGATAAAGGAACCCTGTAGTTTTAATTGTATTTATATTCGAAAAACATCACTAGCGCGTCGGAATCCTCTAAGTCAGGGTTCTCAGAGTGAAAGTAAAGAGGGGCGCCGCGCCGTGAGCTATTCATAAAAATACAAACTTATGAAAGCTTCGCGCTTCGAATTTTTAAACATACCTCACTTTGCAATTAATTTATTTGGCCAAATAAGGCGTCTTCACAAAATACTAAACTAGCAAGTGCGGACTGAAAAAGATTGGGAACCACTGCTCTAAGTATGTAATATGCAATTAGTAATTCTTGCTTTTGATGTTTTTTTAATGAACTTTCTGTTAACTAAAACTTCTCCAATTATAAGGTGTGAATTTCAAGATCCAAGTCAAAGTGACAAAGTAATGGACCCCAGCGAGTACTAAGAAATGGAAACTCTCTGACAGAATTTTAAGACTTAAACAACTTTGCGAAAACAACACAACAGTACGTTAAAAAGGAGACGAATAAACCTATCATTAGGTCGGGTATAGATCAGCTTCATAACCATCTCATACTCATAGAACAATCGAACTATAACTGGGGCATTGGTTTTTACCATATTTTTCTTCGTGGAATCGGAAGGCTCGCTTCGGAAAATCCTAGAACAGAACTTAAAAACGTATAACCAAGCCATGATTAATGTTGGGAGACATCTGTGGATGAGTTGACCTTATGTAGCTCAGTTGTCTCATATAAGAGTTGTATCTGGGTATGAAATAAAGTGTGGCAGAGTTACGATTTCCCGTCATTTGTAGTTTTCATAGTCAGTTAGCATCTATATTGGAGAATTACTCTTATTTGTGTCGGAAGCTAATTTAAGGACGTGATACGGATGCCTTTAGGAAGCAGAACTATTTATTTCGTATTTCCCTTTCCAATCTTTATTTGGGCATTATTTATACAGAATTAATGTTAAGTCTAGCATACAATTATGAAATATGACTTATTCTGATACTGCTTACGTGACAAAAAGGGAAAAATGTGAATCGTGGGAAGAGAAAAATGTAGTAGTTACTGAATGAAGTGTGCAATATGAGATGCGAACAACTTACTTACTTACTTTGGTGGCGCTACATTTCGGGGTGAACCAGGGCCTCAACCAACAAGCCTCTCCAGTTGGCCCGGTCCTTAGCCAACTGCCTCCAGTTGCGCACTCCGAGTTGGTTGAGGACCTTTTCTACTTGTGCGCGCCACCTAAGGCGAGGTCTTCCTCTATTGCGTTGACCCTCTGGGTTGGAATCGAAAACTCTGCGGGCCGGAGCGTTGATGTCCATTCGCTCTACATGTCCTAGCCATCTCAAACGGCCAATGCGCAGTTTTTTGACTAGGTCGATGTCGCTGTACAGCTCGTATAGTTCGTCGTTGAATCGTCCCCTCCAAAACCCGTCAACGCAAACGGGACCGAATATCTTACGAAGAATTTTTCTCTCGAATCGACCAAGGATATCTTTATCCGCTTTGGGAATAGTCCATGCTTCAGATCCATATAGCAGGACTGGGATGATGAGGGTCTTATACAGAGTCTCCTTAGTCTTTCGGGAGAGGGCCTCACTACACAGTTGCCTTCTCAGCCCAAAGAAACAGCGATTGGTAAGAGTTATTCTCCGTTTGATTTCTGATGAGATGTCATTTTCAGATGTTATAGCAGAGCCAAGGTAGACAAAGTCCCTTACTACCTCAAAGTTATAGCTGTCTATTGTGACGTTCTGTCCGATTCGTCGATGTTGGGTGTCCCTTCTTGTTGACAGCATATACTTGGTTTTGCTCTCGTTCACCGCTAAGCCCATTTTAGCCGCTTCGGTGTCTATACTTGCAAACGAGCCAGTGACAGCTCGCTGTGTTCTTCCAATTATGTCAATATCGTCCGCGTATGCAAGTAATTGTACAGACTTTTGAAAGATCGTACCTCGTATGTTGGCTTGTGAGTTTCGCCTAATTCGTTCAAGTATGATGTTAAAGAAAGCGCGTCGCCTTGTCTAAATCCTTTTTTTGACATCAAAGGTCTCGGTTAGGTCATTACCGACCTTGATGCAGCAGCGAGATTTCTCTATCGTCATCTTACACAGACGGACGAGTTTGATAGGGATGCCAAAACTAGACATGGCTCTGTATAGCTCGTCTCTATAGATACTGTCATAGGCGGCTTTGAAATCGATGAAAAGATGGTGAGTATCGATTTGGACTTCTTGGGTTTTTTCCAGGATCTGCCTAAGTGTGAAAATTTGATCGACGGTGGACTTTCCTGGCCTAAAACCACTCTGATAGGGGCCAATCAGGTTGTTGATGAAGGGTTTTAGGCGTTCACACAATATTGCAGATAAGAACTTGTACGCGATGTTAAAGAGACTGATTCCTCTGTAGTTGTTGCAGTTGAGGCGGTCTCCTTTCTTGTGGATCGGGCAAACGATGCTGAGATTTCATTCATCAGGCATACATTCATCTGACCAAATCCTAGAAATGAGTTGGTGCATGCTCTCTACCAAGTCATCTCCAGCTGCTTTACAAAGCTCGGCGGGTAGACCGTCAGGACCAGCAGCCTTGTTGGTTTTAAGCTTGGATATTGCTATCCATTTTTTGATCAGGTGGACGGAAGTTTTGGCTATCATCGTCTAAGTTGAATGGTTCGTTCTGCCTGACAGCGGGATTTTGGTCTTCGTCGCCGTTATACAGTCTGCAGAAGTAGTTTTTCCATATTCTCAGCACCGACTACGAGGTTTCCTTCGTTATCTCTACAGGTTTCTGTACGGGATTTGTTGCTCTGGCACGTTCTCCTTACCTTTTGGTAAAACTTCCGTACATTATTCCTGGAGTAGCATCTCTCAATTTCTTCGATCTCGTGCTTCTCGTGCTCTTACTTTTTCTTCCTGAGAAGCCGATGTTTTTCCCGTCTCTTTTGCTCGTAGAGCTCGCGAGCAGCTCTAGTCCTCTTTTGCAGCGCCGCTTTATATATGCCTTTTGTTTTGCTGCGTTTGCTAGTCGACATTGTTCGTCAAACCAGGGGTTTCGTAGTGGCGGTCGTTAGATGCGAACTACAGTGCGTCTATAATGTGTCATGCTGTTCGTTGTCCGTCGTATAATTTACGTGTAGGGTGTTTGAATGTTTGTTTATTTACTTATATAGTAACTATAGTAATATCTTTAGAACTAGACAAAATCCTTTCCTTTACAATATAAAAATTGTGCTGGTTCAGCGGAAAACGTATCATTTCGCGTAAATTCTCTCCGAGGATAGGCTTTGTCTAATAGGAATTACGGGAATGGAAAATAGCTATTACATTACGTTTCAAAAATCTAAATGACGGAAGCTTCTTTTATTCACACTCAATCGAATGTTCCTTCTTAAACATGAGGAACAGCAAAACACTTGCACTCAATTTGTCGCTGTTGGTTGCATTCACATCCCACACATTGTTAGCATCATCCTTGACAATAAGCTTTTACTATATGTGATCGTAATGATTGCCTATGTAAGAAAATATCTAATAACATTTTTGTTCTAAGGAGAATAAGACAATGTATATCACCGAATTGTTCCGTCAAGGTGTACAATGTGATTATAACTCTTAGTGAACGCTACGATTTTCATCTAAAAAATTAAGAACGGTACGTGTAATGTTACAACAAGGGACAATTCAACCTACAACCTAAGGAGTGTCACAGATCTTAGAATCCAAAGAAAAAGAACCGTAAGAGGAAAACGAATAATTATCTATACTGGATTTCAAAGATTCAACAGTCTGTCGACAGAAATAGAAAACGAATCAAACTTTTTAACATTTAAAAGATAAATTCCTGAACTTATAAGATCAACTACAGTAAAAATATACACTTTACATTTTGCAAGTAAATTCCAATTACTTAAAATAAAGAAAACCGAAATGTAAATTATATACATAACAAAGCAACAAAACACTGTAAACTCTAAACAAAAAGAAAATTGGCTCTTTTAAGCTTAACAAAATTATCCATCTTAGATATCAAGATGATTTGATTAAAAAATAGTCAAATTAATGTATCAGATTTTTGCTGTAAATCAGCTTGTGGATGAAGCAGAAAGATGATTGTTAGTTAAAAATATTTAAAAAATATTTCTCTCCCTTCTGCATTCTATTTTCGTATAAAGGTATTATTGGAGCAATAACAAATTAAACTACTAAAAAGGAAAAAAAAAAACAAAAAATATTGGTCAAAAACACTCCTAAAGACTAAGCGTGGTCGAATGAACCCCAGTTTCATAAAAATCTGTTCAGATGTGTTCACGTCAACCGGTTACATGCATCAGAAAAAAGAACAAAATTTGTTTCCATATATTTATGTTTGTAAGCGCTTAAGCCTATAGTACGCAGCTGTTCCGGATCGAAAAAATCGTGGAGAGTTCTATCAGTTGCTACACAAGTAACAGTGCTCCAAGCACTGGCTATTTGTCTTCGATTTGGATACTCGAACTTTTCATTTGCTCCTTAAAATTTCCATTTCGGAGATATTCTAATTTAGGCTATTTACTTTAAAGTTTGGCAAGCTTTAGGCTCCTTAGGTATTTATAAAAAAAAAAAATTCATACTTCAATTGCGAACATACTCTTTTCGTTTAACTTCTAAAGTTACATGCAGGGAATGGTAAATGAGCCAACTCCATTTCCATACAGTTTTTGAACAGCCTATCAACGGTAGTAAAATCATCTCAAAATATTGTTCAAGTATCAGGTATGCAGTATGTATGCCTCCTTCCAGCAAAATGTTTTTTTTTTTGTTAACATTGGAAAATGTTACGATTATGTGTTGTTTTTTTTTAATTTAATATTGTCATCGTTAAAAACAATTTAATCAGAATAAATGTGCCTATGAATTATACAAAAATGCGCATTTTTGATCTTCATATTTGAGTTTGGGTATTTTTGGCTCCAAATCAATCTACTACAGTTACCCACTTTTCCGTCATCATTTCGCAGCATACTACAAAGCGAAAAGGAGGGGATATTATTCGTTCATGACTTTGCTGTGTCACTTTTTTATGGGATTTTTCGTTCCGGAACAGCTGTGGACTAGGCTTTAGGACTATTGTCCCTTAAAAATACTTTAGGGTAGTCAAATACAAAAATCTTCTTCTGAGTTTTATGACTTCGCGACTTCTTGTCTGTCAAGAACGGGACTGTTTTATATATAAAATAAGAAAGAGATTCAAAAATAATATGAACACCTATCTGAATACATCGTAGCTAAGAGCCAGTAAGCTAGATTAAGATAAATTTTAGTTTTAAATTAGATTTAATCGTTTTTGTCTAGAATATAAGTTTAAATAATGATAAAATAAAAATGAATTTAAAATGAAAAAAAAAACATCGTAGCTTCCAACTATCTACCGACTACCGAATTTTTCAATAAAATAAATAAATCCCAAAGCAAACCTCATAACAATGAATCAGTTTTTCTTTCGTTGTTTGTTTTTTTTCCCCCCTTTAACAATAATGGATCACAGCTCAATTATTTACTGGGGTGGTGTATTGAAAAAGAAATAAAATTCGCAATTTTTCACCTCCATTCGAAGTACGAAGTACGTACGTATTGGCGACTCCGCGTAATGTCGGGTTCAGCTCAGACTCAGCTTGAAAACGACGATATCCTGCAGGTATGCTTCGGTGTTCACAAATTAATTTCCGCCTCCCTAAAGAATATTCAAATTGAATTATAAGTACACAGAAGAGGATCCTTCTCGAGTGATGTTCCTTCTTTCGTTTTGTTGGAAAAGGAACTGGAGGCGGCGCGTCGCTATGAGTGCGTTTTATCATTTGAAAAAATAAATTCTCTTGCTGAAATTACTATTCCCCAGATAGGCCCACTTGGCTCTGCATTATTTAAATTTCACACGCAGCGCCACACCACACCGACTCGAGGGTAATAAAGACTTAATTGGGCGAGATATTTAAACAAAAGAAATAAAAAACAAAATTTAATTGTGCGCGGACAAGTTGAACACAGAAATGAAATTTTGTGTTAATTCGTTTATCTCAGTGTCTCACACTAAGCCCTTATTGAATTGGCAAGAGCGCTCGCCTGGGGGTGTATAAAAATCGAAATACCTCGATGCTGCTTTAACCCAGTTGAGTTGAGAATTTCAGCGTCGTCGTCGACTATATTTCCTATGTTGTGGGCGAGTTGTCAACGATTTTATAAAAATAGTCGCATAAGAGTGCGATTAATGTTTTCCGTTAATTGGGTTAATGCAATGCAAGATGTTCTGATGATGCTGTTACATGTTTATGGGCGAGAGGAGCAAGGTGGCATTTGGTTCTTCTTTTTTTCCGCGAAAAAGTAGCGGCGGGATATTTTTAGAATTTTTGTTGTTTTCGAAAAAAAATCTGTTGTTTACATCCCAATCAGGTGATGTGGTGGAATTTATTTTTTCTTCCTACCCTTCACGTTGGAGAATAACTACAAACAAAGAAACACAAAAACTAAACGGAATAAGTATCTCGTGAAATATGCGAAGAATTTTTATTATGTTTACCGTACATAGCCAAAAGGATGGAATTTACAATTGTATACAAAATTGCTGAGAGAAATAAATCAAAATCTGTCGAGGAACTCTCGTAGATCTTGATTTATTTGGCATTTGACTCATGATGGAGTTTAATTAGTGAACCATATGAGGTGTAGCGATAGCTATGTGTAGATAATTATAAAGTGCCAATAATTTGGCATGAAGACTGATTTGGACAGGCATTTATCAGGCATGCTTTTTCAATAAAACGCTTGACCCTTCAGATGCTTGATGGGCAGCACAAGTTAGATTGAATGGGAGAAGGATTGAAATCTTGTTTTAGTACGTTCGAAGGGTGTAGGCTTAATGGTAAACTGATGGGTTGCTGTGGATGGAAGTAGAGTTATTTACTGGAGAATGCTCAATGTGAGCATCTCCCTCAGTCTCCCTTAATATTGTTTCATTCATAGAAACTCTGTCTTAATGGACGGTATCACTATTTTTACCAAAAGGCTCCCATCAAATTCCTAAAAATAATAAAGTTGAAACCTCTATAAAAGAACAAATACGCAAATGCTGCATCGGAGCACCGCTCACTTCTTACGCAGTTAACTGCCCCGATCCATTGTTATCTTGTAACCACAGAAAACATCTTCGCAGAAACTGAATCCGTTGCTACACATCTATACCAACATTTCATTCAACGCAACTTGATGTAGAGGAGGTTCGAATCTCTGGAAAAATGTGAAGCTTTATAAATGAGTTCAGTTGTACTTCTTTTAAAAGATTTTCAGTAGTGATTTCAAAATTACCTAAGAAAGCATTCTTATGCATTGTGGCTTGTAGTTCAGTGTGAGCGGTGCTTATGACAGGGCCACCAGATTTTTTTTTTTTATTTTTTTCATTTGCTGACATTTTTCTGTATTTTCATGATATGAATGAATTTGATGTGTTGAACTGACTCTGGAGGATTTCTTTGAAAGTCTAAAACAGGCCGCATTCAACACTTTTGGTTTTCATTGCCCTTAGGGTTCCTTCTCTTCTTCATCTTGTTGTTGGGTGGTATGCAGCCGAACGAACGACAGTTCGTATAATCTTAAACGGGGCAGTTCCACAACTAATGGGGCATCTTATATAAATAAAACAAAGCCAACTTAGTTACACCATTTATAACTCAAGAACGGCTGGACCGATTTTGATGATCTCTGATTTGTTGGCACTGATACTTAGGAATTCCTATGCAGGACGGGCAGCTTCTACGCAAATGTACCGTTTCTGCTTTCAGTTGATCGTCTTTGCTCCGGATAAGTATGATCAGGTGACTCGCCAACAATTGGGCCGATACTTGAACTGCAACGAGGCTTTGTGGCGGATTTTTTCGTTTCCAATTCACGAGCGTAATCCAACTGTCGTCAGTTTAGCGATTCACTTGGAAAATGGGCAACATGTCTATTTCACTGCAGCCAATGCAAGACAGTGAGCCGATCGAGCAACTGCAAGAACATTAACAAAATTCGTCGACACTTGCTGATGCGACGAGTCCACTCGAACACGTCTTTATACCGTAATGCCACTCTCATCACGAATCGTTCTAATGTATTTATGAAACACACATGAGCACATAGCTGTCGTTACGGCGAATTATATGCATAATTTGAATATCTATTATTTGTTATTTTATTAAATTTTCTTACCTTTACTGCCTAAAAAGGTTCGTCTTGCATTTAATTTTTTTTTGTGTTCATCCTGTTTTTCTGTCAAATGTGACAAGTGTGTATGTATAGGTTGTCGTTAATTTTAATTTCAAAATCATGTAAGAATTTTATGAAATCTCTAGATGTTCCGGGCTTGCCGCCACACAATTTGAAATTAGAAGTGGGCTTAGTTGTAATTTTGTTGCGTAACCTCAATGAACCGAAAGTTTGTAATGGAACGCTTTTGATTGTAAAGAATCTCAAATAAAATGTCATTAAAGCGACGATTTTGAGAGTTCTCAATTTTCCGCGTGTCTCGCTTCTGCTACGACAGTTAATAAATCGCCAGGAGAATCACTGGATATTTTTTCAATCTTGAATCCCCATGTTTCTCATGTGGTCAATTGTATGTGGCGGCAAGCCTCCCGCTTTGTACGTGTACGAGCCAGGTAATAGAAAATGTTGAAACACATCGACAATGTTATTCTTAAGTTATTACTATATTTTATTTAATATAACTCTTGAACATAAAATCTGAACAGACCGATTTCCATGAATCAGCATATGCTGGGAATTATTATTTTAATTATATAATGGGAAAAATAATAAATTACGTGATAACAACATGAACCATATTTCATGTTCCATGTCTTCTTACCCTCTAAGTCTAAACCAACTGCCCATTAAATGGCATCAGGCCTCTGCAGTTATTTGTAATTCGATAAACCTTGAATTATATACAAGAAAAGAGCAACATACACGAGCTAAATACATCTACCGACATCCACCAATGTGAGTGTTTATCACAAGTAACCACTATCACTATCCCTGTTCTTATTACATGTTTATACTAAACGTTGTATTCCTGACATTTCCACTTGTATAAATATTTTTAAAAAGGCTCTTGAAATTCCATTTTTCCCATTAATACTCCTATGTCTATACTGCCAACCTGACATTCCCATTCATAAAATCTGTTCGGTTGATGGCCTACAACAAAGCTAATTACAAAAACAAAAATTCAAAATGAACAAAGAAATCTACCGACGGTCGTAAAATTCTTTAACACGGACAATTAAATGGAACAACAAATGGCTTCTAAGCCCAACAAAATGGCTGACTAAATTTCTGACTAAATTTTCACCTCTGTATATACAAATATCGTTTTATATTATATTCTAATGTGCGTGGTATGGTGTTTGTCTTCGTCTAATTCTATCTATTCCGACAATTGAAAGGAAATTTATTGCTGATATAATTTTTTTTTTGTTTTAACTTTTGAACTATATTCGGCAGAAAAACACTCAAGGTTTTTCAACATCAACTGCATTTTTAACAAAGAATTCCCGAAAATATTTGCTTTTGAAGTTTTTCAAACAGTTTATTATTCGGCAACTAGGGCGACTACTAGAACTTGCTTTTATAACTCTTTAAATAAACTAACCTTTAGTTATTAACGTTTTTCGAAGAAACCTCCCTCTTACTAGTTCCGCTGATTAGAATTCAGAATCAGAAATACCCATGTTTATATGTACATACATATGAATGGGTTAGAATACTCATTCAATTTTTCCATTTTATAGAAATTTCAGAGCTCACCATCCCGATTGAAAAAGTGAAACAAATAATTGTGCATAATTTTAATAATTTATAAATAATACTTGCAAAAATCCTTATTCATTTCATTAAAAAAAAAAAGATCCACCTTTGTCCGATAGAACATGTCTTTTCGTAGTTTTGTATAAATAAAACTTTAAAATAAAATTGTCGAAATGTCACTTGACGGTAGATAAAATGTACGGAACGCTTTGAAGCGCATATTTGCAAACACCAAAAAGACTTAAATGTCTAAAAGATTAAATCGGATGCATGTTGTCCAGCCTAGTAGGAAATATGCTTAAGATTTATTCATTTCTGTTCCAAATTAATATTTGGTACACACTACTCCAAGGAAATGGTATGACGTTTTTTTTTAATATGTGCTTTCGAAAAGATTTTCTAAATTAAAGCTTTTTACCTTAAACAAATACATGCATACAAATAAATTCTTTTGTACAGAAGTTATTTGTTGAATAAAATAATATAATAATAATAAAGGTTATTTTAAGAAAATAAATCCAACTGCTCCGAAGTTGATGACTAAATTGTTAACCCTACGCAGAGGCGCGTAGACGATGTCATTTTCTGACACATTCTCAACTAACATTCGCCATTTTTTAGTCATAAAACATTTTTGTGAATGCGTCAAAATAAATCTAATTTTTGAATTTTTGTCACCACTCTACCTTGTCATTTTCGTGAGAGGAATTCTTTTTTCTACAAATTTCCTGGCAACAACTTTCCATCAAATAATATCAAGATCAAATGTATAATTTGCAATATTTTTTCTTAAAATTCAAAATCTCTTTGTCGAGAGCAAAAGCGGAATCGCTTCATAAATATTCCCACACTCGTATCTATTGACGACGTCAGTTAGTAAAATTTTCCGGCGCGCATACGTCACCTCCATATCCTCTATTTATTTACATTCCAAAGATCAATGGGCGGATATGCAATGGCCATTGATAAATGAACAAGCACCTACATATACACCCGCCATTACTAAACCTAAATAGATTTTCCACATGGATGACTGGAAAGAAAATATAAATGAATGACTTGATGGTATCTCTGTGCAACAGGATTATGTGTGTGCGCAGCACTGTCAAGAACAAATTCATTCAGAATTCCTATATTTTTTTTTTTTTTGCTACAGTTTAAGTGTCATCTGACGTCAGACGAGAAAACATTTACAGTATTACCAGGCGAGAACGTGAACATGTAACTTTAATGAGCCCAAGACGAAAAGTGAATCATCCCTCAGCCCAATTGCGTTGTGTATTGTTGTGGCTGTTCAGATACACTTTTAGGGTAACTCGGAGAGCAAAACAAAGTAAAACCTTAAAACCAATTTGTTTATCCCCTTGGTAACCTTCAGCATTTCGGATGTTCCCGGTTATGCTCTGTGTACTCGCACATGCACGAACCTGGAGCTTCATGACGTCACAGAACACCATTAACCAGGGGATTTGTTTGTTACTCCGCTCGGCGCATTCATTGCTCATTAATGTACAATGAAGAGGAGTACGAGAGGAGGGTTTTATTCCAGCTTCACATTTTCATTTACTGCGTCACAATTTCACCGGGATCATCATCACTACAGATGAGTGTGGGTTTAAAACTAAAAAGGCTGCGTATACGCCCGAGGTTACGACAATGGCTTGCTATGCCGCCGGCAGTGTCAACACCGCCCACTCCAAATTCAAATGCTTTTTTCCAGTTGAACTTATCATCTTTTTATGGGGGCCCTTGTTTGCAGTTGGTATATTCAATCGGAATTTCAGATAAACGATTTGTTAGATGACGTTCATCGTTGAACGCCGCCGGTGCCTCAAATCTCAGGTATTGAATATTTTATGAAGCATTTTCATTCTATAACCGGGGGGTTTGTGGGATGGCACAGAAATGTGTGAGAATTTGCTATAAATAAATATCAAGTGACTAAGCATATATATGGAGTAGGACTAAGTCTGGCGAAAATATAAACACCAATCGCAAAGTGGCACAAATAATTTAGCAACAACATAACAAAAAACGTCGTTTGGAGGTCGGCCAAATTATTTATATTGAATTGATACAAGACAGATACCATCGCATTCTCTATGCCGCTTTTTAGTCAGTGCTAAACGAAATTCCGGAAGAGTTTTTAAGAGCTCATGCTGTTTTAATATTTAGCTTTATATTGAAATAGGCAATGCCGTGAGGCAAACAATGAAATATGTCTCTAGGGAAATAGTTCAGCGATATAAATAGATACATCGGTTAGGATCAATTATTTCGTATTATTCAGTTTGAGGAAAATTACTGTAGTTTGTCAAATCTTAGGTTTGGCAGTGAGGTCTCAGAATATGCAAGTGAGGGGATCTAGATGCCGGAAATACTGTCTTACCCTTTAACTGTTGAGACAGCTAATAAATTGAAACGCAAGGAGTCGTTATGGTAGGATCTGTATATTGGTTTGACCGAAGGGTAACTTCAAGCCTGTCTCTAGTATTGTGTTCAGTATATTGCTATCAATACTGTTAACTGGCAAATAAAATATGAAGTGTTCTAAATTAAAATGTACAAATTTTGTGGGGGGCTTAAAATAGAAATCGCAAACATTTTCCCTTCGACCTCAAAAAGTATCGAAAGAAACTCCGTTTTCTTGTTGGTGAGATTGTGCTAATCTGCAATGTTCTCTGCATGGTTTGTAGATGATGAAGCTGCAATTACTTTCTTTAAATAAGCGTTTGTTTCGAACTGTGAGGAGCTACTTTGAGGATCCCAATGTCGTCTGCGATATTTACAGGGAGCTTTATAATTTTTTATTTTGGTATCCGGTTTTTGCTTCGACAAAGAGGAGATTCTACGGTTATTTTAGGGGTTCAACCGGAATAAATACTCATACTTTTACTCGGTTCGGTGCAAATGTCGCTTTTTAACTTCTCAATTTCTTTGATATTTTCGCTGATGATGCTGATTAGTCTTCGAAAACTTCCCTTATTTCCTCTGTCAGTATTCTGGCAGCTAATTTTCCTTCAATTATGGAACAGAAGCTGTGTTGAAAACACGGAAATAACCTTAGCCTTTGCGTTTTTTTTTTTTTTTTTTTTTAATGATTTCATCAATTTTTTAAATAAATCTCCTTAGCTGCTAAGGCCTTTTTAGGCCTTTAACAAAATGAATGCATATCTTAAGGTCGACATTTTGACTGTCACTGTTCTCATAGCGGTATTGTCCAAGATGAACTCAACTGATTAGGCTCTTCTTTAATAAGGTAAACAGAAGCGCGTTTTGTTACAAAATTTGTTAACAGAGACACGCCCGCTTTTTGTAGGTGTTTTTCTTAAAACTATACTTTTGAGATGAGATTGAACTGATTTTTAACCTGCAAACTATTCCATTCCATACAAATTTAGTTTCAGAAGATCAACACTTTTGAAAATTTGTATACAAATTTCAGAAGCACTTAACTGATTACTGTGGAACTATTCATATTGCGTCAAGTGACAAGTCCTACTACGAACATTCAAATGGGTCTCCATAAATTATATTTGTTGCGTTCCACTCTTGGATATTAGAAGATATGCATTTTAAATACTTGCGGTTAATTAAAAAAAATGTCTGCGTGGACCTTCCTTTTAGCGAAATGAGAACACCATTTGTCATTTCCATTAGCCCCGCTATCCGATTGCTGGCAACCATGAACTTGATTCTCTGCTCAAATTAGTCCTCAGTAATGACCTTCCATCACCTAAACAAGGCGTCCATTAAAACAAAGGTCCCCCAAATGCGTCTAATTCCCTAGATAAATAACTAGTCCTCTTTTGAAGCCCAGCTGCAAGAGTCTGCTCCCTTACAAAATAAATTAGTTGATAAAACCGAAAGACTCAAGTTGTCATTCATTAAGAGAAAATGTTTACTGTCTTCCTTTTAAATTCACATTTAGCTCCGCGGATGTTTACCTGTACATTGCCTTTTGGAGAAATTAAAATAAAACGTCGGTGGACAAAATATTTTCCTTGGCGTCATCCCGTATCAACCCCAGAGAAGCCAAAAGGAAACGCACATAAACAATCATTTATATCTCCCTTAGAAAAATATACACTATTCACTGATCGGCCAGTGTCTCGCCATTTTTTACTATGCATTCATCTTGTCGTTTCACATGTTTTTCGATTGTCGTGGGCGTTTGAACGTCAGTGAAATCAAACATTGGACGGAAAAATGTCACAAGGCATAACAGTACTACGAATTTTTGTTCTCGTCACGATGACTCGTCGTCATTAAGGAAAAAATATAAGTGATTTTCTTTTTTTTTCCCCACATTCCACTCTAGAAAAGTAACTCATTCTTTCCTTCGTGTCACACAAGTTTGTGAAAAGTCCTTGAGACGTTATGGCTGAGACGTTTGGAATGATTCTCCGCATTTTTGAACCATCACAACCTGTTGCGCACAAAGTTATGTTGGGAAGGTCACCATATTAGTCGAGCTATATAATATACCCAAACAGGTCGTAAGAGCTTATGAATAATTACTTCGTTTTGGGACAGTTGCAAGGTTGAAATTTAAAAAAATATCCTTATGTTATATACATTGTCGGAAGCACTTATACAGGAAGATGATGTGGTGACGTCTTAATTCTTTGAACCATATGTAGAGGTACAGAATATGACTTTGTCATGGAAAGGACAACGACGACAAGTGACGCAAGATTTTCCAAGTGATGTTAACTTATCTATGACATAAGTGATTTCATGAAGGTTGTGTTGTCAGTACGGGTAGGAGGTTAGTCCTTATTTCAGTTGCCCCAAGGCCAGAGTGAGATATCATTATGATTTGGAATTCGACGGGAAGATTATATCGATCGCTTTTAGTGGAATTTGTTTGTGCCTTGAGGATTGGCAAGCGGTTGAAATAATTCGGTGTATTCTCTTCAAATGGTTCCGGTGAGTGTTATGCAAATCATAGGCCCAATCATAGGCCCAATCATAGGCCTTTAGCAAATATTGAATTTCGTCCAAGGATGTGAAATTGAAAAAGAATTTACAATGCACACTTAAACAGCCAGACTCTATTTCGAGGAGTCGTTGAATCACAGCAGATTTGTATTTTTTTTTCTAAACTTACGGATCTGAAGCCTATTCACTCGAATCACTCAACTAAACTTTTTTGGATTTTTTTCATAGTTTTGGTTTCATTCGACTTGGTTTTTGAAACTATAACCCATAGTCTTAGAAGTCTTGAAATAGCAAATAAGTTACAGGGAGCCTAACGTAAACCGGACAGTTTTTTCTGCCGTACGGGTGTTACTTTATGTTACCCCACTGCCTAAAAAAAGCGGTTCCACACGAGTTCTCATTTATGTTACCCCACATTAATGAGCACCCGTGTGGAACGGCTTTTTTTAGGCAGTTTTCATCGAATTAGCACAGCATATAGAGCTTTCTACCCATATCCTCCATTTTAGCGTGTAACCTTATATTTATACTCCAATCTTGCGGGTTCAAAGTATTGCTCTTTTAACCCACGCCCAAAGTTTGGTTTCGGCTTCTGCGCAGTTATTGAAGTTGGTACATGGACGGCGTAACCATTGATATTGCAATATTAAAAGACTGGGTATTTTTCCTTACAGTTAAATTTATTTATAAATAAACAGGTGACGCACAAATGATTTGCTCTAAGCATCAAAAGTAAATCTTTTGTGCACACGAAAATGTTTGAACGTTTCTCCTTACAATGGCGACCCCGATTTCGTACAACTTTTTTGAATCAAATTTACTATTTTATGCCGAATCCGAACGTACTTTCAGATGATTGACAGACGTTTGCGAGACCCGTCGAACGGTGCCACAGCGCCTATAACTTGACAGGAATTATCTTTACTATGCTGGGTATCAAAATACTCTCTCGCAAATAAATGGTTCATGATGCGTATTCCCTACTATGATAGACTATAAACAATGCTATGTCGTCTGTAGACGGGTATTTAAATGCAGCTTTGAAGATTTCCACAACGCACCCACAGTTAAATTTGCCTATTGCTTGTAGATAGTGTCGCATCCCCTCTGAAGTTACCAAAGAAGCTTGTTTTTCGCACATTTTCCTTTAATTCTCCCCAATTTCCCTATTGTTAATCACAAAACTTCTCCATTGCACAATCTTCGTTAAGTCGATACCAAAAATCAAAACAATGATCCGCGTTCAGTCGCGTTAAACCTCAAAATTACCTACATAATATCATTGCACTCCCGCTCACATTTCTATGAACCAACTACGAAAAGAAGGAGCCTTCTAATAAAAGCAGAAAAAAAATTCCCTTTCACAGGTTTTCAGCATGTCAAAGCGTTCCGGGTCCCCACACGAGCATTATTTGAAGTCAACCATAAGGACCGTTAAGGGCCGCACTCGTGGAATTGCATTAATTTTTTTTTTTTTTTTTTTTTTTTTTTTTTTTTTTTTTTTTTTTTTTTTTTTTATCCCTTCTCTCTGATACGGATGTGCGCCGGTAAAGTGAGCTAATTGCTTTTACGCCTCAAATAAATGTCCACTAATTAGAAGAGCCATATATATTTTGTTTGAAAAAGCCCACCACTAATTTTTGTAACGAATTTAATTTTTTTTCTCTTTCAGAACCCAGAAAAGACAAGACTGATGCACCAATCGGTGGTAATGGCACGGTATCACCCAGCACTGAGCAGCCATCATGTCAGGGCTCAATGCTGCCTCCGCCAGGAGGCGGTGGCGGCAGCAGTGGTGGTGGGGGTGGTATGAACTCAAATATGAACAGCGGTTGTGGCGGTCAAATAGATTCACATCAGAATTCCAAAATGGAACGTCCAAACACATTGGGGTCAAATAAATTGGCTCGACGAGTCAATATTTGCTACCACAATGATCATTGTAAGTGATTGCCTCCATTTGAACTTTGTTTTAGAAACTTGCGATTGATCCTACTATTCTACTATTTGCATCCCTAAATTGTAAAAAAAAAAAAAAAAAAATTTAAAAGAATCCCTTTAACTAGAAAAACAAAACAAAAATATTTGTGAAAACCTATGCTAACAACTTGTGCGTTTTATTGTTTTTTGTCCTGTTTGAATTTTCGTTTTTTCCCTTCTATTGCATTAACACATATCCATCCATCTGGCATTCTCATTAAATCGCAATTTTTTACCACTTTCTCAATGAAACGCAACGCAACCAAACCCTATAATAAATAATTTTCAGATCCTGAAGGCGGTGGCCCACCAGGAAGTACACCACCTCCGTACACAGGTGACGGTCATCATAAACTTCCAGGGCATATTTTATTGTCTGACCTTCCAGAGCCTCCAATACCATTGTCGGAGATTGGACCCATCCCACCGCCGCCGATGTTTTCAACGCCAAGTCCAACCTTGATAGCTGGACGACCACATGGACCTGGAGCTGTTAACGATCAGGATTATCAGGACTATGACTATGATGGTAGGGCATAGTCAGTGATTATAATCTTATGGAATTAGATTTCATCGTTTAACCCTTTCTCCAACTATTATCTCTTATGACTGTTTTATCTTTTAATCGTGTTTTATGTTGGTCAAGGGATCACGTTTTTTTTTTTTCTTTTTTAATTTCCTTCTTCTGCTATACTTTGATTAAAATGTGAATTCTTTTCATTCATCATCATTTTGTGGTCTCTTCCAAGGAGTTGGCTATTTGATTATTTGTGTTTTCTTTGTTACGCGCTTTTGTTTGTAGTTTGTGTTTTACTGTTTTTATTTGTTCTTTTAAAAATATTTAATCAATTTAAAATAAGTATAATCTGGTAACTAACACACATGCAGACAAAGGAATGTACTAGCACAGGCTTTACGAATCGTCTTTTATTTTTTAAGGATAAGCTTTATATCTAATCCAAGCCTACGAATATAACGGAGGAGACGTAATGAAAAGAATGCCTGAGAGGGTATTTGTTATCATATATTTAAAATTAGATTTTATAGCTTTGCAATGCGTTGTTCCTAAAATGCTATACGAGTGCAGTTGCAGTAAATATAGGTACAAATAAGTTTTTTACTAGTTGTTGCCCTTCTAAGAATGGACCCCTGAAATCATTTAAAATTTAGCAAGGCCTAAATGCCTACAACTACTGATTTTATAAATGTATTTTTACAATTTTCAATTAATTTTGTAACACACAGTTACAATTGTAATGCTGACTTAACCGACACTTATAGACAATTTTAGTAAGCACTTGTGTAACGCAACCCCACTGAGTATCACTCAAATTCTCCCCTGTCCACTCAATTGTGAACCATCCCATTGTTGCTAAATATTGTCAGACAGTCGGTTATCATTGCTATATGAAGGCGAACTTCAATAATAAAATTGTCAATTATTTGAAGAAACCAACACTTGTAGGACTTGTGGTTATTTCGAGTTGTTTTATAAGTGCCTAGTTGTTACAATCTTTCAACAACAGTTACAACATAAGTTTACTATCATAAGCAACTATTATTTTAAATAAAATCAAACAGCTATTCCGCAAGCACTTGGTATGTGTTATGAACAGCCATATAACTACCTGCAAGCTAACAAGTATAATAAGATCAGCAAACGTTCTGTTAAATAATTTTACAAAATCACTTACTACTTCGTGTACTTGTAGTATTATTTTAGATTTAGATAAAAAACGCATTGAAGACTGTGAACTTATACAAGTTCCAATCCCAGTGCTGAGCTTAAAACGACACATAAATTGTGGACTTGTAGCTTCGTGTTACATAAATGTTATATCAGCGGCAGTTGATAATAAAACTTTGACGATCACAACAGAAGTGTCCGAAACCACCTTACAAAAGTTATATGTTTCTATGTATACTTTTTTAACAAGTGATTAGTGAAAGTAGACGCCGTTTTCTTCTACTTTTTTTTAACAAATGCAACATCCCTCTTTTGTAATTATATGAAAGTCGCATGCTGTCGTTTATCGGACTCTAAAGAACTCGTGTCGTCTGTCACATTTTAAATAAGAAATAGTTAAGCTAGGAATAAATTTCGCATCGGTTCAACGATAAATGTCATGTCACAATCTTCTGGATTTCTGAGACGAGAGATACAGCTTCAAATGGAACAGCATTTAGTTTTTATTTAACCGCAATCCACCAATAATTGGCTTGGAATATATACGAACTTGAAATTTTCTGTAGCTGCGCGGACTTCATGTTGGTTATTTAATATGTACTGTAGAAAAATATGGACTCTTTAAGATCGGTAATCAATATCTCAAAGATTGGAACAAGAATAATTAGACAATCAGTACTTCGAATAAAAGGCAACTATAATACGAAAAGTTAGTCACAACCTTCCTTATATGGAATATGAACGTATTTAAGCAATGCAATTCCTAAATATGAAATCCAATATTTTGTTTTGGATTATTATTATTTTTTGCTTCTCTTGAGAAAGAAAAAAAAAAAAAAAACATTTTTCATTTTCGTACTCCAAAAAATATGCGGTTAATTTCGAGTTTGGTTTTAATCCGCTGTGTAATGGAAAAGTCATTGCGTAACCTCACGGAATTTATTTCTCTAACGATTTATTTACTTATTTATATTATGTAGATATGTTTGGGATTGTAATTCGTAAATGTTCCATTGCGTGAAATTTAAAGATCACAAGATGTAACATTAGATCAAATTTATATGACGTGCAGAATAAATTAGGACTCTTGTATTTCTTAAACCCAAATTTAGTTTAAAAACAACAACAATATTTCAGGATCCGCTTGATCGGCTTTTCAGAAGATCACGCCAAATGCGGTCTAACATTGAACATTCTCACCTCATCATGTCGGCCAATATATAACACTCGAAAATAATCATTGAAATACTACTCATGTTGATTTTTCAATTCCAACTAAATTGACTAATCTATTTGTTTGTTTGTATATTTGTAGTTTATACTTAAGGGTAATGTAATACTTCCTATTCCCGTCAACTTATAATTTCCCTGCTTTCATTTTATTTTATGAAATTTTCTAAATATCCTTTTATAAATATTCTGTACAATTTCTAACATAGAAATTCTGTTTTACTCACAATTAAATATTATATCAGATCAAGACGGTGATCAGGACGAACTAGATTCGGATGAAGAATACATGTTCCAGCTGTCACAACCAAACCAAAATATTGACACATGTCGTATTGAGGAAATTCCAGCCAAAGAGCCAAAACCAAATGCAGTTCCTCTCAAGTCCGCATTGAAAAAGAAGCCAGGCCAGTCAAGTTCATCGCCTGGTACACCCACACAAGAGCAATCAAATAACAGTGGTCACAGTTCATCGGGATCTGGTGGAAGTGGTGGTGGTGGTGGCTCATCTTCAACATCAGCGAACCAGCGGCCATTGGTTGTGAGGCAGGAGGCTAATAATTATTCATTAAAGTGAGTATACGCTAGTGTGGCTGTATATATACAAATATACTTTTTCTAACTTGAAATTATATTTCTTCTATTTGTTTTCTTAAATAATGCGTAGACCAATTCTTCGGCCTCGGATTAGGATATGGTAATATTGAGTTTTTGTTTCTGCCAATCTACTATCCATTTTTATTTTATTTTTCCTGCTTTGGATTGTTTTTATTTTCATTTGTACAAGCATGAGATCTGCGAATTCGCCTTCAAGTTCCATTAAAAATTTAGAAAACAGGGAAGGGAATTAGCTCAATGAGCGTATAGACGAATTGATGTTTCCAGGAAGCATCATGTCTTTTGATTTTGACATTTTGTGTCGCACGCATCAGTTGTACCAGGCATACTTGGGCGACATTTTTCTGACAACCACTCGTGAGGATTTCGAACAAAGATTTATTCATAAATCCACATTAAGAGTTAGCTGGCATTTGGGGAAGAGCCCTTGAAAAGTTTTGAAAAGTCAGCTCTGAGGAAATATTATTTTAAATTTTCAAATGCGGCGACTATAACCAGAACCATTACTCGAATATAATCCGAAAGGATTTTTCATTTTTCACTCGAAGATGGGCAAAATCCCTGAGGGTCAATTCTATCCTTTTATGGAGAAGAAAGCAAACGAATGAAAGAAAGTACAATGGGAAAAGAAAGTTCGCCTTTAACTCCCGCCTTTTTAGCGAAGCAAGATTTAAGTAAGCAATTTGCTGTAATTAAAAAGTTTTCTCTTTATAGTTTAAGGGGAATAGGAATATTGTTACAATTGTATGCTTAGCACAAGTGCGAGTAATAACAAGTTGTATGTGCGCTGACTTGAAGAAGGAGATTATATCGCTGGGGGGAGGAATGCTCTGTGTATGCATTATGGAAGGGAAATTGAAAAACGCAAGCGGTTGAGGCGATGCTTGTGCGGAAGTGGTGTAATGGCGCCCGGTGGGTACACTTGGAAATCTTAGAAACGGAAGAAGTAAAGTCAGTGGTTAGGCCTACCATTTATTATTTATATTTAATTATGTTATTCTGATTTAGAGTTTGGGGATATTTTCCAGGGAAGGCTATATACTATGGGTTTTCGCCACCTTAGAATCTAGAGTACGATTGCTTTGCGTAGTGAGACAGTTTATGTCTATCGCCATTTCGAAACACATGACAAATATTTTTGGCGCTTTTTGAATGAAAAAGGGGACAAGATTCAAAAATGGAAAAATCAAAAATCTCTGTGAAACGTAGTTTGTTTAAAAATAAAATTAAAACATTTTTTCATTACGAACAAGAATGTGGAAGAATACAGCCCATCGAATGTCTACGTAGGAATTTTTGTGTATTTGAATCTAATAGAAAAGGATAGCATTGCATAATATGTATATTTTTATGTTATATACTTATTTTAAGCTAGTTTATAAAAACGGTTACATTTCTTAATTTTTTCATATAAAAACAAGTGCAGATTTCACTTCAGGGAAAAGGGAAATTTTTTTCGAATTTAGGGGAAAACAAATGCTTTTGCTGATAAAAAAAGTGGAAAACAGTAGTCAAAGTCTGGGCACACAGCTTGCATCAGCGACATGTTTTTCCAATGGTCTAAATTTTTGATTTTGGTGTTCATTATAGGGTTTGAGCCAGAAAACCCTTTCGATTCTACCAGCACCCTCTTCAGTTGTGTTCATTTGCTCGCTCCCAGTGTTATTTTGTTTTTCCAAGAATTCTTTGTACTAATATACATCTATTTATCACTAAGAAAACACAAGTGCCCTTCTATGTACCTAGCTTTTGGACAGCTTGTAACTACCCAGGAGGAGAAAAAGTCTTAGCATAAACATTCATGTAGAGGAGACTATTTTGAATGGAATTTTTTTCGAAATTGGAATGTAGGCGGAAATTATGTCCTATGGAGGCATGGTTTAGATTTTACAGCTAACTTCGAGAAACTTGAAGTGAACCAAAATGTATAAAGCGACCCAGTCTTTTTTTGTTAGTTTTATTTTAATTGTATTGTGTTTCTAAAATGTTGAGTTTAAATGCGCGAAACAGTCTCTGATATGTATGCTAGCACTAGAATGTCATTGTAGATTTCTACTGCTTGGTTTGAAATACATATTCTTGCGATGCGACCAGTCGTGCGAGTTATGTCCACGCCTGTTTTTTTTTTGTAATAAACATATCTATATATATGCACACCGTGATACATTTTGTTCTCAACTGCATCCACTAGACTCTTTATCTAAAATATTTTATTTTCAAAATGTTCTCACCCGTTCCGATTTGTTGTTTTAGAATTTTTGGTTGTTTGGATTTTGAGATACAAAATTAAAGCTCAGTTGAAGTTTCTAAGCAAAAGAGGGCCGGTTGTTTTAATTGTATATCTTGCGGGGTATTTTTGCTTAACAGTTTAGAATGATTACATAAGACCTGATGTGCATAAATGACGACACTGCAAAATAATCCCTCATATTCCTAAATGGTTTCAAAAACTCACTCCTTGCCCTCGCCAAAGACCACATATTTCATTCTATTTTGAAAAAAAAAAAAAAAAAAAATGTGATTCAGTTTCAATTTTAATATCACACTCAAAAAGTGGTCGTTTTCATTTCAGTCCTAAAGCATCGCCATGCATATTATTCACTTCATTAGTGTCCATTTCAGTATTATATTCCTACAAGAGATAAACGAAAATTTCGAAAAAGCCTTTTCGCCTTGAAAAACAAACTCATCCCGAGAGATAAAAAGAATATCTCGCTGCAACTCTTTTGTTTCACGCTAAGTAAACAGATATACATTATCTTCTCTACCTTAAACGGTTATTGTTAAGCGAGAGATACCTTTATACTAAGAGCAAGCTTCGAGTCCTTGTTGCATAAGAAAAAACACACAGCCGCTATAATTAATATTCATGCAAAGGCTGTGCCAAAGCAAACACATCGCAAAAGCAATCTAACAAAAACATGAAATCGTGAATGGTTTCCCAGAGGGAATTTGCAAAAGACACTTCTGTAGATTGTCGAAAACCTCTTTACAAGTCAGGGTAATGAGAAAAATAATTGATTCCATTACTGATTAATTACGACATTTGTTATTGATTGGTAACATTGTTTGGCAATGTGGGTGGTGTATTGATGGCAGCAATCAATTGCTAAATGTGCTCCTAAGTTGGGTAGGGAATTTTTATAAAATCTGTTTGGAGCATTTCGAAAAGTGAGAAATGAGTTCCCTTATGAATTGTAAGTATCTCGAGAAACATTACAAAAAGATTTTTGTTTAGTTTCTAGTTTGTTATTTATTTAACTGCCGTACATGTCACAGTTAATCAATAATGAACAGATTTAATAAGCTTATATTAGAACATACTGTTTTACATTTCTTTCAATATTTTTTTTTTTTTTTTTAAATTCGAGATTGAGAGATTGAAATCAATCACGTACTTACTTTTTAAATTCCCTCGTCAGGCTATTGATGGGACCATTACTCCCATAGTTACATCGAGATGTCCTTTGGTATAAAAAAATCGGGTTCCTTGTTGTCGTCGGTCTGGTATTGATGTTTATAAAATTGGGAACATATGTCGAGTTGACATTACCAGTCAGAACGCAAAACGGGAATATAAAATTGGATGTCTCTCTTCGTTTTTCCAAAGTCTGAAGATTCAGCAACTTTAATCGACTTATGTAGAGTGGGAGACGACTTTCGGGGTTCCAAAGCAAATCACGTAATGCGAAAAGAAGAAACTGCTTTTAACTGGCGAAATGGCGTACCAGAGTTATGCTAAACGTACAGTACTAGCTGCCATCTTACTAGTGGACTTTGATTGCATTTAAAATCCAGTCCAAATGGCAGTTCAGTCAGTGAGCGGTGAATCAGTGCGAAACAGATATTTTTTTATTTTGTAGGTTTTTTTGTAGATTTTCTTATTCATTATAACTTTGGAGCACTATTTTTTGCTTATATTTTTTTTTTTTTTGTCAGATTTATGCAATACGACAAATTGGCGTACGACAATCTAACCATAGATAAAACGACATACGAATGCATTCTGACAATATGTGCCACGCGGGTATAAGAGGTCACTTGATCAGCAGTGACCCAATTGAGATGTCATTGAACACACCCTGCTAAATAAAATGGTATAGCTTAAACACCGAGAGTCCTAAATAAAATTCTTTAGTACAATAAAACGAATGTAAAGAATGAGACTTTAAGGTTTGAAAGAGGAAAAGGGTAAAAGCATAACAACAGTGGATATATGGCTTTCGAAAATTTCGAAAATTTAAATAATTTGACGGGAATGACTACTCTGACCCGCATAATAAATATATTTTATGTTAGATGATATATAACATGTCTGCATAATAAACATTCAACCCCTGCCTACGTTAAGGTAAAGCTGCAAAACTTTCTCTCGAAACACCTTTTTGAACCTGTTATTATTTGCCTATTTGTTATTCCGTTGGTAATTTAAGCAAGCCTTTATAAAACTTAGTTTTCTTCTGATTTATAGCATCCGTATGCCACAGGAAACCGAAAGCCGGCAATAATCTGATGTTCGTGTTTGTTAAACTTGAAATTTTGTCTGAAATTTGAACAATACCACAAATAAACTACAAGGAGGCACGTTACCTTTTCTTTTCAAACAGTATAGTTAAATAAAGTGGATGTTATCAAAAACCACCGCTTTCCTTTGGTTGTTTAAAATTAAACTAATGTGGTGAAGAAATACAGACCTCAATGTTAAAGTATAGTAGTACAAAATGCAGTTGCGAGCGAGAAGAAGACTTTCACAGCCGATACCTTTTGAGATATTCAATACGATTCTATATATCTGCAAGGGTCAGTTTTACTCTGATTATACAAAAGCTAGTCAGGGACTTATAATCAATTTAAAAACCTAAAGCTATTGATTAAGACAATGCGATTAAGCATTAAGTGAAGAATGCAACCGGAAAGTCCAAGCTCGATTTAAGGAGCAGGTTTTGTAGAACCTGTGATCTACGCTTTTTTTTGTGCTAATATGTAATAAACACCGAGATGCTTGGAAATAGATGTTCGCACTTTAAGCCCTCTGAAAACATATTGAATAATTTCACTTGTTTTTGTTGAGGAAATAGGTAAACTGCTATTATTCGGCTCTGAAGGTTCCTCAACCAAAAAGACTATTTTATTACCTGCTCCGTGCACACCCCAACTCCAGGTTGGCTTAGACAGATTTAGAACTGTGCGCGCCACCATAGGCGAGGCCTTCTTCTACTACCTTCATTGTCTGGATCAGGATTAGAATTAGAAATTCTGCGTTGAAAACTTGACGTTTCAGACATCTGTGCAGACTACAGATGTCTAAAACGTCAAGTTTTTTTTGTAGTTAATCGTCTCCACCTTTAACAGATTTCATGATTCAGATTCTTAGAGCAGCAGTTAGTTTCTTAAAGGATCAAGAGTAGTATGCAGATGGTAAAAGCAAGTCTCCAATTCAGATCAGCTAAACATTTCAATTAGCCACTTGTCCAATTATTGTCACCTCATACCATAGGTACCTAGCACATTGGCTTGTAAGCTTAGGGTCTCCGAAGTCATTGAAATCACGTTTGTCCTTTTTGCAATTTCGACTTAAAGGGCTGATCATGTACCTTCTACTTTAATTAAGTAAATTTACGCCTGTATACGTTTCGTCAGCGTTTGTCAGCATCTAATTTGGGAACTTCCGTTTGGCCGCGTTGAAATTTTGCAATCCAATTGAATCCCAAATCGGCTAACCAAATTGATTGCTTTCCAAAAACCGACCTAATAGAAAGAAACTGCGCTTCAAATCTGCTACGGCTCTTCTACTCTGTCACAAATTCCCTAATTGAGCAGAAAATTGATTTCTTCAAGGAAAAAAATATTACCCGGATATTTCGTCATCCAACCCGTTTATCGAGCTATTCATTTATGAAACTGGTGCGGCAGCGAAGACATGCAAAAGTAATTTCCCCTATTTTATCGGACTGCAAGATGATTGCAGGGACATTGTCATACCCAAACACGGCTACACCTGTCGCGTTGAAAGGAAATGAAAAATATGAAATTCTTTTGTAAAAGGATAGGACAGGTATACCTTTTTTCATTTCAGATATCATGTTTAGAGAATGAGATGAATTTTTCAAGGTTCACTGTCATTTCCGGTTATTTGAGTTCACGGAGTCGATTATTAGATTTCCATGGTATTATTACTGCTCCTGTGAAGAATTCGACTTGTCTTCATTTTTAACACACTGCTGGCTCTTACTTTGCATATTGCCGTGGGGATTCCTTTTGTTGGCTTAATCTGCCATTGTTCGTGGAAAGTAGAAGGAAGCGCAACCTCCACAGAGGTATTCGTATTATTTACCATTGCAAGGAACTTGTCTGTCTGAAAGGACAATCACGTTTCAGAGAAATAAAAGAGCCATATAGGTGTAAGGACATTTGTATGGAAGTAGTAGACAAGAGATAAAAAGGATTTCGATGTTACACTTGAGCAGGCAGAGGAGTGAGTATCCTTGAAGCGCAGTAAGTGACAGACAGATGAGGACCTCTCAGTGGTGAGTGAGAAATGTAAATGTTTCCTTTGGAATACAATTTTCGACGTGGATCCCATGTGAGAAGACATTGAATTTAAATAAACGTTGCAAAAAAGCTCAAATTAGGTCTTCAGTAGCTTGACATATGTAGGCGGATTTAAGAGTTTAACGAAATATGTTTAAAGATCCTTATTAATGTGTATATGGAATGCAATTTTGTAGATGGATTTCATTTCGTTTGAAAAAACTTTGTATCTTTGTTGAACAGGAACTCACTCGTCAGTGAAGACCGTTTGTATATGTTGAATATAAGATCCCAAAGTTCATTTGAGTTAGTAACTTATTTACTGTAACCTATATCCATTGCTTTTCCATCATGTAATCTCAGCTCTGCACACAGCGGTCTTTAGTATACAACAAACATGATCGCAAAGGGACACTTCGATTGCACCCAATACACACACATTTGGCATGACTTGAGCTAGTCTTTTATTACCCCTTGCATGACTTCATGCTTAAATCTATTTATTGTTTCCGATTACATTCTAACACCGTACTAATTTCAAGTACAATCTCTCGTCCTCTCTTTTATCCACAGTAGGCAACAAATGTTTAACATCAATCTGCCGTGCACCGTTGAAAACAAGGAGAACACTCGACCATTTGTGATACGCGAGAATAGCGATAGTGACGAGAGTGATGGACGAATCCTCTACCGTGAAGATGATATTGATCGGCAGGCGAAAATCGCACGCAAAGAGAGCCTATCGCTGAAACTTCAATTGCGGCCAGATAAACAGGATTTAATTAATCGGAATATCCTGCACCAGGTGACTGACAACGAGATCAAAGAATCAAAGGAAGCAATCGGTGCCCGACTTATACGTCGGCTATCGATGCGTCCGACTGCTGAGGAACTGGTGGAAAGGAATATTCTAAAGAGTAAATGTAACTGCAACTACTCGGTTGAATTTGCTTGCTAACCGAAAGGCACACCCTTTCTTTTCTTTTCTTCCCTTTTTCTACCAAACAAACAAATTTAGCACAATCACCCGCCGAAGAGAAAAAACAAAAGGAAGAGAAGAAAAGCTATTTACTGCGAAAATTAAGTTTTCGACCCACAGTCGAAGAGCTCAAGGAGAAGAAAATCATTCGGTTTAACGATTACATTGAGGTGACACAGGCGCACGATTATGATCGACGGGCCGATAAGCCATGGACAAGACTGACGCCTAAAGATAAGGCTGCCATACGGAAGGAATTGAATGAGTTTAAATCATCGGAGATGGCAGTGCATGAGGGTAGTCGACATTTAACGAGGTAAGGAGTTAATTTTTTTATTTGAAATAGTGGCGGCCTATTTCCTAATGACCGTGATGGAGTGGTCCCATGGCCAAAATATAATGACTTAATGCCACCTTTCGTTGTCCAGTTTTCAATTAAGGTGTTCCCCATTTTCATACCATGTATATAGTACAGTTAAAAGTAGCTTAGAATATGCCAACTCTCATTCCTCATCAGATTTGTGTTTCACCAAGAGCCCTATGGCAATGAGAGTTGTTTTACCTAAATAACATCAATCACAATGCAACTGAAAGTCACGCAAAAAGAAAACCCGAACATTCCACAAACAATCAAAAAAGTTTCTTAATTCCAAAAGCACTTAACGTCGCCAAAAGTTCGCCTACGGGGCACACGATTCGATTCCCATTGATCTAAGTCGAAGTGCCCCTAACCGACTATATATATTTCTGTTCTGCGCCAATTGGCAGAGTCATCTGTTTTCATTTAGCCCTTAAACTCTTTTCGGTCATTCGATGTCATTTACCATCCGCAACCCGTAAACTCTACCAGCCCGAGCCCGATTGTTTCATTTTAAATTATACATTGGAAAGGATGGGTGGATTGACAAAAAGAAAAACAAAACCATGAGCACACAGAGGATATGGAAAATAACTCTAACTGTCGATTCGGCTTTAATTGCTGTCCTCCAAAACTCAGCGCAAATATTTACATGTCCACTTTTTGTATGTTTCTGTGAGTTAGTGCGTTTTAATTCTTCTTTTGACCCGTTCCCGTTGTTATTTGTTCTGATGGGGAACATAAATTTTCTTTAACAGCCGAGGAATGGATACTTCCATCTGGTACCTACCATCCTTTTCACTGCTGCGGGACATAAAATGTCCACACAACTCAGCATTCACTTAATTTTGCTAAGTGCAGGACTAATTTTCCTAAAAATCTCTCAAAATGTATGCCCCTCTTCAAAGCGTTAAGTTTCGAAAGTAACTGAAAACTGCAAGGTAAAACAACAAAGCATAAGAGAACACCGTAGGTAAAATTGGTCAGGTTCAACCTCTCTACACAGAAGTAGCAATAAATTTATGTCAACATGAAAGGGGAGATTCTCCTCGATTGTAGTTCGAGAAAGATTTCCATCGAAATTCCGATGGAAACGAAAATGCACGCCACCGCATCATCTCGATGTTGGAGCATACGATTAAATCATAAAAAAAGAGAAACCGAATATATCCTCTCAGAGGGATTCTCGACTTCACGTAGTCGGGTAATTCAATTTTGAAAGCAAACACCTCGCAGACGACGAACGTTATACAATAGGAACAATGGCTAATGGAAAGGATGAGCAAACTACAAAAACTACGAATAGCAGTGAAAGTTTTACTTCGAAAAGAACAAATACCTTGAGGACATCATGTTGAAGGAGGATGTTGTTTTGTTGTCCTTGTTCGGGACATTTTGGCTTGAAGCGGTCGCATAGTTTTAAAATGGTCATTGTTAAGGAATTTATATTGGGAAATAGTTTTGTAGGCCCGGCAGAAGGAATGTATTGTGATTCGCTTTCTGATTTAGTATTGCAAAGAAGAAAGGTGGGATGACGGTAGCTGCGGAACTCTTTGTTTATTTACCTTAATTCTTATTATATTATATTTTCGCACTTGCTGACAAACCGGAATTTAAATAGCATGTGATTTGCTTGTTTTGCTCTTAAAATACAACTCATGGTATAAGCTTCTAAGATGTCTTCCTATCCCGAAGAAATGATGATTTTCAAGTGTGATTGAATCTTCCCTACTACTTTGACTTAGTGTTGGGTAGGACACGAATTTAAAATGAGTTTGTATGAGGTACTCATTTCGAAATTTGAAGTGGTACAATGTACCACCTCAAATGAGGTGTTCGTGTTGCACCAAATCTCAATTCTCCTCAAAGCTCAAATGAGTTTTCTTCTGAATTTCACCTCAATTGAGGTTTGCATCTGAAATAATATATTGTACAATGGTATGAGGAAAGGGAATGAGGCATGCATTATTGAAATGCAACAATACTGATATCTTACATACCTATTACGAATTCACAAAAATGTTACCCATAGTGCATCTTTAACGTAATTAAATAAGAAAAATGCCACCGTGTAATTTATGGAAGTGTATTATATTAATAAGGAAATCAAAGAAAATATATAGTTCAGTGAAAGAAAAAAAAAAATATTGCGAAAGTAAACATTGGCTTTTAAAGTAAAACTTAATGACACAAAATACAAAAAAATATTCATTTCAATAAATTAAATAATAAAGGGTGATTTTTTAGCTGGTTTGGTTTTGGCAACACTGGTTTTGACAGCTGACGTGTGTTTAGTACCTTGTGTCACTGTCAAACAGCTTCAGTTTGGTTTGCAATTTAACCACGGATCGTCTTACAAATGAACAACGCTTGCAAATTATTGAATTTTACTATCAAAATTCGTGCTCGGTTCGAAATGTTCATCGCGCGCTGCTTCCATTTTATGATCGGCATTCTCGACCTTCTGAGCAGTCTATTCGGAAGATTGTGACCAAATTTCGCACCAAATTTACTTTGTTGGACATTAAACCACCAACACGTTTACGTACTGTGCGTAGTGAAGAAAATATTGCGGCCGTATCAGCTAGTGTGACAGAAGACCGCGAAATGTCGATTCGGCGCCGTTCCCAGCAGTTAGGCCTTTGTTACAGCACTACGTGGAAAATTTTGCGGAAGGATTTGGGCGTAAAGCCTTTTAAGATACAGCTGGTGCAAGAACTAAAGCCAGCCGACCTACCACAACGCCGAATTTTTGGTGAATGGGCTCTTGGAAAGCTGGCCGAGGATCCGCTTTTTTATCGAAAAATTGTGTTCAGCGATGAGGCTCATTTTTGGTTGAATGGGTACGTAAATAAGCAAAATTGCCGCATTTTGAGTGAAGATCAGCCAGAAGCATTGCAACAGCTACCAATGCATCCCGAAAAAGCCACTGTTTGGTGCGGTTTATGGGCCGGCGGCATTATTGGGCCATATTTCTTCAAAGATGATGCGAATCGCAGCGTTACTGTCAATGGTGAACGCTACCGAGCGATGATAACAAACTTTTTTTTGCCCGAAATGGAAGTTCTTGACTTGCATGATATGTGGTTTCAACAAGACGGTGCCACATGCCACACAGCACGCGAAACAATGGCGCAATTGCGAGGCGAGTTTGGTGAACAGTTAATTTCACGTTTCGGGCCGGTCAATTGGCCGCCTAGATCGTGCGATTTGACACCATTAGATTATTTTTTGTGGGGGTATGCCAAGGCTAATGTGTATAGGGACAAGCCCGCTTCGATTGACGCACTGGAAGCCAACATCCATGCATTCATTCGTGAGATACCGGCCGATATGTGTGAAAGAGTATGCCAAAATTGGACTCAGCGGTTGGGCTACCTGAGACGCAGCCGCGGTCAACATTTGCATGAAATTATCTTTAAACATTAAATTGCAAGGTTCAAACTATCGATTCAAATAAATATTTCATTCATTTTTTCGAATTTTTTGTGTTTTTTTTTTAAAAAAAGTTCTAAACCTCTTAAAAAATCACCCTTTATAAATAAATAAATAAATAAATATATATACAAAAATTTACATATGTTAAATTACTCTTTTATTTAATATTAAGTTAATTTAAAACAGGTAATTCAATTTAAAAGGAAAGAAAATATAAATTAAATGATATAATTCGCTGGATTCACTTTTACTTTACAGTCTCTTTAGATTCTCGGTCTCTGCTCTGAATTCGGAAAAAAGAATTAGTACAATACAAAAAAAAGATATTATACGCTGTCAAAATTAAAAGTTAAGCACTCAAGTAGATGGGCCGCCACCATGTACGTGGGGTAGTTCACATTCGGCCATTCTATTCCTTAATCGCCCTCGATTATTCCAGATCGAAGTCGTCTAGATGAGCTGGTCTCTTCTTGGCTCTAATTGGTCGTTGAACCGTTGGAACTGAACGGTCAGGTCCCTCAGACTCCACGCTGTCTTCTTCGCTTGACTCTGGATTCTCGGTTAGAACTCGCTTCATGTCGTCGACTGCTGCTATGCCGTTATAGAATTTCTGGGATCTCTGCATTTCAGGAATATCCTGAACTCGGTATCGATCTCCTGGCAAAACCTCTGTCACGATGTATGGCCCCTTATATTTAGGCAATAACTTCTGTGAATCGCCAGTTGCTCCATAGGCTCGTTTCACCATCACGAAATCACCAGGTACGAATTTTGTAGCTTCACATCTCTTGCTGTTATACATCTTCTGTTGATACTCCTGATTCTGCTTAATGACTTTGTATAAACTTTCTCTCACTTCGTGTATATTATCGGATAATCTTCCTCCTCGGTTGAACTCATCATCAGTCGGCAGTCCATCGATGCCTCTCGGATCATAATTAAATAGAACTTCGAACTGTGTCTTCTTCAAAGTTGCATGAACGGTATTATTCAGGCTCCATTGCACAACATTAATGTACTGATCCCAATCAGAACCATCCTGCCTTTGACTCAATGTTGCTAACATAGGTGTTATACTGCGGTTGACTCGTTCAATTTGCCCATTGGCCCTCGGTGTCGCTGTCGCATTCTTAATGTGAATAATGTTTTTATCTTCACACATTCTCTCGAACATTCTACTAGTAAAAGAAGTACCTTGGTCGGTAATCAATCGGTTTGGCGCTCCAAAAATGCTGGTGATATCCTCGAAGACTTTGACGGTGGTATGTGACTTGACATCTCGCACAGCTTTCAGAATGCAGAATTTTGTGAACCCATCTATAATCGCCAACACATATTGATTCCCTTTAGAACTACGAACGAAAGGACCTAGATGATCTGCATGTAGTGTATGAAATGGTATTCCAATTTTATCGATCGAATGCAAAAAACCTTGCCTTTTGCCACCAGGTTGTTTATGGTAAAGGCACTCCATACACGAACCGATAAAACCCTTGACGTATCTCCTCATCCTCGGAAACCAGTATTTCTCCTTTATCTTTGCAATAGTCTTATCAAATGCAACATGTCCAAATTTATTATGACAATTCGTGACGATCTGACATCTGGCTCTTTTTGGAACATACCATTTTAATTCATTGTTCTCTTTTTTAAAAACTCGACCGTCAATCAACTCGAACTCAGTTTGAATTTGTTTCTCAGCTTTGGTTAAGTTGTTTTTCTTTTTCAGTATTTCCGAGATCTCGAAGATTCTAGGCTCGCTTTTCTGCATCATGACTAACCAATCATATTCATTAAGTATTGAATAGAGGCAAACTAAATCAGCTACAGTTTCAGTCTCCTCAGGCGCTTGAAACGGATTGCGGCTCAAGGCATCAGCATGCCTCATACTGTCACCAGGTCTGTGTTGAATCTCGAATTTAAACTCTAACAGCTTCAGCCACCAACGTCCTATTCTTGGAATTATATGCCGCTTCGTTAACGAACTCCTTACAGCATTACAGTCAGTAATGATTACGAACTCTAATCCAATCAAGTAAACTCTAAACTTCTCCAAAGACCAAACAACTGCCAACGCTTCCAGCTCTGTAGAATGATATTTTGCTTCTTCTTTTGTCGTCTGTCTGCTACAGTAAGCAACTGGATGGAACTTCCCGTCATGCTGAAGTTGCAAAAGAACACCTCCAAGACCATCCTTGCACGCATCTGTATGTACTTCTGTCTTCGCTTCCGGTGAATACAAACATAATATAGGCCGCTCAACCAACTTCTTTTTCAAAGTTTCGAAAGCCGTATTCTCGACATCACTCCAGTTCCATTTGACTTCCTTTCCAGTAAGTTGAGTTAATGGTTTAACAATCAGAGCGAAATCTTTTATAAAACTACGGAAATAGCTCGCCAATCCAATGAATTGTCTTATCTGATGAACATTACATGGTGGCGGAAATTCAGCTACACTCTCTATTTTTCTTGCGTTAGGCTTAACAATTCCATTACCAATCTCAAATCCAAGATACTCCACGGTGTTGTACAAAAACTTACACTTCCTTAAGTTCAACTTTAAATCTGCTCTGCGTAAACACTCGAAGATCTTTGTTAAATTCTCAATTGCCTCTTCTTCATTTTCCGCTGGGCACAAAATGTCATCGAAGTATGCTAAAGCAATAGTATACCTCAGAGGACCAAGAATCTTATTGACAAGACGCTGAAACATCGGTGGGCCATTACATACCCCGAATGGCATTCGAAGGAACTCAAAATGTCCATCGGGAGTCACAAATGCTGTTAGAGGGCGAGACTTGCAGCTCACGGGGATCTGATAATATCCACTTTTCATGTCAAGCATGGAAAAACATTTCTTGTTACTCAGGGTGTCAATCTGGTCGTTCAGAATTGGAAGCGGGTACTTAATCTTTTTTGTCAATTTGTTAAGCGCACGATAATCGATACAAATTCGCTTGCTTCCATCCTTCTTTGTGACAATAAGTATTGGGCTTGAATAGTTGGATACTGAATCCTGGATAATACCAGCGGCCTTCATCTCCTCCATCTCCCCTCTCACGAACTCTCTCTCGCTGTGACTCAACCTATAAGGACGATAAACCACGGGAACATCTGAATCAAGCTCTATATCAAACTCAACCTCTTTTGTGCAACCCAACTCTTTGTCATTCATGGCAAAACAATCTCGAAATTTAATTAATGTCGCTAATAATCTCTCTCGTACGCTAGCCGAAACATTAGGATTTATATCAACCGTTTCCAAAAACGAATGCTCAACAACAGACAATAATGCAGTGTACTCACAGTTTTCCGGATTGTAGACATCTTCGTTGGCAACTCTTGAATCCTCAACACATAGCATTCCTCTTGCTAATGTAGCTCTTTTCTCAAAAACAATCGCACTGGAACTCATGTTTACAACTGGAATATTGACGTCGTCCTGTACATTCACCACGCAGCTGGGAATTATTGATCCTCCACGATTTGATCCGCCCTCAATATAAACATCAGCATCCCGTTTCATATCAACGCAAGCAGTGATAAATCCAATGTAACCAGCTGGAATTACGGTTTCTCTTTCGGCCCATAATTTAATCTCCTGCTTAGGTAATGGTGGAACTACTAAATCTTTGAAACACTCCTCATCCTCAATTTGACGCTCTTCAAATACTCGAATATTGTTGCCTCGCTTCACAATGGTGATGTATTCGTTCTCGGTAAACGGCTGTCCTATCAACAGGGGAATTTGCAAAAACTCATCTGGCACAACATGTATTTTGACATTTGCCTCCGCTTGATCGACTTGCAAACTCGCCTCGAAAATTCCCAGTGAAGACAACCTGCCATTACCAAAGCCACAAATCATTTCTGAGCACTTGTCATACTGGATATTAAGTTTCTTCGCATATGAATCTTTAAGCATAACACATTTGCTACCATTATCTATGTATGCTTTCAAATCGTGACCATTCAATTTAGCTGTTTGATAGTATTTCAAATCTTTAGAAGAACCCTCAGACGAACTTATCAGTGTAGTTTTGTTTCGCGACTCACTTCTTCCAACATTCGCTGCTGTACTCGGCGAACGAAAATCGGTTTTATTTTCGGGACAATTTTTGACGATGTGTCCTGGCTTTCCGCAACGAATGCAAGTGACTTGTACTTTGCACTCACTCTTATAATGCCCTGGAGCAAGACATCGAAAGCATTTAATTTCATTTTTGGACTTACCCTTAGTACAAAACTCATCGCTGTGTCCACTATTTTTGCATATGCTGCAATTTTTCTCTGGTGTATTGTTTCTCTTGTACTCACTTTTGTACTCGCTTGAAAATTTCTTGACCGAATCAGGCATTCCCATTATTTGTGTGTAGTTTTTGATGTCTCGTACCATCTCATTGGTATTGTCATGCGAACGACATAACAAAAATTGTTTCAGCTCCCTGGATAGTAAACCCTCTATGATTTGGACTTTGATCTCTTTGAAACTTAGGTTGAGATCATTTGACATCCGGACTTTATCAAAAAAATAATCCATGACCTCCTCGCCTCTTCTCTGTATTCTCGCCAGCAACATCTTCCATCTGTCAGCAGTATCCAAAGGACTTGTAAATGTTTTTTCGAATTCGTCTTTGAATTCACTCCAACTAGTAATTTTTAAGGAATTATACCAGTTCTTTGCAGCTCCAACCAGATGAAACCTTACACACTCCAAACGAAACTCATTAGACCATCTGTTCAGATCCGCCACAGCACTTACCGAATGTATCCAATCACTTGCCTCGTAATCCTTTTCTTTTCCACTAAAATTGCTTATAGTTTTGTTGAAGTCTGGCATAATCTGATATTTTACTTCAGCATCATCTTTCTTGTTTTGTGGATTAGCAACTTTCAACGCATCAACAAGCAACTTTACCAGATCTTCGGCACTCATCTTCGCAGTCTCGGAATTTTCCACCGCCGTTGAATTCAAAATTGTCGATGAATCGAAATTCGCTTGAATGGTTATCTCGTTTTCTCCCTCGTTGGTTGTATCTATCATTTGTTGTCCTTGAAACATTCCAAAAGGATGACGCAATTTCTGTGCAATTCGATGCAATCCCACTTCTGAATGTTAAATTACTCTTTTATTTAATATTAAGTTAATTTAAAACAGGTAATTCAATTTAAAAGAAAGAAAATATAAATTAAATGATATAATTCGCTGGATTCACTTTTACTTTACAGTCTCTTTAGATTCTCGGTCTCTGCTCTGAATTCGGAAAAAAGAATTAGTACAATACAAAAAAAAGATATTATACGCTGTCAAAATTAAAAGTTAAGCACTCAAGTAGATGGGCCGCCACCATGTACGTGGGGTAGTTCACACATATTGCAGTTTAGAAACATAACTTGGGATACTTTTGTTCCACTCAACCTATTACGTCTCTCTACTAAAATTTGCCCAGACTTCGAAAATACGCGTTCTTATGGAACAGAAGTGGCAACTATGCACAATCTCCTTTTAACTATTTCATATAGTCTAGGATAGGCATCCTTTTTTTCATGCCACCATTTTAATGGATCCTTGTTACGAGACAACAGTACCTCCTGCAGATATTTATCTACTTCTATTATACCCAGTGTTGCCGAAAGTACTCCAATAGGAGAACTGTACTACTTTTAACACCTCCGTACTCCCGTACTCCTCCTTTCACATTCGTACTTCTATTTTTTTAAAAACCTTAAACAGGCGCAGTGGCTTAGTGGTTAGTGTGTTGGACTACTAAGCGAGGGGCTCAGGTTCGAATCCCGCAAAAACCCAAATTCCACCTTAGGGTTTTTTCCACTGCGCCGCCTCTCGCGAACGTCTGACAAACATCCGAGAGTATAACTGTCTTAAGAGCTTCTCAATTAGCCGTTTGGAATCGGCATAAAATTGTAGATCCCTTCCATTCGTTCCAAAAATGAAACTCACACAAAACGAATGGTCGTGAGAAGCTAGGCCTTGGGTCTCTACAGACCTGTTGCGCCAACTAATATTAAACATCTTAAACTTCCAGCAAGCTGCAATTTGAACCTCTATACATTTAATTCACTTCAAATTTAATGCAATATGGCAGCACTTTTATCTTCCAAACTGTCGTCAAAAAGGGAATTTCCCTTGTTTGCTTTTGTTTTTTGTTGGCTTATGCAGCGCTGCCGAAAGTACTTCAATAGGAGTATTGTACTCCGGTACTCTCCATCGGTAAATTGTACTCCAATTTTTAAATATTTCGAATTGATCTATTTTTACTTTGACTTGACATTTCTCTACCTAGTAAATTGCACAACAAATTTTACTTTCTGAATGCTTCATTAAAATTGTTTTGGTGTTCGGTTTTGTTACAATCGCGTCGACAAACTCTTGCGGATCCTGGAAATTGTTTTCACTGACAAACACTTATTTTGATAGTCAGTGACTGAATAATAAACACCAGATTAGAGAGACTCTACCAAAGCAACATGGCCGCCACAGGCTTCCAACATCGAAACCGTTCTATTTGACAAACGCTTAGAAATAAATTGCTAAATTTACGTTCTGTACTCCCCGGTACTCCCCATAAAGTTCTATTATGCTCCCCAACGAAAATATGAAACGGCATCGCTGATTATACCTACTGCCGTAGGATTAGATGTTTTTATAATTTGGCTTACATGTTTGTCGAAGTCAGCCCAAATGGTACGCGCCTTTTTCGAGGTCGATGGTTCGTTAAGGACTTCTGGTTCGACTTCGTTGTGCAGAGATTTAACGTGCACACTTGTGACTAAAGCCTTTAAGCTCGAGCAAGCTCATTGAAAAGAGCGCTCATCTGAAAATCCATACTTTTTAAACCGAGGGTCTAAAAGAGTGCTTTATGGTTATATTCAACATCCAAAAACCTTCGCTTTAACTCATCTAGAAGACATTGCGCCATTTTTTGACAGATTGGTGCAGTTCTTCAGTTCTTATGAAATAAATGCATTTGTTTTTGAGGGCATTCGAAATCAAAATTACCTCCGATATTGTCACACTTTTCTCCGAACTCATTTCTTCTGTAACACTTTTAAAATATGACAGCAACTCTGTTGCACTTGTTAATATATTAATGTCTTCTGTGTTAATATTATCCATCTCGGCATAATTTATAGCAAGAGTTGATATTAAGCTATTTTTAATTTGTAATATTCGTTCAAACATGTCACATGTTGAATTCCAGCGTGTGACAACATCTTGCTTAACCTTAAGCTGGCTTTCTCCCAGTTGTGATTGCATGGATTTCAGTCTCTCCGATGCTAGTGGGCTTCGACGGAAAAGTTCAACAACTGTTTTAATTTTAGTCTGTGTATTTTTAATTTCTTGCAATGCCGTTTGTACAATTAAATTAATAGTGTGTGCAAAACAAGGAATTTGTTTCCACTTACTTAATTTTATTGCTGCTTTTATATAGCTGGCGTTATCTGTTGTTACAGCTACTATTTTATTAGATATATCCCAGCTATCGCACTTTTTTTTAACTCTTGGCTTAGGCCTTCGGCAGTGTGTCTGTTGCAATACTGGAAGCATTCTAACATGCGTGTGGTGAGTTCTGTATTCTCGTTTAGAAAATGAGCCGTGAGGGGTATATAGCTGTCATTTGGAGCAGAAGTCCAACAATCTGTTGTATTGACAAATAGCTAGCATCTTTTAGTAATTTTTGAACATTTTCCCTTGTTATGGTATAATAATTTGTGAGAAGTGCATTGGATAAAGTTTTACGGGAAGGTATTGCATAATTCGGAATTAATTCGTTAATAAATTTCTTGAACTCTTTGCTTTCAACGAGGTAAAACGGTGGGTACAGTTTCGTTACGAGTTCGACTAGGTATTTATTCAATTGCTCTGTCTTTTTAGCTGAAGTAGGCTTTTGTAAATATTGCGTTATTTTTGAATTTTTTACTTTAGTGACGGAAAGGGGATTATTAGTAGGTAAAGCTGTTATATTTTTTTCTTGATTTTGATATAGTGGGTCGTCTGGATCTGTATTATAAAGTGGGTCGTCTCCTAGATCTGTATATATTGGGTTTTCTTCAGTTATGGCGTGTAAAACTGTAAGATGCTGGGATTTTGTATGGCGAATCAAATTGTAGGGACCACCGCCTTGATATGACAATATTTTACCACAATAGTTGCACTTTGCCTTATTGCCAGCCAAGTCAGTAAAATACTGCCAGGCCTTCGATTTTTTCTTGTCATCAGCCATACTATATATTAAACAAAAAATCAGTGTAATTGTAATGCTGAAAATTATAATACAAAAGAAGATACAAATAAACTATAATGATGCAGGTACATACCTCACGAAATATTGATTTTATTATTATTAGGTTGTAAAAACGTGCTCCAAATCACCAAAAAAATCCTTTAAAAAAAGCTAAAAACAAAATAATAATAACAACATTTTGTAGTTTCATAATATTGACATCCATATTCCATACCTACAGTCGCTGCTCGCTTGCGCACTACAATCTATAACGTACAAAGTGTTAGTGAGGTCTTTACCTCAAATACCTCATTACCTCATTTATGAGGTAGTGAGGTATTCTTCAATCTTTATCTTTACCTCACTAACTCAATTGAAGTTAAAAATGCCTCACTCACTGAAAATCCTCAAATTAATGGTGAAGCGACGCTTTTTGGATCTATACTCTGTTCTCTGTGTTTCTCATAAAATGAGTTGAGAGAGAAAGCGTACGTTGAATGAGTTTGAGAGTGAGCCTTTATGGATAATTGAAATATGGATCATGCGAATGCAAGTGTGTTTGTTTACAATTTATGATCTCTCTTTTTCTCAACCAAGAGAAATGTATTATTGTCACAAAATTTTGTTTTGTGTTCCTCCATGCTCCATGCTCCATTTTGATCAGATGTATGGCACATTTGTATTACCTCATGTATGAGTAACACAACACTACTGTGACTACTTTGATTGAAAGGCTGATTATATTGACATTGAGCTAAAAGCCTCTGTAGCTATTGCTCAATTTTCTGTATTAGCTAAATAAATTATTTATTGTTATACTCACAAAATAATAACAATATATGTATTGACATTATCGGAAAAGATGTCATCGTATCGGTCCTTGACGAAGGAAGCTTATGGTCAGCTATATCAAGCTTCTAAATCTACAGTTTTTGGTCGAATTCTGTAGTCGACCAGCATGAAAATACAATAGTGTTTAACTTTTTCGTACTTTCCATAGTGTAGCCTGCCTACATCGTCGTAGCACTGAACTTTAAGAAAAACAAAACTTGGATCAGTCTTTTGGAAACCATCCAATCCATCCAACTATTTTCTTTTATATATTCATTTTAAGTTTTATTTCTCTGATCTTTATTCGCGAACTCTATTTTAATTTTGCTTTCTACTCCGCAGGTTCCATAGGCCATGACAGTTGCAATGGGAAGAAGATAGTTACAATTTTGTTAATGTTCAAATTAACAACTCACATATAGTAATTAGAGCCTACAAATGCAACAGCACAGAAGTCATCGCCAATAATAATAAATATAATATTACCGCCGCTGCCGCTCCCAGTCTAACAAAAACTTTTACAACAAAACCAACATCATCAACAACAGCAGTAGTAGTATCAACAATTGTAAAAAACACCATCATCGACAAATTCTCATCCCTTTCGATTCCATTAATAAGAAAACAAGGTCAGCAACAAAATGGGTTTCAACTACCAACTATCAGTCATCATCAACAACACTTTCAATCCAAAATACTTAGAGCTGTGTCATACAAAAAACCGTATCAATCAGATCAAGTCTTAGTTAAGTATCAAAAAAATGAATCGTTTCAAAACCAAAACACAACTAATATACAAAAATTGTTTTTCAAAAATAAACTACTGACAGCAATTCAATTAGATTTACCTTTGTGGTGTATTTTTCTAAACAGCTTAACTCAGTTTTTTGTAAAAGTAATTTTGACAGTATTACAAAGAATACAGCAGGAGCAGAGCAGCAGGGAGCATTTGAGAAAATTATTAGTTTGAAAATATTATATTAACTCTTGAAAAAAATAACTAAAGTCATCAAACCGTTGAAATACGGAAAAAGTTTTTTTTTTGGAAATAGGAAATAGAAAACACTTAGTTTTCATGAAGCAATGATGCTGTGATAGAAAACCCATTTTGATGTGTATTTAAGCGGAGGAAAATAGTATGGGAATGATGAAGAAACGGTCTGCACATGGAAACTCAAAACAAATTTGATGAAAATCGGCCTCTTTCGAAATAACGCATTTGCTTATTAAGCGTTCACACTCCGGAATAATATCTAATTTTTAACCTTTAGAAAGGTAATATGTTAATGTATATAATTCAAGTTGGATTCATTAATATGTCATATTTGAGGTTAAGTGCACGGCATGCGTTTTAAACTCAAACTTTAACTTAATCCCTATGAAGTTAGTTCTTGCTCTACAATTGTATTCAATATTATCCTAACAGCAGCAGACTCTGTCTCCATTTTGCGCAAAGACTGTTTCATAATTTCCTTTGCGACGAGATGAAGAGAGTCCTATATTAGGAGTTTAGCAATCCGTTTTTAAAACTCGAATTCGTTTCCGAATACTTAAGGGCAGAAATGTGGAAATGTTTCCTTCGAACAGGTTAAATGAGTCCGTAGTCTTATAGTCCGTTTCATAATGTTTGACTTAATATGTAAATGCGTGGGTTTAAAATTGCAAAATTGGTTAAAGAACGCTGTGAATCGCCTAGCATTGGAGACGTTTGTAACTGAACGGTGTACATTCCATAGGAAACTTTCCAATTTAGTTGTTTATAGTACTTCTTGCGAAGGGCGAACTTCTCGTCACTTTAACGATTTTCACCGTATGTGTTTTTAAATTCAAAATTATAGAGACAAAAACAATTTGGAGGTATCTGCACAAGGGTTGTTCTTAAAAAATAACCCACATCATATAGCGAAACTAATTTTACATAGTCGGAGAGAATGGTTTGTTTTCTTGGCATTTATATTTGATATCGCAATGGTTTTGAGTTGCTAATTCGGAAGTTGCTAGCAACAATTTCTCGGTGATGTTCTTTTTTAAATTTATATGAACTCCCATAAAGTTAAAAATGAATCGATAGCTCATCGATTTTGTTTCAATTGTATAAACTCTTAAATATTGTACAACATTGTGAGCCTTAACCGTTTTATTTGTATACCTTTCTTTAAAACCTACGAAATATGGTTTATCCATAATTTGATTAACTATATAAGTGAAACACTTAAGTGTGGCCACTTCATGTCTTAACTATGCAGATCTTTCTTTTTACTTTATTATAAAACTGTGTTATTTTTAACATAAAGCAATTCGCAATTAATATGTAAATGCAAACTCACACAAAAACTCACACAAAACGAATGGTTGTGAGAAGCTAGGCCTTGGGTCTCTACAGACCTGTTGCGCCAACTATATATATATAATTCGCAATGGTGAATATCATCTTGATATACGTGCTCTTCTCCCTTTTGCAATGTTTTGTGGGAATGTCGGGTTAGACGTGACCGAATATTACATAAGAGAAATTTCCCTCGTTATTGAATTCTTGGAAATATTCACCAAACTACCAAGTATTAATAACATCCAATCAAAAAGGAATTTTTGGTGCAAAACAATCCACTTATAAAAGTTGAAAGGATATATCTGTGCACCCGAGTATCATGCAAAGTTGATTTGCCTTCTGATTTTATGGAAATTTGATCGGGTGAGAATGGAACTACCGCCTTGCATTATTCTAGCTCATCTTTCATGTAGAATAATTTAAAATGTTTCCCAGTGCAAATAGCCCGCTTCAGCGTTGCTGTTGATTTATTTAATCCTAAAGGAAGCATCGTATACAAACGATAACCGGCAAAGTTCTACATCACAACATTAACGTTACACTATGAAATTCGTACACATTTGAATTTTCGTCCCAACTCTGTACCTAGTCGACTCATCTCTATTTTGTGCGCGGTACCATTTCGCATCCTAGTGAACTGCATACACTCTTCTTAATATGGATATTCCAAATCTCCATAGCAAACTTAATTTATTTAATTGTAAATTGCCCACAAGATCGTTGCTTGTCAAAATCGTCTTCAACCGAAAAGCAATAACATTTGATATTAAAACAAATAAAATATTTGTTTTTTTATTATTTCGGTACTTTAGATATACTCAGAGTCGTTCAACACATTTAATATCATTTTTTGCTGTTCGCTTGCAAAATAAAAACACTGACACTGTGTTAACAAACGAAAAACATTACAAGCGTCTTAACGAAACTTAAACAAAAAAGTATACATATATTAAACTAGAATTAAACAAAACTTCATTCAAATCAACATCATTTTGAACATAAACAAAATATATAATTGTAACATGCTACAATGGGGAAGAAACTAAATAAAGAATAAAAACAATTCCAATAAATTTATAAGAATTCTTAATTTTAGTGCGTCATTGTTAAATAAAATAAAGTAAATAAAAATACATTATTAATTTTAAATTTCGTAAAATGTTAAAAAAAATATTTACATGTAGTTACAATTCCTTTTTTTTACTTTAACTTTGTTTATATTTGTGTTTCTTTTGATTGTATGTTTATAATGTAAATATATATAAAAAAAAAACTTATTACTAAATTAAATGTAAAAAAAACGTCTACTTCATTCAAACATTTCAAATAGAACATAATTAGAAAGAGGTAAAAAAAGCTAAACAAACATAATTATTAGTTGCAGTTTCTGTTCTAGTTCCAGTTCCACTCCGCAGTGGAACAATGAGTGAAAACAAATCTTACTCTGAAAAATTTTCACCGCAAAAGCGATGCTAAACAAAAGTGTATTTTTTTTATTAAATTCTGGTTTGCTTTAAATTAATTGTTTCAACTCGGTCTTTAGTAATATTTTCATTGATTTGTATATTTTATAGTTTCCTTGAAAGCGAGGTGGCCTTATTTTGTATACGTCTTAATCATTTATTTTATTTTTCTATTCGACTCATTTTAACGAAATATATGTAATGTTTATATGATTTTTTAATATTAATACAGAAGGTTAAACAGAGAACACATTGATAAAAACTAGTAATGAGAAAATAAATAAAAAAATTCTAAACAATATAATTTTCAATTCGTTTTCTTTATTTTATTGCACTTTTTAAAAAGTCCTACGAAGCTGGAGAGCACATCACATTCTTGGATGATGAAACAAACTAACTGCCCTGGGAATATTATTCGTAAATCTGCACATGAATTTATTTCCGTGGAATCTGAAGTTTATTTTTGAAATTATGCTCGAATGTTGTGAGAGTGTCAATCGATATTTTTTGTTGAGTTGACATATTTTAACATATAATTTTTAATATCGCATGATTAATTGCAGTTTTCATCTCGCGACTAGTAGTTCAAACGAATAATTTGATTTATTTGGTTAATAAAACAAAAATTATTAGTGACGTGTTAGAACACTGTTATGTATTTACCACTTTTCGGTATCATTAACATCGATTTCATGTGTACATTTTTCTTAAATAACTGATGAAAGTTTGCTCAAAATATTTTTTTTTTCCTACAACTTCTGTTCATTTTTCATAAATATTTTAAGAAAATGTACATATTCCTATATAATACTATGCACATGCACACATAACGATACCTGTACCTGCAAACACTAACTAGAGCGCGAATGAACGATTTTGTGTTTAATTAAAGAAAGTTTTGGATTTTTGGATTCTAGGAATCAAAGGAAATAACGGGCTTATGAGGCACACATTTAAATGGTTGTTCTGATTGTTTAGGAGTAGAAACGACCATACAATTAGTAGTAAGGTAAATCAGTGATTTACGCAAATATTTTGTTCAGTCGTGATTCGTCGATTCATCTCTAGTTCTAAGTCGTCAGAAGTATAGTTGTATTGTTTTGATTGAGTGTGGATGTACCACAATTGTTTTTGAATTGAGCAGATATTTTCACTGATTTTTACTTAATTTTGAGAGGTTGTTACAAAAAGTAACAGCCAAACAATAGGAAAGTTATGACTTCAGAACTTATTTCGAAGATTGGTTATCTTTCAGCCTTTGCAGAATTCATTTGTAAAGGTACTTGGGTTTTAACCCATAATGCGGTGCCTGGTTACTACCCCGAGGAGCACTCAGCTTGGTTTCTATCAAACTTAATTTTGATAATTTTTTTTTTGTTAATATCAACTACAGGGCACAAGCTGCTGGTTACAATTACGATCAATGAGTTGGCTTGAAAGGCAGTTGGTTTTTAGATGAACTTATATGAGTGCGAGAGTTCTCAATGAATAAATTGTGTTAAATGTTTTGGCCCTTTTGGAGTTGAACTAGAATATAACTTAAGCAAGGACTTCATTCTCTAATATGTGTCAAAGTAGAAACTGTCCCAATGACTGATTCCATTTTTTCATCAGCCGATCCTTAACAAAGAAGTAGCGTTTCCATGAAAACAGTTACTATCTGCAAGCATTCATTAAATTATAAGCACAACTTTGTTACTAATTGGAGATCTTAGCATGTGGCCTAACTATTTAGGTGCACAAGTCTACATTCGGAAGTTTTGGAGATCCTGCACTCTGAAATTCTTAGGACATGCCTTAAAATTATAGTCGCAGGTTTTTTTGCTGCGTTTGTTAAAATAGGATGAATAAAATAAATACTAGGTACATGCCATTTGTTTTGCTATAATGCGTAATTCGCCTTTTATGTATTTTCCTCGAAAGCAATATTTCTTCCCCAAAAGCATTTTGAATAAATTGGGTAATGAAAAGCTGGTTAAAGTAGTGAAAAGTCATATATTCTGATACATTTGTACAAATACCGTCGGTATAAAGATTGAAGATCTCCCTTACCTTCAAATGAGAACATATTTTAGCAAAATACCTTAATCAATTGATATACACATTTGTACATATCGATAACTCCATAAAAAGAACAATTTAACAAATATTAAATGCATATAACCTATAAGAAAAGAATACATTTATATTTTCTAATTGCTTAATCTTAAATAACTTTGGAGCAAAACCCTCACCAATTACAAAAAAATAATAAATGTGAAAAAACCACTCAACATAATTGATTTTTTATAAAAAGAAAGGACGAAAAATTGCAGAAAACTTTTGATATTGGAACCAAAATTGAAATGGTTTCAAGTCATAAAGCGACACATGAAACCGAAGTAGGTAACACATTTAAATGAAACGTTTGCAACGAACAATAAATCAGCGTTCTTTCTCAACAAAACAAGCAAGACACCCCCACACAAGGCTCAAATGGATACCAGCAACACTATACGCAAATACAAACATCACACATAAATAAAATTCTTAGCTCTATGAATGAAATACTTTTCCTAGCATTGTATATTTGATAAAGAATAACTAAAAAATTGTAACTGTCTAAACTTTATTGCAAAAAGCAACAACTTGAAATAAAAAAAAACAAATAAACGTGAACATCTTTTGTTTGCAATGAATAAATCGCGCTATACAATTAACTACAAACAAATAATTTATAGAATTGCTTACAAGAAAAACAAAAAAAATTAAAATTAATATTATACTAAAAGTATTCATTAGTAGAAGTTGAATTGAAAAGAATAAAAAAAAACACATGTCTTCTATTTACATATACATAAAATATATATTTAATAATTCGTATAAATCTAAAATACATCTTCTTTTGTTTTATATTTAAACAAGAAATTAAAACGAATGAAACAATAAACACTCAAAATAATAAAACCAAAACTGTGAAGTGAAACTAATTTGAAAATAAAAAGAGAAAGTATTGTGTAAGGTTTGCACATTTAAATGAAAACAAATACCGCAACTAAATTAAATAGATTACAATTTGTTGATTTCTGTGTACGGAATCGTTAAAATAACAAAAGAAAGGAGAAAACGAGGAAAACAATTATGTATGAAAATAAATTTGTAAAGCATTTGAAATTTGCCTAACCGATTGATCTTTAAAAGAGAAGAATAAGAACAAAATAAATAAATAAAAATAAAAAGAATGAAAGAAATTAAAATTTAAAAACAAGGTTTTATTCATTAAAAAAGGCTTCTGTGTAAAAAACACTTATTTTCGCATTTGGGAAAAGTCCTCCCAAAATTGTTGTGTGGCTAAAAAGATGAGTGATCGAGGCCCGTTTGCTGATACTACTCATAGCGATTTAATGTGGTTTTCCATTGGGACAAAAAATCAATATTTTTTTTTGATCTAAATCACTTTTCATGTTCCATTGGGCAAAAAAATCAATCTTTTTTTCGATTCAGAGCACTTTTTGCAGATCTCGATATTTTTTCAGATCTACACATACCAATATGCTTTGCACAGCTGTTTTACGTCATTTTAAGAAGTTTGCTTTCAATCCAAATGCGCAAAGTTTCGTGAAAACCAAAATAACGAAATACATAAATAGCCATGGATATAATTTTGGAGGAATTATTATCTTCATAGTCTTCCTCGTCATCTGAAGACTACGAATCACCAAAAATATCAAATTTGTATCTGCAACAGGGAAAACATTTTCGAAGTCGATATCCATTTGTGTTTTTTTGCAAAAAACAAATGCAGATTGAACAGCTGATATTACTGCCAAATAACGCACTAATACATTTATAAAAGCAGATCACTTTCGTTGCGCGTTCCATTGGCAGCGTAAAATCTAAGATCTGAAAAAGATTTCTGGTGGTCCCAATGGAAAACGACATAAGTTCCACATATGTACAATCTTATTTGACAATTTATGACATAGAAAAAAGCGAGCCCTGCTGTAGATAACGTAGGTCCATGTGGACCCATTGTGATGCCATTGTTGGGGAGGCGAGCCATTGCTGCTGGCTAAGAATTGTGTACTGACACATTAGAAAGTTCCTGTATGTTATGGGAGCAATAACAATGACTGAGACTTGGAAATTGACAGCGGAAGTGAGGTGTGCAACCTCTGTATATCGTCATTTTTATTTGTATGGTTTCTTAGGAAGTTGTGGTCCGTCATGGCCCCTACCAATTTAATTAACCGCATAACTTTGTTAGTCCGACTTTTATTATATGTATAATAAATTCTAGCCGTAGCTTTGAATTTATTTCAAGGCAGACTACTAAGCGAGGGGTCCCAGGTTCAAATCCCGCAAAAACCCAAATTCCAACTTAGGGTTTTTTCCACTGCGCCACCTCTCGCGAACGTCTGACAAACATCCGAGAGTATAACTGTCTTTAGAGCTTCTCAATTAGCCGTTTGGAATCGGCAATGTAGATCCCTTCCATTCGTTCCAAAAATGAAACTCACACAAAACGAATGGTTCTGAGAAGCTAGGCCTTGGGTCCCTACGGACCTGTTGCGCCGACTATTATTATTAGATGCTATTCGCACGTCGTCGGGACACGTAAAGTAGGAGTATGTGGCTCGCTTAGCTCGCATAAAGGACTCTAAAATCCAGTATTTAATTTTCGGGTACGATCCTGTACGTTTAAAGGCCCAATTGACGTTACGTCAATTAGGTAGCCGGCCGTGTCCCAAAGCCAGACAAACGTCAGTCAGTACCAAATTAACGTGTGAATAGCCACTTCGTTATTTCAATAGTAGAAACTGCCGCCTGGCTGTCAGTTATGAATATAGCAATATCGTCATTTGGCACTGCCAAAATTATCACCTTATTCGCAAATTCGGCGGTGCCAGAATCTCCGCTGTATATTTATTTCCTTGGAGAAAATTCTGGCACCGTTTCCACAGATCCATTTGTGTAGATGAATATTGATTTAATTTTTGTGGGTTTTTCCTACCTGCTGGGGAAATAGCAGCAAAGGAAGTGATCCGAGGTATTGTCGTTGTCGCCTTCTCCACAAGCGTCACAGACAGTAGTGCCACTTAAACCCAGCACATTAATGTGGCATTCGATTGGGCTTCTTCAGATTCGCTATCATATTTCAAATTACGTGTGTATTGTATATGTATTTATAATCGAACATAAAAATGTCACCATTACTCTTTCTTTTCTTTGGTTGATATTCGTGCGGTTGTGTCTACGTGTTTTCCATTCACTGCGGTTACACTTTAAATTAAATCACTCGAAATTTGCGCTCCGATTGATTTCTACCATTCAAATATTAATGATTAACAAAAAACAATTCACCCGATGCAATGCCTTTCTTTGCAGTTATTACATTTCTTATCATCGCAAAATTCAAATTTTTTTTTTTTTTTTTTTTTTGGGAAAACAAGGTCAATGATTTAGTCCACAACGAGGATTTTATTCTAAGAAATTAATACAAAAATTTTAATTAATTGATTATTTACAACTTTTAAATCCTTGAAATTTCATGCCAAACTCCATTTCTCCCACCCAGGTATATCTTCTACTTACCTCAATTAGGTACTCGCCAGTGACGAAAAGGAACTTTTCAGATTGTTCTTTTCGTAAGTTGAAATTGTAAGTTTTATAACTGAAGTGTAACTTTGTCGTTGTCGAAATTCGAAGCTATAAATGAATATTAAGATAAATGTTCACATACTTTTTACTTCCTATTTACTTAGCTCTTGATTTAAAAAAAATGTGCCCTTGAAAATAAGGAAAACAAAAAAATAACACCATAGTAAAAAAAACACTGTTTTTGAAAACTGTTATGTATTGAACACACCCCGCTTTGATAGAATTAAAAACGAGAACATTTGGAGAGTGGGGATGGGTATCTGTAAGTCACATAAAAATCAACAGGTTAAATTTAAATTGTTAACTATTAAAACACAACCAGCCTTTATGCACGTGTATAGTTATTCAGTGAATAAATATTTATACAGCCTCTATATGCCATCCAAGAAATCCTTATTTATAAAAAGATTGCCCATGCATATAAGTGAGTTATTGTTTATTAGTGTGTTATTCAGGGCTTAATTCAGAAAAATTAATAAAAGGGAGACATCTATTACATTTTTCTGTCCAAAAAAGATTAACAAACTTAGCAGCTTGTAAAATGAAATGAAACTCAATCTCAAAACGGAAAAAGTAAAAAGATTTCGTCTTTGGAGAATTGGTACTCCTATGAAAATGTATTCACATTGCACATGCATAATCTGATGTACATTATAACACAATATTTTTACACATTCGAGAATAAAATGTCAATAATAATGTGTCCAAATTAAAAAGGGAAGCCTTTTGCTCAAGCATGTGAAGTCAAAACGACATCCATCTCTATACAGCCACTAAACAACAGAAGCAATCTTTAATAGGAAAAAAAAACAACAACAATATTACAAATTGTTGCGACTTACTTGTGCATTGTACTACACAGCGTTGCCAAGTCATTCTGGCGTTTGAGCACTGTTTTTAGAATTGTCGGCGTTAATTTTAAATTTAAGGATTAAAAAATCACAACAACAAAAGTTTAACCATATTCAGTCATATGGCTATTGCACATAAGTAAAAATAAAAACTTCTATAAAACTTAAAAAAAAACAATAGGTAATTTAATTGTCCCTGTGGTACATGACTGCAAAGTAGGCAAAAACGGCGGTGTGCAGCAGCAGCGTTAAAAAAGCACTAAAATATTTTCTTAAGCACTAAAAAACGCCCCAGCGCTAAATCTACTTTGTCCGAACTAAAATTAACTTTGAAAGCACTGACCTGCCAACGCTGGTACAACATATAAATACAATGGCTAAAAAAAAAAAAATGGATGCATTTTCTATGAGTGGAAATATTGCGGAAAATTGGCGCAGATGGAAATCGGACTTTTTAAATTTCCTTATCGCAAATGAATTAGATGAAAAACAGAATAATAGAAAAATAGCTGTTTTGTTAATGACTTGTGGTGATAGGTTTTAAAATGCAAATATGAGCAATTTGAACTGGTTCCAATTTGTCCTTCCACAGAGCTTACGCTAAAACAAGTGTTGGACAAATTCGATGTCGGTCTTCCAATCGTATTCAAACGAAATTTTCGTAAGTTTTCTTTTTTGGAATGCGAATCTAAAACAACTGCCAGATGATAAATAGATTGGACGTATTTTATAATAAAGTAGGGCGAAAAATTTAAAAGTGTGCAAACATCTGAAATGAGTACTTTTCAACGACGAAATACTAAATATGTTCATGAGCTACAAGCAAGCGACGCTATTAAGATTTTCCACGATGGAGAAGTTTTCTTTGTAACAATGATTCTTTCAAAGATTGGTTAGTTAATGAAATTATCAATGGAAATAACGTAAGCTGCAAGATTGATACTGGAGCGCAGACAAATGTTATACCGGTAGATTCTCTCAAAAAGTTTTCAATTTCGCAGCGTATGTTCAAAACTCATGATATTTTAAAAGCGTTTGGAGGTTCAAGAATCAATTTGTTTGGACAATGTTATTTGGAAGTTCAACTTAATGGCATAAAAAGTACAGAACGTTTTCTAATCATATATCTAATTGTCAGAACAATTCTCGGACTTCAGGCGAACAGGACATGAAACTTTTAATATATACGGGTGTACTTTCATCAACGACATAAAACTCCCAGAGACACCGGAATCGATTATTGCGGAATTTGCGGATGTATTTGAAGGACGAGGCTCACTGAAACCAGTAAAGTAGAGCTTAAAAAGGATGCGGTTCCTCACATTGGTAGGTAGGTAGTTAGAAGTGGCGGCTCAGCTTTGAACCCAAGTAGCACTAGCCTTTTTGTTACCACGACTCGTGTTACCTGGTTTGTGATGATTGTTAAGGGTGTGATGCATTCTGTACTTATATCCAACCTGTGGAATTTAGGAAACGGATTATATCTAATATCCCTTTACCCGAAATGTCGCTAAGGTCGTCGAAAAAAGGTTGGTTCAGTGTGCGCAATCTGACTCTTGCTAGGGCCGGACATTTGCAGAAGAGAGTTTCTTTCTCATTTGTATTTCCGCAACTGCTGCAATGAGGGTTGTGTGGGATTTGGCAGCATGGTCTACAATTGGCCAATGCCCCGTGATAGTTGCCGTGACTCTGGCAATATCTGGGCGGGTTCTGTTTAGCAGGTATCTTGTTCTATTTTGATCGTATGTAGGCCATATTTTCCTTGATATGACGCAGTTGGTCAACCCCCTCCATTGGAGATTGGCTTTCTGCAGGAAATGTGAATGGATTTGTCCCTTGACCACTCCTAGTGGAACGTGGACCCTTGCCGCGAGTGAGCTGTGTAGAGGTTAACCCCGCCTGGCCAGCTCATATGCACGCTCCTCACCATTATGTCACTATGCCCTGGTTGTACCCAGAGAAGTGTGACTTTGGTGGCGGCTTGGCTGTCTATAAATAATTATAGCAATGTTTTGTTTGTGCGTTGTGTCACGCCCTAAATGCGCGCAAATTAATTTATTTATTATGGTATTTGAGTTTTTTAAAAAGCCTCTCTTGCTGACCCCTTACCACTGGTGGGGGGAAGTCAACGATGAGAGCTTGTGTAATGGTAAAACAGAACTGATCAGAGAAATAACTTATCCTCGTATTTATACTTAAATTTGTGTTAGCGTTGGCAAAATCTTCAATGTCTCAGAAGGAGGCAAAAGATAAGAAAGAATAATATCATGGATATTTGATATTGACCAATTATGCTGATCTAAGTATTTGCAATGCCACAGAGTGAAGCTCTGTCATACAGTACTGATGCTATTGCTTATGTAATCAATTTTACGTTTGTTGCCTTTGGGTATCTTAACTCGCACGCTTCTCGGATAGCCAGTAATTCAGCCTGGAAAACGCTGGCAAAATCCGGCAAACGATAGGATGCTGATATATTCGTTGCTTCTGAGTAGACCCCGGCCCTCACACCACAGTTCATCTTAGGTCCGTCAGTGTATATGACCGTGTCGAAACCCTGCATTACGTCGTTCCACAGCCACTGAGCTCTGCAAGGAAAACCTACCTGGAAGGCTTTTTTGAAATTAAGTTGTGGTGTGATGTAGTCGGTTGGAAACGTGACCGTGCCGTTTGGTAACGATTCCAGGATATTGCTGTGGCCATACGTCCTTGCACACCAGCACCCAGACTCCCGGAGCCTTATAGCGCTGCATAGTGCAGTGTCTTTGATGTGTAGGTCCAGAGGTAGAAGATGCAGAAGCACAGTAAGGGCATCCGTTGGGGCCGACCTCATTGCACCCGTGGTGCCTATACTGGCTGTTCTTTGCAGTATTTTTAATTTTGTAAGGTTGTAGCCTTTACTCAACGCAGGCCACCATACGAGTGAACCATAGGTGAGAATTGGACGCACTACGGCCGTGTACATCAACAAGGTCATATTTGGTTGAAGTCCCCACTTCTCTCCAAAGGCGTAGAAGGCAACACACGCCTTCCTTATACTGTTTTCGATGTTTTGTTTCCAGTTAAGTTTTGTATCTAGCATAATACCCAAATACTTAGCGCTGGAGGATAGTGTGAGTGGTTGACCGTTTAGCCGTGGGAGGGTAAAATC